>VDFB02270651.1:25785666-25857921 GCA_007258455.2 Sequoia sempervirens
ATTGTAAATATTTCACCTCCACCCATTTTGTAAGGTAATATGTACAAACCAAGATATATTCCTTATCATTTGATGTTGGTGCTATGGGACCAATAAAATCCAGTCCCACTTGTCAAATGGTGTAATGACTAGTTGGGGTTGAAGTGGCATTTCATCAATCTTAATAGGCCATCCCATCCTTTGGCATCTATCACACCTTCTTGTGTACTGGACTACATCCTTATGAAGTGTAGGCCAATAGTAACAAGTGTTCAAGTTTTTTGAGATTTTTCCTTTTAGCTACAAAGTATCCCCCACAAGGTTCATCATGGCATGCCTTCAAAATGTCATAGACTTCATCCTCCTTGGTGCACCTTCTCATTATATTATCAAGCCCTATATAGAATAGATATCCAGATACCCATGAATAAGGAAAAATTCTCTCAACTAGATGTCTCTTTTCCCTTGGTGAGAGACATGGTGGTGTTTTCCCTGCAACTAGATAATTAGTTGTCTACATACCAAGGTGTATGCATAGAGAGGGAAAATAAGTGTTCATCAAGAAATGAATCATCCACAATATTCTCTGTTGATTTTGTTGGCAGTCTTGAAATAAATTATGCTACTACATTGTCCTTCCTTGGTTTATCAACAATTATGATATCAAATTATTGTAGTAGTAATAACCATCTTACAAGTCTACCTCCAACCACTCGTTTATTCATTAGATATCGTATTGTTGTAGGGTCAATGTGAATGAAGATAGAGTATCTTGTGATGTAGTGTCTGAACTTATTGATGGCATGTACAACTGCCAATATTTTCTTTTCAATGACTATGCAATTGAGCTCTTCACCTTGAAGATTCCTGTTGATATAATAGATGACATATTCTAAGTTTCCTTCTTTTTGTCCTAAGATAACTCCTATTACAAAATCAGATTCTTTATGAAAATGTATTGTCTAGTTTGTTCCTCTCAATACTAGAGTCTCAATAAGTGTTGCTTTGAGGGTTTCAAAGGAATTTTGGCAAGCAGGGGTCTAGTCAAATTCTACATCTTTAGATAAAAGAACAAATAGTGGTGTTACAATTTACTGAAATCTTGAATAAACCTCCTATAATAACCAACATGACCAAGAAATATTTTGACATCTTTTTGCTTCTGAGGAGGAGGTAGGGTGGAGATCACTTCAATCTTGTTTGGGTATACTTGTATTCCCTTGCTGGAAACAAAGTGTCCCAAGACCACTCCTTCAATCATCATCATGAAAGATATTTCATGACTCAAGGAAATGTTGTGATCTTGACATATTTGCAACATTTTCTCCAAATTAGTCAATGTTTCTTCATAAGGATTCCCATAGATTGTAAATTCATCCATGTAAATTTCTATTAAATCATCAGCAAAGTCTAAAATTATACTTAAGATTGCCCTTTGAAATTTGGCAGAAGCATTGCATAACCCAAACGGCAAGACAAAATATGCATACGTACCCCATGGATAGGTAAAGGTTGTCTTTTCCTAGTCTTTTGGAGCTATTTTGATATGATTATATCCATTGAACCCATCCAAGAATGAAAAGTATTATTTCCCTACTAATGAATCCAACACTTGATCAATAAAAGGAAGGGGAAAGTGGTCTCTTCTAGTTTTTGCATTTAGTTCTTTATAATCAACACATACCCTCCATTTCCCTCCCTTTTTGGGCACAATCACCAATGGGGACACCCATTGTCTATCAGATATTGGATAAATGAACCCTGCATCTAGTAACTTTTGTAATTTTTCCTTGACTATGTCACATAGAGCTGGGCTCATTCTTCTTTGAGGTTGCATCACCAGTTTGTAGCCTTCATTAATACAAATTTTATGCACGTATAGGTTGGGATCTATTCCTTCCATGTCATGATAGTCCCATGCAAATGCGGTTGTGAGTGCTTGTAGCATGGTTAACAGTGAAGAATGTTGTGCAATTGTTAATTGACTATTGAAATTTAATGTCCAACCCAATGTAATTTTGATGGTCAAGACTAATGTCTTAACAAAGGAAATTTCAAGGCTTGCTAAATTGGGATTGCAATAATGGGGTATTAATGTATGAATTTTTTTAGAAATAGACTCAAATGCATTGATAGGGATTATGTTTTGTAAAGGGTCATGCAAGCATGTTAGACAGTTGTATTGTTGTGGGTCCCTGTCATAGGGTTTTTGCATAATGTTTGCAAGTAGTTCATATTCATCTTGGGTTTCCAATATAGGACTACATTCAATGGTCATTAGTGTTTGCAATGAATATTGATCATCCTCATATAGGGTAGGCCACACATTTTGGTCTAAATCTGTATGTGGCTATGCAGGTGGGTAAAGGACTAATTTTTTTGCCATATTTCCATTGGAAATGATCATATTACTAGATCTACAAATAATGAATGCATTTGCAGTAGCCAACCAAGGTCTCCCTAGGATTAAGGACCCGTATCTTGCAAGGTTTGCTTTAGGTTGTAAAACCATAAATTCTGCAAGGTATTCCCATGAGTCCAATGTGGTAACCAATTCTTCTATGATACCCTTTGGTTTAACAGTTGAACTATCTACTAGTTGTAAAATAGTACGTGTAGGTTGGAGCTCCATTAATTGAAGCTGTTTCATGGTTTCCCTTGTCATCACATTTATGGTTTCTCTTAGGTCAATTAAGGTATTTTTGATGAGAGTTCCATTTATTTGAATATTTACTATAGGGCTTCTAGGGTTTTCATATTTAGGAACAACTATATTTACTAGCATGATGTCAGCAAGCTACCCTAAAATATACATAGTTTGAGGGTCCTTTTGTTTCCTGCTTGGCTTCTTAAGGCATAACTCTCTCATGGTCTTTGTGTAAATTGGTACTTCCTTAATTACTTGTATTAGAGGTATTTTTATGCAAAAAAAAATTCCTAACATGTCAGATTCAACTTCAAAATGATGCTTTTATATAGTTAGTATTTCAAGGAATTGTGATTCTAGACTTATGTTGGTTGGTTTATCCTAATTTTATTCAGATTCCTTGGGTTGTCTATCCATAGTTTTTGCTAGGGGTTCCTCATCAATCAACTCTTTGATGTTATGAGATGAAGGGTTAGCTAGCATTTTCCATGAATGGAGATGAACATCACTCACCTCTACCCCATAGGTTGGGTATTGGATGGTTTCATTAGCATAAGCCTTTTGAACAAACTTATTGTTAGGGTTAGGTGCAAGTTGTGCTTGCATATGAGGTTCTCTTAGCTATGTTGGTGTAGCCATATCTGGATTTGGCATTATGGTAGGTTGTTGTGGCTGTAAGGGCTATTGTGGCTACAGGTAGTTTGTGTTTGGGTTTTTCCATTATTGACCTCCATGCCACTATCATGGCCATTGGTTTTGCTGGGGTGGCCACTGGGGATTGTAGTTTGGGACCTGATAATGTTGTGGTAGCCACATCCCTTATTTTTGAGTCCAATTGGAGGCTTGGGTCATTGGCCATGGTGGCTTTTGTACATTATTCTAGGGTTGAGGGTTCCAATTTGAAAAGTTTGAATTACTACCTAGAAATGTCATATTATAGGTCAAGGTATCTTGAGGCATACATTGTCTTGGTTTTCATGGTTTGTGTTGAGCGATGTAAAACACTTGGCATTCTTCATCCTCCAAGGCATTAAATTCTAGCTTCCCTTTCTTTTCTTCAAAGATATTAGCCAACATTTTGCATTTGTAATTGATCCTCTTCTAGCGACAGTGTGGAAAAAATTCTATTAGGGCTACCTCTACTTCTTCTTTCTTCTTTTTGATATGGAGGATGTCCAATTGGGTAGCTAAGTGGCCAATGATGTCCTCCTTCAATTTGGACAAGAGATTACTAAGTTCCACCTTTGAAACTCTAGTAGATGTCTTGTTGAGATAAGAGGTTCTATCGCCCTTGGTCTTCTTGATGAATGATCTAGAGTAGTTTTTGCACACCTTGTATATCTCATCAAAAGACAGTTGAGAGATGTCTCCTATTCCTATGAGATTTAGAGTGTGCATACAATCTTCATGGACTCCCCTTAAAAATACCAATTTTAAGGATTTAAAAGAGAGTCTATTTTGAGGTGATTTCTTGAGACAAAACTAAAATCTCTCAACATTATCTTCCAACAACTCATCTTCTCTCTGTGACATCCTAAATATGTCATCCCTCTTTTTGTATATACCTTTGTAGTGATCATAATATTTCTCTAAGAATTTTATCTTCATTGTCTCCCAATTGGGAATGGCATTCCTTCCTAACCCCGTAAACCAACACAAAGAAACATCCTTTAGTGTGGCTGGAAACAATTTGAGTCAGTGAGCACCTATGGTATAGTCATAGCTCTAGCAAAACACATCAAACTCAAAAATAAATGTGTTTGGATCCTTTGTAACCAGATCATAGAGAACATGTAATGTTAAAGGGGGTATATTTTTAAGAGCAACAACCCCTTTCTTGGTTGGTTATAAGGGTTGTCCACGACTTCTTCAACCATGATGTGAAATTTTATTCTAGAAGTTTCCTCTATGTTTGGGGTAGTTACTGGTCTTAGGAATAATTATTATTCATTAATTCCCTCAAAATATTTTGTGTTTGCACCAATACCTTTGAATTCTATGTGCACCGAGGGGAGAAACCTTCCTAGAGCGTCCCTCTACCTTTGCATACAATAGGTGCGACTCTTTTAATTAGTTGTTCCTGCACATTGTTAGTAAATGGTTTTTTGTTTATTCTTAAATACTTATTTATCCTAATGCTGAAACAAAGTTGTTATTCTATGAAAGCTTGGAAATAATTTAAAACACATAGAAGAATCTTGAATTTAGCACCATCCTCAATAATGACACTAAAAATGTAAAGCTACCTCTAATGCCTAATTAACTGGTGCTAATGATTATGCACATGACTTAGTGAACCTAAGGATTCTTTGACTAAGCAGTTCATCACTCAAGAGAGGGCTCTCATTTAATCATCAACCAAGGAATCATAGACTTAAAATAGTGCTAGAAAAATATATGCATTCAAGGATTCTAAATATCCTACATTAGCTAAGTATAGGTGAATGACACATATAAATAATTGAAAAGCTTTTAATTGGAATGAACTTCTATTTCTTAAAACAAGGTAAAGGAATACAAATGACTACCTTTTGCTATAGGTACTTAATGCTTAAGACTATAACCAATTAATCGTTATATTGTAGTATGTCCTAACTTAATTAAGCTTTGGAGTACTAAATAAAGTATCAATATATAAATTATAATTCAAAAATTATAATATATCATCCATAATCTCATAAACTAAAAACTATTGATTAAACTTACAATGCATAACATAATCTAGCAATCTAAATTAAAGTGGTTCAGGAGTACCTCAAGTGGCCCTTGCTTGAGTTGTTGTGTCAACAAGATCTTGTTAATCACTCACTCAGAAAAATATATTATCTAAGTACTTTCTTTTTATTGCATTCTAAAAATATACATAATTGTTGAATATAATCTAACAGGAAAATCTTATTCAATATATCACACATATGATCTAGATCTCCTCCTCGATAGGGTACCCAATTATATAGGGTTTGCAAGGGAGTCCAATTATCTGTGAACTAAAAATAAATTGAAAATAGATGTCGACTCTTCCTCAAGAATAGGAAGAAGACTCAGTTTCAAAACATAAAGTAATATTAGAATAGGAGTATGGAAATCAAACAAAGACTTTATACACAAAAAATTTAACTGTTTATAACAAAAATGTGCTCAACAAAACAACTTCTATTATAATTCACAGTCCTATTGAGAAAAAACTTCTTCTCCTGGTTGTCTTATTGAAAGATAAAGTAATGCTTGGTGATCCACGACCTGATCATTAAATGATTACCTCCATCTTATTTTAAAAGTGGTCACACTGTAGCAGATTGAATCCTTTGCATTGAACTACAATACTTATGTTATGGGTTGAAAACCTCATTGTTGTAGGTTGACAAGTATCTTGCTACAAATGTTAGTCTTTATTTTCAAAGGCATTCTGATTGTTAACGGCCATTTAATTTAAACATAAAATCCTACTAAACTTCATGGAAATTCATAAATCATACATACACATATTAATATAACATGTTCAATTCCAAATGCTTTAAACTACTTAAAGTTATATGAAATGTTTGGTAATGTCTCAAAGTTTAATAAAAAGTAAAGATAAAATGTATGAAAGTGCAACAAGAATCTGGGTAATTCTACAACTCATCAAACCCTAACATAACCTTAATGTTAATCCCTATTAAACCTGAACCTTATCCCTGATTGAACCCTAACCCTAATCCTATTTGAACACTAACAATAATTAACTGTAATCTTAACTTGAAAATTTGTCCTATAACCCTAATTGAACCCTAACCCTAATCCTAATTGAACCTTAATCCTAATTAAAACCTAACCCCAACCCTACTAGAATTGAACCCTAACTCTAACCCTAATTGAACTCTAACCTTAACACTAATTCTAATTGAACCCTAACCCTAATTAAATCATAACCATAATTGAACCCTAACCTTAAATTTAAGTAAACAATGACCTTAACCCTTATTAAACCCTAACCCAAATTGAATGCTAACCCTAACCCTAATCTTAAACCTAATTGGAACTTAACACTAATTTAAACCTAACCCTAACACTAACTTGAAGATTTATATCCAAACCCCAGTTGAACCCTAACCCGAACCCTAAATGAACCCTAGTTCTAACCTTGACCCTAATTAAACCCTAATCCTAATTAAATTGTCACCCTAACCTAACTGAACCTTGATTCTAACACTAATTAAACTCTAATCCTAACCCTAACTCTAATTGAACCCTAACCCTAATTGGATGCTAATTGAACCCTAACCATAATTAAACCCTAACCCTAATTAAATGCTAACACCTATCAAACTTGAACCCTAACCCTAATCCTATTTGAACCCTAATTGTAATTTAATTATAACCTTAACTTGAAGATTTCTCTTATAATCCTAATTGAGCCCTAACACTAACCCTAATTAAACCTTAGCCCTAACCCTAGCCCTAATTGAACCTTGATCCTAATTAATTCCTAACCCTAACACTAACCTTGATATAATTGAACCTTAACTCTAACCCTAATTGAACTCTAATCCTAATCCTAACTCTAATTGAACCTTAACCCTCATTATTAAACCATAACCATAATTGAACCCTAACCCTAACCCTAAATTTAATTAAACCTCAAAAATTAACCCTTATTAAACCCTAACCCAAGTTGAACGCTAACCCTAATCCTAAGTGATCTTAACCCTAACCCTAACCCTAAACCTAATTGAAACCTAACCCTAATCTAACCCTAACCCTAACACTAACCTAAAGATTTATCTTCTAACCCCGATTGAACCCTAATCCTAATTAAACTATCACCCTAACCTGATTGAACCCTAATTTTAACCCTAATTATAACACTAATTGAACTTTATTCCTAACCCTAGCCCTAATTGAACCCTAACCCTAATTGAATATTAATTAAACCCTAACTCTAAACCTAAACTTGATTGAAGATCCTAACCATATTTGAACCATAAACCTAACCCTAAACCCTTTAAATTGAATAATAACTCTAAGTGAACCCTAACCCTGACCCTAATTGAATATTAATCATAATTGGAATCTAACCCTAATCCTAATTAAGTAGGAACCTTGATTTAACCCAAACCCTAACACTAATTGAACTCTAACCCTAACTCTGAGCCCTAATTAAATCCTAACTCTAATTGAACAGTAACCCCATAGCAAAGCATGAGAATAAAAGAGAAACAAGTAGTAGTAATTTGTGCATGGCTACTCAAGAAGTTTGAAACTCTACATGGTAGTGGGAAGAAATTGGAGATAAGGAAGCAATGCACAATTATTCCTAGGACCTAAAGGTCCATTAATTGAAGCAATATTAGAGTGGTGATTTAAATTCATATTTAAATATTTGCATGGACCAACAATCTAAGTTCTAAAGGTCTATAGTATACAATGGACATGGGACAAAGGTGTTTGAGAAATTTTAAAGGATTTCTCAATTGTGGAAAACCTCTGCAACTTTAAAGTGAATTGAATTTTACATCAAAATTCCTTCCATACTTACAAATTCACCATGAAGACTTAAAAAAAACATAAGACCTCTACCTAGAAGCATGAAACAAAAGCATTTTGCACTATAAGAAGACCATGCTAATATAATGGGGTCCATTAATTCACCACCATTACAAAATGATATGACCAAGGCTTAACCATACACAAAATTAAACCAACAAAAATTGATATAGCAAGTTTTTACTAATGACATAAGCATATAAGCACATGAGATTCATAAAATAAAGATAGTTCTAATAGGGTGGACGAAAGAAAGGTCACCTAATGTAAGCATGAACCCTAGAATTAATATTATAAATGAAGCATCAATATGAAAGAAGAATTAAACTAATTATATCTAGAAATGAGATGTACCAATTAAAAAACCATAAAACCATAATGAGTGAAAAATTTAGGGGAAACCCTAAGTCACGTAAACAAAATGTTATGTTCACCAAAAATGTAATTCATTCCTTAGCATTCCAGTAGAGTCAAAAAATCTATTTTTTATTTTCCTTTATTCCATCCCTTCTCTAGGAAAAATTTAACAAAAAAAATATATGTTCACTTGTTTCTTTGGTATATTTACCCAAGATACATAATTTGGTATAACTGTATTCCATTATTGGAGTAGTTGGTTCCTTTATTTTGTTGATTACGCCAAGAGGCGTTCTATAGTCACAACAGGGGTGGAAAAAACCTGAGTACATAAAAAGAAAGTGAAACTGTTAAAAAAACAGTGGGGTAGTGGGCAGTCGAAGTGTAACTGATGGAAGTGGAAGGGTCTGTGGATGGGAAAGGAAAAGACATGATGGAAGAAATTATAAAGAAGAATTATTTTGCCCGAAGAGAAAATAGCAGATTGTGCATATGAACCACTATAGGAGAATTGTTGTGAAAGGCATCACTGCCTTAGAACAAGCCGACCTCTTCAAAATGGAAGTGGGGGCGGTTAGAGGGGAATAAACAGTTTCAAGAATAATGATGTTACAGATTCAAAAATGACGTGTTACAGTTTCAATAATGAACAATTTTTAATTGTTGTTATGTACGCACTGGGAATCCTGCATTTGATAAAAAATTGTGAGAGGAAAGCAAGGGGAGTTGTGTGTCTAGGCAGACTATACGATGTATAGGGTGGGGCGATTCTGGTGACACATGGCTACACAAAGGGAGATGGGTTGGGGCAGAAATAATGGGGATGTTTGTGTTGGTGTTCTCTGCCATGGATGTGAAGCTGAGTGCCAGGGAAGCCCATGTGCCAACCCTCGCACCATTGCAATAGCCGATGTTTTAAACCCTAACCATGCGCTGGATGAAGGAAGACTATTTCACTTGGATGTGGAGAAAAGAGATGGAGGAAGCCATGAAGGCTTTTGTTCAACGCTTCAACCAACATAGACATTATCCTCTGCCCAAGGACATAGCCGATTCAAATTTTGTGGATGTGCTCTTCTCGCTTAAGGACATGACAAGCTCAATGATAATGACATCATCACAGTCCTGGTTTGCTTATAGGGTTTTCTTTGGATTATTTACCAGCCTGGTTGATTGGCTCTGTGGAAGGACTCGTGGGTTACAAAGCCAATGGTTGGTGGTCCGCCATAGGATTCGACCCCTGTAGGTAAATTTTTTATGGTTTTCTTTTTTAGGTTATGTTATTGTGTAGGTGCTAATGGGTTGAAATGTTGGTGCAAATGTGTGTATTTTTGTGCATGGGAGGGAACAACATGACATGGATGAACACAGTGATGTTGGTAATGTGCATGCACAAATTTTTGAAAAATAGAGGCCTCGTGGTGGGTCAAAAAGGCTATATTGGTCTCAGCACTACCATTTTCACCGACATTTGTAGTGCCTTTTTTTTTGCCTGGAACCCTTCTTTTTTATTAATGCTCACCATCGTGCCTGCCCTCGTCTGCTTCACTTCCATGGTGTTTATGCAACCTAATCCGTTGCTGTAATTTGTGGCTACAACTGTTACAAGGACCACACTCCTCAGAGGAATGACTAATCTCCTCATAGGGATGACCGATTTCACTCCCTCAATTTCCTGGTAAATCCTAAAAAAATTCTGTACGTTTATTAATGTTATCTGATATGCGAAAAATACTGGAGTGAGTGTGAATGCATTGTCAGATTCATTTACAGAGAATGTCGATAAGGGCAATTTAGATGCACCCAAATAATCTTTGCTCAAGATTGTGGAATTGGGCTTTAAATCCGTCCATTTGCATCTTCATTTTTATCTTCCATTTGGGGTGCGGGAAGGAATACTGCTGGAAAATATTATGTTTTACACTAGCTAATTTTTATTTGCTTGAATTTTTTTGAAATCCTTTTCAACTAAAACCAATAAAAATCATTTTTGCATGTGGGAAGCCTTGTAATAAAAAGGCAACGGAGGGACAAAAGATTACAAATTTATAAAATATCGTTCATTTGGACATAAATTACAATCAACAAAAGCTCCATTTGATTTTTAATTTTAAGTGGTAATATATAATAAAGTCTTTAAAGAAAAAGTTTCTTATTTAAATGTTGATGGGTTTGCTATGTGATTTAGATTCCTGTTGAAGTTGGAGACTTAATAAGGCAATAACAATGCATGTAGGTTACTAAATTTGGAGATGATAGTTACTAATAATTTTTCATTAGATATAGTTAGATATCTATATATTGATTGTGAAACTAAAATGTATAACAATTAGAATTATGGGATAAAACTTGATTGGAAATCCTTGTTAAAATTGTATGGTAGCTTGATTCAAATGAAAAGTTAGCTTCAAATTTTGCAACATAATACTTGTTCCACTACATTCTAGATTATGAATTATAAGTTTATAACTAAAATTTTTCTTATTAATGAAGAGCAGGAGGCAGCGAAAGTGCTAGGAGTGGCAATCTATTGTATACAATCTGATTTTAAAAAAGGCCAGCAATGTCGAATAACTACAAAAAGGCGAGCAATGGATGAATGGTGTCTACAAGTTTTTCTTCAAGAACTATGCAATAGAATTTTTGGTATTAATTGTTATTGCTGGTATTCAAAATCAAACCACTGTTAGGGCATCATCTTCAATTTTCACTTCATGTCTTATGTGAAAAGCTTTTGAAATTAAAGCTTTATGTGAGGGTTTTTCTGCGGAGGGTAATATTCAAATTTGATTATTCTTTATGATTCTACATCACACATGTTCTTTAGATTTCTACTAGAATGTATCATGTATTCTTATCATTTATTTTGTAATGAGCTTTTATGGAGGATTTGAGAGTTCAAGCTAGTTAATTTATTTTCTACAATGTTTGCATGTTCCCATTGGTTGGTATGTCTATTAGTTTTTCTATTATCTCATAAGTAGAATGGTTTTATAATAGAAATACCTTAGTTTGTAGCGAAATATGGCTGAGAGTGTTGCCTTTTCTTGGATGTTGGTATTTCATGTAAATCTGGTGGTTAAAATACTGTATTATTGAAGTGCTAATATTTCTGGATTGAAACTGTATTATTGGTTTTTTAAACATTCCAACTTTTGAGCTCCCATTTGTATTATTCAAACCTTATTCATCACGGTCTTGTGTATTATGTTGGGAAAATAAAGCTATAGGACAAGCTGTGAGTTGTTTACATTTTTATGAAAGTATCATTGTCTCTTGAGGTCCTCTTCACGCAGAGCATTATCAATAAAGAGAAAGAGAGGGTTCTTCTCTTCTTCAAAAGCTTTTTCTAAGTACTCTTTACCCTCTTTTGTATTTTTTGAATTTATTCCTCTTCGAGAGTTGTACTTGGGGAAGGCATCCTTCAAAATCTGCTCCTGCATCTTTTTTATGTCATTTTTGTGAGGATCTATAACCATTATAACTTTTTATAATTTTGGCATGATTGTAGTGGTTTGTATAGATAGGTCAATGCTGTTTTAATTTTATGATTTAATTGTTTAATGTATGAATGTTCTAATTTGATGATTTAACTATTTTTTTATTCTTTTTGGTTTTGAAAATATTATGATGATTTGATCAATTATTTTACAAAATAATTAATCATTCAAATTTAAAGCTCAATACAATTCAATTGATCTAAAGAATCTAGAAGTAGAGATTTATTTCCTTGCAGCCTATTAAAAAGATATAAATTTACAAAATAATTAATCATTCAAATTTAAAGCTCAATACAATTCAATTGACCTAAAAAATCTAGAAGTAGAGATTTATTTCCTTGCAGCCTATTAAAAAGATATAAATTTACAAAATAATTAATCATTCAAATTTAAAGCTCAATACAATTCAATCGACCTAAAAAATCTAGAAGTAGAGATTTATTTCCTTGCTTTTGTACTTCAAAATGTTATATGATTTTTTGTAAAATTAGAATGTAGTTTAATTACGCCGAGAGGCGTTCTACAATCGCATAAGAGTTTAAGGACCTGAGTACATAAAAAAGAAAGGGAAACATAACTGACGAAAATACGAATAGATGGAAGTGGATGCGAGTAGTGGCCAACGACTGCCATGCATTGACGATAGTGGAGGAGTGGAAGAGTAATTGATGGAAGTGGAAGGGTCTGCCAATGGTACGATAATGCTAGCATCTAAGCGCACATCAACTATTATTTTAGTAGCAATTCACCACCATTTGTCTGCAGTGATTTGTAGGTGTGTTCGAATCCACCTGCAGCGTTTGTTTGTCTATGGGAGCATTTCATTTCATCGTTTGGAGTACTGAGATCTGTATAGTTCTCCGGTCTGGTGATATTCTATAGCGATGGAATACTTGAGATTGTGAATTGTTGTGGGAATCGGTATCACATATTATCTGGTACGAGTAATACTTTTGCACCCTATTCTTTTGAGAATTCATAATGGCTGGAAAATTTCTTACTCTGAAAACATAGATCTATGTTGTCAGAATTAAATCTCTTTGTGATTTAGCATTTTAAATTCTTGGACAGTCATATCAAATTGTGTTTTTGTAGTAGAATATTTATTTCGCTTTAAAACTTTGTGTTTTATCTGAAGTCCTTGGCTTAAATTGTTGTGTTTCTAACATCGAATTCTTTGCAAAGTTGTTTTGCTGCTTCAACCCACTACAACAAACAAGATGTAATTACTGAATCATGCCCAAAATCACTGAGCTTTTCGCATAACCCAATGACCAAAATCAAGATGTAATTGTTGTGTTTCTACCTGGCTCGGCTTCATAAATATTTTATTTATCTCCCATACACAATTTTTATGACTGTATTTTTATGCCCCGCTTCACATGCCTTTTGGTCTTCATTCATTTAGTTTTGCACTTCTTCTACATGGCTCGTGTGTTGCTGCCCCTGCACATTTAACTTGTAGGAGTCTTGATTTGCAATGAACGACATCTATTCTTCACATTAAATAATTATAATTATTCCATCGGCGTTCTGTTTATTACAAGCCATGATTACCGTATTGCTTGTGGTGGTTTCTGCACATGGGAAAGTTAATGGGAAGTCAAGAGGCGACGTCTTTCATGGAAAGCCAAGATTTGGGCCGAATGTGGCGATCCACAGGTACACAGTTGCATTGAGCAAGCAAGCATCAATGAGACGCAACCCCAGACAACAAAGACATGTGGGTGGTGAAGGTCGCGCAGTCTAATGGGGTGAGTCGAATGGGCTTGAGCCATTAAAGGGTCTTTCTTTGGCCTGCGTATGGAATCATTTGTTGTAATTGCTTACTTTGTTATTTGAGGAGCGGTGCCTTTGGAATCGGATGGATACATCATCAACAACCAGCCAACAGAATTGTATGCATGCTTTGCAAATGGTTTGTCACCTTAATTGATTTATATCATCTCTTAGAATTGTCTCAGAACAATTTGCATGGGAAGATACCATGGGAAATAGGTAAGCTGCAATTTCTTCACACATTTAATGTATCATGGAATGAATTAAGTGGGAAAATTCCTCCCAGCATGGGGAAAATGAATGGTGTGGAGATGGTAGATCTGTCTCACAATCAAATGCGCAGAAAGATCCCCCTGCTTTCGCCTCTCTTACTAAGCTCAGTAATATTGATGTGAATTAGTTTCTAAATTTTGATTTTTTTTTTTAAAATTTAAATAATGTCTTTACATTAAAATTATTTTATCAAAAGATGGTTTGTATATAAAAAAATACATTTTCCAAATTTAAGATCTCTATTTAACATATATTCAATTTGATGATATATTTTCCAAATTTAAGATCTCTATTTAATGTATATTCAATTGTCAAATTTGATATATAAAAATGATTGATTTTAAAAACACCATACAAATTCATATCTAATAAATTTATTCAGCTAAATGGTTTTAGCACTTGTAAATTTGTTTCTAAATCTTCACTTATTTTTTTTAATTGAAAGAATATCTTTATATTAAAATGATTTAATCAAAGAAATATTTGTTTCAAATTTAAGATCTCTATTTAACATATATTGAATTGTCAATTTTGATAAAATAAGATCTATTAAACAAAAAAAAAATGTATTTAAAAATAAGGTAAGAAAAAAATAAACCGAAATTTAGATAAAGAGAGATAATAAAATTATATTATAACTTTAACCCTATTAAATAATTATTTTGAAATGTTTTAAACTCATGATTATTTATCAAGGTTGGAGTTATAATTATTAATAATTTTAGAGATGTAATTGAAATAATTAATTATAACCTTAATTTTATAATTATTATTAATATTAAAATTTTAACCCTAATTATTCTTACTATAATTCAAAAATCATTAGAATTATGGTTAGAGTTAGGATTAGGGTGAAGGTTAAGGTTAGGATTAAAATTAGGGTAGGAAGTAGAGTTAGAATTACAATTATAACTACGGTTAGTGTTATGGGTAAAGTAAAGTTTACAATCAAAGTAAGGGTTCAATTAGGGTTAGGGTTAGGGTTAAGGTTAAGGTTGAGATTCAATTAGAGTTAGAATTATATTAGGGTTAGCATCCGATTAGGGTAAGCATCTGATCATAGTTACAGTTCAACAAGGGTTAGGCTTATATCATAAATATCATAATTTGGGTTAGGGTTGGGTTCAAATAGGGTTAGGGTCAAGGTTAGGATTAAGGTTTAATTAGTTTGGGACTCAATTAGAGTCAAGGTTAGGGTTAGGGTTGAATTAGGGTAAGGTTTAATGTTAGGATTAGGATTCAATTAGGTGTGTAATTCAATTAGGGTAAATGTTGAATTAGGGTAATGTTTAGTATTATGGTTAGGGTTAGGCTTCAGGTGCCAAGGTTCAAAGTTAGGGTTAGGGTTGAATTAAGGTAAGAGTTAATGTTAGGAATATGTTTAAATTAGGGTTAGAGTTGAATTAGGGGAACAATTAGTGTTAAAGTTAGGGATAGGCTTCAAGTGCCAAGATTCAATTAGGGGTTAGGGTTATAATTCAATTTAGTGTTTAATCAAGGTCAAGGTTATGGTTCAATTTGGGTTAGGATTTAATAAGGGTTAGAATTAGGGTTAAGGTTCAATTATAGTTAGGATTAAGATTAGGTTTTAATCAAGTTAGGGTTGGGTTTTAATTAGCGTTAGAGTTGTATGATAAATTTTTGGGTCAAGGTTAGGGTTGGGGTGTAAATAGGGTTAGGGTTCAATTATGGTTAGGGTTGAATTAGGGTAAGGGTTAGTTATAGGGTTAGAGTTAAGATTCAAATAGGGTTGGTATTAGGGTTTAATTACAACTAGGGTTAGGGTTAGGGTTAAGGTTGAATTAGGTTAAGGGTTAGTGTTAGTGTTAATGTTAGGTTTACGATAATTAGGAATCGAATTAGGGTTATGGTTAGAGATAGTGTTAGAATTAAGGTTAGGGTTAGAGATGGTGTTAGGATTAGGATTAGAGTTAGGTTTAAAGGACTAGACATAGAATTAGGATAAGTGTTGGGATTTATGTTAAGAATAGGGTTAAGATGAAGAATAGAGTTATGATTAGTGTTAGTGTTAGAAATAGGGTTACAATTAGTGTTAGGGTTAGGGTTAGAGATAAAAATTAGGAATCAAGTTAAGATAATTATTAGTGTTAGGTTTAGGGTTAGGATTAGGATTGACATTAGGGTTAGGGTCAAGGTTAGAGATAATTACGAATCAAATTAGGATTAGGGTTAGAAATAGAATTAAGATTAGGGTTGGGTCGGGGTTAGTGTTAGGATCAGGGTTAGGGATATGGTTAGGATTAGAGATAGGGTCAAGATTAGGGTTAGAGATAAAATTAGGATTTTGGTTAGGGTTTAGGATTAGGTTTATATTGAGGCTTAGGGATGGGGTTTACGATAGGATTAGGTTTAAAGATAGGGTTAGAATTCAGGATAGGGTTAGGGTTAGAGATAGAATTAGGATTATGGTTAGGTTTGCATTATGATTAGGGTTAATTGCTTAGGGTTAAGGTTGTGGCTAGAGAAAATTATGATTAGGGTAAGAATTAGGGTCACGATTGGTGTTAGGATTAGGGTTAGGATTAGAGACAAGAATAGATTTAGAGATAATGCTAGGACCAAGGTTAAGGTTAAAGATATAATTAGGATTAGAGTTGGGGTTTGTGTTAGGATTAAGGTTAATCTTAGGGTTAGGGTTAAAGATAGGGTTAGAGTTAATGAATATAAGCTAATTGTTTAAATTAATGTTAGGGTTAGAGTTAGGATTAGGATTAGGATTAGGATTAGAGTTAGGGTTAGAGATGGGGTTAGGGTTAGGGTTAGGGTTAGGGCTAGGATTAGAGATAGCATCATGATTATAGTTAAGGTTATGATTAGAGATAGAATTAGGATTAGGGTTAGGGTTAGAGATAGTGTTATGATTAGGGTTAGGGTTTGAGATAAAATTAGGATTAGAGTTAGAGTTTGTATTAGGATTAGGGTTAAGCTTAGGGTTAGGGTTAGAGATAGGTTACAATTAAGGTTAGGGTTAGGGTTAGGGTTATGGTTAGAGATAGTGTTAGAATTAGGGTTAGGGATACAAATGGTGTTAGGATTAGGATTAGAGTTATGCGTAGGGAACTAGAGATAGAATTAGGATAAGTGTTCGGATTTATGTTAGGAATAGGGTTAAGATCAAGAATAGGGTTATGATTAGTGTTAGGGTTAGAAATAGGGTTACAATTAGTGTTAGGGTTAGGGTTAGAGATAAAAATTAGGAATCAAGTTAGGATAATGATTAGTGTTAGGGTTAGGGTTAGGATTAGGATTGAGATTAGTGTTAGGTTTAGGGTTAGGGTCAAGGTTAGAGATAATTAGGAATCAAATTAGGATTAGAGTTAGAAATAGAATTAAGATTAAGGTTAGCTCGGGGTTAGTGTTAGGATCAAGGTTAGGGATATGGTTACAATTAAAGATAGGGTCAAGATTAGGGTTAGAGATAAAATTAGGATTAGGGTTAGGGTTTGTGATAGGATTAGGTTTATACTTAGGCTTAGGGATGGGGTTTACGATAGGATTAGGGTTAAAGATAGGGTCAAAATTAAGGTTAGGGTTAGGGTTAGAGATAGAATTAGGATTATGGTTAGGTTTATATTATAATTGGGGTTACTTGCTTATGGTTAAGGTTGTGGCTAGAGAAAATTATGATTAGGGTTAGAATTAGGGTCGCAATTGGTGTTAGGATTAGGGTTAGGATTAAAGACAAGAATAGATTAGGATTAGGATTAGGGTTAGGGTTAGGGTTAGGGTTAGATATAGTCTAAGCATAACCCTAATACCAATTTTATAACCCTAACCTTGACTTTAAGCCTATTTCAAATAATAAAATTATTCCTAACCTTAACCCCTATTTTTGTCTAATCCTAATGCTAATCCTAATGCTAATAGTAACCCTAACCCTAACCCTAGCTCAAACCTTATCACAAATGTTAATTTGAAACACAATCTCCAACCCTAACCCTAACCCTAATAATATAGTATAATATTAAACACTAACCCTAATTAAACACTAACCTTATTTCTTACCCTAATCAAACACTAACCCTAATAATATAGTATAATTATATATTAATTCATGTTATGTGTTGCCCGACCACTGCTACTAGTGTATATATCTTAAATTTAATATATATAAATTATGTTGAAATATGTTGAGGCGTTTAATTTTTCATTTTAATCCATCTATATTAAAGTTGAATGATGCAAAATTAAAATGTTAGGATTAGGGTTAGGATTAAGGTTAGTATTAAGATTAAGATTAGGATTAGGGTTAGAATTAGGGTTATGGTTATGGTTAGGGATATGTTTATAAATGATCAATATAGTAATTTGGTTAGGGTTAGAGTTAAAATTGGGATTAGGGTTGGGGTTATCATCATGAATAGGTTTATGATCACGAATAGGGTTAGGGTTAGGGTTAGGGTTAGGGTTATGGTTATGGTTACGGTTAGGGTTATCATCATGAATATGATTATCATCATGAATAAGATTAGGATTACGATTAGGGTTAGGGCTATCATCACCAAAAAAATTATCATCATGAATAGGATTAGGGTTAGGGTTAGGGTTATCATCATGAATAGGGATTAGGGTTAGGGTTAGTTTTAGGGTTAGGGTTTTGGTTAGGGTTAGTGTTAGAGTTAGGATTAGGGTTAGGATTAGGGTTAGGGTTAGGATTAAGATTAGGATTAGGACCTAACCATAACCATAATCCTAACCCTACCCCTAACCCTAACCCTAATCCTAACCCTAACACTAACACTAACCCTAACCCTAACCCTAACCCTAATCCCTATTTGTGATGATAACCATAACAATAATCCTAACCCTAACCCTAATACTATTCATAATAATAAGCCTATTTGTGATGATAAACCTAACCCTAACCCTAACCCTAATCCTATTCATGATGATAATCCTATTCATGATGATAACCCTAACCCTAGCTATAACCCTAACCCTAACCCTCACCATAACCCTAATGCTAACCATAAAACTAACCCTAGCCCTAACCCTAACCCTAACCCTAATCCCTATTCTTGATGATAAACCTATTCGTGATGATAACCCAACCCTAATCCCAATTTTAGGTCTAACCCTAACAAAATTACTATATTTTATCATTTATAAACATATTCCTAACCATAATGATAACCCTAACCATATCCATAAACCTAACCCTAACCCTAACTTTAACCATAACCCTAACACTAACCCTAACCCTAATCACTATTCATGATCATAACCCTAATCCATATTCGTGATGATAAACCTATTCATGGTGATAAACCTAACCATAACCATAACCCTAACCCTAATCCTTATTCGTGATGATAAACCTATTCATGATGATAACCCCAACGCTAATCCCAATTTTAACTCTAACCCTAACCAAATTTTATCATTTATAAAATCATAACCAAATTGAACCCTTACTATAATTGAACACTCACCCTAATTGAAATCAAGCCCTATTTTTACCCTACTCATAACAATATCTTTAATTCTAATTATAACCCTAATCTAAATTCGTGATGATAAACCTAACCATAACCCTAACCTAATCTAACCCTAACCATAATCCTAATCCTAATCCTAATCCTAATCCTAATCCTAATCCTAACCCTAACCCTAATCCTAACCCTAACCCTAACCCTAATCCTATTCCTAATTCTAACCTTAACCCTAATCCTAAACATAACCCTAACCCTAACCCTAACCCTACACAAAATTAATTTACCTAGCCCTAATCCTAACCCTAATCCTAATCCTAACCCTACTTAAACCCTAACCCTAACCCTCATCCTAATCCCAATCTAATAGAACCCTAACCCTAAACCTAACCCTAATCCTAATGCTAACTCTAACCCTAACCCAAACCCTAACCCTAAACTAATTAAACACTAACTCTAACTCTAACCCTAATCCTAACACTAATTTTTTTTAAAAAACCCTAACCCTAATCCTAACCCTAACCTTAACCATAACCCTAACCCTAATTAAAAACCCTAACCCTAATCCTAACCTTAAACCTAACCCTAACCTTAACCATAAACCTAACCCTAATTAAACCCTAACCCTAAACCTAACATTAATCCTAATCCTAACCCTAATCATATTATAATATTTTAATTATTATAATAATTTTATAATAAAATATATAATAAATATAAAAAATAATTTATTTAAGATATTATATGTTGCGCCGCGACTGCTACTAGCATATATATATATTATTTTAATAAAATAATATATATAAAATACACCCAGAGATATCCTTCTCAAGGCCTATTTTTTAATCAAATTTTTATAGGCCCCTCAAGAAGGATATCTCTGGCGTATTTTATATATATTATTTTATTAAAATTATATATATATATATATGCTAGTTTTAGAATATGAAGCATGTAAAAAAGAAAAAGAAAAACAGAAAGGTTGCTTCTATATTTAAATGTTACTTTATTAATTTATTCTAAAACTACAATTAGTAATTGTTAAATTATTTTAAAATGAATATGTAATTTTATTTAATTCATTTATATTAGATAATAATTATAATTTAATAAATTATTTAACAACTGGATAATTAAACTTTATGAATTTTAAAAATTATAACTTAATTTAATTTTAGAATGAAATTTAAGTTTCAAAAATATTATGGTGATTTGATTATTTATTTACTATATGTTTAATTATTCATATTTTAAAAACAATACAATCCAATTGAAACCAAATAATTTAATTTTAGAATGAGATTTAATTTTTGAAAATATTATGGTGATTTGATTATTTATTTACAATAGGATTAATTATTTAGATTATAAAAATAATACAATCTAATTGAATCCAAAAATGCAAAACTAGGGATTTATTTCTTGCAAACCTATTAAAGAGATTTGAATTAAACACTTCCCAATGTAAACTATTTAATATTTTTTAGAAGTTAGAATTTATTATAATTTTAAAAAATGAAATGATTTGGATGCAAATAAAAAGAATATAATCTTTAAAAATATTATGTTGATTTGATCAATTATTTCTTACATGATTAATAATTCTAACCCTAATAATATTTGATTTCTCATAGAAATAAAATTCTAAATTAAAATACTTATATTTGTTTTATATATTTATCTTTAATGTCAAATTTATAAATTAATATTAAGACATTAATAATTTTAATCCTAATAATACTTAATTTAACATAAAAATAGAAATCTTGACTAAAAAATCTATTTTTGTTTAAAATATTTTATTAATGTCAAATTTATACACTAATATTAAGACATTAATTATCCTAACCCTAACCCTAAGCTTTATCCTACAACTATAATTGAACCCTAAACCTAACCCTAATTTAACTCTAACAATAGGGTTTAATTAGCATTAAGATTTAGCCCTAATTCAACTCTAACAATAGGTTCAATTATGATTTATTAGGATTAGGTTGAACTAGGGTTAGGATTAGGTTAGGATTAGTGTTAGCATTGTATGATAAAGCTTGTGGTTATGGTTATACTATTATTATGATTAAGGCTAGGTTGGGGTTAGGGTTCTCAGATAAAGCTTGGGGTCAGTACAAGGGTTCGAGTTAGGGTCAACAATAGTTAGGGTTAGGCTTTGGATTCAATTGGGGTTAGATTTCAATTAGCATTGGGGTTAGGTAATCAATTGAGGTTAGGGTTATAATTATGATTAGTGTTAGAGTTAGCATTATAGTTAAAGTTAAATTTTTATTAGGATTAGGGTTAGGGTTTAATTAGGCTTAGGGTTAGATTTAGGGTTCTAAGATAAACCTTGGGGTTAGAATTAAGGTGAAGGTTGGGTTATGGGTTATGGTTACCATTAAATTGAGGTTAGGATTAGGGTTCTCAAATAAAGCTTGGGGTCAGTATAAGGGTTTGAGTTAGGGTTTGGATTTAATTAGGTTTAGAGTTCAATTAGGGTTATACCTGATTTAGGTTTAATTAGGTTTCAAATTAAATTAGTCTTGATTTTTTATTAGGCTTAGGCTTTAGGCTCTAGGGTAAAGCTTGGGGTTATGGTTTGCATTCAATTAGGGTTAGAGTTAGGGTTGTTTTTCAATTAAATTTAGTGTTAGGTTAGAGTTAGAAGTTATGGGAACTAGGATTAGGGTTTGGTTGGAGTGGGGATTAGGATTAGGGAAATGGGGCTTAGTTAGTGTTAGGGTTAGCTTGGGGTTAAATTAGTGGTGCTTAGGGTTTAATTATGGTTAAGATTTAATTAGGATTAAGTTTAGGGTTCAATTGGTGTATGTGATAAAGTTTTGGGTTAGGATTATAAGCGGGGTTAGAGTAAGGGTTGGGGTTACAATTTAACTAGAGTTAGGGTTATAATTATAGTTAGCGTTATGATTAAAATGTAATTAGGATTTAACTAGGGTTATGGTTAGGGTTTATATTCAATTAGGGTTAATGTTCAACTAGGGTTAGGATAAAGGTTCAATTAGGGTTAGGGTTAAAATAGGGTTAGGGTTTAATTAGAATTACTC
Source organism: Sequoia sempervirens (assembly GCA_007258455.2). Taxonomy (NCBI): domain Eukaryota; kingdom Viridiplantae; phylum Streptophyta; class Pinopsida; order Cupressales; family Cupressaceae; genus Sequoia; species Sequoia sempervirens. Next base: position 25,808,240 of record VDFB02270651.1, read on the forward strand.
TTAGGGTTTTATTAGAATTACAATACTTAAATTAATCCCAACCTTAACCCTAATTTTATGTCTAACCTTTTTTTTTAGACTGCAGGAATCGAGTAGCACGACCCCATATAAACTGCAGTGCGCCTGGTAAACTTTTTAACGTGATCGGCAGCGCTGGCGCGACACGCCCTCTGGTACCATGGGGGTGGGGGAGACTAGACCTCGTGACCAACCTCCTGCAACAGGAAAGATTTAGCCAATCGAGCTAGGGCCCCAACCCCAATTTTATGTCTAACCTTAACCCTACTGATGATCCTAATTATTTCTCTTATCCTAACCCTAACCTTAATTGTGATGATAACCCCACCTCAAATTCCAATTTTATGTCTAATCATAACCCTAATCTAAAACCCTAAACATAACCCTAATATATAACCCTAATCCTAATCCTAATGCTAATCTCAACCCTAATACCAATTCTATCTCTAACCCTAACCATAACTCTAGCCGAACCCTTGATCTTAATTTTATCTCTAATCCTAATTGTAACCCTAACCCTATTCGTAATTTTAACCCCAACCCCAATATCTAACCCTAAATTTAATCATAATCCTTACCATCACCATACTCCTAAACCTAACCCATTTTATATATGCTAACCTTAACCCTAACCCTACCCCTCATTTGTAACACTAAACCTAACTGTAACGATAATATCAATACTAATGCTAACCCTAACCCTAATCCCAATATTAACATTTACCCCAACTTTAACCCTATTACTATCTCTAACCCTAACCCTTACCTTAACCCTACCCTTGATCCTAATTTTATCTCTAATCCCATCCTTAACCCTAATTGTATTGATAACCCACCGTAACCCTAAACATAATCGTAAAACTAACCCTAATATTAACCCTAATTCTAACTCCAACCCTAATACCAATTCTATATCTAAACCTAACCCTAGCCTTATTCCCAATAATAAAATCAATTCCAACCTTGAACTTAAATTCCCAATAATAAAAGTAATCCCAATCTTAACCTTGTTTTTTCTCTTAACCCTAATTGTAATCCTCATCGATAACCTTGAACCTAACCCTAATGCTAATCCTAATAATAACACTAACCCTAACCTTAATTTATAAATGTAACCCTAATCCCAACAATAATGTTAACCCCAATTTTAACCCTAATTCTATCTCTAACCCTAACCCTAACCTTAACCATACCCTTGAGCCTAATTTTATGTCTAATCCTAACTCTAACCCTAATTATGATGATAACACCAACCTAAACTCTAATAAAATTAATCCTAACCTTAACCCTATTTTTCTCTTAACCCTTACTAATCCTCATTGATAACCTTGAAGCTAACCCTAATGCTAATCCTAATAATAACGCTAATCCTAACCTTAATCTGTAAGTGAAACCCTATAATAATGTTAACCCCAATCTTAACCCTAACTCTAACCTTAACCATACCCTTGATCCTAATTTTATGTCTAATCCTAACCCTAACCCTAATTATGATGATAACCCCAACCCAAACTCTAATTCTACCTCTACTCTTAATCATAAACCTAACCCTAACCCTAATCTACTATTAACGCTAATCCAACCATAATCCCAAATTTATGTCTAACCCTACTCTTAACCCTAACCATAATAATTTTGTCTTCCATGTTGCGTTGCGACTGCTACTATCATATATATATTATTAATAAATAATATATATATGCTAGTGTTTATTGATGTTTAATTTAAGTAAATTATGAGAATAATCTATATCCAAACCATGATTTTAATATACATATGTTTTATTTAAAACCCAAATCTAAATGTCCGTAGAAAGATGATCTCCTTGATCAACCATATAAATTAATTGTACAATAAATATTTGGGTATAATAGTGAGCCTTATTAATGTTTGAGAAGTTAGCTCAAAAAATTGAAAAAGAAAAATGATAATCTAAAAAATTAATAGTTTAAATTTTAATTAAGCTGAGAGGCTTCCTACACTCAAAAACAGCATGAGCTAAAAGATTCCGTGTACATAAAAACTCGAAATTAAATATAGGAATAATAACAAATCCTCACTGTCAAATTTAGAAAAAGAAAAAGAAAATAAAAAAACCGTTTCAAAATTTGAGGATAATGTTATCCGTAATGCATAGAGTTATGAGGTTATGTGCTCATATGAACTTTTGCAATCGTGGATTACATACTTGATTCGAAATGTTTTTGAAATCTCTCCGCTCAAAGATTCTCTCAATTTCATCATTTATGGCGGCAAAAGCAGCATTAACTAACAATCCGCCATTCCAGCGACTTACTCCACTCTGGACAGTTGTGTAATTCCAGCAGATTGAAATCGTGACTTTTCCCAATTTGGTTATTCGGAATTTGTACTATATTATTTTTTATTTTTTTTTCATTAGTTCCTGCCAAGGAATTATAGGCAGGCCTCTTTCTTAACTAGTTATTAATGTTTTGAACTTCAACCAATCAAAATTGATTATTTTCCTTTATACATTATATTTAATTTTTTTTCTAAAGTTAAATGCATATTTTTTAACTTTTCTAATTTTCAAAATTATTTCTCTTGAATATTATTGGCTCAAAACTTTTGAGCGATAAGAGCGATTTTCCCGGATCCATTATCAAAGTTGCGATTATAGTGGGAGATGGAAAGGGCAGGAGAAAATTAAAATTACTTTTAACTTAACTATTCTATTGACATTTGTAATCTAAATTTAACTAAGTCTAAATGCTAATAAATTCCCCTATACTAATTTCTTAAATATTCTATGTAATTTATATATTCCCCTATACTAATTTCTTAAATATTCTATGTAATTTATATATTCCCCTATACTAATTTCTTAAATATTCTATGCAATTTAAATTATATAGGTTAATTATTCAATTTGTTTATGCAATACAAACCTTGTTAATTCTTGATATTAATAAATTCAAGTATGCTAATTTTTTGAAGATTATTTTTTTGTTAAATAAATTTATCTATACATTCAAACTATATTTTTTAAGATTAATTTTTGGTTATATTAATTTTCATTTGCCTTTGATAAATTAAAATATATTTCTTGAAATCTATTTTTATAATATAAAATCAATTAATACTAATATCTTTTGAAATTTGATAAATTGAACTAAACTAATTTTCTTTTAAAAAAATACAATATGAAAATAATTAATTTCTAGATAGTTTTAATATAATTACTTTTATAATAATTTGATTATTTTAATAATTAAACTATATTATTTTTGCTAATACTAAATTAAATGCTAAATTAGTTTGATCTATTTTATTTAAAAAATAAATTTACTACTATTTACTTTGTCAATAAATAATAAATCCCTTTATAAAATAAAATTTTAACTAATATACTTTTGCATCTAGATAAATAAAATCTATGTCTAAATAATGAAAAAATTAACTAAATCTTTTTCCTTATCCATTATTCAAACTATATTTTTTAAGATTAATTTTTGGTTATATTAATTTTCATTTGCCTTTGATAAATAAAATATATTTTTTGAAATCTATTTTTATAATATAAAATCAATTAATACTAATATCTTTTGAAATTTGATAAATTGAACTAAACTAATTTTCTTTTAAAAAAATACAATATGAAAATAATTAATTTCTAGATAGTTTTAATATAATTACTTTTATAATAATTTGATTATTTTAATAATTAAACTATATTATTTTTGCTAATACTAAATTAGTTTGATCTGATTAAGTTTGGTTTTTGTTGATATAAGAAAAATAAATAATAAGAGTCTAAAAATATTGAGCTAGCCTGATTCTACCCTCATTCATCTACCCCTTAGATAAACTAATTTATAGTCTCATTGCATGATTTGGCTCTAATATATACCAAATATTTCAAATATTTCTTGTGGTTGGGATGACCAAAGGGGCATAAAGTCTTGTTTTAATGGTTTTCCAATTCAATATTTTGTTACCTATTCTTTGGCATCAAGGCCATCATAGACTTGCTAAGAGTACATTGCATGTTCCGACATGAACTTGAAGTTCCAATGACCTCCAATAAGATTCTCATGTGCCTCTTGAAGTACATTCCCAATCTCTTACCGCACCACACACTTTAATACCTGGTTGGGCCCCAGCTTGAACAACAATCCATTAATCAGCTGGAAAGCCTTGGTTTCCCATGCTAACCTTTAGTGGTTTCTTGCTTGTAATTCAGGTATATTAAATGAGGTTCGATTAATACTTGATAGAAAATAGTGATCAACATTAATTAGAAAGATGCAACAATAAATATTGATAGAGGGAATCCATTCATATTTTTGCTCATCAGTTTCTAAACTTATTGAGTTTTGCAGACATTAGGCATCTATAAGAGGACTTAGGACTATATGCTTTCATTTTCATTTGTGTAGAAAATTGTAACATTTAAGCAGGGTGGTTATACATGACTCTATGTACAATGAAAGTTCTAAAGATCGTTGCTTTTTTAAAGAGGATTTTTTATCATATATGTTGAATGGTTAAGGAAATATTTGAACTCATAAATATTTAAATAATGCTAACAACATGTAAATTGTTCTTTCTTCATGGCCTAAAAGCACAACCAGAGCATCTCAAAATTTTGAAGTGACCAAAATTCTTTTGTTATAAGGGTCATTTTCTAATGAAAGACAAAGTTGACTCTATCAATGATCAAATTCCTAAATTTAGGTGACAATCTTGACCAATTGTTCATAAAAGACAACAAACTCAACAAATACAAACAAAACTATTCTAAAACTTTTTGGTCTGTAGCTTTTGTTTTTATTATTGTTTTCAATTAATTTAATTTATCTTTATTTTTATATTTTAAGATGGTTATGATTTTTGCAATAATCATTTTGTTGCAAATATATATGTAAAATTGAAGATTTGTATTTTGAGAGGATATGTAATTTTAATTTTTACTATTTTAATTTAATAATAATACAATATAATATAATATAATTTAATATCATATAATATAATACCATTAATATCATATTAATAATATAATAATATAATATAATAAATATTTTTTAATTTAAGTTTATTTTACATAATATGATTAAAAATAAATAAAGATATCTCTATTCTTTATTTATATAGATTATTTAAAGATATATATGGTAGTTTAAGATCAATCCTAAACTTCTCCACTGAAAAACTTGGAGTTGATTTTAGATAAGGAAATACAAATCTCCATATTTACAATAAGTGTATAGGTATGCAAATTTCACCATTACAACTATATTAAAGCATGCAAGGTTGTGTTATTTTTTCTTCAATATTTAATAATTATGGGAAAAGTAAACAACAATTGCTTGAAAAGGGCTCAAGTTGAACTTTGTTATATTTGGCAGTGCCTTTGTGTTGCGTTGGAAACACTAGATCCTTTTGTGATTTTAGTTATGTCTTTGATCTATATAATCTTCTTATTCTAGTATAAAAATAGTAAATAACTATTACAAGAATTTCATGTTTTAGCATGTGTTGAGAATAAATATGATTAAAAATACAATTGTCCAATAAGCGTGCAATTATTGTCAACGACGTTGATGAGAAGGAAAAATTTACAAAACCCTTACATAGCAGATTTTTTTTTAAAATAAAATGAACCAAAACCAATCTCCCTACAACTATTGCTTCAATCTATTCACAATAAATGAAAATTAGTTATGAAAATATTGGGATTTTTGAGCTCGAGACATAATGGGATCACCACCAAAATGCAAGAGAGTCATTATCTTCTTATCCATACTAGCATACTATTCTCACACCACTGGTTAGGATAAGGATCAATCATGTATACTCTCAAAGAGAAGATCCATATCTGATAAGGTTAAGACTATCCCATCTATAGTTAAGAGGACAACTTTGTCTTGCTTTGAGACCTTTACAACCACATCATATTCAAAACTGTAATATTATAATTTATATTGGATTTAATACTTCATTATTCACATAACATAAAGCATGATCCAAATAGTTCCCATCATCCCCACGCTTGAGTGTTGTGAGAAACTTACCAAGATCTACCTAGATTTAAACAAAGAAGCAGGAATCATGAGGCACAAGAAGAAGTCGACCCCATGTACCCACATCATCCACTCGTGATACTTTTGTGTTTAGTAAAATAAATCACTGAAAACACCATGATGTATGCCACAGTGAGTAGCTGTTAACAAAACTTTCTCTTTTGGTTTTCTATTCTATTTTAAATGAATGACATGCATTTGCAATTTGGCAAATATATACTCACTTTGGCAATGATCACACTCCTTATTGTCTTGCACCCTTGAATAACATTTCAATAATTGAATGACTGGGCATTGCCAATGTAGCACAAACTGGATGATACCTGGAAGGAAGAAAAATAATCAAGTAAATCCTATAGTATATGATACAATCATTGGGACATATGGTTTTCTTATGATAATGGTCCATATCAATTATAAAAGCATTTTAAAATGGGCATATTATACCAACTTGTCTAATGTGTGTGTCTGAAATTACATAGCAAAAGCCACAGAAAAATCGTCCAATAGCTCTGTGAAGGTAAGACATATCTACAATAACATAAGAATCCTTCTCAATCACCTAAATCACATGAAACTTATAGATGGATCACAAACTCTACAAAAAAGCTTGAATTTGGGAGGAAACTCAAATTTATGTGGTGTGGAGAATGGGAAAGACTCTGACATGAATTCCTCTTCTTGGCTTCCTTTACAAGTGGGAAAATGGTCCAATGGAAAGCATAAAAATCAATTCTACGTGGCAAGGGAATACAATAATAGGAGGAAAGGGGCTCAACTCTAAATACATATGAACTCTCAACTCTAAAACAATCATGCGAATAGACCATTTTATTTTGGAAGTTGCAGGCTTGGAGAGACTACTCATACATTAACCAATTAGTTTTGAGGCCCTTGGGAGCTCGACCTTTATAGAATGATAGAACTTTCTTGATGCCTATCGTATATGTTTTTAAGTTGTGCCTTTACATTTCAGTTATGAAAATTTGATGTTCAAGTGATTTGGAATGGAGTGGATAGTTGTATTATCTCAGTTATGTGTGCCTCATTGTCTTCTACTACTGTTAGTCTCTTTCTAGTTGTTTGAACGTCAATTTTAACCTCTTTCATTTTTGTTTATATCAGATCTGTGGTATTACTGTAGACATGCCTCTTGACATAATTAAATAGATCAAATCTGATGGAAAACAAGAGAATCAATCTCAACCGTCCATCTTTTCATCCAAAATTTCATAAATCTACCTCTTCTTCCTTAATCCATCATATGGTGAATTTACTAGTCACCTCCAAAAAATGTCCATGAACACTAAGCAACCACACTCCATCACAACATGAGAAAATCACTTCAAATGTTTTATCTAAGGTTTGCTTGGTTTTAGAATAATTAGATTTTAATAATTTGTGTTTTAAATTTCTAGTTCAGTTTTATTACATGATTCTATTACATATATTTTAGCATTCCCAATGGGACCCGTTGGTCCTAATCTAATCCCAATTTTGTAAATTTTATTATTTTAATTTTGATAGGTTTGTGGGTAGGATTTGGTTGAACTTTTACATACCACCTATATTTTGGATCACTTTGGCACAAAACAAACCTTACAATTGGATCTAGAAGGCATCAAAATATATAAATTCATATAAAATTTGTCCAATTTAAACAAAGTTGTTATACAAGACAATTTTTTCCCTGCACATAGACATACAATAAAAATTTATTTATTTTTTCCAGTTTTTTAAATTTTAATTTACTTTTTTTTCTTAAAAAAAACTAAAAACAATAAGAAAAGTTTTTTAAATTAAAAAATAAAACAAAAAAATTATTTACTACATGTTGGGATGCATGGTGTATCTTGTACCTTGTAAGTTGCAGGTTGGAGCCCCACACCACCCCTTGCTAGGCTTTAAAGCCTCCTTCAACAACCTAATAACTACTAGTAGTGTATTCTAACCATCCCAAGAAACTCCAATCATCATTCCCAACCACCTCTACCCATCTGGAGCCCCCCTTTGCCCAATCATTACCCCCATCAACCTAGTCATTGCCTCCCCTTTTCCTAATCACCACCCCTTTATTTCCTCAATGATGCTCAACCTAGTTGCCACCCCTCTATTCCCTTGATGATGCTCAACCTAGTTACCACCCCTTCATTGAATGGTCACTACCCAACCACTACCAACTAGCCACCAACCCTTTACCTCATTACAAATTTCAATCAAGGAAGTAATTTTCAAATAGCCATAACTCGACCATGTGAAGATTTTTTTTTAAATAAGCTAGAATTTTATGCTCTTCACAATGGTATATCTAGCTTTTCCTTGGAGTTTATATATTTTTTAGAAATCATATTTTTTCTCAATTGTTGGTATGCAATCCTTGTTTTGGGAGCTTCAAAGCCTTATAATTTTCACAAATGGACTTAGAATTGGGTGCTATTTTTCTAAATAAGCTCATAATTTTTGTGTTCTCTTCACAATGGTATGATTTATTGGTACTTTTTTTTTACTCTAATTTTTAGATACAACCATCATCACATCATCAACATTTACTTTCAAATTTTTCTAACATCAGTTTTGTAAGTTGTATTTAAATGTTTATTACTCATTATACCCATTTCCTTGCAAGCTTCATGTGTGAAAGATTTTTTTTTAAAACTACCTGCAAACACTTGAAAATTGACTGACATTTCCCAACATCAAATTGCACTAATTATTCTTCCAATGTTAATTATATAATTTTATTACTTAATTATTCTAATATTATCTTCTATAGTTAAATAATTTTTAAATAATTTAATTATTATCAAATTCCCCCTCCACTATTAATTAAATAATTATGTATTATTTAATTAATTCATATTATCTATTCATCTATGTTAATTAAATAATTCACGTATTTAATTAATCTATAAATTATTATTTTATCCCAAATTTTAATTAAATAATTTATTATTTAATTGATTATCCATTTCTCATCTCCAAAATTAAATAATTATTTTTATTATTTAGTTAATTATTTATTTTCCACTTCCTAAATTAAATAATTATGTTTAATTATTTAATTTATTTCTCAACTTTATCTTCTTCCAAAATAAATAAATCATTTATTTTATTTATTAAACTCAACCTTGCACATATAAATAATAGTTAATTTCATTTAATTATTAAATAAGTTCATGCAAATTCCAACTCACTTGTTGATTGAGACTTACTCTTAGTCCACCCATCAATCGGATCCACTTCACTCCGACTCACTTCAAGTCCATTGAGCAATCAATTCAGTCTAGTAACCATCATTTTCAGATAACATTCCAATCAATCCTCTTAACTGACCCATACAATCAATTACCTAAAATCATGTAGTCACTTAACTGACCCTCAATTCCTCTCATCAATCCTCCACCATTGATCTTTTTTAATGTTTCCTCTGATCTTAACCGTCGATCGGTGTCACCAAATATCTATAAATCAAACCATCCTATCATTCATTGATCATCTCATATCGTGTAGAGAAACTATACTTGAATTGTTACAATGCTTTATTGCTATTGTGTTTTTATAAATTTGAGAGCAAAGGACTACTTGCACCATTCTACAAGGTGAATAGAGGAGAGAAATGGAGCTATGCTAAGGTGAATTGTGTGTTTTAGTGTTTGTAGATTTGCATTTTGTTTGAATCAATTTGCCTTGTTTTCTTTATTGTTATGATCTTTTGATTGTGAATTCTTGTTGATTATTGCTTATATTCCTTCAATTTCATAGTTAAATTTGTAGGTCATATATTTTGGCACGCTTGGTGGGACCCTCTTGTCCTTGATTTAACCTTATTTTTTGTGAATTTATGTGATTTTTGAAGTTACAGGCTCTTTTCATGGAACTGTTTAAAAAATGGTGCAACTAATGGGAATCTAGGTGCAATTGCTACATAGAAGGGTGCAAATGCTACACATAATGGCACAAATGCTGCACAAAATGGCACAAATGCTTCATAAAATGGCGCATATGTAGCTAGTTTGGGTGCAATTGATTTTGCTACTTTTTTTGAGCTTTTTTGACTTATGTGTGTTGGATGCCTAATTAATAACCCTGTTTATACAATTTTTTGACAAATTGAACTAACATTATATCTTCTCAGATTAAGTTTCTTTGTTCCTATTTTTACTTTTTTGTGTAGAGTTGCATAATTTTTGCTATGTTAGGTGCAATTAAAGCTTTGGTAGGCACATTTATCCAAAGTATAGGCGCATTTGTGGCTCTATGTGGCACATTTTCTACTCAAAACTGTGCATCTAACAAAGAAGGTATAAGCTATTTTTTAGTTCAATTACTTTGTGAAACATAAAAATGTGATGCACCCTAGAATTAATATTCACAACCTAAGGCCATTTCCATCATTTCTATAGTTTCATTGGGATACAAATCAACAAGGTGTATAAACTGACTATCAACCTCAATGGTGAGCCAATCAGACCTAGATCTGTATCTTTTTTAGGATAGGTATGATTTGGAAATGATTGTGATTGTTTACCCTAATTAAACTAAATGACCTAATGCAATAAATACAATTATCTAACAATTGATGAAAAAAAATAGTCAAGTTCTAGTAGATCTAGATGTTGTAGACTGATATGTACCTACCCAATTTTTTTGGTTTTGTTAGGCCTACAAGGATAGGGTCACCCAATGGCTGTTGAGTCCCTGTGAGCTTTGCTGGAACTTCAAAGTTTGATCCTATAGCCCTTTTTATGCTCTCTATTCCTGTACCTATAAATCTTTGTCTTTAGATCTAGACCTGTAATAAATTTGCAAAAGATTTTTTTTGGGTGGCTATATGGGGGTTTACCTCAGTCAAACCCCCATTTTGGTAATTAAACCTTAAAAAATAGAAAAAGATCTAATAAAAGATAGTGTATGTGAGCCCTAACCTTATGTGCATCTAAGGTTGTTATGAGATAAATACAAATAAACCCTACTAAAGTGTGTTAGAGTATGATTCCTATATGAAAATGATAAGATTCAATTAGGGAGAAGTCAAAACACCCTAAGTAAATCTAAAACTGAAATGATATATTTCTTTAAGCTATAAATGGAGAGAAGCTTGAAGATGAGAACAATAGGAAACAAATCATTAGGTAGAGGGGAGTGGCCAAATGCATCTCCCAATCCTAGAATCCATCAAGTTCTTTTATAGGCATCAATCTTCAATCATGTGACAAAGCTTGATCAAATCTATAAATGGAGTTGGAGACCTGAAATCTCAAGTAATGCTTCTCCAAGACTTTGAATTTTTCTTGCTTGAATATTATCTCCTATGTTGTAGTTTTGAATTGATGAAAATACTAAGAATTTATAGGAATTTCTCCATTTTCTTGACAATTAGACCCTGATAGCGAACATGTATAATTTGAAATTTGAATGCTAAAATGCCACCAATAATCCTTTAAAATTTGGGTCTTAGCTAAGAAGGGGGATCCATTCATCCTTGGACGAATGTGTCATGGCCCAAGTTTCTAGGACACACTTGATCGGGGGCAATTTAATGATAGGTTGCATTTGTTCAAAGCTTGTTTCAATATTAGAAAATGATAAAAATATGCCTCAAAATGCATAATAGAGGGAATTAGGGCCTATTTAGGAAGGGTTGAAAATGTATAAATGTAAGGGTCACTAAAATAGGTCCAAACTAAGTGTGAAATTGTAAGCGTATATAATTTTTTATGCTACACTTTGGTGCAATTGTCTGTTAGATTTTATGGTTATTAAGCTATTTGTTGAGCAACTTGTGGCATTCATTAGAATTGAAGACCAAACCCTAAACTACAGATGTTATCTATTGTAGGGATTTTGTGCTTGATTTTCATAAATTAGGAACACTTCAATTTCATAAAGTGAATGAACATTTTTTGGTGTGTCTGGTAAGTCCTTAGGTACATATACTCTCTCCTCACACCTAGTGTGAACTTGGAGATCAAAAGTACCTTAGAATTTCCATTCTAGTTGTTTACCCAAGTATTTGATTGTTTGCGTATGCTCTTCCCTTCTCACTCTTAAGAGAAATATTTTGAATAAAAAAAACATCATATATTTGTTTTCATATAAGTTGGAGGCATGCTTGGGGATTCCATCACCCTAAGGACAACCTCAACCATGTGCTCAAGTGAGGTATAAAAAGGGGGAGAATGAAATTTTTACCCCAAGGTGTGACCAACGTCCTTTAAGCCAAGCCTTAATACCCTTAGAGTCAGTAGAGACTTGTATAGATGAGGAGGAGAGGGGAGATCCCCATCAACTCGGGCATCCTCGGCTAGGTCCACTATTCACTAATTTCACTACAAGCCCTGTTTATTAGAAGCCTTTAAGACCTTCAACTATTGGTTTAGTAGAGTGTAGGGAACATTATCATGCTTGAAGTTACTCATAATGTACTCTTCCTTTGTTGAGGTGACATAGTTCCTTGTTAGGACCCAATCCTTCTAAGGAAAGAGGTGGTAAGGTGGTATGTGGCCTTATCATACCCTAGTTACCCATTCAATTAAAGGTATTATGCTTTGACAAGCGATCCTTTACCAAGTTAACACACATTTATTGCTACCTAGGTTGTCCTTTTTGAAGCGCTTTCAATGTTCAATACCCGTGTTACCAATAGTATGCTCTTGTTGAATAAGAATTGTAAAATCATCCTTATTACCTTAGGGTCATTCTTATATGTTGTATATTGTTTGAAGTGTTTTCTTGTTAGATTTGCTCAATACACTTAGATTACACCAAAAATAGTCAAAATAACATAGTTGAACCTTACCATCTCACATTTGTCTATCCTATTGTGCAATTGATTATCAATTTGTAAAACCGTCTATCAAACAAAAGTCAAATAGCTCAGTTTTAGGTTAGTATCTTACAACTATTCAACCTTGGTTTGTAATAGTCATTATGGCATAATTGTAGCACAGATTGGTGAAATTGTAGCTCAAATATGCATAATTGTGGCTTAGATGGTCGAAATTGTGGCTTAGATAGGCGCATCTACTGCACAGAGTGGCACAATTTCTTATGATTGTCAAAAACCCAAATTTGTTACATAAACTAAATTTCTCTTTGTTTATTCTTAGGATACCACATTAGAAACTCAAGTTCTCACAATTTTTTTATTTTGTCGCATAATTGTTGTGTATCTATGTACAATTATTTTGTATCTATGTACAATTTCTTTTTCAGATAGACCACTTACTATCATTAGACCTTACCATCTTATACATAGACCTTAATCCAACTAGAACTGATAATCACTGGTTTACACAAAGTTAGACCTCAAATTAGATCATTTATATCATCCATTTTCATCCTTCACGTCTCGTTAGTAAATGTCTAGATTCAACTTTAGGTTTGATTTTCCACATCCCCATTATCACCATCTTTTAGTCATCCCAAAATTAGATTCATCAAGTCTACCTAGATCTTACATTCATATCCAGTCTAATTTGATATTTTCCTTCTCAAAGTAGAATATTAAGTTATCTTATATGTGGATAGTTTGACTTAAAATCATTTAAGTTAACATATTCCATCATTATCCCAAAATTTGTTGACATTTGGATTCACAAGGCTAGTCCAAAACTTAACATATTTTTATCCAAACCTTGAATCATCAAAATCCTAAGATCTAGTTATACTTCTTGGTATAGTCCACCTCATTCATCCATTTCACTCAACTTAGAAGGTCTTAGCATCTCTTATATGCTAGTACAAACAAGGTCACAAATCAAAAAGAAAATTAAAAACCCGGATCCCAACATGATGAACACATACATGAATATGTTCCAAGAAATAAATAATGAACTCCCACATATGTATGGACCCAAGGTTTTTGAAACTCCTCCACTGAGTCCTAGACATAGTTCAAACATAGATGGGATATATGTGATATAACACTCGAAGAATTGGTTAAACCTCAACAAGACCCAAATGCAATGAAACTATTTAAAACAATCCTGACGACCAACCTCAACCAATACTTCTTGTTGCTTGCCTAATAAGGAGCTAGATTACCCTCCACTTTTGACATAACACATATCTAAGATGTCACTAATAACCTTCCATCCTTGAACCTGGGGGAAACTAGTTCTAATAACACCATACCACCTTCCTACAACTAAACACCAACCTCATTGTCCTACCTCCAATCAATCCTCCCATTAATTCCTCACAAATTGTTGCAAACATCTCACTAAAAACCATTCCTACAAATTCCACACAAGTGACAATACCACCCATACATACTCAGGCTCCTACATTTTCTACACATATCACCAACCCATTATACAATACAACATCCAATAGCACAATTGCACATGCCTCCATGACTAATCCACAAACTATAAACAATAATACAAATAACAACCAAAATACCAACACCATTACCAACCCATCATATCAACACCAACCTCCACCTAATGATCCCAACATCTCCAATCTAATAACTAACATGCATGCAAACCCATCAAATGTACCACCTAATTAATATATCACCAATCCGAATTATAACCCCATGCAAAACCTCCATATGCTCCTAACTTCAATATTTATTACAACATGCACCCATATAATCAAAATATCTACTCCACCCAAAACACCATGACGTCACAACAATATACCAATCCACCTAACTACATACATTCAAACACTAATCCATAATACCAAGATCCAAATAGCATGAGCCAACAATAAAATATAACCCATTAAACTAGTTTGCTAGTTCCAACACAATCACTCATGCTTACAACCCCCTAAATCCTTCACACTTTCATTAAAATCCATCATCACCAAACTTCCCTCAAGGTCATCCATCACCACAATACACACCCAATTATAATGTAATCAATGTACCACCTTCCACACATCCCAACAATTTAGCTCTTCAAATACAAAATTTGCAGCAAGAAATTTCCAATAGCCACATAGGGCCAATAAAAAGGAGCTATACATTATAAGAAATATGCCCCTATCCATTTGATATGATTATACCTATGCCACCCTTTCCACATCAATTTGAAATGCCAAAATTCAATAAGTACAAAGGAAAGGGAGACCCTCATAATTAATCATATGAGAGAATTTTTCGTAGGTTGTCTAAAGGTTATGCATAATGATACTTATCTAATGCACCTCTTCCCAAGGAGATTAAGAGGGTAAGCTATGGAGTGGTTCTCTCAACTCCCAACTGACATAAGGACCTTTAACAAACTAGCTGATAATCTTATTATACATTTCTCTTATAACATGGAACATGAAATGACAATGACTAACTTATGCACCATAAAACAAAATGTTGGAGAAATATTCACCTCTTTCTTACAAAGGTGGTGAATCCTAGCTAGTAAAAGTCTATAACACATCCCTGAGAAACAACCAGTGGAAATGTTCATTCAAAACATAAACATTGAAATAGGGTTTCACCTGAAAATCTGATGCTCACATTCTTTTGACAAAGTTATTGAAAAATACTATTCAAGATCTTTAAAGAAAATAAAGACTATTTAAATGACAAATTCCAACATTGGAACAAAAATAAAAAAATATCATTAATGATGGTATTGTTGATGCAAAAATGGCTCAAATTTCCCAACCCACCTTACGCATACAAGCGCCAAACACTGTCCAGACGACAACAAATATCCAAGACAACACACAAAGAGCACCTCCTGGGAAAAATTATACTCCATGACAAAAGTATACTCCCCTAGGAGAGCCTATCAAATCTATGCTCCACAAGATAATCCAAGTAAATATAGAAACTCTTCTAAAAATTAGGCAATTTAAACCACAAGTCAAACCAACGTGGTGGAAGGACACCAATTTCTGTGATTACCATAGGGTAAAAGGACAAAATACTCCTAACTATTTCAAATTGAAGAACCTCATCCAAGACTTAATTAACAAGGGATATATTAGTGTGGAGAATCAAAATAATTCCGCAAACAATGACCACATAATCTTCAAGGATCCATTATACAAACACAAAAAAGGAAATACCCCTAATTAGGGTAGTACCTCAAGTAACAATGCCAATTATACATCTGTCAACAATGATTATATAGTTAACCATATCTAATAAGTTGACAACCATGTATCCACAATTAATAAAAAAAATTCAGAATGTAATGTTACAAGCCACATAGGAAAAAATACTCTACGAGGAGCTACATCAAGAGACCTTATTACCCCACAATACAATCTTATGGATCAACTAAGTAAAACATCAATGCAAATTTCCATCCTAGAACTCTTGTGCATATCACTGATTCATAAAGAGATATTATACAAATCTAATAGGGAATCATTAGTACCAAAAAATCTAAATGTACACTAGTTTCAAGCTATGGTCGATCATATCACCTCTACCCATCATTTGACAATTTTTGACAAAGATATAACATCCCATTCACCTACTCATAACAATGCCCTTCACTTGGAAATCTTTGTTCACAAGCATTTCATAAAATGAGTTCTAATAGATGGTGGGGTTGGTTTGACTATCTACACCTTAAAATTGGTGAAAACACTAGGATATTATGAGGAAGTCATAGATCCAACTAAGAAGATATTGATTAGAGCTTATGATGATGTTGAACAACCCTCCAAAGGGACAATTACCCTTCTAATTAGAGTGGTACCTATGATCAAAGATACAATATTCCAAGTGTTGGATCTAGAACTCCCATACAATGTGCTTCTTGGTCACCTATTGATACATGCCATGTAGGCCGTATCATCAACTTTTCACAAATGTCTAAAGTTTTACCATAATGGCAACAAAGTCACTATTCTAGCAAATCCAGATACTTTCCCATACTACAATAGCTTGAGAGGATACACAACACTTCGTGTACCTACCAATACTGAAGCATCCTCTTCAAAATCCTACATCGACCCATCCACACTCACAAAGACATCCACTGAGCCCACAAGATCAAGATTGACGTCAAGGACAAGGGGTGTGGGGAATATGACATGGCACAGTATTTTTGTGTTGGTCAACTTCCATCATCACCAAAATCATATGGAAAACTATTCAAATCCCAAGAAGTATCCACCATGACAATCAAATGTAGTTCGGACACGTTTTTCAAATGGGGTGACCTTGATAAAGAATTTGTTGAAAAAGATATCTCAAAGTGGATTTATAAAGACAAAACAAACCCTACCATACAACCATTAGAAAATTACACAAAATGATATCACATTATGGAACAAATGGGGTATGATGGTCATAGTGGATTGGGTCTACAAAAATAAGGAATGATAAAACCTATCTTAGTCATTGTTAAACCACGCTTTCAAGGGCTAGGATTTGGGACACTAGATACTATATCTTTGAATATAAAAAATACACTTGTAGATGCAAATAAAATTCCTTTTGTTGATAATTATTCTAATGAGGATACTAACAATGACTCTTTCAAGTGTATAACTGACCTATTCCAAGATTAAAATATTTTCACAATCCTTCACCTTCCAATGACAAACTCCCACTTATATACCCCAACTCATCAATTAGGACCGACGAGAGTCACCTAGTATAAACATATTCCAAAATGATGAAGCCATAATTGAGTTCTTGGGACTTTGAGATGAGGATCATAGAGCTGGTTTTATCATAAAACTCGACATAATGGCATAATTTGGGGAGGATGCCAAAACTTTTAGTTGCAAAAACATAAAATTCATAAGGTCCTCTAGTGAAAACCACCATGCGACACTTTCAGACCATAGAATAGTAAAAATAAAGGACGTATCCGAGGGTGAAAACCTTTTTGAGGTGCCCAAGGATGGAAGGTTTGAAAATCTTCCCATGGATCAAGAGAGATCTCCAGTTCTTATTGAACAATCAAAAGAGGTAGACATTAGTACCATAGACAATATCAAGATCACATTTTGCAACTTCACTATTTGAATAGGAAAGGGTTAATTTCATCTTATTCTTCTAGAATAGACAAATTAACTTTGCATGATCCTATGCAGACATGCCTAGATTATACCCTAGTCTAATACTACATCATCTGACAGTAACATTAAGGGTAAAACTAGTAAAATAGAAGCTATGCAAAATGCACCCCTAAATAGCATTATTGGTCAAAGAAAAACTTCAAAAGTTGTTATATGTGTGTTTCATTCAATCAATGGATTATCTTGAGTGGATATTGAACTTGGTCCCTATCACTAAACCTATTAGGGACATCGAAATATGCACAAAATTCAGAGATCTAAACAAGGCATGTCTAAAAGATGATTTCCCTCTACCTAATATAGATATGATTGTGGATTTAACAATGAGACACAAAATGTTATAATTAGTGGATGGATTCTTAGGTTACAATCATATATGCATTTCCCTTGAGGACCAAAATAAAACAACATTCACTTGTCTATGGGGGATTTTTTGTTGGAATGCCATGTCCTTTGGTGTTGAAAATATCGAAGCTACCTATCAATGGGATATGGCAACTATCTTCCATGACATGATACATATCTTTATGGATGAATATTTTGATGATTTTCTAGCAAAATCACTCACCAAGGAAGGCCATATTGATATACTGGCTAAATTTTTTGATAGAGTGGAGAAGTATAACCTTTGGCTAAATCCTAAGAAGTGTGTTTTTGGGGTAACATATGGAAAATTATTGGGATGCATTGTATCTAGAATAGGCATAAAGGTTGACCCAACGAAGGTAAAAGCAATAATCAACATGCCTCCTACCACTCTCAAACAATTGTGAAGTCTATAGGGAAGACTCCAATCCATTTGTTGTTTCATTTTGTAGGTAGCCGATAAATTGCAACCTTTTACACACCTTTTTCATAAAGGTGTTACTTTTAAATGGGATAAAAATTTTCAAAAGGCATTCCAATAAATAAAAGACTATCTTGTATCTCCTCTAGTCTTGATGCCACCAACTTGGGGAAAACCTCTATTATTGTATATATATGCCACCCTAGCAGCACTAAGTGCACTCCTTATACAAAACAATGACACACGTAGGGAAAGGGCGATCTATTACATCAATCATACTTTGATAGGATATGAACTCAACTACACACCAATTGAACATGCCTATTTAGCAACGGTATTTGCTTCACAAAAGCTAAGAAAGTATATGCTTAACCACTAGAATAAACTATTACAAAATTGATCCTCTCAAGTATTTATTGAATAAGGCCACACTCATAGGGTGAATAGCTAAATGGGTCATGATCCTCAGTGAAATCTACATTGAATATGTAGACAAGAAGGCGATCAAAGGGAAAGTCATTGCAGATCAATTAGTAGATGCCCCTATTATAGTTGATCACCCGATCATGTCAAATTTTCTAGATGGGGGTATATTCATAGTAACCTCGGCTTAGATATGGAAATTATATTTTGATGGATCATACACCTAGCATGGATTAGGAGGGATTATATTATTTATCACCCCCTAAGGTGATTTTATACCCAAATAATATCATTTGGCATTCCCATGTACAAATGATATAGCAGAGTACAAAGTATTAATCACATGACTTAGGACAATAATACAATGGAAACTCAAGAAAATAAAAGTCTATGGTGATTCTTAGTTGGTTATAAAGCAAGTGAATGATGAGTACCAAACCAAGGATGAGAAACTTCTACCTTATAAGAAAATGATAGATAGTCTTAAATAGTATTTCAATGACATCACATTTGAGCAAGTCACCAAAGTAAACAACAAAGAGGTAGATTCCATGGATACCATTGGATCTCTCTTAGATATGCCACATGATACTCAACATTGTAATTTATTAGTGGAAAAACTATTAATCCATACATTTGATGTCTTAGAGTCTGAACTTGTGTGTGAAATCATTGGTCCCAATTCCCCCTATTACCAAGACATATATGATTACCTCCATCAACAATTCCTTCCACCCAACTTATCTAATAACTAGAGAAAAGACTTTATTTGACGTTCATCCCTATTTATCATTTAGGTGATACACTTTATTGAATGAGCTTTGACGATAATATCCTTAGGTGTCTTGACTTGGAAGAAGCACAAAATTCCCTATAGGAGGTACATGACGATATTTATGGGTCACATTCTAGTGGTCCAAAACTAGCGAAGAAACTCATGAGGATTGGGTATTATTGGCCAACAATAGAACAAGATGCCCACAATTTTGATTGAACATGTTAGAAGTGTCAACAACATGAAGATCTTATACATGCACTAGCCCGATATCTTCAAGAAATTACCATATTTTTGCCCCTCTCATAATGTGGGCTCGACCTTGTAGGAAAAATCCATCCCCCACAATCCAACGAACACAAATTTTTAATCACCACCACATAATACTTTACCAAATGGATTGAAGTCATTCCTTTAACCAAAATCATTAGAAAAAAAAATTGTTAAGTTTATCCTAAACTATATCATTTGTCGATATGGTATTCCCTTGACTATTGTCACTAATAATGATTTCCCATTCAATAACCAAGATTTCTATGAGCTCTATAATAAATTTCACATCCAACACCACTTTTCCACCCCTATTATCGATAGAGTAATGATCAATTGGAGGCATCAAATAAAATCATATTGAAAAATACTTAAGAAAACTATCAATGATGTTGGTCGTGACTAGAAAATCCACCTTAACCTTTCACTCTGGGCTTATTGAACTAGCATTCACACACCCACAAGTGCTACCCTGTATTCCTTAGTCTTCGAAGCTGAATCAATTCTACCTATTGAGGTCGAGCTCCCATCACTTAGAGTTTCTCTACAAAATATCATTACTAATGAAGAATATAAAGTTTCTAGACTACATGACTTGGAATTTCTAGATGAACGACATCTCAATGCACTCAATCACTTGCAAGTCTATCAAAACCATCTTCATCATAGTTATAATAAAAAGGTCATCTCACGAAAGTTTGAGATAGGAGACTTGATACTTAAGGAAAAAGAAAAGAATGATCAAGAACATGGGAAGAAAGGGAAATTTGAACCTAATTGGTTAGGACCCTTTGTCATCACAACAACTTATGGATCAAGAGCATACCAGCTCGCCGCACTTGAAGGAGAAAAATTAGATAAACCTATCAACAATGGTCACCTAAAGAAGTTCTATGTTTGATCCTTAGAGTATCTTATTAAAAAATACAAAAATAAATAAAAATAAATAAAGAGTGTAGTGTAGAAAATTATACTCCTTTCTAAGTAATAGTACAATTTGACATTTAATTTGGACCTATTTTAGTGATCTCAATTTTATGCATTTTATCCTTCACAAATAGGCCCCTAAACCCCTTTATTATGCATCCCAAGGCCTATTTTAAACATTTTTTGACATTACAAAAGGGATTGAATAAATGCATTTAATTAATTTAATGCCCCAAAATTAATAAATCCTGGCCATTTAGGCCAAGACCCATTCACCCTTGGGGGAAATGGGTCCCCTTTAAGATCCCAAATTCAAATTTTAAACATGTTTTTTGTGGTAATTTAAAGTTCTAAATTCAAGTTTTAAGTATCGACTTTTGGGATTTAATAATCGGGAAATTAGAAAGGAAGCCTACAAAGCCTAGTCTTTTCACCATTTTACACTAGGTTGAGAAAAAGATTAAGGAGTTATTCACAAGATTTGCATTCAAGGTCAAAGAGAACATTCAAGCAAGCAAATTTGAAGTATTGGAGCACCATTTCAGATGTTTTTATAGGTCTTCAAGCTCATTTTGTGAATATTTATCAAGCATTGTTCATGATTGAAGATTGATGCCTATGGTGGATCATGATGGATTCTAGGTTTTGGGACATGCAACTAGCCATTTGTCTTGATCCAATGACTTGTTTCCTAGTGATCCCATCTTCTATCTTCATTCTACTAGCCACCTAAAGCAAGGCATAATCATATTTTTGATCTATTAGGGGATTTTGACTTCTCCCTAACTAGGTCTTGTGTTTATCATTCAAGTTCATTTAGGGATATTATTCTAACACACTTGAATAGGGTTTCTTTGCATGTTAAATATTAACAATCTTAGACACACTTAAGATTAGGGCTCACACATGCTTTCAGGTTTCAGATCTGTATTTTTCATCAAGGTTTAATTGCCAAACTTGGGGTTTGATTGAGGCAAACCCCCATACAAACAAACCAAATTTTTTAGCTTTTGTTGCAGGTTCAAATCCGAAAGTGAAGATTAAAAGGTACAAGCTGGAAGAACAGATTAGAGGTTATAGATCAAAATTTTGAATTTTCAAAAAGGCCAAGACCCATTCACCCTAGGGCGAATGAGTCTCAGAAGGACACTCAGTAGGAGCTTTTTTTCATAGGTGCATAAATTCATAACTCTCTTAGATCCATAAAAAAATTGTAGATTCTGCTAGATTAAGGTTTAAATTTGATGTTTCAAGTGTTACATTGCATAACTGGGTTTGTTTACTATTTTTAGTTTTTCTCCCAAAAGTGCATTTAAAATTGATTTACCCCATCTTTAGTCATAAGGAAAACAACAAGATCTCCATCAAGGTGGACTCACCTAAGGGATGAAAATTAATATTTCCCTAGGGGATATCTTTTTCCTAATGAACTAAGGAAGATAGGTGCATCATACCCCTTGTTACCATTGGTGAACTCATTTTCCTATGTTTCATTTTGGTGAACCCGAAATTGTACATCAAAAATTCTAATTTGGAGTCCATTCAAACCCTAGATCTAGGATTTGCATTAGTTTACATTGCACTGCATTAGTTTACATCTCATTTAGGGTTGTTCAAATTTCATTAGTTTGCATCTCATTTAGGGTTTTAGGTTTACATTTTGCATCCTTTAAAATCTAAAAAAATAAAAATTTTGCATGCATATTACATTAATTTTGCATAGTACTTGCATATTAGTGTATGTTCAATCATTCATATTCACAAATTGAGTCAAAATTGCATTTCAAAAAGTGTCATATTGTTCATCATTTTTCATTCATTGCACTTGCATTTAGACATCAAAATCTAGAAATTTTTT
Organism: Sequoia sempervirens; assembly: GCA_007258455.2. Taxonomy (NCBI): domain Eukaryota; kingdom Viridiplantae; phylum Streptophyta; class Pinopsida; order Cupressales; family Cupressaceae; genus Sequoia; species Sequoia sempervirens. The sequence goes on from VDFB02270651.1 coordinate 25,831,345, forward strand.
CCACTGAAACCATAGTTTTCCACCGGAAATAGGAAACCCTAGTTGTAGGATTTAGACTCAGATTTGAATTTTTGAAACCCCTGTATTGAGACCCATTTGCCCTAGGGTGAATCTGTCCCTGTACAAGTGGCTTGCCAAATTTCTGAGTGTATTTTTAGGTTTGTTTCTTTATTATGTTTCTGCTGTCACATCTACATTTTGAAAATATGGAACAATCTAATTTGAATATTGAAAGAAGTTGTTCTTTTAGTGCAAATTTGGAAAAAAATTAAAAAGTCATTTTCTATTTTAGTATTAGATTATTGCAGATTTGTGGTTGTTTATTTCATCATTGCATGGCATTATATAGGTTAGATTTCAATTTGCAAACATTAGAAACCATAAACTATCTCAAAACATTAAACAAGAAACTGCACATTAAATAGTCAACCTTAGAGAAAGCATAGTTATTTGACAATGTCCGATCTATTTCTACAAGTTAACATATCCTTTAAGCCCTTTAGTAGTAATGGCTTTGACATGTTATATGAAACCCTTGAGGACTTCATCTCACAAGGATCATCCACTAAGGCTTGTTGTGAAAAACCCAAACAAAGATAAGTTAATGCAATCACACCTCAACTTACCATTTACCCACCCTCACATCAACAAACACAAGTTCAAACTAAAACTATGCTTCTCATAGGACCACCTAATAACAAATCATTACCTCAAGGAACCATTTTGAATTATGCAAGGAAACTTACTAGTAATAATGTTTCACAACAACCAAGTTGCAACATAGTTGCTCATACATATAACACAAGGAACAATAGGAAACCACAAATAATACCTACTTCATTACCATTGCCTCAACCAATTTTTCTTAGTGCTCCTCGTTTACCTTTACACAATGGAAAGGAGTATGAACTTGTGGAACAACTTAAAAACACTCCTGCTAAGATTTCTCTATGGAACATTATACAAGCTTCACATAATTACCATAGAATGCTTCAAAATTCTTTGCAAGAAGTAGATATCCCTCCTACTGTGCAACCAAATGATGTAGCATCCATAATTCAAGGTATAAATTTGGTTGACATTGACATTATCTTTCACCAAGATGAGTTACCTCCAATGGAAGTAAAAAAACAAAATGAAGCCTTCATGGTAATGGCTGTCATCAAAAAATGTGGAATAAAAATGAATCTCATTGACAATGGTTCAACTCTTAATGTGTGTGGTGTGAACCTCTTAGACAAGATTGGAGTGGACAAGGCTATGATTGAACCTAATTCTTTAGCTATTTGTGGATTTGAAAATGTGGGAAAACAACCTTTGGGTGTGATAACTGATGAGGTAAAAAATAACCTCATCAATATAATGGACTCAATATGCAAACCTATACCTTTCAGCCCAATTTACCCTGCCAATTAATTACCTTTAGGATAAATAATTACTCTCTTTTTATGAATAAGCATGCAAACTTTACTTCTTGAAATTAGTTGAATTAAGCTAATTTATGCTGATTTAATGGTTTAGTCCTTGAGCATTTCATAGGTCAAATTCCACTCCCGATTACCATTCTAGTCAAAAGGAAAATGAATGAAAATCTTAACACTTTTGAAAACAAGTGAGTGGGCGCTGGAATTTCAGGAGCACACGTTATGGGTCAAGTCTCCATAGTTATGTTATTTTCAGTTTCAAAAACTTTATGGCTCATGCCGAGCCCCTTTAATATTTCATGTCATGGGATTTAAAGTCCATTTGTTGTTGACAAATTTGTTAAATACTTTATCAATTGGAAAGTAGGATTTTGTTAGCCATTTTCATATAAATATGTAACTGTTGCAAATGATGAATAAAGAAGAATATCATTATGCTGCCAATATTTATTTTGAGTAAAACTACCATATGAATAAAAATGAGTTTTCCCACCACTCTTTGAATTACTGAGCAATGTGAATGGAGTAATTTGAATGAAGTAACTTGGAGAATTCCAGTCCATGTGATCTGAGATAGTTGTAGAAACACCCAAGAGTTGGCCACTCGAGGGTTATAGATAGATAGATAAGTATTTTAAATTTCATTATGTACTTTCCTTTTATAGATAAAAGTTACAATTGGAATTCATTTTCATGTGTGTGTGTCATACTGTCAGTGTCAATCCTACAGGTTGTAGCTAAGTCTGTAGTCTCTGAGTTTAGTATCTGAAGTTCCAGAGCACCTTCCTTTAGTTGTTTCTGTTAAATTGCTTATGCTAGTTATTAGATTGTTATCTTTTGCACTAGATAAATGTTTCCTAGTTTCTTTACAAGTTTTACTTCTTTAGCAATTTATGCATTCTTTAGATTAATCATTTCCATGCTTTCTAGTTTAGTGGTGATGCTTTTCAGATTCATAGTTTTCTGCTTTCTAGTTTAAATTATTTCCAGCTTTCTAGATAGATGTTTTACTACTTTCAAAGTTTAGAGACCCTCTAGTTTAGAGTTTTATTCAGCTGTTTGGTATTTAGGAAACCTGAGAGAGATATAGTTGAGATGCCTTCTATTGCATACAACCTTTGGACACTACCCAGTTGATATATGAATGTGTTTATTAACAAAGTGTTAGGACCCAATGACAACTTATCACTTTTTGGCACCATTGTCGGGGAAGCCTTTTTCTAGTGTTAGTAGGAGATATCTTGAATACGTCTTTTATGGATAGAAATATTCCTTTGGCTTCTTTTTTGCATGGTCAGGAAACAAGTCCCCCATGGAAGATTCATACCAAAACCCCCCCAGATGATGTACCAACAACAAGTAGGGAGGAAGGCAACTCAGATCAAGAACTTACTAAGGAATTGACTGAATAGGGTCAACTTGAGTCCTTCCCACACACCTAGGAAGGAGAACATATAATTGTAGAGGAGTATATTCCTTTGAAAACTCCATAACCTCGTCCAACTAAGTGAATTTTGAAAGAGGATCACATTCTATTCAACATCATGGGTGATCGTAGAAATGCTGCCAACAACAACGATAACCCTCCACCACCACAAACATTCACTTATCCTATTGATATTGATGCAGATGACAATACAACAATGAAAAATATCTCATCGGCCTTCTTTCCAGCCTTTTGGGGTTTGTCTACTGAGGACCCTGATCAGTTTCTATTTGAGTTTAAAGTCTTGTGTCAGACATATGACTATAAGAACGATAATAAAAAACTAAAGCTTTTCCCTTCCACTCTAAAAGACTCAACTATGTGCTAGTTTATGGGATTAGCTTCTCAATCGATAACCTCCTGGGATGAAATGGAGTCTTTCTTTTTGGAGAAGTACCAAAGTTACTGCAGAGTCAATGATAGGAAAGAAGAACTGTTCAAAGTGAGGCAAAATGAGGATGAAAGTTTAGAGTATTACCTAGATAGGTTTATCTTCTTATCTAAATGTTGTGGTGGAGAATCCATAAGTTTTGATATTTTGAAGACCTTATTCCTTAAAGGTCTCGATGAAGACGCTTGGAGGAGCTTGGAATTAATGGGGAAAGGAGACGTGTCCCAACTGGGATTGGATGATATTATGGAACTATGTCAAAATTTCTCTCGAACTCGAGGAGGAACCAGGAAGCCCACTCTCTTTAAAGGTTCCAGTGACATCATAAAAATTCATGAAGAGATCACCAACTTAAAGACTGGCATTCTCATTTAGTTAAACACTACTTTAATGGCATACAAGCTAAAACACGAAATCCTGAAACCTTGTCCATCTATTTCCCCAGGTGCCAAAATAAACATTTGCTATGAGAATGCCCTTTGGGAAAAGTTGATAAGATTGACGTTTGTCAAGTGTGTGACAAAAATCACCCCACCAATCAATGTGAGCTACTAAATGCCATAAAAAATTCCAAGAAAAGATCAATCCCAGTCGAGGAAGAAGTGAATGTTGTCAATCAAAGAACTAGAGGCAATTTTTCCTATGGCCAAAATTCCAATCCTAACTGGAGACCCCAACCTAATTGGAACAATAATCAATGGGAAACACCTTGGCCTCAGGCACCACCTCCAGTACCCCCAAATTGGGGAACCTATCCCTGGGGACCACCAGAATGGGCAAATCAATCTTGGGGTAACCCTCAATGGCCAAATCAACCTCAATAGTAGTGGTACCCTCAAAATCCCATTCCTCAATGGAATCAACCTCAAGATTAGTTTTGTACTAGCCCCAGAAGAATGCCTACTCAATAATAGAATCTTCTACCACCCCCATAATACACAACAAAATGAACAGGTTAACCAACCACCACTTTCAGCGCAACCAGTTTCAAACTCAAAGAACAATTTCCCAAATACTCTGGTATATTCTGCCGAACAAGACAATGTCACTGGACTTAACGCTATACACTGTGGAAATCTACAATTGAGGTATGGGAAAACACTTTCATAGCAGACTATTAAAGAAATCATAGATGAACCTATCAAAAAGTCTATTGAGAAAACCACCATAACATCCACATCTGTAGAACAAATTCCAGACACTACACAATATAAGCCCGACCTGCCATCTTCAACTGGAGCTTCTGACCTACCTCAGGAGGAGGGGGGTTAGTCTCCAATTGAAATTATGAAGGATTCCACGCCTAAAGACAAACAGTCTTCAACTGAACTTCTGAAGGATCCCACACCTAAAGACAAAATAAAAGTACCCTTTCTAGAGTGTCTGAAACCAATTCCTATGAAAGATGCTCCGGAACTGACCTTATCCACCGAAATTGCATTGATACAAGAAATTAAGTAATTAAAAATTGAAGTCCCCTTGTTATAGGTGATTAAAGAGATCCCTGAGTTCATCCACCTGATTAAACAGTTGCGTATCAAGACCCCAGGGAGAAAACCAAAAAGAATTAACACTGTCCACATAAATGGGTACCTAGCTGATTTGTTGGCTCGAATGACCTCTGCTCCAAAATATGATGATCCAAGTAGTCCTCTTATAATAGTAATAGTTAATGAGGTAGCAATACCTAATGCTTTAGTGGACCTTGGAGCAGCCATTAACATTATGACTATTGATGTGATGGAAAAATTTGGACTTACTGATCTACGCCCCACAACTACAGTTTTACAGATGGAAAATCAATCCATAGCTATTCCCAAGGGCATCATTGAAAACATTCTTATTAAGGTGGATGGATGGGAATACCCAGTAGATTTTTAGATAATTGAATCCCTTACACCCAAGGATAGTTATCCAATAATTTTGGGATGACCATGGCTAGCTACTGTTGCATCCAAAATTGACTGCAGGGAGGGAGGAATGACAATCTCACATGGATCTAATAGCAAAAATTTGTTTTTGTATCCTCCTTCCAAGCCTACTGAACACAATAAAGTATGGGTTGATGAATCGAAAATCCCCAACGGATAGGAAAATTTGGCTTCACTAGCCATGGCAGTTATCAAACAACATGGTGAAGAATTAGAGGATGAATTGAAGAACGACGTGGAAAATCTTACCATGGATTAAGGCAGTGAGGAAATTCCAGATGTAGAAGAAATCCTAGGACACCCAATCAAAATAGATCATGCAGAATTTGATGGTGCCAATTTCATTAGATTACCTTGTCCTTTGATGAAATTAGTTCCAAAAACTCACCATTTCTTTGCAAATGTTGCTCAGCTTCATAAAATTGTACCTCACAGCTGTCCTCTTAACACCCTGATAAGGTCCATGTACACTATCATGTCTAATCATCTGGGAGTCAAAACCATTATGTTGCTGCCAAAAAAAAATTTGAACATCAACAACTGGTTGACTAAGATGGAAGAACAAAGATTGTTTGACACCTTGGTGAATAGATCTAAAGCATTCACTTGGGACTATATAGATATGAGGGGAATACACCCTAGTGTGTGTATGCATCATATCTATATTGAGGATGTTTGACCTGTTTTCCAACCACAACAGAGGCTCAATCCTGCTCTCAAAGACATCGTTAAAACTAAGATTGAGAAACTCTTATAGGTAGGATTTATCTACCCAATTTCTAACAACAAGTGGGTGTCACCCTTGGTTGTAGTTCCAAAGAAGAATGGGAAGTGGAGAGTGTGTGTAGACTATAGGGAGCTTAATAAAGCAACACACAAAGATTATTTCCCCCTGCCATTTGTGGACCAAGTGTTGGATAACTTGGATGGGAGGAAATATTTTTCATTCTTGGATGGATTTAGTGGATACAACCTGATACAAGTAGCAATAGAATACCAGGATAAGATGACCTTTACCTACCCTTGGGGGAAATTTTCATATCAGGTTCTTCCCTTTGGGCTATGTAACACTCCTGCAACATTTCAAAGGGTCATCTTGGCTATATTTGTTGAGTTGGTAAATGAGTGTTTGGAAGTTTATATGGACCAATTCATTGTATATGGTTCAAATTTCGATGAAGTCCTCACAAATCTAGAAAAGGTGTTAAAAAAATGTGAGGATCATCGTTTGTCCCTAGGTCACGAGAAATGTTTGATCATGGTGGAACAAGTAATAGTGTTGGGACATCATATTTCAGCTGAAGGGATTAAGGTTGATCTTAGGAAGATCGAGGTCATATAACTCGAGATCCCAAAAATTCAGACCGATGTCAAGAGTTTCTTAAGGCATGTTGGATACTACCAAATATTCATAGAAAACTTCAAGAAAATTGCAGCCCCTATGTTTTCTCTCCTTCAGAAGAATGTAGACTTCAATTGGATGCCTGAGTGTCAATATTCATTTGAAATTATCAAGGAGAAACTAATCTCTTCCCCAGTCCTTTGAGGACCTAACTGGAGCCTCCCATTCCATATTTATGTTGATGCATCTGATGATGCCATTAGAGTGGTTCTAGGGCAAGAAGATGAGAATGGGGGAAAATATGCTATATATTTTATCAGCAAGAATTTGACACCAACAAAAAAGAATTATACCATGACAAAGAAATAATTCTTGGCTGTAGTGCATGCAATCAAGAAATTTTGACATTATGTCATGGGATATAAAGTTGCAGTGCATACAAATCACTCAGTCATTAAGTACCTCATGAAAAAACTGGTGGTAAATCCAACGATAATTAGGTGGTTACTTCTCCTATAGGAATTCAATGTCACAATTGTTGACAATCTAGGGAAGTCCAATGTAGTTGTGGATTTCTTATCCCAGATTAAACATGATGGTGACTATGCTTTGGTACAAGACGAGTTTCCAGATGAAAAGTTGTTCGCCATCTCCACTAAAACCCCTTGGTTTGTTGATAGTGTAAATTATTTGGCCACTATAGAAGTACCACCTCACTTTTCATCAAAACAGAAGAAATGCCTTGTTAGAGAAAGTTCCCCTTTTAAATAGATTAATGGGATTTTGTTTCGATGCGGACCTGATATGGCTTTATGACAGTGTGTTAGGGTAGACAAGACCTATAGTATCCTGAGAGCCTATCATGATGACCTTTCAAGAGGGAATTATTCTTCTAAAAGGACAACTCACAAGATTTTGGGAGTGGGATACTACTGGCCTTCAATGCACAAGGACATCAAGAAATACATTCACCGATGTGATGAGTGCCAAAGGGTAGGAACACCAACTGACTCTAATGAAATGCCCCTACAGCCTTAGGTAGTCCTTGAACCATTTGAAAAATGGGGATTGGATTTTATCGACTCAATAGACCCTCCTTCACAAGGAAAAGAGTACATTCTGGTCTATACTGATTACCTAACTAAGCGGGTGGAAGTGAAAGCCCTATGTATTGCTAGGGAGGAATAGGTAGCTGATTTCCTCTATAACAAAATTTTCCTCAAATTCAGAGCTCCAAGGATAATTGTCACAGACCAGGGCCCCTAGTTTATGTCTAAATTTTTGTTGGCATTCACAGACCATTTCCAAGTAAGTCACAAGAAGTCCTCACCCTACCACCCATAGGAAAACAAACAAGTCGAAGTCACTAATAGGGAGTTGGAATTTTTTTTAACAAAAACAATTTCTTCGGGAAGGAAAGACTAGGCTAGGAAACTATCGAAAGCTGTCTAGGCCTACAACACCACTTGGAAATCAACTACTGGCTATAGTCTCTATGAGTTAGTCTTTGGGAAGAAACCCCTCTTACCCATTGAATTTGAACTCCAAACCCTTAGAACAACCATGGAGTTGGGCATGGATCTTAAACGAGCCCAAATTGAGAGAGTTTTACAACTTAGTGAATTGGATGAACTCTGTTTGGACGTCGTCCATCAAACTAAACTGGTCCAACAACAATGTAAGGTTTGGCATGCACTAGTAGAATTTGAAAAATAAATGACTGTGACTAAAACTTTTAGTCACGTGACTAAAACTCTTAGTCACGTGACTAACACTAGTAGAATTTGGCAAATAAATGACTAATTTGATCATCATAATTGACTAATTTGGTCATCAGGTAAAATCGCAACTAAATAATTGGTCAGACAAATAAAAATGACTAAATTAATGACTAAATAAATGACTATTACTCCTCTATTTTTTTTTCTTTCGAATTTGATCATAATCCATAGAGCTTAAGCCCCCCTCATGGGACCCCTATCTAAGCAGGCCATTTGGCCACCTAGGTTGCTTGGTGCACCAAAAAAACCTATTGCATGGAAGGCGTTGCCTCTTGGTGCAGTCTTAAGGCCTTCACATATTTTATAATTTTTTTTAACATTTACATTCTTTAATTTTTATTACTCATTATATTAATGAATCATTAATGTTGTTAACTATGATTTGAAGCCAATTTGATTTTCCTGTTGTGTTAGCATGTCAAATGTATCAAAGAGCAATTATAGTCAATTTCACTAATAAAATATGATTTAAACAATCCAATTGCATTTTGAGGGCTATCTTGCAGACACTTTCATTTCAAAAGGTCAAGTAGTTATTTCTAGAAGCAATTAGATTCGATTTACATAGATTGTAGAAACGTAATGTCTGTAAAAGTAATTATTTCTAGAAGCAGTACCTTAAAAATGTAAGGTCAAGTAGTTATTTCTTGAAGCAATTAGATTCAATTTACATAGATTGTAGAAACGTAATGGTTGAGTCTAGTGAAAATGAAGATTTTTCCCTCATAAAAAGAACATTTTGCCCTAAAAATGAATATTTTTCCTCAACAATGACTCATAATTGCGGTCTCTCCACAAAATGCCTGCCCAACCACCCACTCTATATAAAAATATATTAATTATTAATTATTAATTATAATAATTTTATATTTATATTTAATAATTTTTTATCATAGTATATAATATATAATAATAATATAACATATATATTATTAAATATACTATTAAATATAATAATAAATATAATATAATTATATATAATTTAATCTGTATTACTATTATATTACATATATATAATATATTAATTATATTTTGTATTATATAAAAAAATAATTATTATTAATTATTAACTATAATAATTAGTTCCTGCTTTACTATTGCAATTTTTGATTTTTATTTTTTTTGGTTGGATTAGCCAATCATATTGCATAATTTAAATATATCTTTTTCTATTTCTATAGTTTATATTTTAAAACATATTTTTTATTTTTAAAAATTCTTATTTATCTCTTTTTTCATTGGCTAGAGTAGCTCTCTAATTCATTTTTCTTTTAAAAAAATATGAGAAATTAAGTCATCATAATATTTTTTGCTGGAACATTATAGTTAATAGAGAAGCTACTGGAAGGAGAAGCTACCAGAAGCTATTGGAGAAATCTTCAGGGCACCAACACAAAGACAACAACGACAATGGCAACAGGCTGGTGACAATGCAATCACTAGAAAATGAGGTGGAAGACACCTTTCCTGCACGCAAATATGGTGAAGAACAAATGGAAGTGTTATGCTGTGAGCACGGAAGCTGGACATTAGACATCTGTGCAGTTGTGGGGAAATGGTAGATCCTCCTTCATTTGACCTTTTTGTTAATATTTATCGGTTACTGGTCTGTTTGACCTTCTGATTAGCATCTTGAAGCATTTTTAAGGGTTTTATTTTATGACCCATTTTGTCATTCATGATAACTCTTTCACAAACCCTGGAAGCAAAAGCGGCTTTGGATCCTTCATCCATCTGGTTTCCCTTTTCCTAGACCTAGCGTTGTCTTGGGGCACTGTCCTGCGTCTCACCTTCCCCTTCTGCCTGATTTTCATCAATCAGTTTAGGAGCAGGACTAATTTCTTCAGTGAGCCCTGGAGCATAGAATATTGCAATTGACAGCCTTGCCTTCTCCTTGTTTGTTATGTCTCGGTGCTCGATGCTCTTGTATCTTCCATTTGTCATAACCTGCAAAATCCAGCTTTACAACATAAGCAAACAAAAACAGGACTAATAATTTAATGTAGTTTAAATGAATGAAAAATTTCATAGCTTTCAATTTTTATCTTATGAAGCCTTTGAGAGTCTATATTCTCGGCTATTGGATATGAATCTAGATTAATTTTTTAAGAGATCTAGAATCTAGAATTTATTTTCTTTGTTATAAGTTGTAAGACTAGGGACTCAGATTTTAATCCACACTCAGTATCTAACCACCGGTAATAAAGCTTAGCTGCAAAATATTATTGACAAGAAGTGAGATAACCACTAGCTAGGATGGAATAGAGCCATCCTTTTGAAGCCATTGTGCATAAACAGATGGTGTCTTGTGGTCAATACACAGGCTTGTTTAAGACAAGGCTGGACTCTTATATAAACAACCAGTACCTTGAATACAAGGCTTCTAAAATTTACAAGTGTATGAAAATGGGTATGGCTTTATCACATTTTCATACACTCACAAGTAGATCAGAATATATGGGTGCAAGTAAATGGATGGGTTTTCAACATTGAACCCAACTTTTTTAGGGACCATTAAAGTGCAATAGCTTCTCCTCTATATACCTTGGGCAATCAAGTTTATAATAGGGAGATAATAACTTTCATTCTCTTATTTCATGTTTTCATTTCTAAACATTGCCTATTTAAGCTTTGATAAGGATAAGGAGATTACCTCTATCAAGTTTCCAATATTAATGACCAGGGCATAAGGAATTGGTTGCACAGTTTTCCAATGGTCACCCTTGTGGATCTGCAATCCCGGGACTTCATCATCCTACAGCAGTAGCGTCAGGCCTACCATGTCTGCATGTGCACTTAGTCCTAGAACAAGATCTGGTCTAAGGTAGGGAGGATAGTAATTCAATCTCATTTTTTGGTATGAGTTGCCAAATTTCTTCTCAAAAAGTCAGGTTGCAGCTGCAATGTCTCAGCAATCAAAGCCAACACTTCCCCAATAAGCCTTCTAATTTCAATATTGCATGCATCCACGTTTTTCCTGCAAATGCCATAATTTTTTGGGTTAAACACCAACATCTCACACTATTTATCATTGATTCTATGATTAGAGATGTCTTGCATCTACAATAGCTGAATAGTGTAAGCATGATAGTTATTGTAGGATTTTCATTTAGTCAAAAAGCACAAAAACATTGTCTCTTTTTCCTTAGGTGAATCCAAAAAGACAACTAGATATCAAATGAATTGTTATTGTACTTACTATTTAAATATCAATGTTATTGAGTTATTTTTAATTTATTTATATTTGAAAATTCAAATTGCAATATCTGCTAAATGCTCAGCTCATGTTCAATGCATTCAAGAATCTTTAAAACAGATTCTGATTCAAAATTCCCCTTACTACATACCATACAACTACAGGGAAACATTATATTATACAATTCATAAGTTCAATCTCTAATGGGCCTACAATACATTCTCACACATGTACTGGTGTCTTTAAAGTCAGAGACGACAGATCAAATACATAATGTGGATTGGTATATCTATCATCCAATTACTCAAAGAAGAGATGACAAATTAGAATTTAGGTCATTGGCTTGGGAAATGTAGCAATATTTTCAAATACCCACATTCAGAGAACATGTAAAAATTGTCTATAAATAATCCCCTGAAGTAGTGTCACTGCAAAAGCCTATTAGGTGCTTAGAATTTTTTTTTCACTGGCATTGCTTGTCTATCTCATGTTCGTCTCAATCAACCAAGGTTCTCCTTCATGTCAAAAATTCCCTAATAATTCAATAACTAAGTTGAAGTAAACATTGACGACTGAAAGTATGATTAGGTCTCTAAGGTCCACAACTCTTACTAATTATATTCGATTATGTCATGAAGAACCATCATTGGCAACAAGTGCGATAAGTAAGTAGTGTATGTGGTATGACATGCACAAATAATTCAGATTACTTGAAGAATTTAAGCTTCAAATTCCCAGAAGCAATCTTTGCTACATTTGCTTTCAAAATTGTTGTTGCTTTGAAATTTGATATTGCAATTCTAATGCAGATTTGTTGCTTTTTTCTCCGCTCCCTCTTCTTCCTATAAGTCTCTGCAAGTTTGTATTTAACTGTGTTTGTGAGTTTTATGTGATTTTCCAAAAAAATGTTTGAAATTTTAACTATTAAACTGTCAGTTATTACTTTTCCGGACTGATTTGCAGTCCGCACACTTTACTTAATTTAAGTTAATAGCTCATCAATCTTCAAAGTAGTTCGTTGTCCACATTCTACCCTACAAGCACAACTCACATTTAAGCTAGGTGATTGAAATTTGGGGCAAATTAAGTAAGCTACAGTCTCACTCAAATACAAACCTTGTCTGTGATAGGACAACATGCCACAACATTTTTGTGGTCTTTTGCAAGGAACAAAATAGTCAGTCGTTCTTGAAGAATGTAGACAATTATAGTCCAAAGGGTTGTGGTGTAATCGTAAGAAGGTGCATTCATTAAAACATGTCCAAAACTGGAGAGAATTCCTTTAAAACTAATGTAGGTCCAGTAATGTTCCTAGTTACTTCAACCAAAAGACAAGAAAGAATATAACCAGTTATACTTGAGATTGGATCATTTCTATTTACTCTTTAATAGTCATAGCTGATTGTCCCTTTCACACTATTATATATGATTCTTGCGTTGTGGTGATCTGTACTCTTCATGATTGCTTCCCTTGTATTCTTTGAACCCTATAGTAATGCATTTTGTTTCCAATTTTCCTATCAAACTTCCTTGTTTTATTTCAGACAACTTAGTTTTAAGTGCCCAACATTCGTGTCTGGCAGTTTCTTCTCCTATTTTTAAATCTAGGTAATTTTTTGCATCTTTTTCCTATATCTAGCTAATTTTTTCTGTCTTTCTTTTTGTAATATGTTGCTCATATCTTAAATCACTCATTTTGCTATAATAAACCTAGATTACATACTTACACTTTAAAATCTTTGCAAAGAGGGACAAATTCCAAGTGTGCAGCTCTTTATAGCAATTAAATCAAAATAGAAATCTACTGACTATTAATATTGCTTAAATATTATTTCTGTGTATGAAGTTAGTGCTGAAATACTCTGAAGAGCCTGTGTTTGCGATTAATTCTTGCTGGAAAATATTGGTGATTATTACTATTGGAGGCTTTGGGTTTTCATTGCAATCTCTGAGTCTATTGCGACTTCTACCAAGATAGCATTGCTCTCATAGCCTATGGTCCTTTTCTATTGATGTTTGTAAGCTGAGGGATGGAAATTGTGATATAACTTTGTATGTGTTTTATTTGAATGCTAATAATTAATACCAATGACTCACAACATTAGGTATTAATAAATCAGTTGTGCATAAGGAATGCTTATTACAATTTCTGAGCAATCTTACAATTACTGGAGCATAAGGTCAGACTGTATCTTGATTCCTGCTTTATATTTTTCCATATGCATTAAATGTTCTCTTGTTTTCATCTTGCACTAGTTATCATGATCTTTGTAATGCATTGAATGAATAAAATTCATCAAATCTACAATATTCAGAAAATTATACAGTAGTAGTTCAAACCTTGAGCAGCTAGAAACAAATTAGTTATCCTATTAGTGAATTTCAATTTTTTTTTGCATAAGTAATGGAATGCAAAAGAAAATGACTACTAGCTATACTCCTCAACAAATGGACATGTTGAATGTGAAAAGTACCCATTCTAGAGAAGGATAGAAGCATAATTTAAGCAAAGGGTCTATGAAATACTTTTTGGGCCAAATCTATTGCAACATGCATCTATTTGTCAGACACACATCCAATAAAAATTATGAAAATTGTCACACCTTATCTAGGATGGTTTGGTACAAAACCTAGTCTAGTACATCTTAAGTTATTGAATGTATTTCTTATCCTCACAAAGTTGGACAAAAAAAAAATTTAAAATGATGATAAGAGTGAGAAATGGTTTATTGATAGTATAATCCAATGAGTGAAAGGATAGTTGTTACTAGAGATTTGTTGAGTCCACAGTATCACCATCTCCTTGTGTTGACTGGGCTGCACATATGGCTTTATAGCCTTTGAGTGCCTGAGTTGCTATTGGTATTTCAACATGCTAAGGAACACTAACATTTTTGGTTCTTATTTTCCAAAGGGTTTTATTTCCTGTGGTGTTGTATGGTTTAGTTGTGAAAGCTACTAGACAATCTTCACTTCCAACCACAATTTCGATCAACATTGTATTTTAAAACTCATACTTGTAGTCCATGAGGAGGCTTAAAAATAGTTGGATTTAAATTTTTATTGAGTTCCAGCCACTACTACGAACATAGTCTTTTATATCACAATCTTGTCCTTTTTTTTTGGCAAAATGTTGGTAAACTTTATTATTTCTCTATCTACTTACCACTAAGTATTAATATACTATATTGAACTATGCTTGAGTTGTTGATGTGAAAAATGTAATGGATAGCTATTGTTTTGATTCTTGTAAATACTTTTACATGGCATGAGATTGAAATGTTTTTTGCATGTATGAAATTATTTATTTTCTTAAAGCTATGTTTGATGAAAACATGGAAATACTGTTAGTTTAGTAGTATAGAATGGGTAAAGCAGTTTCTAACTATTGACAGAAATTTTTGACTTCTAATTCCTAGAATATTTTGTGGGCAGAGTTCATTTTGCTCATCCACTTAGTCTCCTTTGGCATTATCAAGTGAGAATACAAATATTGTTTTGGCAGATACTTTTTTTAATAAGATTTTACTATGTTCAATTATTACAAGTTGATATAGAAAGAAAATATTTTTGTTTATACCATACTCTATGTAATTATAAATACACTCATTTAAGCATACATTTGAGTTGTTTTACACATAACTAATATTAACATCAAGTCACAAAAATAGGAAATTCAAATGCAATGATGTCTTATAAATATATTGCAACTAGAGAATTCATGTGAGTCAATATAATAGTCTTCTCTTTTACGATGAAGATATTTTTTTTCTTGCACCTAATATTGTATACATGGGTGACCAATGGAGTCGATATATCTTTTTTTGATATTCATTTTTCTTTCTCAATTCCACTTCCCTATGGCAGTCAAATCCTTCAGTTACTTCCTCCTGTTTGTTTTTGGAGAAAGAACATAATTTAAATACACAAATTAATACAAGCAAGGAGAAAACTATTTTAATTAAGGTATTTTCCAAGTTACAAATGCAAGCACATAATTCTCAACCTTATCCAATTTATGCTCTGAACCAACATGCTCCACACTCTTAAGTAGCTAATTATCAACTATAAATATTTTCTTAGCTTCTCCTGCAAATTATATTCTGAAAAATAACTTGTGATATTCTAACTACATCATGTTAGGTAATGTTCAAATTTATGCAAGTAAAGTTTCAAACACATTTATTTGGTGGAGTAGCATGTCTTTTGTTTTCCAAATTTATCAACCTGTCTCAAGTAGCCCTTACACAGTGATACAAATTTTCATTTAGCACACCTGATACTATTATCTTCTACACCTTAATATTATTTGATGAAAGTTCATGTTTTTTCCTCTATCTATGAAAGGCTTCTCTATGACAGGAAAAACATCTAGTGTACAATTAGTGTTTAGATTGAATTTTTTTTTTTTTTTTTTTTCAATGTAGACCTGAAACAATTGTACTCAATGTCACAAGGAATTGGAAATGTTACAACAGCCTATGCATTTGTTGTAGAGGAGAAAGCAGTTAAATCATACAGAAATGCTTGGTTCACCATGCTAATTTTTTTTGTCTCTATGGCTCAAACAATTCCTCTATTGAGTGTCTAATAACTAGGACACTTGATGTGTATGATTGTATGTTTACTTGTATGTTTTGATTGCATGTATTTTCTTCATGGTTTGCTGCTCATTTTTTAATTATTTTCTGCACTTTAACTCTCATCATTTTTTGCAAATTTACATAAATGAAATTGCCTTTTTAACTCCTTTCTTTATGATCTTTGACTGTCCTTGACACAACTCATTGCATACCTCATAATGACTATTCATTGAACCCTTTGATCTTTGCAATAAGCACTATCTATTGAAGCTATTGTCAAACATTTTTCAACTGCCCTCCTTTGTCATCTTGGTGGCTGTTATCATCAAAGATTGTCATTGTTCTTTTTGATGCCTTTTTGCTTTCACTTGACAAGACTATCCTTCCTCTTTAAATGAATGTTGCTACTCATAATCTTTAGAGTGTTTATTGTCCAATGCTTCACAATCATGCCTCATCCCCATTGTGTTAGGGCAGTATGTTTTTGTTCTTTCAAAACTATGCATTGAATTGGTGACAGTCTAGTAAACTCTGCCATTATATTCTAGTACCTCTCTAACAACATCAACCTTTGAAGCAAAATTCAAGAGAGCACACCTTCTACAAACAACAATTCCTTCCTCAACAGCTACCTTTTTTTACATTTCATGACTTTAGCTCCCTTTTCTTTGAGGTTTCAATCATGAGATCTTGAATGTTGATCCCCTGTTCGAAGTGAATACCAAGATGTAGCTACTCTACATTGTGTTCATAAAACTAAAAACCTATTCTTGATTCTTCGTAACCCAACAAAACTACCACCAATAAAGTGGTTGTCCCTTGCAAATATTATCCTTTAGTTCTCTTTCTCAATCATAAATATGGATTTCATCTCATGAATGTGTCCTCCTAATGCTTTGTTGACTGCACAACCTTCTTTTGTTAGGTTTGAAACCCTAACATTGTCACTTGCTAATTGTTCTTGCATCATGTAATTATGTGTTGACATTGTTTCCCTCACTATGTGTATTTGAGCATTTTTTGTTGAGTCAAACTGTTAAATCCAAAATTCAAAGGTTTTACAAATGAATTAAGATTATTTTACTTGCCAACTATTGTTTTGGGTAGTCTAGTGAGTTGAGTTGCAAAGAAAAATGCTCATGCATGGTTAAACATTTCACAATACTATTTTTGGGTTTTGACCTCCATTCTCCCAACATTCTAGAACATTTTGAATTTTAAAATTTGGCTTAGTAACATGAAATTTATGATCATTTAAAATCTGCTATGTTTTGCTGCAATTCAACTATTTAAATAGTTACTATTTTGATTTCATAGAATCTATTTGACTTCAATATTTTTTAGCATATTGTGGACCTTCATAGGTGTTACTTCTTAGAGCTCATGTTCTATAGCTTATTAGAAAGAGATAAAAATATTTATAATGTATTCCTTATTGCCTCCATATTAAGATATTTCATTATATGAGTATTATGTTTTATTTATTCAATTTGTAATATTCACAAATAGGTTTTGTCAAATCATCATAGAATGATTAAGAGAGTTGTCATTATTCTCATTTGTAGGATTAATAGCAAGAAAATATGCTTTTAAGATGTTATGTTCATGATATATATTTAACAAATGCAAGCAATTTTAACTAATAATGATCCATGGAAGTCATTATCTTGACGTAAGTCATTAATCTTTCTAGGATATGAACAAGTTAGAAAATCTAAAATTTCCTTAATGCTTTGGTACTTTAGTATAGACCCATGGAATTAGTTCAAATTTAAGGTTATTGTTTACACTAACCCTGGATGCACTTTCTTTGCTTACATTTAGATTGGTTTTATTGATTGTAGCATTGAGGGACTCCTTTTTTCCTTGTGTAAGAAGGGAACGGGTATGATAAGTGCTTCTGGAGGTAAGGGATGGGCTGGTGGAGGTGGTGGCAGAGTTTCCATAAAGAGTTACAGTAGGCAAGAGAGTTTTAATATCTTTTTGCATGGTTAGTTTCTTGTCCTTTTCAAGTTTGAAAATGTAAGTCCAATAAAATTCTCATGAAGATCATTAGAATAACACTATATATGAATAAGAAAATGCATGTCACAAGTTGAAGTATGTAATATGGGGTAACATAGTAAGCTACATAGTAGCTATTGGTAAAAATCTATTTGAACTTATGAATGGATTATATGAAAGTTTTTTTTATTTAATCTATGAAAAATACCAATATTAGCATTTTGTTCTTTAGCAATCAACCTTCCTGTTTAAATATATTTGGCACCCTCCACTCACACCTGCATCCTTTGGCTTAATGGTAGTTGGCTTGGGTTGGCATTCAAAAGCTGAGGATTTGAATCTCATTAGTGTTTTGTTTCAACCCTGTAGCTTCAAGGTTTAAATTCGAATAACACTTCTACACATTATATAGACACATTGTATAAGTATGTGTACTTAAAGCTGGTGGCATTGGTAATTGAAGATTTGCTAATCACTTTCAAGTTGGTAAAGGTTGATTTTCAAGTCACATAAAGTTGGTGGTATTATGCCTAAACCTTTAGCTTCATGTGTGATAAAAAAAATTGATTACTATTTCAGGTGGTTAATTTTGAACTTATGTTAATGATCCATTTATAGGAGTCATTTTAATGTTTTGTCTTAATTATAATTTTGTTTATTTTTTTGGAACTTGTTTTACTATAGTTTTGAATACTAATTTTCATTGTTTTGTTACAGCATCGAGAATTTATGTAGAGACCTTTATTTGTGCTCACATACAGATGCACAAGGATGGGTTTCCATCTCAATTATTACAAATTTCAATTGGGTAAGGGCTTTGGAGATAATATTTTAACTTTTTCATATCAATTTTTTTACTTGATCATTAAAGTTGTACTGCTAGATATTATAGTTTTGTCAATCATCTAGCTACAAAATCAAATTGCTTATTGAGGGGTTGGATTGAACCTCTTGCTCTTTTGTTTCTTTTCATCTTGGACTAGGGACTATATGAACTATCAACAATCAAGCCAAAAAAATATACTTTTCTTAAATTGGATATCTTATGGGAGTAGGTGCATCAAAATATAGATCCACAAAATTAAATTTGAATGTAGTAAAAATGCTTGTGTTTTATGCTTGTGAATGAAAGGTTTAAAGGCAACTATTTATCATTTGACAAGAGCCCATCTTGAAATGGATTAGTTTTTGTACAAGACTCATGTAGAGGTAGATTTAGACATGTTAACTTCCCATATAGAGCCATTGTTCTATTATTTATTAATTATTCTGGAGCTGTAGTGTAACTGACTTCCAATTGATCTGACATTCTCAATTCATGTTTTTCCCCAATGAAGTGTCTGCTAATAAATTATAAACAAAGTACATTTTATACTAATTTTGAAAAATGAAATACTTGTACTTATTTATATGTAGGTAATCAATTATTAAACAACATAAAGGAAAACCTAAGATATGAAGGTATGTAACTATAATAGAATTTTTTTGGTGGCTTTTATTTTGAGCAAGTTTGGCTTTTAATTTTTATACCAATAAAAATTTCGATTACCTGCATGAGTCTTTCATTCATGTGCTACAGGTCTTTTGGCATTGTGAAGTAACTGGTGAAAATCACATATGTGCTTCAATAAGTTCTTTACTTTCATATGTAGTCCAAGTTGTAAGTGCATTTCTGTTGGTAAAAAAAACACTAGACTTGGTATTCCTTAGTACTTTCTTGATAGACTATTGCAATGCATATTGCATATTGATTGGACTAGATTCTTGCAATGTTTACCAGATATACTGCATATCGATTGTACTGGATTGTAAATGCTTAATTTTTGCATGTTTAGGTCAATGTAATAGACCACAATATAAAGGTGATGGATGAACAACAACTACTGGGTATTTTGATTTCAAAGAACACACATGTTTGTTTGTGTTACATGTAAAATACTCATTGGTTTCTGTAAATGTCTCTTTGTAACTCTTAAAATTTACTCTACTGTAATTGCCTTGTTTGTGGAAAAAATTTACGACATTCTCTTTGAGTTTGAAAACACTATTAATATTGGTTTTTGAGAAGTGAGTTTTTTATTTGAGCTGTCTTTCTCTCAATATACACAACTACACGGTAATTTATTTTAGCTGCATTTAGCTGTAGATTTGGATTCAGAGTATTTGAATTCATTTTTTCAGGGTGCAAATGGCCTGCTGGCATTGCTACCAACACATCCTATGCTATTGGCAGATTTTAAGGTGTGCCATTTTTCTAGTTGTGCATTTAGTTAATTATCTAAAAGGGATTTGAACTTTTTATTTGTTTTTCAATGGTTGGGGAGAAAAATTGAGAGATTGTATTAAATTGCATCATATTCAATGCTTATGTTTCTCCATTTCTAGTTCTATTTTAACAATGCATTTATGTTAGGGTTTTCTTCAAAGGAATAAAATTGAAGCTCAGTAGCTGTTACAAACACAAATTTCTGCTCACACCTTCTCTACACTTTACAGGTCATTCCTAACTCTCTTTTGTGTAGTTACATTTATTTATATTTATACTATTCATATTTGGTTCTATTAGCTTTGCTTTTTTTCTAGAGACACACTGGTCCTTTGTTGCCAATTTTTTTCTTTTCATTATGAGTTGTTCCTTCACCCGGAGATGATCTTGTTTTGAATCCACAGCTGTATTTATATATTTTAATTAAGTGAATGATTTATTTGTTCTTTAGACATAGTGTGTGCATTTTGTATGCCCTATGTGTTGTAGTTAAGATTGATAATAATTGCAAGCATTTCATAATTTTTAATCTCATTTCATCCTTGAAGTGGTTGTATGACTACTTGTGCAGATTCTAGATGGTATTGTCATGCATGTATCCCATTCTCCTAATGAACACACACTTGATTTCTGAAAATGCTTTTTGAAATATGGAGGATTACAATGAGTTTCTCTCTCATGTTCTTTCTAATATGATAGAAATACATTACTTGTTTAGAATGAATATTTTTCTCTTGCTAATAATTGATTGAAGAGTTTTGGGTAATATGAATCTTCTTAATTAATAGTGGTGATAGGCTCTAGTGTTAGCTTGAAAGTAGATCAAAGACTCCAAACAAAGCAAATTTGTTTGCACTTTCATTTTGATTTATTTCTTTTTGTCTCTTTTTTTTGAGTGTTCATGAATAATTATTGATTTAGTTATGGGTTCCATGAATCATTTATATCGGATTCAATTCATAAGTATCTATTGTTACCCCTTTTACAATACTTTTTCATATGCTCCTTTGCTATTTACATTGACTTCCCGAACACATCAAATAAAATGAACTGGTTTGAAGTATCCATGAGATGCTATTTTTTAGCTCAGTGACCAAAATTTGTACATGTTGAATCTCCCTATTGTATAGTGTATCGCCCCATCAATGGGACATTGTGTTATCTTCTGTCGATATGTTCTAGTGTTGCCGATATGCTTTATTCGGGCCATCAGGGAAATGATAGCATTTGTTCCACCGATACACTTATGTTACTCCAATGTGTTCACCTTTGTTGACCCCATTGGTACATTAGGGAGAGTCCTTTGGAAGTTTTCCTGATGGATTGTTGTGATGCTGATATTTGTGTTGTGAGTTTCTTTCATTGGTCTATCAGTGGAGCTATGAGGGGAGTTCCCCCGATGAGTAATGTTAGGCTGATAGTGTTAAATTTCTTAGGAATGGGAGTGATGACCATAGAGTTTTGGGATTATTGATGGATGTGATTCTGCTTCACAAGATCAGCTCTCATGTAGTTAAAATAACTAGAAATAAGATCTTACATCCATAAAGAACATGTAACACTGTTGTTTTCTATGTAGTTAATTCTGGATGACTAAAAAATTTCCCTTGAAGTCTAGTGTTTAGGATTTTCTTTATATTTAGCTTAGTTTGATAAAGTTACATAGTTTGAATTTCTAACAAAATGTGTAAATAAAATAAATGGATCCCCATAGTTGTCACCATTATTTCTCTTATTGGACACTAATGATTTTCCATGGATTATTTCTTTTTGATTTTTTTATAATTCAAGTTCAGGGTTGTTTGATTAAGTTTTGCTATGAAAAATAAATAGGAAACATTTAATGAAGTTGATAAGTGGACTTGGGAGGAACTAGACATCCTCCCAAAATTTTTCTTGTTGTTTACTTCTGATTATTGGTGAAGATTAATAATAGTACTTATAGTAGAAAGCATAAATTTTAATGATTTAAGCATCTAAATGTGCTCATTATTAGATCTTGGTTGTATTTTCATTTTAATAACTATATTTTCATTTTAATAAACATATTCTAAAACCCTCATTGAAATCTTATTTTCAAGTTGCAGCTCGTCAAATTGGAGAGGTGAACATGCAATCTTTACTTTCATCTGACCATGACCAGTGAGATTTATAGATAGGAATTTTCCATCCTTATCATTCAAATCCTTCCAATCTTCTCTCAAGGGATTTCCGACTGGAATAGGAGGGCAAGGCTGTTATGAATCGGACAATATATGCACCACAAATAATATAACTACATTTACTATATATTTTCATGTCTTTTCTCCGTTCAATGTTTTTATCATTTGTATTGTATCTTGGATTTGTTTTCCATGGAAACCAAGAGTATAGTGAAGGATGTATTTCTTGGATATTTACTTATGCAGCTGTATGTTGTTTGTAATTCCTTTGGTTATGTAGCTATTTGTTGTTTGTATATTCTTTTTTTTTCATGCAATACAAAAAACACATTTGAATATCTATGATATTTGAGCTTTATATGCATAAAGTTGTTTGTTGATTGTATATTTTTTTTCATGTTAATCCAATACAAAAAAAACATTTGAATATCTATGATATTTGAAGTTTATATGCATAAATTTGTGAGAATTAATTAAGTTAGATTTGATTTATAACTTGAATTATTGATTCACTCAAATAAAATGATCAAACCATGACCTCAAATAATGACTACTAAGACTAAAATAAATGAATACAATGACCAACATATGAATACAAATGATTAAATATATGACTCACAATGACTAAACATATGACTACTCATGACTAAAATAATGACTAAAGTAATACTCTCAAAATAATGACTAAATTAATGACTAAATAAATGACTACCATGACTAAATAAATGACCATTAACAAAAAATCAATGAGACTAAATATATGACTAAATTAATGACTAAATATATGACTAAAGAAATGACTAAACATATGATTAAATAATGACCGCTAACAATCAATGACTAAATTAATGACTAAATAAATCAATACCATGCCTAAATAAATGACCAATAACAACAATCAATGACTAAAATTAATGACTATATCACACGACTAAATCAATGACCAAATCAATGACTAAATCAATGATCGGATAAACGACTAAAATAGTTTAGTCATAAATTTGGTCACTTTATAAATGACCAACAATAAACTACTAATAGTCACATGACTAAAATTAGTCATTTATATGCATTTTTTAGTAGTTTATTGAGTCATATAATGATGTTTGTGTACTAGTGTGGAAAGGCTAATAAGATTAGTTATTATTTTGGATTACATGCTTATATGTTTATATAATGCTATCATTACTTTTGTATGATTATGGACAGGAAAGGGATGATGTCATAACACTCATATCCGAGAGGCTTATGATATCATGAACCTCTTCCCGATGATTGCTGCTCGACTCATGATATATGCACATGCATTCTTGGACGCAGATTAGAGTGATGGTGTACTGAGTATTGACCTGTATTTCAATCCATGCCTTAGCTAGCCGTATTCCCCGATGAAGGCCAGAGGTAGTCAGCCAAGCCATGCTGCCCTCTACCCTTTATCCCCTAATTCAGCACTGTTAGTGCGGTGTGTTCCTATATTTTTGTCTATCATCCTGCTACCTAACCAGAACTTCTGGAGCACCTTTCGGTCGTACGTAGTTTATCAGTATGTTTTGTTGAGGTATTTTGTCTTGATTTCCTTTAATTTGTTATGTGGCTATATTTTGGTTGTCGGTGTTATGACGTGGTTTCATAGATGGTATTTTATAGTGTTTTATTGATTGGAGGTTTGAATGGTTTTATCCATGAGGTTTTAAATATGTTGTTTTAAGTGATTTTTATTGATCATTCGAGGGAATGACATATCTCATTTAGTAATTTTAAATGATTTTATTAATCATTTTTGTGAGCTATTATAGTCTTATTTAAATCTTATTGGGGAGCTTGTGTGTATTTTAATGTTGGATTTAAATTATTATTTTTATGTGTAATAGAGAATGTTGTATATTTAGTGAGTTGGGAAGAGCCATGAGAATTTCTAAGAAGAAATTTGTTTGCAGTGCCTCCAGATGCTCAGCATAGCGTTCTTGTCTTACTGCTCCGTTTTGGAATCTCACCATGCCTTGGTAACAAAGCATTTATTCACTTCACATTTGGGGTAGATTTGAGGTATTCTTCTGTGTTTTCCTTGAAATTTTGAGTTAGAAATGTATGCATGAGTGTGTTTAAATGTTTTGGGAGTTTTGGCTGCTCTGGGTATTGTCATGGCATTTTGGTTGTTGAGTTTTCTTCTTAGTCTGGTTATGGTATTTTTTTTTTTGGGAAAGTCCAAGTCTTTTCTAAATCTGTAAAAATATTTTAGCTTAAGCTTAGATCCAACTATGAGATTCACCTAAAAACGCCCAAATCTCAGCTGGGTTGGAGTCCAAAATGAATTTTGAATACTTTATGTTTTGGCCAAAATTTGTGTTGCTTGGTAAAACACGTTATTTATTGCTACTCATTAACCACCTATTAAAAATTCAAAATAAGAGTGGATTCCATGTAGAAACGTCCATATCTCAACTGGGTCTTTGTCCAGTTTTTAATCTGGGCACTTTTATTTTTTCATGTTTATTTTGCCTAGCTTATGTAAAAACATTTTTTAATGCTTCTCTTTAACCACCTGATAAAAATGCAAAATAAAGTTGGGTTCCACGTAGTAATGCTCATATCTCAACTGGTTCATTGTCCAATTTTTAATCCAGAAACTCTCATTTTTCATGTTTTTTCACCCAACTTGGCAAAAATGCATTTTTTCTGAACAATACCTTACTTTTGGTCATAAAATTAGAAACCAAAGGTGGAATCAAATTGGAAATTTCAAAATATGAATTGGGTAAAACTTATATTTTTAATCTGGGCACTTTGAAATTTTTATGTTCTATTTTCATTCCTTTGAGCTATAGCTGGAATCCGTGTTTTGTGCCTTTGTCACTTAGTAGTTTTTATCTAATTTAAAAGTGGTTTTGTGGAATGATCTAGTGAGGTTAATACTGATTATATGATTGGTTTCTTTTATGAAGTTAATGGTGAATGTTTCGAGTGGTAATTGATCTACTTGTTAGCATTTGTGATCAGTTGTTTAAATGATTTAGTAGCAATGTTGCTTGGCTTCTTTAAGAGGTTTTAATGATGGATTTTAGTGGCTTTTTCATTGTTTCATATTTGATATGGTTTCCTCATTTGTTTAAATGAGACAAGCTTAGGCCTAGGTATTTAGAGTGGTCTTATGGAGTGGCTCTCTATGGGTCCGAGGCCTGCAGGTGGTTGCCAAGGGAACTAGTAGTAGAGTTATTGTAAACAAGTGATAACTAAAGAAAAGCATTGGGGTAAAAAAAATTCTAAGATAATGAGTTCTCGTGCATGGCCTTGAGAATTTGTAAATGCTAAGGATGCACTTGAGAAGGCCTATCCGCTTGCGGGGTGTCAAGTTATCCATCTGCGGGGCATTGATTTAGGCATGTTTAAGTCTCCTCGTCCATACGAGAGGTGTACTTGATTCCATGTGGTGCCATCCTTTCGAGCACACATGATGACACTCCATCCGACTTGCACTATAGTACATCGTGCCTTAGTAGTCGTGAGTAGTACCCGACATGTTATTGTGTGAGCATCTCCATGTTGTGTCATTGGCCTTATGCATTGTATTATGTGTTTGCTCTATGTCTGATGTGAGTGTTGGCCATATTTTACCCTTGCCTTGTTTCTTCCATTGAGCCTTGTGACTACCTCTGAGCATGGTGGGGTGGTCTCTTTCGAGTCAACATGGTAGGAAGGCATTGCCACTACCATTGGGGACTGATGTACAGGTTATTGGAGCATCAGTTGGAGGTGTTCTCTCTTGTACGTATATTATCAATTGATGTATCTTATTCATGGCTATGCCATTGTACTCATATTCCTTTATGTATTTTGTACTCTCTTGAGAGAGAAGATGTAATCATATAATTTGATGAGAAGAAATGTGATGCTTTATGTATTTGGATTATAGGTTCAGTGTGTCCTCAGACTAAGCTTGTACTATAGTAGTCATTTTGGCCTTTCTTTTGAAGTTTTCATGCAAAAATCAGAGTTTTGGCAGTGTATTTCCTT
>VDFB02270651.1:25858021-25951303 GCA_007258455.2 Sequoia sempervirens
AGAAATGCCTTGTTAGAGAAAGTTCCCCTTTTAAATAGATTAATGGGATTTTGTTTCGATGCGGACCTGATATGGCTTTATGACAGTGTGTTAGGGTAGACAAGACCTATAGTATCCTGAGAGCCTATCATGATGACCTTTCAAGAGGGAATTATTCTTCTAAAAGGACAACTCACAAGATTTTGGGAGTGGGATACTACTGGCCTTCAATGCACAAGGACATCAAGAAATACATTCACCGATGTGATGAGTGCCAAAGGGTAGGAACACCAACTGACTCTAATGAAATGCCCCTACAGCCTTAGGTAGTCCTTGAACCATTTGAAAAATGGGGATTGGATTTTATCGACTCAATAGACCCTCCTTCACAAGGAAAAGAGTACATTCTGGTCTATACTGATTACCTAACTAAGCGGGTGGAAGTGAAAGCCCTATGTATTGCTAGGGAGGAATAGGTAGCTGATTTCCTCTATAACAAAATTTTCCTCAAATTCAGAGCTCCAAGGATAATTGTCACAGACCAGGGCCCCTAGTTTATGTCTAAATTTTTGTTGGCATTCACAGACCATTTCCAAGTAAGTCACAAGAAGTCCTCACCCTACCCTTGGAAAACAAACAAGTCGAAGTCACTAATAGGGAGTTGGAATTTTTAACAAAACAATTTCTTAGGGAAAGGAAAAGGCAAGAATGGAAACTATGAAAACATTGAGCCTACAACACCACTTGGAAATCAACTCTGGCTATAGTCTCTATGAGTTAGTCTTTGGGAAGAAACCCTCTTACCCATTGAATTTGAACTCCAAGCCCTTAGAACAACCATGGAGTTGGGCGTGGATCTGGCGAGCCCAAGTGAGAGAGTTTACAACTTAGTGGTGGATGAACTCTGTTTGAATGATAGATCCATCAAACTAATTGGTCCAACAACAATGTAGGTTTGGCATGCACTAGTAAATTTGAAAAATAAATGGCTGTGACTAAAACTTTTAGTCTGCATTGACTAAAACTCTTGAATCACGTGACTAACATAATAGAATTTGGCAAATAATGACTAATTTGATCATCATAAATGAATAATTTGGTCATCGAGTAAAATTGCAACTAAATAATTGGTTAGAAAAATAAAAATGACTAAATAGATGACTATTACTCCTCTATTTTTTTCTTTCGAATTTGATCATAATCCATAGAACTTAAGCCCCCCTCATGGGATTTATCTAAGTAGGCCATTTGGCCACCTAGGTTGCTTGGTGCACCAAAAAAACCTATTGCGTGGAAGGCGTTGCCTCTTGGTGCAGTCTTAAGGCCTTCACATATTTATATTTTTTTTTAACATTTACATTCTTTAATTTTTATTACTCATTATATTAATGAATCATTAATGTTATTAACTATGATTTGAAGCCAGTTTGATTTTCCTGTTGTGTTAGCATGTCAAATGTATCAAAGAGCAATTATGGTCAATTTCACTAATAAAATATGATTTAAACAATCCAATTGCATTTTGAGGGCTATCTTGCAGACACTTTCATTTCAAAAGGTCAAGTAGTTATTTCTAGAAGCAATTAGATTCGATTTACATGGATTGTAGAAACATAATGTCTGTAAAAGTAATTATTTCTAGAAGTAGTGCCTTCAAAACGTAAGGTCAAGTAGTTATTTCTTGAAGCAATTAGATTCAATTTACATAGATTGTAGAAACGTAATGGTTGAGTCTAGTGAAAATGAAGATTTTTCCCTTATAAAAAGAACATTTTGCCCTAAAAATGAATATTTTTCCTCAACAATGACTCTCATAATTGCAGTCTCTCCACAAAATGCCTGCCCAACCACCCACTCTATATAAAAATATATTAATTATTAATTATTAATTATAATAAATTTATATTTATATTTAATAATTTTTTATCATAGTATATAATATATAATAATAATGTAACATATATATTATTAAATATACTATTAAATATAATTATATTATATATAATTTAATCTGTATTACTATTATATTACATATATATAATATATTAATTATATGTTTTATTATATAAAAAAATAATTATTATTAATTATTAACTATAATAATTAGTTCCTGCTTTACTATTGCAATCTTTTGATTTTTATTTTTTTGGTTGGATTAGCCAATCATATTGCATAATTTAAATATATCTTTTTCTATTTCTATAGTTTATATTTTAAAACATATTTTTTATTTTTATAAATTCTTATTTATCTCTTTTTTCATTGGCTAGAGTAGCTCTCTAACTCATTTTTCTTTTAAAAAAATATGAGAAATTAAGTCATCATAATATTTTTTGCTGGAACATTGTAGTTAATAAAGAAGCTACTGGAAGGAGAAGCTACCAAAAGCTATTGGAGAAATCTTCAGGGCACCAACACAAAGACAACAACGACAATGGCAACAGGCTGGTGATAGTGCAATCACTAGAAAATGAGGTGGAAGACACCTTTCTTGCACGTGAATATGGTGAAGAACAAATGGCAGTGTTATGTTGTGAGCACAAAAGTTGGACATCGGACATCTGTGCAGTTGTGGGGAAATGGTAGATCCTCCTTCATTTGACCTTTTTGTTAATATTTATCAGTTATTGGTTTGTTTGACCTTCTGATTAACATCTTGAAGCATTTTTAAGGGTTTTATTTTATGGCCCATTTTTTCAGTCGTGATAACTCTTTCACAAACCCTAGAAGCAAAAGCGGCTTTGGATCCTTCATCCATCTGGTTTCCTTTTTCCTAGATCCAGCATTGTCTTGGGGCACTGTCTTGTGTCTCACCTTCCCCTTTTGCCTGATTTTCGTCAATCAGTTTAGGAGCAAGAATAATTTCTTCAGTGAGCCCTGGAGCATAGAATACTACAATTGATAGCCTTGCCTTCTCCTTGTTTGTTATGTCTCGGTGCTCGATGCTCTTGTATCTTCCATTTGTCATAACTTGCAAAATCCAGCTTTACAACATAAGCAAACAAAAACAAGACTAATAATTTAATGTAGTTCAAATGAATAAAAAATTTCATAGCTTTCAATTTTTATCTTATGAAGCCTTTGGTAGTCTATATTCTCAGCTATTGGATATGAATCTAGATTAATTTTTTAAGAGATCTAGAATCTAGAATTTATTTTCTTTGTTATAAGTTGTAAGACTAGGGACTCAGATTTTAATCCACACTCAGTATCTAACCACCGGTAATAAAGCTTAGCTGCAAAATCTTATTGACAAGAAGTGAGATAACCACTATCTAGGATGGAATAGAGCCATCCTTTTGAAGCCATTGTGCATAAATAGATGGTGTCTTGTGGTCAATACACAAGCTTGTTTAAGATGAGGTTGGACTCTTATATAAACAACCAGTACCTTGAATACAAGGCTTCTAAAATTTACAAGTGTATGAAAATGGGTATGGTGTTATCACATTTTCATACACTCACAAGTAGATGAGAATATATGGGTGCAAGTAAATGGATGGGTTTTCAACATTGAACCCAAATTTTTTAGGGACCATTAAAGTGCAATAGCTTATCCTCTATATACCTTGGGCAATCAAGTTTATAATAGGGAGATAAGAACTTTCATTCTCTTATTTCATGTTTTCATTTCTAAACATTGCCTATTTAAGCTTTGATAGGGATAAGGAGATTACCTCTATCAAGTTTCCAATATTAATGACCAGGGCATAAGGAATTGGTTGCACAGTTTTCCAATGGTCACCCTTGTGGATCTACAATCCCAGGACTTCATCATCCTACAGCAGTAGCGTTAGGCCTACCTTGTCTGCATGTGCACTTAGTCCTAGAACAAGATTTGGTCTAAGGCAGGGAGGATAGTAATTCAATCTCATTTTTTGGTATGAGTTGCCAAATTTCTTCTCAAAAAGTTAGGTTGCAACTGTAATGTCTCAGCAATCAAAGCCAACACTTCCCCAGTAAGCCTTCTAATTTCAATATTGCATGCATCCACATTTTCCCTACAAATGCCATAATGTTTTGGGTTAAGCACCAGCATCTCACACTATTTATCATTGATTCTATGTTTAGAGATGTCTTGCATCTACAATAGTTGAATAGTGTAAGCATGATAGTTATCGTAGGATTTTCATTTAGTGAAAAAGCACAAAAACATTGTCTCTTTTTCCTTAGGTGAATCCAAAAAGACAACTAGATATCAAATGAATTGTTATTGTACTTAGTATTTAAATATCAATGTTGTTGAGTTATTTTTAATTTATTTATATTTGAAAATTCAAATTACAATATCTGCTAAATACTCAGCTCATGTTTAATGCATTCAAGAATCTTTAAAACAGATTTTGATTCAAAATTCCCCTTACTACATACCATACAACTACAGGGCAACATTATATTATACAATTCATAAGTTCAATCTCTAATGGGCCTACAATACATTCTCACACATATACTGGTGTCTTTAAAGTCAGAGACGACATATCAGATACATAATGTGGACTGGTATATCTATCATCCAATTACTCAAAGAAGAGATGACATATTAGAATTTAGGTCATTGGCTTGGGAAATATAGCAATTTTTTCAAATACCCACATTCAAAGAACATGTAAAAAACTGTCTATAAATAATCCCCTGAAGTAGTGTCACTGCAAAAGCCTATTAGGTGATCAAAAAAAAATTTCACTGGCATTGCTTGTCTATTTCATGTTCGTCTCAATCAACCAAGGTTCTCCTTCATGTCAAAAATTCCCTAATAATTCAATAACTAAGTTGAAGTAAACATTGACGACTGAAAGTATGATTAGGTATCTAAGGTCCACAACTCTTACTAATTATATTCGATTATGTCATGAAGAACCATCATGGGCAACAAGTACGAGAAGTAAGTGGTGTATGTGGTATGACATGCACAAATAATTCAGATTACTTGAAGAATTTAAGCTTCAAATTCCCAGAAGCAATCTTCGCTATATTTCTTTCAAAATTGTTGTTGCTTTGAAATTTGATATTGCAATTCTAATGCAAATTTTTTGCTTTTTTCTCCGCTCCCTCTTCTTCCTATAAGTCTCTGCAAGTTTGTATTTAACTGTATCTGTGATTTTATGCGATTTTCCAAAAAAATGTTTGAAATTTTAACTATTAAAAGGTCAGTTATTACTTTTCCAAACTGATTTGCAGTCTGCACACTTTACTTAATTTAAGTTAATAGCTCATCAATCTTCAAAGTAGTTCATTGTCCACATTCTACCCTGCAAGCGCAACTCACATTTAAGCTAGGTGATTGAAATTTGGGGCAAATTAAGTAAGCTACAATCTCACTAAAATACAAACCTTGTCTGTAATAGGACAGCATGCCGCAACATTTTTGTGGTCTTTTACAAGGAATAAAATAGTCAGTCGTGCTTGAAGAATGTAGACAATTATAGTCCAAAGGGTTGTGGTGTAATCGTAAGACGGTGCATTCATTAAAACATGTCCAAAATTGGAGAGAATTCCTTTAAAACTGATGTAGGTCCAGTAATGTTCCTAGTTACTTCAACCAAAAGCCAAGAAAGAATATAACTAGTTATACTTGAGATTGGATCATTTCTATTTACTCTTTAATAGTCACAACTGACTGTCCCTTTCGCACTGTTATATATGATTCTTGTATTGTGGTGATCTGTACTCTTCATAATTGCTTCCCTTATATTCTTTGAACCCTATAGTAATGCATTTTGTTTCTGATTTTCCTATCAAACTTCCTTGTTTTATTTCAGACACCTTAGTTTTAAGTGCCCAACATTCGTGTCTGGTAGTTTCTTCTTCTATTTTCAAATCTACGTAATTTTCTGCATTTTTTTCCTATATCTAACTAATTTTGTCTGTCTTTCTTTTGTAATATGTTGCTCATATCTTAAATCACTCATTTTTCTATAATAAACCTAGATTACATACTTACACTTTAAAATCTTTGCAAATAGGGACAAATTCCAAGTGTGCAACTCTTTATAGCAATTAAATCAAAATAGAAATCTATTGACTGTTAATATTGCTTAAATATTATTTCTGTGTATGAAGTTAGTGTTGAAATACTCTGAAGAGCCTGTGTTTGTGATTAATTCTTGCTGGAAAATATTGGTGATTATTACTATTGGAGGCTTTGGGTTTTCATTACAATGTCCGAGTCTATTGCGACTTCTACCAAGATAGCATTGCTCTCACAGCCTATGGTCCTTTTCTATTGATGTTTGTAAGCTGAGGGCTGGAAATTGTGATATAACTTTGTATTTGTTTTATTTGAATGCTAATAATTAATACCAATAACTCACAATGTTAGGTATTAATAAATCAGTTGTGCATAAGGAATGCTTATTACAATTTTTGAGCAATCTTACAATTACTGGAGCATAAAGTCAGACTGTATCTTGATTCCTGCTTTATATTTTTTCATATGCATTAAATGTTCTCTTGTTTTCATCTTGCACTGGTTATCATGATCTTTGTAATGCATTGAATGAATAAAATTCATCAAATCTACAATATTCAGACAAATTATACAATAGTAGTTCAAACCTTGAGCAACTAGAAACAAATTAGTTATCCTATTAGTGAATTTCAATTTTTTTTGCATAAGTAATGGAATGCAAAATAAAATGACTACTAGCTATACTCCTCAGTGAAATGGACATGTTGAATGTGAAAAGTACCCATTCTAGAGAAGGATAGAAGCATACTTTAAGCAAAGGCTCTATGAAATAATTTTTGGGCCAAATTTGTTGCAACATGCATCTATTTGTCAGACACATGTCCAATAAAAATTATGAAAATTGCCATACCTTATCTAGGATGGTTTGGTATAAAACCTAGTCTAGTACATCTTAAGTATTGAATGTATTTCTTATCCTCACAAAGTTGGACAAAAAAAATAAAAACAATGATGATAAGAGTGAGAAAAGGTTTATTGATAGTATAATGCAATGAGTGAAAGGGTAGTTGTTACTAGAGATTTGTTGAGTCCACAATATCACCATCTCCCTGTGTTGACTGGGCTGCACATATGGCTTTAAAGCCTTTGAGTGCCTAAGTTGCTATTGGTATTTCAACATGCTAAGGAACACTGACATTTTTGGTTCTTATTTTCCAAAGGGTTTTATTTCCTGTGGTGTTGTATGGTTTAGTTGTGAAAGCCACTAGACAATCTTCACTTCCAACCACAATTTCGATCAACATTGTATTTTAAAACTCATACTTGTAGTCCATGAGGAGGCTTAAAAATAGTTGGATTTAAATTTTTATTGAATTCCAGCCACTACTATGAACATAGTCTTTTATATCACAATCTTGTTATTTTATTTTTTTTGGCAAAATGTTGGTAAACTTTATTATTTCTCTATCTGCTTACCACTAAGTATTAATATACTATATTGAACTATGCTTGAGTTGTTGATGTGAAAAATGTAATGGATAGCTATTGTTCTAATTCTTATAAATACTTTTACATGGCATGAGATTAAATTATTTATTTTCTTAAAGCTATGTTTGATGAAAACATGGAAATATTGCCAGTTTAGTAGTATAGAATGGGTAAAGTAGTTTCTAACTATTGGCATAAATTTTGGACTTCTAATTCCTAGACTATTTTGTGGGTAGAGTTCATTTTTCTCATCCACTTAGTCACCTTTGGCATTATCAAGTGAGAATACAGATATTGTTTTGGCAGATATTTTTTTTAATAAGATTTTAGTATGTTCAATTATTACAAGTTGATATAGAAAGAAAATATTTTTGTTTATATCTTAGACCATACTCTATGTAATTATAAATACACTCATTTAAGCATACATTTGAGTTGTTTTACAAGTAACTAATATTAATATCAAGTCACAAAAATAGTAAATTCAAATGCAATGATGTCTTATAAATATATTGCAACTAGAGAATTCATGTGAGTCAATATAATAGTCTTCTCTTTTACGATGAAGATATTTTTTTTTCTTGCACCTAATATTGTATACATGGGTGACCAATGGAGTTGATATATCTTTTGTTGATATCCATTTTTCTTTCTCAAGTCCACTTCCCTATGGCAGTCAAATCCTTCAGTTACTAACTCCTCTGCGTTTTCAGAGAAAGAACTTCAACATAATTTAAATACACAAATTAATACAAGCAAGGAGAAAACTATTTTAATTAAGGTATTTTCCAAGTTATAGATGCAAGCACATAATTCTCAACCTTATCCAATTTATGCTCTAAACCAACATGCTCCACACTCTTAAGTAGCTAATAATCAACTGTAAAGATTTTCTTAGCTTCTCCTGCAAAATAAATTCTGAAAAATAACTTGTGATATTCTAACTACATCATGTTAGGTAATGTTCAAATTTATGCAAGTAAAGTTTCAAACACATTTATATGGTGGAGTAGCATGTCTTTTGTTTTCCAAATTTATCAACCTGTCTCAAGCAACCCTTACACAGTGATACAAATTTGCATTTAGCACACCTGATACTATTATCTTCTGCACCTTAATCTTATTTGATGAAAGTTCGTGTTTTTTCCTCTATCTATGAAAGGCTTCTCTATGACAGGAAAAACATCTAGTGTACAATTAGTGTTTAGATTGATTTTGTTTTTTTGTTTTTTCAATGTAGACCTGAAACAATTGTACTCAATGTCACAAGGAATTAGAAATGTTACAACAACCTATGCATTTGTTGTAGAGGAGAAAGCAGTTAAATCATACAGAAAAGCTCTGGTTCACCATGCTTAATTTTTTTGTCTTTATGGCTCAAACAATTCCTCTATTGAGTGTCTAATAACTAGGACACTTAATGTGTATGATTGTATGTTTACTTGTATGTTTGATTGCATGTATTTTCTTCATGGTTTGCTGCTCATTTTCTGATTATTTTCTGCACATTAACTCATCATTTTCTGCAAATTTACATCAATGAAATTGCTTTTTTAACTCCTTTCTTTATGATCTTTGAATGTCCTTGACACAACTCATTGCATACCTCATAATGACTATTCGTTGAACCCTTTGATCTTTGCAATAAGCACTGTTTATTGAAGCTACTGTCAAACATTTGTCAACTGCCCTCCTTTGTCATCTTGGTGACTGTTATCATCAAAGATTTTCATTGTTCTTTTTGATTCCTTTTTGCTTTCACTTGACAAGACTGTCCTTCCCCTTTAAATGATTGTTGCTGCTCATAATCATTAGAGTGTTTATTGCCCAATGTTTCACAATCATGCATCATCCCATTGTGTTAGGGAAGTATGTTTTTGTGCTTTCAAAACTGTTCATTGAATTGGTGACAGTCTAGTAAACTTTGCCATTATATTCTAGTACCTCTCTAACAACATCAACCTTTGAAGAAAACTTCAAGAGAGCACACCTTTTACGAACAACAACACCTTCCTCAACAGCTTCCTTTTGTTACATTTCATGACTTTAGGTCCCTTTTCTTGGAGGTTTCAATTGTGATATCTTGAATGTTGATCCCCTGTTTGAAGTGAATACCAAGATGTAGCTGCTCTACATTGTGTTCATAAAACTAAAAACCTATTCTTGATTCTACGTAACACAACAAAACTACCACCAATAAAGTGGTTGTCCCTTGCAAATGTTATCCTTTACTCCTCTTTCTCAGTCATAAATATGATTGTCATCTCATGATTGTGACCTCCTAATGCTCTGTTGACTGCACAGTCTCCTTTTGTTAGGTTTGAAACCCTAACATTGTTACTTGCTAACTGTCCTTGCATCATGTAATTGTGTGTTGAAATTGCTTCCCTCACTGTGTGTATTTGAACATTGTCCATTGAGTAAAACTATTAAAGCCAAAATTCAAAGGTTTTACAAATGAATTAAGATTATTTTACTTGCCAACTGTTGTTTTGGGTAGTCTAGTGAGCTGAGTTGCAGAGAAAACTGCTCATGCATGGTTAAATATTTTGCAATACTATTTCTAGGTTTTTTCCTCCATTCTCCCAACATTCTAGAACATCTTGAATTTTTAAATTTGGCTTAGTAACATGAAAGTTATGATCATTTAAAATCTGCTTTGTTTTGTGCAATTTCACTGTTTGAATAGATGCTATTTTGATTTCATAGAATCTATTTGACTTCAATATTGTTTAGCATATTGTGGACCTTCAGAGGTGTTACTTCTTAGAGCTCATGTTCTATAGCATATTATAAAGAGATAAAATATTTATAATGTATTCCTTATTGTCTCCATATTAAGATATTTCATTATATGAATATTATGTTTTATTTATTCAATTTATAATATTCACGAATGGGTTTTGTCAAATCATTATAGAATGATTAAGAGTTGTCATTATGCTCATTTGTAGGATTAATAGCAAGGAAATATGCTTTTAAGATGTTATGTTCATGATAGATATTTAACAAATGTAAGCAATTTTAACTGATAATGATCCATGGAAGTCATTATCTTGACATAGGTCATTAATCTTTCTAGGATATGAACATGGTAGAAAATATAAAATCTCCTTAATGCTTTGGTGCTTTAGTATAGACCCATGGAATTATTTCAAATTTAAGGTTATTGTTTACACTAACCATGGATGCACTTTCTTTGCTTACATTTAGATTGGTTTTATTGATTGTAGCATTGAGGGACTCTTTTTTTCCTTGTGTAGGAAGGGAATGAGTATGATAAGTACTTTTGGAGGTAAGGGATGGGCTGGTGGAGGTGGTGGCAGAGTTTCCATAAAGAGCTACAATAGGCAAGAGAGTTTGAATATCTTTGTGCATGGTTAGTTTCTTGTCCTTTTCAAGTTTGAAAATGTAAGTCCAATAAAATCCTCATGAAGATCATTAGAATAACACTATATATGAATAAGAAAATGCATGTCACAAGTTGAAGTATGTAATATGGGCTAACACAGTAAACTACATAGTAGCTATTGGTAAAAATCTATTTGAACTTATGAATGGATTATATGCAAGTTTGTTTTATTTAATCTGTGACAGATACCAATATTAGCATTTTGTTCTTTAGCAATCACCCTTCCTATTTAAATATCTTTGGCGCCCTCCACTCACACCTGCATCCTTTGGCTTAATGGTAGTTGGCTTGGGTTGGCATTCAAAAGCTAAGGATTTGAATCTCATTAGTGTTTTGTTTCAACCCTATAGCTTCAAGGTTTAAATTCGAATAACACTTCTACACATTATACAAACACATTGTATAAGTATGTGTACTTAAAGCTGGCGGTATTGGTAATTGAAGGTTTGCTAATCACTTTCAAGTTGGTAAATGTTGATTTTCAAGTCACGTAAAGTTGGTGGTATTATGCCTAAACCTTTAGCTTCATGTGTGATAAAACAAATTGATTACTCTTTCAGGTGGTTAATTTTGAACTTATGTTAATGATCCATTTATAGGAGTCGTTTTAATGTTTTGTGCTTAATTATAATTTTGTTTTTTTTTGGAACTTGTTTTACTATAGTTTTGAATACTAATTTTCATTGTTTTGTTACAGTGTTGAGAATGTATGTAGAGACCTTTATTTCCACTCACATATGGGTGCACAAGGATGGGTTCCCATCTCAATTATTACAAATTTCAATTGGGTAAGGGCTTTGCAGATAATATTTTAACTTTGTCGTATCAATTGTTCTACTTGATCATTAAAGTTGTACTATTGGATACTATAATTTTGTCAATTAGCTAGCTACAAAATAAAATTGCTTAATGAGGGGTTGGATTGAACCTCTTGCTCTTTTGTTTCTTTTCATTTTGGACTTGGGACTATATGAACTATCAATAGTCAAGGCAATCTTCTGGATATCTTCTGGGAGTAGGTGCATCAAAATATAGATCCACAAAAGTAAATTTGAATGTAGTAAAAATGCTTGTGGATTATGCTTGTGAATGAAAGGTTTAAAGGCAATTGTTTATCATTTGACAAGAGCCCATCTTGAAATGGATTAGTTTCTGTACAAGACTCATGCAGAGGTAGATTTAGACATGTCAACTTCCCATATAGAGCCATTGTTATATTATTTATTAATTGTTTTGGAGTTGTAGTATAACTGACTTCCAATGGACCTGACATTCTCAATTCCTATTTTGCTCCAACGAAGTCTCTGCTTATAAAGTATAAACAAAGTACATTTTATATTGATTTTGAAAAATGAAATACTTGTACTTATTTATATGTAGGTAATCAATTATTAAACAACATAAAGGAAAACCTAAGATATAAAGGTATGTAACTATAATAGAATTTTTCTGGTGGCTTTTATTTTAAGCAGGTTTGGCTTTTAATTTTTATACCAATAAAAATTTGGATTACCTAAATGAGTCTTTCATTCATGTGCTACAGGTCCTTTGGCATTGTGAAGTAACTGGTGAAAATCCCATATGTGTTTCAGTAAGTTCTTTACTTTCATATGTAGTCCTTGTAACTACATTTCTGTTGGTAAAAAAACATTAGACTTGGAATTCCTTGGTACTTTCTTGATAGACTATTGCAATGTATATTGCATATTGATTGTACTAGATTCTTGCAATGTTTACTGGATATATTGCATATCGATTGTACTGGATTGTAAATGCTTAATTTTTGCATGTTTAGGTCAATGCAATAGACCACAATATAAAGGTGATGGATAACAACAACTACCGGGTATTTTAATTTCAAAGAACACACAGGTTTGTCTATGTTACATGTAAAATCCTCATTGGTTTCTATAAATGTCTCTTTGTAACTCTTAAAATTTACTCTACTGCAATTTCCTTGTTTGTGGAATAAATTTATGACATTCTCTTCGAGTTGGAAAACACTATTAATATTGGTGTCTGAGAAGTGAGTTTTTTATTTGAGCCGTCTTTCTCTCAATATACACAACTACACGGTAATTTATTTTAGTTTCATTTAGCTACAATTTTGGATTTAGAGTATTTAAATTCATTTTTACAGGGTGCGAATGGCCTACTAACATTGCTACCAACACATCGTGTGCTATTGGCAGATTTTAAGGTGTGCCATTTTTCTAGTTGTGCATTTAGTTAATTATCTAAAAGGGATTTGAACTTTTTATTTGTTTTTCAATGGTTGGGGAGAAAAATTGAGAGATTGTATTACATTGCATCGTATTCAATGCTTATGTTTTTCCATTTCTAGTTTTATTTTAACAATGCATTTATGTTAGGGATTGCATCAAAGGAATAAAATTGAAGCTCAACAGCTGTTACAAACACAATTTGCTGCTAACTCACACCTCTACACTTTACAGGTCATTCCTAACTCTCTTTTGTGTAGTTACATTTATTTATATTTATACTATTCATATTTGGTTCTATTGGCTCTGCTTGTTTTCTAGAGACACATTGGTCCTTTGTTGCCAATTTTTTTCTTTTCATTATGAGTTGTTCCTTCACCTGGAGATGATCTTGTTTTGAATCCACAACTGTATTTATATATTTGAATTAAGTGAATGAATTTCTTTGTTCTTTAAAGATAGTGTGTGCACTTTGTATGCCCTATGTGTTGTAGTTAAGATTGATAATAATTGTAAGCATTTCATACTTTTTAATCTCATTTCATCCTTGAAGTGGTTGTATGAATACTTGTGTAGATTCTAGATGGTATTGTCATTCTTGTATCCCATTCTCCTGATGAACACACTTGATTTCCAAAAATGCTTTTTCAAATATGGAGGATTACAGTGAGTTTCTCTCTTATGTTCTGTCTAATATGATAGAAATACATTACTTGTTTAGAATGAATATTTTTCTCTTGTTAATAATGGATTGAAGATTTGTGGGTAATATGAATCTTCTTAATTAATAGTGGTGATAGGCTCTAGTGTTAGCTTGAAAGTAGATTGAAGACTCCAAACAAAGCAAATTTGTTTGCACTTTCATTTTGATTTATTTATTTTTGTCTCTTTTTTCGAGTGTTCATGAATAATTATTGATTCAGTTATGGGTTCCATGAATCATTTATATCAAATTCAATTCATAAATATCTATTGTTACCCATTTTACAATACTTTTTCATATGCTCCTTTCTTGTTTACATTGACTTCCCAAACACATCAAATAAAATGAATTGGTCTGAAGTATCCATGAGATGCTATTTTTTAGTTTAGTGACCAAAAGTTGTACCACATGTTGAATCTCCCTATTGTATAGTGTATCGCCCTATCGGTGGGCTACTGTGTTATCTTCCGGTGATATGTTCTAGTGCTGCTGATATGCTTTATTCGGGCCATCAGGGAAACGATAGCATTTGTTCCACCAATACACTTATGTTACTCTTATGTGTTCACCTTTGTTGACCCCGTCGATACATCGGGGAGAGTCCTTTGGAAGTCTACCCAATAGAGTGATGTTACGCTGATATTTGTGTTGTGAGTTGCTTTCATCGGTCTATTGGTGGAGCTATGATGGGAGTTCCCCCAATGTAGTAATGTTAGGCTGATAGTGTTAAATTTCTTAGGAATGGGAGTGGTGACCATGGAGTTTTGGGATTATTGATGGATGTGAGTTTGTTTCACAAGATAATCTCGCATGCATTTAAACTAACTAGAAATAAGATCTTACATCCATAAAGAACATGTAACATTGTTGTTTTCTATGTAGTTAATTCTGGATGACTAAAAAATTTCTCTTGAAGTCTGGTGTGTAGGATTTGTATATTTAGCTTAGTTTGATAAAGTTACATAGTTTGAATTTCTAAAAAAATGTGTAAATAAAACAAATGGATCCCCATAGTTGTCACCATTATTTATCTTATTGGACACTAATGATTTTCCATGAATTATTTCTTTTTGATTTTGTTTATAATTCAGGTTCAGGGTTGTTTGATTAAGTTTTGCTATGAAAAAAAAATAGACAACATTTAATGAAGCTAATAAGTGGACCTGGGAGGAGCTAAACATCCTCCCAAAAGTTTGCTTGATGTCTACTTCTGATTATTGGTGAAGATTAATAACAATACTTAGAGTAGCAAGCATAAATTTTAACGATTTAAGCATCTAAATGTGCTCAATTTTAGATCTTGGTTGTATTTTCATTTTAATAACTATATTTTCATTTTAATAAACATATTCTAAAACCCTTGTTGAAATCTTATTTTCAAGTTGTAGCTCATCAAATTGGAGAGGTGAACATGCACGCTTTACTTTCATTTGACCATGACTAGTGAGATTTCTAGATAGGAAGTTGCCATTCTTATCATTCGAATCCTTCCAATCTTCTCTCAAGGGTTGTCCAGCTGGAATGGGAGGGCAAGACTGCTTTGAATTGAGCAATATATGCACCACAAATAATATAACTACATTTACTATATATTTTCATGTTTTTTATCCCTTCAATGTTTGTAACATTTGTATCGTGTATTGGATTTGTCTTCCATGGCAACCAAGAGTGCAATGAAGGATGTATTTCTTGGATCTTTGTTTATGCAGCTGTATGTTGTTTGTAATTCCTTTGGTTATGCAGTTGTTTGCTGTTTGTATATTCTTTTTTTTTCATACAATACAAAAAACACATTTGAATATCTATGATATTTGAGCTTTATATGCATAAAGTTGTTTATTGATTGTATATATTTTTTTTATGTTAATCCAATACAAAAAGAAAACATTTGAATATCTATGATATTTGAAGTTTATATGCATAAATTTGTGAGAATTAATTAAGTTAGATTTGATTTATAACTTGAATCATTGATTTACTCAAATAAATGACTAAACCATGACTAAATAAATGATTACAATGACTAAAATAAATGAATACAATGATTAAATATATGACTACAATGACTAAATATATGACTACCATGACTAAAATCATGACTAAAGTAATGACTAAATATATGACTAAATAAATGACTACCATGACTAAATAAATGATCAGTTAATAAAAATCAATGACTAAATTAATGACTAAATATATGACTAAATTAATGACTAAATATATGACTAAATATATCACTACCATGACTAAATAAATGACCAGTTAACAAAAATCAATGACTAAATTAACAACCAAATCAATGACCAAATCAATGACTAGATAAATGACTAAAATAGTTTAGTCATAAATTTAGTCGCGTTATAAATGACCGGCAATAAACTACTAATGGTCATGTGACCAAAATTAGTCATTTATATACAATTTTTAGTAGTTTATTTAGTCATATATTGTTATTTTTGTACTAGTGATGAGAAACATATCAAAGAAAAAAAATTCCATACTAGGGATTGGGCATTATTGTTCGATTCTAGATACAAGGATCATAAAGGGAAACTCATGACACACTGGCTTGGACCATATAAAATTTCTAAAGTGTTTGCTAATGGTTCAGTCCAGCTGAAACCTATTGATGGTGATACCTGAACTCTTCTAGTTAATGGGAACCGATTACACATCTACCATAAGCCTGTTAATAAAGAGGAGTTTACAAAAATGGTAGAAACACAAGGAGAAATCCATTGCATTGACACTGCTGTGGTAGGGTCAATATAGTTTTGTCAAATAAATTACCAAAAAAAAAAATCATTTATGCATGTTTCTTCAATTTCATCAACTTCACCATTTGGACTTGACTAAATTTTTGACTAAATTTTTGTCTATATTTTGCAGGACTTCATCTTTTGGCAAAACACAATTTTGACGCACCCTGCTACGGTGCTCTACAATTTGTCAGTGTGGTTGCTATGATGCTCCAAAATTTGTTGTTGTAATGCTCCAAAATCTGCACAACAGATTGGTCCCGCTCCTTGTCCTGATCCTGCATTCTGACGCATCACTCAATGATGCTTTAGGAATCCAAGGCCAAAATCTCACTTCTTCCTTCCAGTGACATCTTTTCAACGATGCTATGGAATTCTGTAGTTTCTTCCTTTCGGCGACATCTTTTCAGCTATGCTATGGAATTCCACTGTTTCTTCTTTCCAGTGACATCTTTTCAGCG
Organism: Sequoia sempervirens; assembly: GCA_007258455.2. Lineage (NCBI taxonomy): Eukaryota > Viridiplantae > Streptophyta > Pinopsida > Cupressales > Cupressaceae > Sequoia > Sequoia sempervirens. Next base: position 25,874,957 of record VDFB02270651.1, read on the forward strand.
ATGCTCCAGAATTTTGCTTGGGTGCTCCAGAATTTTGCTCGGGTGCTCCAAAATTCTGTTTCGATGCTCTAGAAATTTTGGTTGCTGCTCCAACTACATTTTTCGACAATGCTCCAGAAATTTTGGTTGTTGCTCTGGCTGCATCTTTCGACGATGCTCTAGAAATTTCGGTTGCTGCTTTGGTTGCATCTTTTGACGATGCTTTGGAAATTTTGGTTGCTGCTTCGGTTGCATCTTCCAATGATGCTCCAAAAACTTTGGTTGCTGTCTTAGTCATATCTTTTCAATGATGCTCTAGAATCTTCAATCTGGTTACCATGTTCCGATGACATCTCTCTACGCTATTCCAAAACTCTCTTTTCCTCTACTTTGGTTGCATTTTTCAGTAATGCTCCAGAGTTTTATAAATTTTGTCTTTCCAGTCTTTTGATTTTTCCTAAGTTCCACGCACACCCATCATTTAATTTTATGCCGCTTTGAGATCTGCTCCCTCATAATTATTTTTCCACATCATACAGAATCTTTCCATAATAAATAAAATTATTATGACACCTTTTTGTCATAATAATTTTTGCCGTCATTTCAACCATTCCATCTGTGCCATTATTATTCGCCGCCACCCTCGCCAACCATATGACTATCCAATTACATCAGCACAGGTGAGTGACGTTCGATCTAATGACAAGACCTAAGGTACACGTGAATTTATTTATTTAAAGAGTTAGTACTTATTTTGAATAAAGGCTAATTAATTGGCATGATCTGTTCCTCATAATTTTGAAACTTGTGCCTTTACACGATTGCTAAAAGTATGGAAGTAGTTGTGTAATTCCCCATGAAATCTCATCATAATTACTCAGTAAGGTGACAACAAAGGTGATAATTAACTCCTCCATTAGGTATATCAACACATAATTCTTTTTCCGTCTGTAATTCAGTAAGGAAAGAATTACAGAGTTCTGCAGAATTTTGCCGACTAGCAAGGAAATAAAAAGAATGGGAGGAGCTAAGAAGAAGTCTGAGCCAACTTCTGCAACTCCATTGTTGGCATTGGGCAATATTGCAGCTTTATTTTAGAAATTTGGGTAGTTGGAATTCATGAAGCAATTTGAAGGGTATACAGAGTAGCTTGTGAAGGAATTCGTCGAGAATTTTGTAGATGGGTAGACCGTGGTGCACAACAAGTGATTTTGGGTAAGTACGAAAACCATTGCTCGTCTTCCGGTCTCAAAAATAAAGGAATTAATTTGAATGAAAATTCCCATGTTCTCTATCAAAATTTGATAGAAATATTTCATAGGGAAGGGGAACCCCAACTTGTAATGACCATAAGCACCAAGGGAAAAAATAAAGGAATCCATAGAATGTCTCTTCTAGAGCCCTGGAGGTCTGCTATAGCCTAGATAATTAAGTATTTCACTTGTGAGGGACAAATGACTATAGTAGTGGGACCCCCTTTTCGTTTGCTGACTCATTTATGCCATGACATTGAGGACCCTTCTCTTAGGCTAAATTAACCAGCCTTCCTGTGTCATTCAATCACCTCTATGATGGAAAAGTACAAATTTGGGACAGGGCCCCTCAAACATCATGGTCTCATACAGTTAATATGCAAATACCATTTCCACAAAAATCTAGAAAAGAAGTGGCAAAGGTTTCTGCGGAAATTTGAAAATGTAGAACTGAGAAGATCACTTGAGGGAGAATCTTCCAAGCAAAAAGAACTGTCTTTAGAAGAACCCTCCTCAGAGGCATTAGATGCTCCTGAATCCCAACATACCTCCATGTTTCCCAACGACGATGCGCTAGAAACTTTTCCAGATGAGTTAGAAACCCCAGGACAGGAAGGGGAGGTGGAAATTGTGCACTCCAAAGGTGAAGAGGAAGCTCCTCGCAAGAGGAAGAAACGAAGTAAAGTTACCTTTCAAATGACTCCTCCTCTACGAAGGAGTAAAAGGTTCTCTTTAGGGGCCAATGAAACCGAACCCCAAGACGTAGGTAGTACTTCCAAAAGGAAGAAGGCCAAGACCCCAACAAAGGTGGTAGAAATGATAGTCCCCCTAATAGTGAGGAAATAAATGAAATAAAAAAGCGAGGTGATCAATTTCCTAGGGAGAAGGACAAGAAAACCCCATCACTCAAAGAATAGGAAGGGGAGAAAACACAGTCGCCACATTTAGAGCAGAATGAAGATGAGCTTGTGGGGGGATTTTCTCCTTTTCTTGACAGAGTGGAAAACATGCCTGAAATTGAAGAAAATGTGCCTCATGTTGATAAAGAAGTGCCTTACTTATCCCTTCCTGAGGATACTAAGGAAGAAAATGTGCCTCATGTTGATATAGAAATTCCTCATTCATCCTTCTCTGTGGACACAGGGGATACAAAATTTAACCAAAGAAGTGAGGAATTAGAAAAGTTAAAAATAGAAATTGTGGAATTAAGAACCATGCTATAGGATGATGAAGCACAAATTAACCAGCAAAAAGAAGAGATTGAGGTGCAAGTTGCCATTGTAAATAAAAGAGACCAAGAAATTGCAAAATTGATAGGACAAATGGAGGAAAAATACAAGCTCATTGAATAGTTGCAGTACCAGATTCAATAATGGAATCAACAAGATAAGCAACACAATGTTGCTCTATTTGAAAAAGATAAGCATATTCAAGACTTGAAAAATAATTTTATGCAGCTATTTAGTGCCTTTGAAGAAGAAAAGAATAGACAGGAAACTAAATTGAATGCTTCTATGAGTAAGATTGTGGAATTAGAGCAAGATCTGCAAGAGAGTGACACTAAACCAATTATGGAGTCAAAAGGGACATGAACTGAACCTATTGTTACAGAATGGTTCCAGGTATGCATTCCTCCAATATTAATGAAATGGATAGAGCATTGCTATATTTTAAGGGATGTGGAATTTGAAAATAATAGGTTGAAGAGGGAATTGGTAATGTTAAAAGAATCTTTTCATCAAGCATATAGGGGTAAATAGGATGCTTGTGAAATTGGTGAATTACTATTAGCCTGTAGAAGACCATCTAGGCTATACTCTATGTTTCTCAATGAATTTTTTTTAAGATGGAAATTACAAAGAATTCGCCAAAACCAGCCACATGATCTTGATGACAAGGAATTTGTGAAAATATTTGTTGAGTCACTCCATGAATAGCAAGATTTTTTATGTGAGTTCTTTGTTCATAATTTTCTCCTAGAAAAATATACAGATTTCTTTGTTAATTAATTTGTGGGAGAGGTACAATTGAGATCATTCCTGTCTACAATGAGAAATCAGCTTCATTGGCAAGCTAGATCAAGAGAATATGCACATGCAGAAAGGACTGTGGGGTTACAAATGATATATCCTCATAGGAAACCTTTATTTTTCAAGGCACAATTTCTAGGCATCCGACTTAAAAAGGAAGTAGGTGGAAAGTACAATAACAACCTCTGACTGTGCTATGATCACTTTCAGGAACAAGGGAAAAAATTTATAGGACTAGCTTGGAATGCATGTGAAGAGAGGTATACCCCTCTTCCTATGTATCTCAAGAAAAGGGAAATAATTTCACCCCTTATTATTAGATGGTCCTACAGAAGAGCAGTAGCTTTGGGAAAAATCCTTGAAGAATTGAAGATTAATTGGATTGTTATGAGGTACAAACCTTCTCTCCTTCTTTCACCAACTTCTTCAAAATATACCAATCTGGACCAAAGTGATGACAATTTTGCAAGGTGGGTACAAAGAGTCACTTTTCATCAGGGATTCTTGAGGACCCAAAGCAACTAGATACAAAGGCATATGATTTGTATGAACTCAGTGCAAAGTATGAGGAGATGAATAAAGGAAATCAAGGATAGGGAACACACCAGAGAGTAGGAGGACCCGCTCGGGCTTAGGAAGGGGAAGAAATGATGAGGAAAAAATAACCTCATCAATATAATGGACTCAATATGCAAACCTATTCCTTTCAGCCCAATTTACCTTGCTAATTAATTACCTTTAGGATAAATAATTGCTCTCTTTTTATGAATAAGCGTGAAAACTTTACTTCTTGAAATTAGTCTAATTAATCTAACTCATGCTGATTTAATGGTTTAGTCCTTGAGCATTTCACAGGTCAAATTCCACTCTTGATTACCATTCTATTCAAAAGGGAAATGAGCGCAGATCTTAACACTTTTGAAAACAAGCAAGCAGGCACCGAAATTTCAGGAGCACACGTTATGGGCCGAGTCTTCATAGTTATGTTATTTTCAGTTTCAAAAAATTTATGGCTCATGCTGAGCCTCTTTAATATTTCATGTCATGGGCTTTAAAGTCCATTTGTTGTTGACAAATTTGTTAAAGACTTTATCAACAGGAAAGTAGGATTTTGTTAGTCGTTTTCATATAAATATGTAATTGTTGCAAATGATGAATACAAAAGAATATCATTATGCTACCAATATGTCTTTTGAGTAAAAATACCATATGAATAAAAATGAGTTTTCCTGCCACTCTTTGAATTACCGAGCAGTGTGAATGGAGTCCTTTAAATGAAGTAACTTGGAGAATTCCAGTGCATGTGATCTGAGATAGCTATAGAAACACCCGAGAGTTGGCCACTCGAGGGTTATAGATAGATAGATAAGTATTTTAATTTTAATTTTGTACCTTTCCTTTCATAGATAAAAGTTACAATTGGAATTCATTTTCATGTTTGTGTGTCATACTGTCAATATCAATCCTACAGATTGTAGCTAAGTTCGTAGTCTCTGAGTTTAGTATCTAAAGTTCTAGAGCACCTTCCTTTAGTTGTTTCTATTAAATTTCTTATGCTAGTTATTGGATTGTTATCTTTTGCACTAGATAAATGTTTCCTAGTTTATTTACAAGTTTTACTTCTTCAAAAATTTATGCATTCTTTAGATTAATCATTTCCATGCTTTCTAGTTTAGTGGTGATGCTTTTCAGATTCATATTTTTTTGCTTTCTAGTTTAAATTATTTCCAACTTTCTAGATAGATGTTTTACTACTTTCAAAGTTTAGAGACCCTCTAGTTTAGAGTTTTATTTAGCTTTTTGGTATTTAGGAAACCTGAGAGAGATAGTTGAGATGTCTTCTATTACATACAACCTTTGGACACTACCCGATCGATATATGAATGTGTTTATTAACTAAAGTGTTAGGACCTGACGACAACCTATCAATAACATTTCCTATTAGAGTTGGAAAGGTCACATTACAAACTCCTATCCATGTGATGCCTCAATATCTCTCATATAATCTTCTTTTGGGTAGACCATGGACCCATGAGATGAATGGGGTACCTTCAACTCTTCATCGTTTAATGAAGTATGTCTACAACAAAAAGATCTATACAATCAAGGTTGACCCTCACTTAGAAAGTTGTTTGCACACTAAGAAAGACAAGGAAAGTCCTTTGAAAACATTGATGCAAACTTAAAAATTAGAGCTCATGCAAGAGGAAGAGAAATAAAATCATATTGAAGAAGTCACAAAGTTATTGGAAGATGAATGGGGTTCATTGAATTTTACACTTACATTCATGGTAGAATACAAAATCATAACAAAAGAACTTGAAAAGGGAAAAGAAACAATGGTAATGTCAACAAAACATTTGGAGGAACCTTTGAAAGCATCTACTTCATCCACTTTAGAAGAGGACACAAGCTACACAAGTAGTTTTGATGAAGTTGATTATGAACAACCACCAAATCCAAAAGAAATGGAAAAGCTTTATGGAAGAGGTTATGAGCTCTTGAAACAACTTGGTTATAGTGGAAAAGGATGTGGTGTGAAAGAACAAGGCATCTATGTCCCTATAGAGCCTAACATACAAGAAACAAAAAATGGTCTTAGATATTTCCCTTCTAAGATAACAAAAGCAACAAAAAGGTCTTCACTTAATGTCAACACTGTTATGTGTGGTTCTTCTAAGACAAATCTAACCCTAAAGCATCATGAATTAATTGATACAACAAGTGATGGATCATTAGAATACTTTAAACATGATGAAGCGTTGGAAAAATGTTAGGATTTCATGAGAAGTCACCAACTCCCTATCACAAATAATGATTCACTTGTGTTGTAGTTAGTACATAATATGTCAATGAAGAAAATAAAACAAGTGATGTTGAACACGAAAGATAACATATTCTTGAAATTACAAGTCAAAGTGCACTACCTATGGGAGATACAATAAATATACCGATGGACACATCTAACGAAGAGAGAGTGATTCAAATAGGAAAGTGCCTTGATGAGGATGAACAAGAAGACCATGCAAAATTATTACATGAATTTCATGAACTTTTTGCTTGGACTTATTTAGATATGCTAGGTATTGATGCTAAGATAGTTACACACAACATTGTCCTTGCACAAGATGCTAAACTGGTACGAAAAAAGATACGTAAGATGAATCCTAAGATAACTTTATTGATTAAGGCTAAAATTGAAAAAATCTTAGAAGTTGGCTTTATTCGTCCTATTGATTATTCCCCATTGATCTTAAATATTGTTGCACTCAAAAAACCTGATAATTGCATTAGGATGTGTACAAAATTTTGTGATCTTAATAAAGCATCTTTAAAAGATGATTTTCCCCTTCCTAATATTGACATGATCATGGATCCAACTATGGGCCATGCTTTTTTGTCATTCATGGATGGTTTTTAGGATATAATCAAATCTTTATCAACCCTCAAGATCAATACAAGACAACATTTACTACACCTTGGGGAACATTCTGTTGGGTTTTCATGCCTTTTGGATTGAAGAACATAGGCACAACATATCAAAGAGCTATGACACTGATATTTCATGATTACATACACAAAATTTTGGAATACTATGTTGATGATATTCTAGCCAAATCCTTAACTCACCAAGACAATGTTAAAATCCTTCAAGAGAATGTAGAAGTACAACATGAGATTGAATCAAAAAAAGTGTGTATTTGGTGTGGATATTGGAAAACTCTTAGGTTTTATAGTATCCCACAGAGGCAATGAGATGGAAATGAAGAAAATTGATGTTGTCATTAACATGCCACCTTCAAAGAATATTTCTCAGTTACACACTTCACAAAGAAGGATTCAAGCTATGCCATTTTGTGGCATCTTTGGTGGATTGAACATTACCTTTTACACAAATTATTAAGGAGTCACAATTTAAATGGAATGAGGATTGTAAACAAGCTTTTGAATTTTTGAAAGAGTACCTCGCTACCCCTCCTATTTTACAACCCACCATGCAAGAAAAACCATTTATCCTTTATATATCAACATCAACACATACTTTAGCAGTATTGTTGGCTCAACAAGATGATAATGGTAAAGAACATCCTATTTATTACATTAGCCAAACCCTAATTGATTATGAAATTCGATACACAACGATAGAAAAAAAATATTTGGATCTTGTGTTTGCTATTAGTAAATTGAGACATTTGTTATTAAATACATAAATTCATGTGGTTACAAAGTTTGATCCTTTGAAACATCTTTTACTAAAATAGACTTATCAGGACGCTTAGCTAAATGGGTTATGTTGTTAATTGAGTTTGATCTTAAATTTGTCTCTCAAAAGGAAATTAAAGGGCAAGCCTTGACCGACCATTTAGCTGATGCTCTTTCTCCATAAACATTACCTAATATGGACTCATTCCCTGATGAAAGTGTGTTGACTATCAAAAAAGGAAACATGGGAATTGTACTTTGATGGTTCTAAGTGTCAAACTGGATCTAGGGTAGGGGTTATAATAATTTCGCCTTCAAGAAAGCCTATTCCCTTATATTACCATCTAAACTTCTTATGTATAAATAATGCTACAAAGTATGAAGCCTTAATTGCTGGAATATGTGCAACATTATCCTTAGGTGTTCAACACATTTCCATATTTGGTGATTCTCAATTGGTCATTAAACAAATAAACAGGTCCTATCAAGAAAAGCATGACAAACTAGTTTAATATGAAAACCTCACAATGACATTATTGGAACACTTTGAATCATACACCATTGATCGTATTCCTCGAAAGGATAATCAACATGCAGATGCAATGTCAAGTGTTGCTTCCCTTGTATATCCTGATGATCCTTTTATGAATTTTACGTTTGTCATCCACAGGATAATAAAACCATTAATAGATGGCAAAGTGAAAGACGCGTTAGTGACAACTATTGAAGACTCTCCTGAATGGTACACACAAATATTCAACTACTTAAAAGAGGGTACCTTTCCTGAACCTACCACTAAGAGTACTAGAGCTCATATTTGAAAACTTGCTACTTGATATGTCATCCTGGCAGATGTTTTATGTAGATGAACATTTGATAGTCTTTTGCTTAGATGTCTTAAACAATCAGAAATCCCTGTAGCCCTCAAGTAAGCTCATGCTAGTGCTTGTGGGGGAAATTTTGGAGGAAGATCATTAGTTCAAAAATTAATCTACATGGGATATTATTGGAGACATATGGAACAAGATTGTTTCGAGTATGTTAAGAAATATCACAAATGTCAAGAACATAGCAACTTGATCCATGCTCCTGCTTCCGAACTTCGTGATCAAGTTCCTATTTGGCCATTTTTGATTTGGGGTTTGGATCTCATTGGGAAGATATATCCTCCCTCTTCTTCAGGACACACACTCATAATTACCACAACAGATTATTTCACGAAATGGGTAGAAGCCATCCCTCTTCGCTTGACAATAACTAATGCAATTTGTCATTTCATATTGGAACACATTATTGCTTACTTTGGCCTTCCACATTAGTTTCAGAAAATATAACCCCATTTAAGAACAAATGATGTGAAAAATTTCTTGGAACATTCCACATTCAACATCGTTTTTCAACACCTTACTACCCATAATCTAATGGTCAAGCCAAATCAACTAATAAAACTCTCAAACAAATCCTGAGAAAAACAATAAGCAAACATAATAAGGATCGACACACAATTATCTTATGCATTGTGGGCTCATTGCACTAGTATTCAAACACCTATAGGAAACACACCTTATAATCTTGTTTATGGTGCCGATGTAATAATGCATTTAGAGTTAGAAATCACTTCACTAAGGATTTCTCTTAGAGGGCTTATTGATGACACTACATACAAAGAAAAATGATTTCAACAACTTGAAATGCTTGATGAACAATTCATCAATGCTCTTGAGCATCTTCAATCCCATTCCAAAAGAATGCAACATAGTTACAATAATAATATCATTCCCCGCTCATTTAACAAAGGTTACTTGGTGTTATATAAAAATTAACGTAATATTAATACCGCCCTAGGTGAAAAAAGGAAAATTTACTCCGAATTGGTTGGGACCTTATGTAATTGATGAAAGCTATGGGTTTGATGCATATACATTAACAAAAATAGATGGAACACCTCTGAAAGAGCCTATCAACACTACACATTTGCGTAGATATTATATTTAGCATTGTCTTTGAATACTATGTATATTAAAGCATGTTGTTAGATTTAGTAGATAGTTTTCTATTTTATCTCGCATTGATTTATTCATGAAAAACATTACTTGTGTGTCTTGAATTATGTAGAGTAATTGTTCATTATGTTGAATTATTACTTTATTATTGCATACTATTCAAATCTCATGTGTGTTGTGTTGAATTACATCATTACATGTATTTAATTTTTTAATTAGATTTTAAGTGCATTTTAGTTTAACACATAACACTCAATAAAAAATGTAGTATCTAATATAAACTCAAATGTTTAGGTTAGATCACATTAAACTTAGATCATGGAGACATTTATTAAATACTCTTGAAAAATATTATTTAATAGATCACATTATCATCTAAATAAAAAAGAACATAAAATGCTCATATATATCACGAAAATACTCATATACATGCTATCTCAGATAAAATAATGCTAGTGAGGCCTATGGCTCCCTAACTCCTCAGGGCCTAGTGGTGGTGCTTGTCTGAGATGATGGACTGTGATTTGCTAATATAGCTCATCTATTCCCATAGGCCATGTGCCTCACCTAATGAAATCCCCTCCTGTACCATGATCGCCACATGCTCCTGATCGATGCGATCTCTCTCAGCTTATAGTCTAGTGATCTCCCCTGCAACCTAATGAGTTCTGACCACATGATGGCCTATGCCTCGTTGTCGATCGAAACCCAGGAAGCTTAGAGCTCCTCATATGTAGTTTGTAGCTTTGTAAGATCACCTCTCACTTGCTCCTCCCTAGCAACGAATAGATCAATGTTCCTTATTTCCGCCTTGTACATAGTCCTCCATCTTGCTAGAGGCTCAAAAAGGTCAGTATATCATGTCATGCTAGGTGGCAGGATATGCTTTTCCTATATGTTTAGATATGGGGGCAAGGGAGGGGCCATATCTGCAATGACTCAATATAAGAGGTCTTGCCACTCTCATGTACACACTACACAGAGAAAACAATAAAGAATATTAGAACACACCATGATATATATATATATATATATATATATATATATATATATATATATATATATATATATATATATATATATATATATATATATATAAGTAACCTTAAAAACATAATAATAAAAAAAACATAACATATCATTACCTGGATCTCTAGCCTGCCACTTAGGGTCTCGTTGTGGGGTGATGGGCCCCTCGTGTGTTGGATGCGTGGAAGGTGTAGTACCACTAGCCTCCCTATGCTCATGAATGTTGATGCCTCCTATAGCTGCTAACTATGCCTAGGTGACTTGTGAAAGCGATACATGTCTCTCCTCAAGGGCACCTGTGGCCTCATCTAGCTCATTAGAATCACCACTCATCGGCTCTAGATCCTCATCATCCTCATCCACTAGCTTATATGCTCTATCCTCCTCCTCAACATCTCCATCGACAACCTCCTCTCTCTCATCTCTGTGACCTGGAAGAGGTCCAATGTCACCTACATGATGATCGTAAGGGAAGATGTGCATTGGTTGAGCTCTCACCCACCAATGCTCATAGGCTATAGTGGTGCCTATGTCATTTAGGTCTAATGTTGGGGTCACATCATCATCCTCATCGTCTAATTCGATGAAGTACATGTCATTCACCATGGGACACCGAATGTCTCTAGGTCTGGAGCCGCTATGTGCTGATATCAGGTATGTGGGTCATGGCCTTGGTAGTACTTGGATCTATCTGAATTGTTTCATCACCCCATCATAATAAAATAACATCACTATATAGTCATGCCAACACAATAGGAGCCTATCCTACTGCATCTTGACAAGTTGATGTTTATGATTTGGCCACTAGGGTATAGTGAGGTAAGGTCTCCATACTACCTCCTCCTCCTCTAGATAATCAAATTAAATCTATTAGTATAGAAAATCTCCAAAATCCAAGGCCTATCTTAGAGTATAGATGAAAGATCATGGGTACCCCAAGGCCACTATTATGGGATAACCTGTAGGCTTGGTACATGTGATATGATTGAATTCCCACACCTGCACGAGTGTACAATGTACTATAATATCCAACTCTCTATACACAAATTACCCGAGATCATAATAAAGGTGAGCTAGAATACTACGATCCCATGCATACACGGTCCGATGATGCTCCATCTCATGGATAGTGTGAGCGAGGCCACCATCTAGGTGTACATCTCTCCCATTAGGAACAAGAGCCAATGCCATAGTAACAACCATGATCCATCACATCAACGTTGAGTGTGCATGCAAGATCCACTTCAGCTCCACGTGTGCTCCAATCTTGGCCGACATAATGTGATGACTAGTATAGTACTCAATATCTCGATTCATTTGCATGTGTGAGTGGTCCTCCTTAATGTAGACAGTCTCACCTAGATGGGTAGTCTAAAGATATGATGAATATCCTCAAGCATCACCTCATCTCTCCAAATAGTAGGTGGAATGTGGAGGTATTTGCGTCCCATCTCTCCACTAGTACCATCATCATGAAATCATGGTATCTCATTGGTGGCATAGTATAGATCCAAAATAATCCAGTCTCACATAAATTATCTATCTCCTTTGCGGTCAGTCGGGTAACCTACTCCTAGAGAAATGTAAATAGTCTACCTCCTAATTGCTGGTGTGCGCTAGGTGGAACCTAGAAAAGAAGAAATAAATCATCAATAATAGGAAAAAAAATAATCTTCGAACAATTAAAAATAACCTAAAGTTACTCGACGACACTTGGGCCAATTTTGGAAGGGAGGGTCTTAGACACTTTAGCCATTTTGGGACACTTTTCAAAAAAATAGGATGCTTTGCGACATTTTTGGATGGGATCCCAAAACCTTCTAAAACTGTGGATAAAATTATATAAAAGTAAAAATGTGAAGATAAAGCAGAGAAAAATGGACTCACTGTATCCCGTAGCACACTGGATGCCACCTCACTCTCAAAACGATCAGTCTAGGAGGCTTGTACGATCGTTAGCTCAACTTTTTCACTCACTTTGCAACAAGGTAAATTCTCAAAAGGTAAATGTCAAAATGATAGAAATGTCATTTTAAATCATATATACTTAACTCTATTAAAGAAAGAATATTTTATTCTAAGTACATTTCATTCAAATCACATATTGGGGGCTAGAGAACTCCGTTTTCAATGCTATTTATTGCATTGGATTCATGGTTCCATCCTCGATCTTATTCAATGCCTATCAATATGCGGTGTTGTAGACTCAATACCCTATTTTAAGAATTTACATCATTAAGCAAAGTAATTTGATGTGGTCAAATTGCTACCTTGATTCCACCTCCACAAAGCAAGCAGAATCAGGGGGCATACATCTACCCTCAAATTTAATTCTTTGTAGAAGTTCGATTTTGATGACTAACAAATCAATTTTGCAGGATGCAGTTCCTAACATTGTGGTTTTACAGATGGCTACAGTGGGGGCTTCATTCTCCATGTTTGCAAAAAATCCATATGAGTATCCTTTTTATAGTATGATCTAAGTCGTTTAGCTTGCATATGCACGTAGTGTCATATGGCCGCTAAAGTGGGGGCTAAATGTAGTGTAGAAAATTGTACTCCTTTCTAAGTGTAGTACAATTTCATATGCACTTAATTTGGACCTATTTTAATAACCTCAATTTTATGAATTTTATCCTTCACAAATAGGCCCCTAAACCCCTTTATTATGCATCCCAAGGCCCATTTTAAATGTTTTATGATATTACAAAAGGAATTGAATAAATTCATTTAATTAATTTTATGCCCTGAAATTAATAAATCTTGGAAATTTAGGCCATGACCCATTTGCCCTTGGGAAAATGGGTCCCCTTTAAGATCCCAAATTCAAAATTTAAACATGTTATTGGAAAAAAACTTAAGTCCTCAATTCAAGTTTTAAGTGTTGGCTTTTGGGATTTAATAATCGGTAAATTAGAAAGGAATCCTATAAAGCCTAGTCTTTTCACCATTTTACAGTAGGTTGAGAAAAGATTTATGATTTATTCACAATATTTTCATTGAGGGTCAAAAAGAGCATTCAAGCAAGCAAAGTTAAAGTCTTGGAGCAACATTTCAACTGTTTTTGTAGGTCTTCAAGCTCATTTTGTGAAGATTGATCAATCATTGTTCATGATTGAGGATTGATGCCTATGGTGAATCATGATGGATTCTAGGTTTTGGGACATGCAACCAGTCATTTCCCTTGATCTAATGACTTGTTTCCTAGTGATCCCATCTTTTATCTTCATTCTACTAGCCACCTAAAGCAAGGTATAATAGTAGGGGATTTGACTTATCCCTAACTAGGTCTTGTGTTCATCATTCAAGTTAATTTAGGGATCTTATTCTAACACACTTGAAGATGATTTATTTGCATGTTAGCTCTTAAAAATATTAGACACACTTAAGATTAGGGCTCACACACACTTTTAGGTTTTAGATCTCTATTTTTCACCAAGGTTTAATTACCAAATTTGGGGTTTGACCAAGGCAAACCCCCATACAAACAAACCAAAACTTCCAATTTTTGTTGCAGGTTTGGATCCAAAAGAGAGAATTGAAAGGTACAAACTAGAAGAGAAGATCAAAGGCTACAAATAAAAAATTTTAATTTCTAGAAAGGCCTAGCAAGACCCATTCACCCTAGGGAAAATGAGTCTCAGAAGGACACTCAACAAGAGCTTTTTGTCACAGGTGCATAAAATCATAACTCTCTCATATCTACCAAAAAATTATAGGTTATGCTAGATTAAGGTTTAAATTTGATGTTTCAAGTGTTACATTGCATAATTGGGTTTGTTTACTATTTTTAATTTTTCTCCGAAAAGTGCATTTCAGGCTGATTTATCCTGTCCTTAGTCATAAGGAAAACAAGATCTCCATCAAGGTTGACTCACCTAAGGCTTGAAAGTCAATATTTCCCTAGGGGATCTCTTTTTCCTAATGAACTAATGAATATAGGTGCATCATACACCCTCGTTACCATTGGTGAACCCATTTTCCTATGTTTTAAAGAGAAATAATCTACCCTATGGTGAAAACCAATTCAATGGCACCTTGGGTAAGCACTATGGTGAAAACCTGTTTACCGATGCCATGTGTAGAAACCAAATTCCACCATATTTTAATGCTTTCATCCATCCCATCCATAATAAAATATTTAATATACTAGTTACTCCTATCATGGCTTGATACTAGTCCATAGTAAGATCATTCATCGTAGTTTAGGGCACCAACTCATAATAAGTCCAAATCATTGATTCCATTAATAACAAATCCTATTCCTAACTGGGGGCATTTCCTTGACCTAGTGTTTGGATTGGATCCTTGAAGTCAGCCTCACAAAAAATATATTTCACACATTCCATGACATCACTCCATACAATCCATAATAAAGACACCCATTCATAACATTTCATAATAAATCCACATCATACTCACTCATGATAACACCAATAAATTATCCATCACCTAGGAAATAGATTTAAGCAAACACAAAATGAGAAAAATTCAAAGAAAATTGAGCATTTATGTAATAGTAAAAAATAGGAGGATCTTTCTAAACTATCTACAACCTAATAATCAATTTCCAAATCCGCTTTAAGCATCTTATCAAACAAATAATGTCCTAATAGATACATCTTTCCTACAATGGACATTATTCACTATTGAGAAAATATTTTTTGACAAGAAAATCTGATAGTTGTTGACTTGTTTGGTCCTTGAGCATTTTTATTACTTGATTTATCTTACTATCCTATTCCAATGTTCCTTGAGGATATCTCACAATTATTAGAGGATAAAGAATGGGACATGTCATTGCTTTAATATTTCATGTTTGTGGAATGTTTTTAAGTGTTTCTATGGCAGGTATGATCCTTGTGTGTATTGGAATAGATTCAAGCATGGAAAAATTCCCTATGCATATAAGGTAGAAAAATATATTTATGCATTAGGGTTATTATTCTAAGAAGATATGTTCCCTTACATATTCTAACAAGGTTCCATAAGTTTTAATACATTTAATAACAATCCTTGTTTGTTGTGTCTTCATCCAGGCAAAGGATATTGAAGTCACCAAGGTTTGTCTCAACTTGGTGTATATATATCCACCTGTATCATATCAATAACTTTAGTAAAAGGATATAGAAACCACCATGGCTTACTATATCTTGGTGTGCATACATTATCTTGCCACATAATAAAACAATTTATGATGGTAAAAATAACACAAAATAGAAAGCACAATATCTATCATTTTTCATATCACATCTACATCAATCTATCTCTATCCATGTCATCTCATTTCTATCTACTTCATTCCATTCATCATATATGGTATTAAGTGACATTGATCAATGATCACCATTTCCTCATTAATCTTCTACTATACTAACTTTCATCCATGTATGTATCATGAGACAACCGAAAACAAAGCATAGTACATCCACATAATCCATACATCCTATGTACACACATGTTAGGAACCATACAATGCATCTCATAGAAATATCCATCATCACACATCATCATAAGTATATATCATGCATGCATTACATCTAGTCTACCTATCACATCTTCACATATGCATCTCATGAAATTCAAAACAAAATCACATAGATCTATAGGATTTGAAAATAAAAAATGGCTAAGATCAAGAAGCAACCACTCTACCTAAGATATAATCCCAAATCTCAAATCCAAACAAGAGAGTACAAATGATAAAAGAGAGCAAACAAGAATGAAAGCATAAAATAAAACTCCCCTATCAAAGTTGCTTCATCTCCCTTGCTTCTCCTCCATTCTTTCTCAAGTTGCAAAGATTTTCCCTCAGATTTTGAAGTGATGGAATACTTGCAAATGGAAATGACAAGGTAGCAAGAAATTTGGAGAAATGTGGTTGTAAAGACAAAATGGAAGAGAAGACCTTTTATAGAAAATATTTCGAATGGACGAACAAGATCGATCTTCTAGAAAGATTCCAAGATCAACGACAAAGGATTCATGCACCAAAAAGTAGTGGGTTAGGGACGAGTAAGGATAGATGGTCAAGATTGAAAGAAGACCAGAGAGAATCAATGGTCAAGATTTGAAATGAGAAAGTGGAGGGAAAGTAGTGGAGAAAATTAAATAATATAATTATTTAATTTGGGAGAGCATGTGAGCCATTAAATAATAATTTTTAATTGAAGAAGAGAATCTTGACAATTAAATCATATTATTATTTAAATTGGGAGAGGAATTGGAGGAATAAAATAAATTTTTTAATTCATGGAAGGCATCTTTGACCATATTTTAAATTTGGTAAAAGATATGGAGGAGTAAATAATCATTTTAGATTATTTATTTATGGAGAAAGGGAAAATGAATATTTAATCTAAAAGTTATTATGCAACTATTTAAATTAAATATAGAGGCAAGTGAAAAAAGAGGAATCAAATAATTAAGTTCATTATTTGTCTATAGTTAAATAATTATTCCTAATTATTTATATATTCATTGATCCTTTTCGTTCTTAATTAAATAAATAATAATTTATTTAATTATAGAAGGAAAGAGTGTTAGTGACACAAATAAATAAATAATTTAATTGATTAGAGGAGAATAAAGATCAAGAAATGAATTAATTAAATAATTAAAATGATTTAATTAATAGAGGAATGTGATAAAAGATAATAATTAAATAATTAAAATTACTTAATTATGTCAGGAAGAAGACCAAGATGATGGAAAAATGATGCTCGCAAACTAAGACATTTTTCAATGTCTACATTTTCTCCCTCTTTGACATAATGCATTTTGAGCATTGTCTCAAAGAATAAAAAATAAATTCAGGTTTAGATCATGCCCCAACATGCCTTGGTGAAGGTGGGATAGACCTATGTCCCCTCGATTTTTTTTTCAAATTTTAATTTTTTTTGAGAAATTATTCCAAAAAGCCACTTTGATGTATTGACATGAGAAGAATTCAGCTTGTGAGTCATTAGGATGATTGTGGATGGAAGATGTTAGTGCGAAGAAGATGGATGTTAGTATGGAGAGGATGGATATTAGCGTGGAATTAGTCAAATGAAAAGGGATGGACATTCTTGCTTTATAGATGTCAAATGGATATTAGCGTGGAATTAGTCAAATGAAAAGGGATGGACATTCTTGCTTTATAGATGTCAACTTGCATGTTTATCATCATTGGGTGGTAAAAATTATGGCAAATGGATCACAAACATCATGGTATGACATAGACCAAGGTGTGCAATGTTACCACTTGCAAAATACAAACAATTAAAAAGATAAGGAATGCATGACTCATAATAAGGACTTGATTGCCCCAATATTTTTTTCAAGACAAACCACAAACAACAAGAAAAGAAAAGAGATCATGATCCACCATCGCTCCTCTAAATCCTTCATGGGACATCCTCGAGGTGCATAGTAACATGACCAAAAACCATTAAAAAAGATAAGACAAACTCATACCAACAAAGTGTTTGCCATAGAGATAATGTTTGTTGATAGGATTGATAAGATTGATTGATATGATTGATTAGGTTTAGTTTCAGGATGATCGAGATGACCAGTTTGATTGAAAAAGGTTGATTAGTTGATGTGATTGATTCTGCCTGGTTTCAGGAAAGACACATCCTACATTAGGCAAGATTAATTGACCAAGATGACAAGATTGAATTGACCAAATGACAAACATGAATGGATTTGATAAGGTTTGATTGATATGATTGATCGATGCAATGAAACCTAAATTCAAGAAAGACATATCATGTTTAAGGCAAGAACACATCTGATAAAGTTGACCAATAGACCATTGTGATAAACACCTAGCTGCAAGAAAGACATATCCTGCTTAAGGTGAATGATAAGATTGACCAAAGATAATGTCTAATCTTAGGAAGGACACATCCTGATAGAAGAAAAGTGATAAGACCAAATGAGACAAATGACATCATGCCCCATTCTGATATAAGACCAATGATCTAAAAGGATAATTGATTGATTGAAGATTAAAGATTTGCTGGATAAGTTGGCCTGTTGATTTGTGATTTGGTTTGAATAATGATTGCTTGCGGACAAGGAACAAAACTAGACTCGAAAAACCCTAAAGGACTAACCTAAGGCCTTAGGGGTTCATCGATTGATGGCCTTGCCTATGTTATACATGTAGAGACCTCGTAGTTCGACATGACTTGACTTTGTTTTATTTGACAAAAGATCGAGCCATGATTTTACTTGAGCAAACCTATAAGGACTGACCTAATGTATTGAGAGCCCATTGATTATGGGCCTTGCCTACATAGCAAATGCATAGATACAATGTAGTTCAACCATTCTAGCATAAAATGACTCACACCCTAACTCCGACTCTTTTTTTGGAGGTTTTTGATATTTTTTGATATTTTTTTGGATTTTGATGTTTTAAAAGGTTGATACCATGCATCAGATCCCATGAAGACCTAAGTCAAGGAATTTCCCCCAGATAGGTATAGGACCAACTTACCAACTTATTATGTGCAAGGGGAAGTAGCAAACGAATGTAAAGGATGATCATGAAGGCAAAGGATACGAAATTTCGGTGGTTTTCAGGCCATGGTAAGGATGATGGAGCTTTATTATGGATGAGTGACATGTGCGAATGGATGAGCAAAGGATGGAAGACCAGGTGGAGTGATAGTAGAAAAAGGAGCATAAACTAACTACACATGACACCTGTTTTCCAGGTTTTCACCATGGTAATTATCCAAAGTGCCACCAAAGTGGTTTTCACTTTTGGATGAATTATTTCTCATTTATTTTATTTTGATTTTTTTGTTGTCACCAAGACTCCTGTTTGCCAGGTTTTCATTAGGGTGACTATTTCTTTGATTTTTTTTTGTATTTTTTTGACTTTTTGAAGGGATACTTTGAGAATTAAGTGTAGTGCTTGTGAAGGTGCATGTTGTTGATGGGATCAAGCAATGGTTCACCTTCAAGAGTAGAGAGTTGATAAGCATCAGATCCATATGCTGTTGTGATGATACCTTGATTCTATTTGGATGACTGTACTAGACGAAATGACCTGATCTGGATGAAGAGTGCAAGTGGAAAATATGAAGGGTGGTGGATATGGTAGATGAAAGAGGCTATGGTATGATCCCTAATTTTCACACTACATGGGCCATTAGGATTTAGACAAAAAGGAGTTTGGTTGAACAATGAGCTAGAGTACGTGAAGGGATCGTCGTCAAAGGTGCATTGAAAAACATTGCCAATGAAAGTAGGAAGATATGACAGATGTGTGAGTGTGGATGGATGGAATGGGACATATGGAATGATTAAAAGTGATGATGGAGACATTGGATCAACAAAATCTTCTTTTGGAATTCTGCATTGATAGATGCCCCTAGTTATTTTTGATGGGGAGGCATGATTGAAGATCAATTCTTTCTTACTTCCATTCTTTTGATAGATGCCCCCAGTTATTTTTGATGAAGAGGGATAATTTTTATTTCTTTCAGGCTTGAATTTTATTTGTATCTTTGACTTGTCCAGTAGATTTTGAATTTGGCTAAATGACTTTTCTTTATCGTTCTTTCTTTGGATTCTGGATCTCCATTTGTAAGAGGCACTTTCACCTTTAATTCTTAAGCTTTATCCTTGTTCTTTTCTTGAGATATGACTTGTTGATCCATGTCTATGATGAAGATGCATGTGAGTGAGATGGGTGAAATGGAAGGAGTGACAGGAATGTTTGGTGCATGACAATTAGTGGCAATGCCATCAATGGAATCTTTGGGACTATCCTTTTTGGTACCGTTAATGTCAAAGGAAGCTTGCACATCCTTAACGACTTGGAAAGATGGCTTAGTAGAGGTGACAGTAAAAAATGAATATCCTAGCCCAAGGTAGGTGGGATGGAAGGGTGCTGATTGGGTATCCTCAATGGGGTCATGATCAAGGAGTGGGCTATCATAGCTAAACTGGTCAATCATGAGGTTATCATGGACATGAAAGGATTGAGTGGAAGCAAATAGGGAAAAGGTGGATGTATCATTAGGATCCCAAAAGGTTTTGATCCAAGCACAACCATATTTTTGCATTCTTTCTACAACTGTCTTAACATTATTGTTGGAAGTATGAACCTTCTCAATGATATTAGCATTGTCTTTAGCCAATAAATTATTCATACGGTATTCTCCACACCCCATATCATGGATTTGGACCTTGGTTTTAGAAGGTGTAGCGAATGGAGTGGATGTTTTGATGAGGTCAGATGGATCAATGTAGTGGGATGAGGTGGAAGATGAGGCCTCTCAATTTATGGGCACCTGATGCTTAGCAGTTTCTCTCAGATTAGTGCAATATTGAAAGGGATGAGGATCACCAGGAATAGAAATTTCAGTGCCATTATGTGGAAAATTGAGGCATTGGTGGTATGTGGATGGTATATCCTTCATGGCATGAATCCATGGGTGGCCAAGGAGAAGGTTGTAGTGTAAATACATATCCAAGACATGAAAAACTATATTTTGCATAGCTAGTCCAACTTTTACAGGAAGTGAAATCACTCCTTTAGATGAACATTTAACATCATCATAGGCCTTGATAATAATTTTCTTGGTTTGATCAATGCAATTATCAAAGTATCCCAATGCTTTTACCAATTTTAGGAAGCAAATGTTTAGACCTGCTCCACTGTCTACCAAGACTCGTCTAATCTTATGTTTATTAACACAGATTTTAAGGTGTAGGGCATCATTATGATCTAGCTTTTATGCGGAAAAGTCTTGTTCAGAAAGGGTGACATGATGCAACATAGCTAGGAATCCAACCATGGCCTAAAATTCATTGACATCTAGATTGGTGGGTACATATGCTTCTTGCAAGGCTTTATCAAGGATAGTTCTGTACTGAGGGGATATACAAAGGAGCTTTAGAATATAAATTTGTGCGAGAGTCTTGCCTAGCTGGTCTAGGAGATTATACTAGATTTTTGGTTGTGGATTGGAGGGAGGTCCTGGAAGAGTGACCTTTGCTCTGTGAGTGGTGACAACACACTCTGAACTTTTCTTATTTATGGTAATGGTAGCAATGTGATCATCAAAGGGTATTATGTTAAGGATAATAGTGCTATAATCATGTTTGACGGTGGCATAATTGGCATTATTATTATTCCCTAAACAAGAGGCTTTTCCTTTGCCATGATCTTGCAAGGGAGTTTTAAATATGGTATGATCAACATTTTTCTTGCCTTATGAGTTGTCTATTGAAACAATTCCTTGTTCAATGAGGTCTTGAATGATATTTTTGAGTGTCTAGCATCTAGATGTCTTATGTCCTTTTCCACAGTGATATTCACAATATTCATCTTCTTTCCACCAGTCGGGTTTGATCAATGAGGGTTCATAGTTTTTGATATCGGGTAGTTGGATGACATTGGATTGCAAGAGTGTTTTTAGGACTGATTCAATGGGTTCACCCAATTGGGTGTATGTTCTTTTGGCACGGGGAGGACCTCTACATTGTTGGCTATTTTAGACTACGTTCAATATTTGACTTTGACCTTATGTTTGGGTATTTGATGTGTTCAATGTGTTTGATGAGGAAGGACCTTTGAGGTGAGTGGTAGGACCTTTGTTTATCACTTTAGCATCGACAAATCCATCATTAGTGACATTCTTGTTTCGGGACCAGTATTTATTTTTGTCATTATTGGGATTTGGAGTCTCTTTGTGTATTTTGTCTAGTCCTTTTGCGACAAGACCTTTTTCAATAAGGACAACTTTCTCAAGGATTTCATCAAAATTTGTGCAACATTGGATTTGAAGACCACTCATCGTTTCTCCGTTAAGGTTTTCTACAAGCGTGGTGACTAGTTGTTTCTCAGGAATGTTACAAGGGAACTTGCTAGCTAGACTTCACCATCTTTGGTAAAATGAGGTTAGTGACTCCCATTATTCTTGTTTAGTTGTGCATAATATTGCAAGGGTGACATCCCTTTCAATGTTAAAGGCAAAGTGATTAATGAATTTATCAGCTAGCTCACCCCATGTTCTAATCCCTAGAGGAAGATGTGTAAACCAATCTAGGGCTGGTCCCATGATACTTCGTGGGAATAATCTCATCAAATAAGTAGGATCATATGCAATTTCCATACTTGCCGTATTAAATTCTCGCATGTGTTCCACTGGATCTCCTTTAATTTGTACTTGGGTAAAGGTGGTGTTGTCAAGTGAGGGGGAAAGGGTGGCATGCATATATTTTTGTCAAATGGATAGGGGAACAATTCCCCCTTGGAATAGGTTTTCTTGTTGGTTCCCAATTGCATGTTTATCATTTGTTGTTGGATGGCTTGTATTTGTTGCATCAAAGTTTCTACAAGAGATGGTGTTGTATTAGTTTGATTTGGTGTTATGATGTTGGTGTTGAGATCATATGTTGGATTTGGATTTGAATTGGTGTTTTTGGCATTTGTGTTGGTTTGATTTGGAGGGAAATTGGTATTTAGATTGGTCCCAAAGGTCATGGAATTTTGGAATTGTGGTGTGGGTCCTTAATTTGTTCCTTGGATTTGAAAGTTTGGTCCTTGATTGGTGTTTGGGTAGGATGGAGTAGGTCCTTCAAATGACAAGGTAGGTCCCTGATTAATGTTTAAGAATGTAGGTCCTTGTAATGTAGGAGTGGGCCCTTGGTTGGTCTTTTGGTTTGGTATTCTTCGTGGGATGATGTGAATTCTCCTAGATTTGTTTGGTTTATTTTGATTTGATGAAGGTGTGCTTTGGAATTGGAATGAAGGAACTTGATTTGTGTTTTGAAGTGTAGGCATGGGACCTTGGTTTGTGTTTTGAAAAAGAGGATTTGTGAAGGTCTTACCCATGGAATTTGATGTGCTACCAAGTGTAAAATTTTGTCCTTGTGTTGTCGCATGGGTCACCTTGTTTACAAGTGTGGAGATACTAGGGATATGTGTGGTAGTGGTAGCCATGTGTGTTATTGTCCCAAGTGGTATAGTTGAAATTTGTTGTGAAGATGACATCCCTAATGCAAATGGGTTTTGAGTATCTCCTTCTACAATGGTTGAAACATCAAATCCTTGAGGGAGTTTGGCCCCCTCTTTGGCTAGTGCATAGAATAATCTATTAGGATCAACACTAACAAGCTCATCAACCATACATAAAATCCTTGGATCTTGGTAAGATTTTTCAATCTCTCTAGGTGTCATTTTCTTGTTGAATTCATCTAGACTTAGATTGTCCAATGTGTTGGTTGAGTCCCTTTATGGAGTAGATTGATTTGAGTTTGATCCAAAGTTGGTGTCATGATGTGGACTAGAAAAGGGTTCATTTAAGGAATCCATGTCCTTTCTTTTAGTTCATGACCTTGTTTCAACCATGTAAGACTTGCAAGTTGGAAGGTTATGCAAGGTGATATGAAGCTAAACTATGTTTTTTTGGGATTTTTGGCTATAAGAATGCAAGATGATCATGCAAAGATAATGATGACTAAAGGATGAAGCGAAATGAAGCTAAATGAAACTAATGGATTCCAAAGGATACCAAAGGTATACTAATTTATTATCAAGAAAAATGATATCGAGACTAAATGATGCTAAGTTAATGATCAAAGGTAGTGATGCAACTAAGGCTAAGATGGAATTAAGCTATGTTTTGTGTTTTTGAGATATAAGGATGCAAAGTGAAAGTGAAATTTAAGTCCAAGAATAAGGATTGATAGGATGATAATGAAGCTATGGTCAAAGGGTATGGTATGAATCTAAATTGTAGAGGCAAACTAATGTGTTATGGACTTGGTAAATTCTACACAATTCAGGGGTGTGCCAAGCTGAATAGTCCACTTGACATTGCAAGCCTACATTAAATCGTCAATCAAGGTGCATGAACTTATGATGGTACTACACTATTTGTGCCTTCACAGACTCATGTTCACCAAAATTACTCTATGAAAACCTATTCAAACTATTCTACTTTACTGGAAACTTACAGAATTGCAAAAACAATGAAAGTAGTTACAAAACCTAATGGCTACATGTACCTGCAACATTATCTGTAGGTGACTGCTAAAGATGTACGAGTGCAAAATTAATCTAAAACTATTTAAAACAACAAAATAACCAATCCAAAGCTCTTGAGTACTATGATCTATCAATTACGCCTTTGTTCATGAACAACAACTACTTTAACTAAGTATAAACTGTTCTACTTTGTAATGCACGTGTAAAGTAATGAAAACATAATTAATGGAAATACATAACTAAACAAATAAATAGATGAAGTGAAGAACAATACCTGAGTGGAAAACTCAAAGGATTGTCTCACTTAACTTAAAGCCAAATCTAACTCAGATTCTTACGCATCCATGCAACATATAAATTCATTCATTGCATAAGACTAGATATTGAGATAAAATCCTTCTTGCAAATTTTATTCCATAATATCATTTTAACATGTTTTTGGATAACTAGAAAATTGGAAAAAACTACTAACTGATAATAGCTTGTAACAATCAACTAATTGAACTATGAACTCATCCCTTTACTTTATACAAAATGGGGAGAGTCTTATTCAAACCACTAACTAACTAATTAACTGAAATCATAAATCTCACTCCTAGATACAAGGATGTGAATTTAAGACTGACTTATTCATATAATTGAAAAGGAAAAAGAGTCCTATTCAAATAAGAACAACTTGCATGTGAAGCACATCGAAAAACATCCAAAATTCTAGAACAAGTATCTTTCCAGCATTTATTCCTTCCATAATGACCACGCTCAGCTCCACAGCTTCTTGCACTTTAGGCGGCTTGAACTTCATTAATTCCCTGTTTTGCTACTTTGGTGCTTTCTACAAATACTCCTTTCTTGTTACCAAATGTTGAGCTACAATGAGATTAATCCATACAACATACATATGCAACTAACCACCATAATTAAATCACAACATTCCATTCATATACATACATATTCATATTTAAACCATACAATGCTACGAATATTTTCATCATATTTCATTTTCACAAACTGGGTTCAAGGTTGCAGATTATGCATGAAAGGATAACATATTATGGAAGTTTTTCCAAAAAGGTACTTTAGAAACATATGTAAAGTTTCTTAAAATTATATGAAAAGCAATAAAAATATACTAGTAACCAAACCCATCGTTCCCACCAACTTGTCATTTTGCTTGTCCTCAAGTAAAAATACCAAACTAAATCATCTAGGGAAGAAGATTGTAAAGTAAAGTGATTTCCTAAGATCCATGACTGAGCTGACTCCCTATCCCTGTTTGAGGTAGAAAACATTATAGCATGCAAGCCTATTCATCTTGTTTGATTTTGCATTCCTGTTCTGATCAGTACTTTCTCCAGTCCAATGTGGAATTTGATGAAGTAGGATAGGAGGGTGGTAAGTTAGTGGAAGCCACTCTACTCCTCTTATTCACAAGATCTCAATATACTTGCGTAACCTCTCAAACATGTTCATAAAATTGTGATGGAGTGAGGCTCCTTCCTCTTTAATTTTGAAGTCAAACTGCTCCATCTATTTTCCACATGTCCCAGGTAGTTTTGAAGAGTGGTCACTACCAATTGCTAAATCCTTCTATAATCCTTGAGTCTCAAGTCTATAATTATCTTTCCTACTCCCCTATGAGAAAGGAGTGTTAGCCATTGAGTAATGCCTCTATTGGGATTCATTGCTTCCTTTCTAAGTTGTAGTGTCATTGTTTTCTCCTGTTCTTCATATTTCTCCATTAATTTCCTACAGAGCTGTTCATTTCTAAAATAAGATGCGAGGGATCTTACTTGAAAATCCACAACATAAAACAAGGGATTCAATTTAGTATCTTCTGCCATCACATAATTATGCAAATAATATTCACATAACTGGTCTTGCTCCTTTAAGCTGACTTTATTGAAGAAATTGAGAAAACTGTGTCTCTTATTTAAAGCAAAGGGCTGATCATTAATAAACTTATTGAATTGAAAATTGAGAAATTTTTCCTTTAAGAAAAATGCATATAACCTAGACGAAGGTCTACATTCAACTATTTGAATAGATCTATTGACTACTTCTGTCAACTTCTCCTCCAATCTTTTCAATTCCAAATTCTTGGTTTCTAATGATGCATTCAAGATTTGTTTTTCTTTTCCCTAGTTTTCTTTTTCCTGCTTGAATTGGGTAGTAATTTTCATCAATTCAAAGCCTAAAGACAAAGTAGTATGGTAGGCTGGTGTTGTTGTAACAGGGCGTTGGATATTTAATGCTACATTGTCCTCAATTTCCATAGTACCTTTGGCCATCTGTGCCAGTAGGTCCAATTTATTTCCATGGCCATAGGTCTATATTCTCTCTTCCAGCTCTTTGATTCTCATCTCCTTTTCTTTGTCTTTCTATTCACATTCTTTCACCTATTCTTCCAATTGCTTTATCTTATCAAGAGCTTCTTGAAGCTCCTTCTTTATGTTTCTATCCTCTAGTAATTCATTTTCTCCTTCAAAATTCAAACCATCACTGTCATCTCTTGTAATATCAAAAATTTCTCTAAGAGAGCCATTAGGAATTACTTTCCTGGTCTTCTTGGAAATAAAACATCCTTTGAGTCAGAATTAGAGGAGCAAGATACATACCTCCTTTTTCTAACAGGGACATCAACATTTTTAACATAAACATTGTTAGGGTCAGCTCTTTCCTTGTCTACGTCTATATCTACCATCAGTGGATCATGATGATGTTGTTCCTCGACCTATTCCTCCATGTCTCTTTTCTCAATTATCTGTCCCTTCAGCCTTCTTGAGCGTCAGGGAGTAGTGGTTCCCTATGTAATTTTACTCTCCTTTCCTCTTTTACTCCTCTTTTTCCTTCCTACATCCTCTTCCTTTACGACATTCTCCTGCTTGTCAACTCCTTTTATCTTCTTTTTCCCTTTTGAGGACATTGACGTAGTACTTCTCCTAGTTCTAGGGTTTTTAGAGGATGAGGGTTCCTTTGTTATCGCAACTGACATATCATGTTTCCTAGTCCCACTTTCGTTGCAAGTAGGAAAAGAATATGGTGTAACAGGGGAATCTTCTCTCTCAGGTACATCTTGCTCAGGGTCAACTTTTGGTTCAAGTTCAGGTAGAGGGTCATCTTTTGCTTCAAGGGCCTCAAGCAACTTAGTGATTTCTTTGCAATTTTTAAAATCATTCCAATTAACTTGTGGATGTTGAATTTTGAAACTTCTCTTAATCATTAGGGTTATCAAGTAGTGATGAGACAATGTAGTGTCCATTTGCTTCCTCTAATATTCAGAGGCCATCCTTTTCAACATGTTATACAAAAAATTGGGTACATTGACTAATTTATCATGCTGTAAATGGTTCAACAACTTGAAATGCACAGTATATAGAAGATTGTGGCGACCATCACAAGTAAGGTATTTGATAATATAAGCAACACATTTTCCCCAAAAGAATGGAAGGGAAAGCCTTTTGTTGTGCAGTTTTCGCACACACGCCCCGCTGAAGGCAGGGACCCTCTTTCACTTTGGTTTTGGTGTCTTGGCCCTTTCATTTTGAGGTTTTGTCTTATTTTGGCATGTGCTTAAATGTTTATTTTGATTGCCTAAGTGATTCCCCTAAGTTATTCATTAAAAATATTAAGCTCTGGGTGAATTTTGGGTTTTTACCCTGGTTCGGGACTTTCCCCCCTAGCCGGATTTTCCCGGATCCTGCTCGGACTCCGGCTGAGCACTGTGGTTCAGAGATTTTCAGTCTTCACAGAATTCCACGTGGGCTGGATCTTTTTGAATTCCGTCCTGTCATCGGGTTCCCATTTTTTCTTAGCTGTCTTGTCGGCGGCATTAATGTTTTCGTACGAGCTTTGAACGATGTATTTAACTAGTCTTTGAGGTCTTTTGCACTATTATGCTTATTTTTTTCCATCGATTGAGCTACGGAGTGCATTCTTGCGAGTGTTTGATTGGATTTGAGGTGTTGAGTTTGAATTGCTTGATTTAAGTGGCAATTTCTAGTGCATTCCTGCCGCTGTTCTTTGTGGACACCATTAAATTCGCATTTGTTGTTTCTGAGATTGATTTCCGCTTCACAATGGTATGTATTCAATTGCCCTGCTTTTGATTGATGAATGATTAGCATTGCCTTAGCGTTTTTGGTTTGCTTGGGGTTTAATTCTCTGCATTAGTTAAACATTTTTCGTGGCTAGGGTTGCATACATTGTTTGATTTATAGTCTTCCAAGTGATTTTCGAGCTTGTTTGTTTCTTTGCATTATGAGGAGTCATGCTTGAGAAGTTGTGAGTAAACCCTAGTAAGGAATTAGTGCTTGAAATGCTTGAATCCTGAGCTTGTCTGTGCGTTAATGGTGGATTTGTAGGGTTTGACTTAGGGCATCACCATTCAACCCTGGGTCGCCTCCCAATTGGCCTAGAATTCTAATAAAATCTATGAAGGACCCATACCAAACTTGTCTCGGGCCTAGGTTCTTGAAAATTTATGATCGATCCATCAATCTAGGCGAAATCATGATTTAGTGTCAAAGTTCGGGTTTCGTCCTTAGTTTGGGATTTTTTGGCTCCGGCAGATTTTCTGGTCCTGGTGGATTTTCCCGATTTCCTTTGATTTCCCGGAATCTGCATACTTTCAGAGTTTTACCTTATCCGTGGATTTCCGTCGACTCCGGATTTTCCCAAAGTCCTTGGCTCCCTATTTTTTCCGAATTTGCAAAGTGTCTCTGCCTTCGCAGAAATCCGTCCCTGGCAGATTTTCCCAGAATCTAATGGAATATGAAGGAATATGAAATAGCATGATGTGTTAATGGATGAGTATGCATTTTATGATTAATTCATGCTATATTTAGATTTAACATGCTATTTATTGATTAATAATGATAGGATTGAGTTGCTAATTGGTGTTTTCTTGATCATTCCACTGGAATCCGTCTGACCCGGAATTCCCCTAAATTCCTTCCTAACTTGGATTCCGCAGATGGCCCTGAAACCCAAAGTTTAATATGATCATTTCATTTGAAATTTAATGACATCTTTCTTGTGTGGGACTCATTTTAATGATGCCCTTGATGAATTAACATTGGTTTCTTGTGGTTTTTATTATGTTTCCTTTGTCAAGTGTAGGCTAAATCAAGCAAGGTAACAACTGGAAAGGCTAAGGGTGACATGGAGGGATCCTTAGTGTCTGAAGTGGAAAGAATAAAGATGGACATCAAGAAAAAGATTCTAGAGAGTAAGATCACTTCTGTCTGGTTAGAGGTAACTGATACCAACGTTAGACTATGGGACTATGAAGAATTCAAAGGCAGAATGGCAGCATAAGATCTTCCTCTGGTGGCTAAGAGAATGCTGGAATTAGGATTGGCGCATGTGGCTGGTTTCCCTTCCATGGTGCAGTGTTATGAGCTGGTCCTTGAGTGTGCCATGCACTATGATAGTGATACACAAAGAATTATTGGTCCTCAGGGTAGGATTGTGGCGAACTTGAACCCTATTTCCATTGCTCAGACTTTTGATATGCCAGGTAGATCTCATGTGGTGGCATTCAACATGAAGGCAACTCAGGAACACTATGAGGAACAAACTGTTAAATCTCAACAGCTTATCAATTCCTGGCTGGAGAAGCCTAAGTCTCATTATTCCAAGCTACCTAAGCAGTTATCCAGAGAAAAGTTCAAAAAGGAGTATTATGATGCCATCACTCTTCTCAGCAGGGTGGTTGGATTGAAGAATGCTGACATGTTTGAGAATTGGATGTGCCATGTGATTGTAAGGATGGAGCAGGAGAAAAATGACTACCATTGGGAATGTGTCATTAGCAGAGTGATTCATGAGTAGTTGTCCAATGTGCTGCAGACCAAAACCTTCACAATGACTTCATACTTGGTCTATGCTCTTGCAAGGTTTCATCCATACAAGGGATTGAGTACCAGGGGCACCTTTGGACAGGATATTATTTATGAGGTGTACCCTCAGTTGCATTTGGGAAGTTTGAGTTATAGGAGGGTGAATGATGCATTCACCATGCATATTACCAGATTACTTCAGGGAGCAGAGCACACAAGGATTTCTGACCAAGCCAAGGAGTTAATCAAGAAATATGGTGCTTGGTTTATTCAATTCCCAACCTTCTCATACATCTAGGTTGATGGTTGTCAAAGGGCTCCATACAGGCTTCCAAGGTATCCCACTGATCATATCATACTTCTGGAAGTCACTAGACAGATATGTGACTTTGATGCTATTGTCAAAAGGGACAAGCATAAAACTGGTTTTGGTGGAGATTTCCCATTAAGGATTGGCACTAGAGAGGCTTGTCCTTCCATTGGTTCTACCCAGGCTTCTGAGGAGGAGATGAGTGCTCTTGGTTTATCCTTCCACTCCAAGAGATCAAGGTTTGACATCACAGGTGAAGCCCAAAAGAATGCCAGTAGAGAATATAGCCATAAGGTTGATTTGGAGGACTACTGGGCCAATTGTAGTGATGAATTTGAGGTTAGGAAGAAGAATTTTTCTCGCCTTCCAGTTGAATCAGTTCATTTATACAATGTGAAGGCAGTGCCTGATCAACTTGAAGATGATGGAAATTTGATTCAAGATCATGCTTATGAGGCGATAAAGGACAGGGCGATTAGTGATGTGGATTGGTTAGAGGAAGAGAAGACAAAACTAAAAAAGTTGATGGATCCAGTCACCAAGTTCACCAGAATGTGGCTAAAGCATAAACTGTGGGAGTTGGAAAATGAAGGTGTATAGTGCACCTATATCTGATGGGGGATTTGGATCTTCATTCTACTTCTGAAGAGTCAACTGAGCAAGATCCTAAAGGTAAAGGTAAGCTAGATTCTCCATTCAAAATCAAGATTAAAGGTGTTCAAGAGGAGGAGGTCCAAGAAACAAAAAAATAGAGAAAGCCCATTGCTAAGAAAAGGTCAAGGACTAAGAAGTATGAACATAAAGAAATAGAAAAGTAGGGTCCTGAGGTTGATGTTCCTGTGCCGAAAAGGAGAAGAGTCATAAGACTGTCCCAGAAGGCAAGCTCCAAAGTAGGAGAAGAAGTTACCCCACCGGTGGTAAATGTAGAAAAGTCAGAAGAGAAGGCATGGGTGTACACAAGGAGGTCTAGGAATCCTTCTCCCAAGGATAGTGTGCCTAAAACAAACCTTCCTCTAGTTATTTATCATGAGGAGTAGCATGATGATGTTCCTTCCGCCCATGAAGCTCAAAGCAAACCAAGTGAATCTAAGAAAGTTGAAGATCATCTAGTTACTGAAGGGGAGGAATTTCATGAGGGTGACCTTTATAGTGTAGAAGCTGAAGTAGAAAAGGTAATGCAGTCTCCCTTGGTTGCATATGCGGAGTCACTTGTTGGAACTGAAGGAGTTAAATCACCTCCAGGTGAAGAAGCTGAAAAGATTCCATCACCTGAGCACAAGGAGGAACAGGCTGAAGAAAAGGAGAGCAAGACAGAGGTTCCTGAGAAGTAGGGTTTGAATGAGGAAGCGCCTAAAGACCAACAGGAAGAGGTTGGATAGGGTAAGGTGCAGTTGGAATCCACTGTTCCAGAGTGGTTGGATAAGGAGATAAAGAGAAAACAAGTTGTTGTGGAAGATACTCCACCGAACTGGGATGAGTTGTTGGACAAGATTGGAAAGGACAAGGGTAAGAAGAAGGCTAAGGTCATCTCAAGGATTGAAAGATATGAAGCGAGTAATAGAGTTGTCCACATTGCAACCCCTGCTTCAGATAAGAATAGAGATGAGGTATCTGCAAAAGATTACAATGTGTAGACTTTTAATTTGGGGCCCACTTCTGTTGAGCAGGATATTGAAGATTATCAAGGTTCTAGCACAGTTATCCTGGGGAGATTGAGGAAGGAAATTCTAACTAAGCATGAGCTGAAGAAGGAAAATGAAAAAATTAGGAAATGCTTGGAGGATCTGATGAAGCCCTTGCAATCTATTAACCCCTCGATTTCTGCTGCGAATCCCTTACCTCAAGAAACTATCACCGAGCTGGAAAGGATGAAGGCTTCCAATCTTGCTACTGCAAATTGGCTGCAAGGAGTGCGAACAAAAGGAAATGATGCTATTAGGGACATTATTTCATCTGGGAAAGATGCTATGAGAGCAATTGATTGGTTGAAAGAGGTGTTGGCTCAGGACAGGGAAGATACAGATCTCCTGCTGCAGAAAACCAAAACTATCATGGAGTATACCAAGGATAAGCTAGTAAATGATAAAATTC
The DNA here is from genome assembly GCA_007258455.2 of Sequoia sempervirens. Taxonomy (NCBI): domain Eukaryota; kingdom Viridiplantae; phylum Streptophyta; class Pinopsida; order Cupressales; family Cupressaceae; genus Sequoia; species Sequoia sempervirens. Next base: position 25,907,697 of record VDFB02270651.1, read on the forward strand.
TCCCTTCCTTCGGAGCTGCTAAACCTTGGGAATGGTTTGAAGCATTGCAAATTAGGCAGAAGGTTCTAAAGAAGATTTACAAATAGAGGAGGCAGATTGATGATACCCTAATTGGTGTGCATAATGGATCCATTGCTTTCTTTGAGATTATGACAGGGAGAAGGAAGATTTCCCCTAAGTATTTGAGTTTAGAACAGTTGAGAAAGTGGTGGCATGATGTTTATGCTCTAGTCAGTGATGATTCCGTTTTTGAGCACCAGTTGGATGATGCGGCCACCTACATTGCTATCATTGATAAATACCTAACTTATAAGGTGGAGTGGGATAAGTCAGTGAAACAATCCAGGGAAGAAATTGCATCAATTGAGAGGCGACTTAGGCTTTTTCCTTTACCACCTATGGCCGACTTGGATAGGGTGCTTTTGAAAGTTCATGAAATGCTGGATCAGAATAAAGACAAATGAGAAGGTAGTTAATGATGGGCTACATCGAGATTTGTGCTTCCCTATTATTTTGGAATGCATTGGTCTGAGCTGCATTGGAGATCCCAGGCTGACCTGGATGAAGTTCATGCATTTAATGCATATTTTATTTTGAATTTCTCTTGGCCGACTTGTTGTACCTAATTATTATTGTAAAATCCTATCTAGGCCGACATTGGGGGTTCTATAAATTTGGCATTTTGCCTCATTTGTAAGGGTTAACATATACATAGACGAATAGAGAGATAGCTAGTGTAGAAGCGAATTAAGTAGAATAAGAGTTAGCAAGTAGTTGTTCTCAAGCAAATATTATAACAGAAAGCTGGAATTGTTGCTACAGTGGATAATTTGATGCAAGTAATGACATTGTGATTTGGTGCCATACTTGTGTTCTTCTCATCTTTCATGGTTCTTGTTATTCTATCTTTAGAATTGCTTTGAGGAAAATTGATATTTAGATTTAGATTTGATTCAATGATGTTTATGATTTGATATTTGAAGTGTTGCAGCAATCCCTAGTCCATACTTTTCACAACCAACTGATTGTTAGTTGCTTTGCAAAGTTAGCCTGGACTTTATATTCATTGTGCTTAGTTCAATTGTGAGGGTTTATTCATTTCAATTGCAATAGGGTTGTTTGAATGAATGTTCATGATCTAAAAATCTAACACCTTAGAAGATTGCACTATTTCTATAAGATTGCAGATCCATCTGGGTCAAGTAGAAATCAATTTTGAGGGATTGGTCCATTTCGAGTGTTTGTCATTTGCATTGTTAATCTTAGGTTTAGTGTTAGATCTAGAAATATCTTTGAAACCCTTGTCTTTTGTTATTTCTTTATCATTTGAGTTAGATTTAGGATTGAAGTATCATCACATTGCTAGATATGATAAAACTGAGATTTAGTATTTTGCTTGTAGTAAGCTCCCATTGTGATTACCAACATTTTCACATTTATCACTGAGTTGTTTATGCATTGTCAAGACCTGACATTAGAGACCTTGGGGTCATCTCTTGAGGCTTGCTGATAGAGATTTACCTTTCAAGAGAGATAGGATTTCATATTCTGTCTGAGTTGTTGCTGTGTAGAAAACATCATCAACACCTTTTAGTACCTTGTGACATCAAATCCAATTTTTTACCCCATTCACATAATTATTTCCTTGTTGCTACCACATCTGCACGAGTTGGGTATTCAGAGCCTGTGCAAGGTAATCCTGTGACTTGAGCAATTGCCATTTCTGAGCCATCCACCACCAATCCCTTTACTGTTGCTTCATCATACTTCATCATGGTTACAAAATCTCTCACTATTTCATTATCATATTCAGTGAGCTTCAAGAAATAGTCCAACCATCCTACTTTGGTGAATAGAGGTAGAACCATTGTATCCTCTAATATCTCTTTATGAGCAGATGGTTCCTCTAATAGAACCATTGTATCCTTTTAGTACCTTGTGATGTTGAATCCAAATTTTTGCCCCGTTCACAAAATTCTTTCCTCACTACTACCGCATCTACACGAGTTGGGTATTCAAAGCCTATGCAAGGTGATCCTATGACCTGAGAAATTTCCATTTCTAAGCCATCCACCACCAATCCCTTTACTGTTGCTTCATCATACTTCAACGTGGTTACAAAATCTCTCGCTATTTCATTATCATATTTAGTGAGCTTCAAGAAATAGTCCAACCATCCTACTTTGGTGAATAGAGGTAGAACCATTGTATACTCTAATATCTCTTTATGAGCAGATGGTTCCTTCCAAATTACATCACCTTCCATTATCCTGATGCTTCGGTAACCTCAAAATGTTCAAATTCTGCGAATTCAACTTTACCACCTTAAAAACCCTCAAATTCATCTACTTCTCTGAATGCCTTCTTTGTACCCAATAATCACAATCCCTTATCTTCTAGTTCAATCAAGTATCCAAATTTCTATACCTTAGCTTATCTTAGGGTAGGAATCACATTTATTAGAAACACAGAGAAGTTTTTCTAGTCTTAAAAGTATAGCATACAATGTATTCCGACAACTTGGGTGGCGAAAATAAAAAATTTGATGACAATGATACCCCTCCCCCAAAATTTAATTGAAGTGATTGCACTTCATGCGTAACTGGGTTTTGGGAGTTATGATAATGATGAAAATTAATGGTGATATATTTCACATGCATAATTTAAACAATGACTATTAATGAATACAAAGAGAAAGCTAGCTTTAATCATGTGAAGATACCTATCATAGGTGGGTAATGGAAAGTAATGCTTTGCATAGTTATGAATTGAAAAAGGCACATATCACAGTGTACAAGTGATGTGATGTGCATTGATTGCATAGGAGTTGATGAAAAGTGGTGGTTGTACTGGCAATGTGCACTTTACTGTGAAGTAAATGACACATGTGAGTGTTAATAGATTTCGCAGGAAAAATAATTTAAATATACCAAGTGATTGTAGCATGCATGCAACTGGTGTTGCTACGGGTACTTGAAGAACATGGCCCAACTAAAATATGCTTGACAGGTCCCATTTGAAATAGGTCCCGATAAAATTGAAAAGCAGGTCCCTCTAACGTCTGAAAAAATGTTCATTATGGATATTGTGTTGTGTGTGCATGCGATTTAAAGCATGGGAAATTAGTCCTAGGTAATCTCAAAGGTGGAGTTGTGTAACTCGACCTCTGTATTACTAGACGTGTTGCTAATTCACTTGTTGGAACATCATCTTGTGTCCCAGATCCTATATTAGCAGAACTGTGTGCACCATACTCACCCATTAGAGATATGATGAAATCATCATGTTCAAGTGGGTTCTTGTACAACTTTCAAGTCTATGACCATTAACTAGGAGTGAAAATTTGACCTCATAAATGGTATGTAGTTGCACTGCACCATTAGGAAATAATTTTTGTATTTCATAGGGTCCTAACCACTGTGACTGTAATTTTCCTGAAAAATATTTGTACCTTGAATCATACAAAAGTTCCCAGTCTCCTACAGTAAATTATTTAGTCTTAATATACTGATCATGCCATTTAATCCATTTTTTTTGAGCAACCTCTATGTGGTGCAATGCCTATAATCTGATTTCATCAAGGACATTCAAATGCTACAACCTTTCTTTCTGAGATTCTGTTAAGTCCATCCCTAAAACAACTGCTGTGTGTAGGGTTTTGTATTCAAACTCTATAGGTAACACTGTTGTTTTGCCATAAACCAACTCATAAGGGGTAAAACCTATAATTATGTTCCATGTAGTTCTGTATGCCCAAACAACTTCTGGTAGTTTGGATACCCAATCTCTCATATGAAGTTGCATTGTTTTTGTCAAGATGTTCTCAATCTCCCTGTTTGTAACTTCTACTTGACCATTTTCCTGAGGATGATATGGGGTAGATTTCTTGTGCCTGATATGATACTCCTTCAACAACTGGGCTATGAGGTTAGATGTGAATTATGGTCCTTGATTGGTGACCATATCTCTAGGAACATCATACCTAGTGAAGATTCCTCATATAGAAATTTTGCAATACTGCCATCTCTATCAAATTGCGATGCTTTTACCTCTACCTATTTGGTTAAGTAGTCAATACATACTAATAAATATTCTTTGTTATTTGAAGTGGGAGATATAGGGCCAATAAAATCTAGCCCCCATTTGTCAAAAGGAGCTAGTGCTAGTTGGGGTTGCAAAGGCATTTCATCACTTCTTGTAGGTCTCCCCATTCTCTGGCATCTATCACAACTTTTAGTATACTTAATAGAATCTTTGTGAAGGGTTGGCCAGTAATATCCTGTTGTTAAGATTTTAAAAGTTGTCCTCTTGGCTAAAAAATTTCCACCACAAGGTTCATCATGGTAGACTTTCAGTATATCAAACACTTCATCCTCCCTAATACATCTTCTCATAATGTTGTCTAGGCCAGTGCAAAATAAAAATCCACAAATCCAAGAATAAGGGAAGCATTTGTGTATTAACTGTCTTTTCTCCCTAGGAGAGAAGTAAGTTGGAATCTTCCCTATTACTAAATAGTTAGCTATATTAGCATACCATGGATTATATATACTTGGACCAAATAAATGCTCATTAGGGAAATAATCATCAACCACTCCTTCAAATGTTGTGGGAAATCTAGATAGAAATTCAACAACCACATTAGCATTTCCTGGTTTATCAACTATGGTTATGTCAAATTATTGTAATAATAGAAACCACTTCACAAGTCTTCCACCTAATACTGGCTTATTCATCAAGTATCTAATTGTTGTATTAATACTTGATAGCCAGTAATGCAGTGTCTGAACTTGTTAATGGAATAGACAACAACAAGCATTTCTTTCTCATTCACAGTGTAGTTTAATTTATGCTCCTTGCAGGTTTTTGCTGATATAATATATAGCATACTCCTTATTCCCCTCTTTCTATCCTAGGACTGCTCCAATGGAAAATTTTGATGCATTAGTGTGAATGTGAAATGGCAAGGTCCAATTTTGGCCTCTGGAAATTAGTGCATTAGTCAAAGCCGCTTTTAACTTCTCAAAGGAATGCCGACATTTTGGAGTCCACTCAAACTCAATGTCCTTTGTCAACAAAGTAAATAAAGGGGCAGCTATCTTGTTGTAATCTTGAATGAATCTTCTATAATAACCTGCATGCCCAATACAACTTCTCACATCCTTTTGTTTTTGAGGGATAGGCAGTGTAGATATAATCTCAATCTTCTTGGGGTCAACTTGTATCCCTACACTAGAAATAAAATGTCCCAAGACAATGCCTTTTGTCATCATCATAAAATATTTCTTGTTGCTCAATGATAAATTTTTTCCAGTGCATCTTTTCAAGATTGTTTCTAAATTTTACAAAGCCTCTTCAAATGTTTCACCATATGTGGTGAAATCATCCATGTAAATCTCCATATTATTATGTGAAAAATCAGAAAATATACTAAGCACTGCTCTTTGATATGTGGCTGGAGCATTGCAAAAACCAAAAGGTAAAACAAAATATGCATAGGTACCCCAAGGAAAGGTAAATGTGGTTTTATCTTGATCTTCAGGTGCAATCTTAATTTGGTTATAACCATTGAAACCATCAAGAAATGAGAAATATTTCTTCCCTGCCAAAGAATCAAGAACTTGGTCAATAAATGGCAATGGGAAGTGATCCTTCCTTGTGGCAGTATTTAGTTCCATGTAGTCAACACAGGCTCTCCATTTACCACCCTTTTTGGGAACTATGACCAATGGTGAAACCCATTCACTGTCTGATATAGGGTATATGAATCTTGCATTCAAAATATTTTGCAGTTCGACTTTCACAATTTCTTGAAGAGCTGGATTCATGCGTCTCTGTGGCTATTTTATGGGTTTGTATCCATCATTGATGTAAATTTTGTGCATGCATAAGGCATAATCAATTCCTTTCATGTCACTATAATCCCATGCAAAGGCTGCTGCATGTGCCTGCAACACAACATGCATGGATTTCTATTGTTCATCAGTCAATGCATTATTAATATTCAACATCTTTCAAGGCTTGATCTCTAATTGCATAGACATTTCTTGTACAGAGGATAGATCAAGGCTAGGTATTATTGGCAAGCATTGCTGGGGTAACAAAGTATGAATTATTTGGGATATCTCTTGTGATTAATTGGTAGGTATTATGCTTTCTAAGGGATCTTGCAAGTAGGATAGACAACCTTGCTATTGTGGGTTCCTTCCACAGTCATTTTGTATGATATGAGCTATCAGCCTATCCTCATCTTGAATATCTAGTAGGGGGATACACTCAATGGTCATTAAGTTTTGTAATGAGTAGCTGTCCTCATCATCCAAGTGTGGCCAAATGGTCTGCTCAAGATCTTGATGTGGCTGAGTTGGTGGGTAAAGTACTAGGTTCTTGGTTAGAGTTCCATTGGATATGATCATATTTCCTAACCTACAACCTATGAATGCATCGGTTGTGGCTAACTAAGATTTACCTAGAATTAGTGGATAACCAACAAGATTAACTTTGGGTTGAAGTACTATAAAGTTAGCAGGGTAATACCAAGAATCTAATGCAATGACCAAGTCCTCAATAACTCCTTTAGGCTAAATTGTAGACCTATCAGCTAATTGTAAAACTATCTGAGTAGGCCTAAGGTTGGCTAACTGTAGTAGTTGCATGGTCTCCTTGGTAATTACATTAATTGCAGTACTAAGGTCTATCAAAGTATTCTTAATAAGAGTCCCATTGATTTTAACATCCACTACTGGACTACCAAGATCTGTATATTTGAGAATAGTTATAGTTCCCAACATTATATCAGCAAGGTTACCCAAAACATGGATTGTCTATGGGTCCTTTCTTTTCCTTCTTGGATTTTTAAGGAAAAGATCCCTAACAATCTTAGTATAGATGGGAATATCTTTGATAGCTTGGATTGAGGGGATTTTAATGCTGACATCTTTTAACTGGCTTAGAAGGCCAGTTTCAGCTTGTGTCTGCTACTGCTAGATAGCCAAACGTTCAGGGAATGGAGGCTTTAGATGTGAGGTAGTCTGGAGCCCTTGATTTGACTCAGATTCCAGAGTTGGGTTATCTGAGGCTTTCTTTGTGGTTTCTTCATCGTCTAATTCTATAATTTTGGGAGATGAACATCCTACAAGCTGCTTCCCTAATATGAGATGAATATCACTCACCTCTACCCCATAAGTGGGGTATTGGACAACTTCGTTAGTATAAGCCTATTGAAAATACTTAATGTTAGGGTTAAGTGCAGGTTGGGTGGGTATTTGTGATGGTATAGGTGGATGAGATTGAGGATTTGATAGAGGTATTAGATCTTGTTATTGAGGTGGAGGAAGAGGTAGAATAGGCTACTGGTAATTCATGTTTTGTTGTCATTGTTGGCCTTTCTACCACTGGGGCTACCATTGATTCTATTGGTTTGGCCATTGTAGATTGTAGTTGGAACCTTGAAAGTTTTGTTGTGGCCATAGGTTTGGCTACTGGTTCTAATTTGGCTGGGCTTGTGGCCATTGTTAGGATTCTGCCACTAGTTCTGATTTGTTTTCCAGGGCTAAGAGTTCCAAGCAGAAAATTTTTGATTGCTCAAAGGGAAAGATGGATTAAAACTAAGGGGGTCTGGTGGTATACCTTATCTTTGCTACCAAGGCCTCCTTTGTGCTATGTAGAATATTTTTACATCATCTCCTTCAATTGACTAGAAATCTAGTTTCTCAATCTTTTCTTGCTGGATACTGGCCACTTGTTTTCACTTACAATTGGCTTTCCTTTGCCTACAGATAGGAAAATACTTAGTGATCATATCTTCTGCTTCCTGTTGCTTCTTGATATGGAGGGTGTCCAACTATGTTGCTAGATGACTGATTATATCCTCCTTCATGTTTGACAATAAACTACTGATTTCTACTTTGGAAACCCTATTAGAGAACTTACTTGTGATGGATGACCTCTCCCCTCTTGGCTTTCTAGAAAGGGCCATGGTATAATTCCTACAGACTTTACAAATGTCTTCAAATGGACCTGTAGAAATGTCTCCTCCCCCAATAAGGTTGAGGGCATCCATACATTCTTCATTAATCCCCCTTAAAAATACCAATTTAAGGGATTCCTCTAACAGTTTATGCTGTGGGTTTTTCTTCAAAGCAAACTGAAATATTTCTATATAAACTTCTAATGTCTCATCCTCTTTTTGAGACGTTGAGAAAATATCACCTCTTCTCTAGTGTAATTCTCTACAATAGTCCTTGTATTTTTCCAAGAACTTTGTCTTCATGGTGTCCCAATCTAGAACAACATCCCTGCCAAGCCCCATAAACCATATGAGGGAAGCATCTTTAAGAGTGGTTGGGAAGAGCTTGAGTTGTGGGCATCCGTAGTATAATCATAACTTCTGCACAAAACGTCAAACTCAAAGAGAAAGGTATCTGGGTCCTCAGTTACCAAGCCATTAAATACTGGTAATGTTGATGGTGGAATATTATTTAGCACAATAGCTCAAGCTTGGTCAGTAATGGGGAACTCAAAGGTACCATGCTCTAGGGGATCATGATCTACCATTGTTCAAAAGGTACCTTCAGAAGTTGTGGAAGAAGAAGAAGATGATGAAGAATATGGAAAGGTAGTGCCCACCCTTTCCACAATATCCATAGTATATTTAGCAAAAACACCAGTATCTTCTCTTTCTTGAGTGTCTGAAGGGAGGAATCTTCCTTGGTTATCTCTCTGCCTCCACATATAGTAGGTTTGACTTTGTATGGACATGGCCCTACACAATGTTAGTATAACTCTAGGTGTTTTTGAAGATGAAATCTATCAGTCCTAATGCAGAATAGAAAAATTAACTATGAAAAACTTGTAAAAACATGCATATGAAGATAACACCATCCCCGATAATGGTGCTAAAAATGTAGAGGCAAACTAATGTGTTATGGAATTGGTAAATTCTACACAATTCAAGGGTGTGCCAAGTTGAATAGTCCACTTGACATTGCAAGCCTACATTAAATCATCAACCAAGATGCATAAAATTATGATGGTACTACACTATTTGTGCCTTCACAAACTCATGTTCACCTAAATTACTCTATGCAAACCTATTCATACTATTCTACTTTATTGAAAACTTACAAAAATGTAAAAAAATTGAAAGTAGTTACAAAACCTAATGGCTACGGGTACCTGCAGCATAAGTTGTAGGTGACTGCTAAAGATTTATGAGTGCATAATTAATCTAAAACTATTCAAAACAACAAAATAACCAATCCTAAGCTCTAGAGTACTATGATCTGTCAATTACGCCTTTGTTCATGAACAACAACTACTTTAACTAACCATAAACTATTCTACTTTGCAATGCACATGTAAAGTAATGAAAACAAAATTAATGGAAATACATAAATAAACAAATAAATAGATGAAGTGAAGAACAGTACCTGAGTGGTAAGCTCAGAGGACTGTCTCACTTAACTTAAGCCAAATCTGACTCAGATTCTTATGCATCCATGCAACATATAACTCCATTCATTGCATAACACTAGATATTTAGACAAAATCCTTGCAGATTTTATTCCATAAGACCATTTTAACATGTTTTTGGATAACTAGAAAATTGGAAAAAACTACTAACTGATAATAGCTTGTAACAATCAACTAACTGAACTATGAACTCATCCCTTGACTTTATACAAAATAGGGAGAGTCTTATTCAAACCGCTAACTAACTAACTAACTGCAATCATAAATCTCACTCCTAGATATGAGGATGTGAATTTAAGATTGACTTATTCATCTAACTGAAAAGGAAAAAGAGTCCTATTCAAATAAGAACAAATTGCATGTGAAACACATAGGAAAACATCCAAAATTATAGAACAAGTATCTTTCCAACATTTATTCCTTCCATAATGATCACACTCAGCTCCACAACTTCCTGCACTTTAGGTGGCTTGAACTTCATTATTTCCCTATTCTACTACTTTGGTGCTTTCTACAAATACTCCTTTCTTGTTACCACGTGTTGAGATGTAGAGAGATTAATCCATACAACATACATATGCAACTAACCACCATAATTAAATCACAACATTCCATTCATATACATACATATTCATATTTAAACCATGCAATGCTACAAATATTTTCACCATATTTCATTTCCACAAACTCGGTTCAAGGTTGCATGTATGCATGAAAGGATAACATATTATGCAAGTTTTTCCAAAAAGGTACTTTAGAAACATATGTAAAGTGTCTTAAAAGTAAATGAAAAGAAATAAAAAGATACTAATAACCAAACCCATCATAAATGACACTAGAAAGATGATACTAAGGATTTGAATCTTAAGATTTAAGACAAAGGATGGTAACAAAGATATTGTAGGTCCAAGATAACAAACCCAAATGTCATTGAACTTTATGATGACCAAGATAATTTTTTTGACAAACTGAGTCTAAACTAGGACACAAGTTTGAGACTCAAGTATTGACCAAAGATGATAATGACAAAGGTTGGTAAAGTGAGATGAAGGTCAATGACAAGTTGGATAAGCAACCATAGACTGTTCAAAGGCTTATTAATCTTCCTATGTTTGAAGTTTGGAAGGATAAGTGCAACCTAAGGTCTAGGATAAATTTATGCAAGGAAAAAGGATGAGGAAAACAACCTAGAATGCAATGTAATCCTAAATGGAAGTGTTGAAATGGACTGGTAAAACTCTGCAAGTCTAAGGTTTAGATAACAAGATCTTTGTCAAGATGAATTGATTTAATTTTGGACAATGATTTTTGAAATTTTGGTAATCAGACAGTTGCTGCTCTATTTCAAGCAGTTGCGGTTCACACAATGTTGATTTTGCAATTTTGATGTTTTGACCTAGTTTTCGAATGGGTTTTTGACTAGTTTTGATGAGATTTTGTGAGATGAAGTTTGGAGAACATAGAAAACAGGCGCAAATACTTTTTTTAGTATGATTTTGAGTGTGAAAATGTTTAATTCAAATGTAAATAAAGACACTCATAGACAAGATGCACAACTTGAGCTTCTCAAGAGATACCACTTGCTAGAACCCCACTCGGATTTCTCCAGCCAACCAAACAAGGTGGACAACTAGAGACTTGGTGGCACTGGCTCCCCCTTACACGACACACACTTCTTAGGCACACCAAGTATCATTCCCCAAAGAGGAATTTCTACCTCTACACATGAATATCACTAACTCATTTGACTGCAAAATCCGATGAATTTTTTTGACAAAAGATGTATAATTTGATGTATTGTTGGGTACTTGTGATATTTGATGTGTAATTTTCAATTTTTTAAAATTTTATCCCTGACGTTCGTCGAAATTTCAACGAACCCGATTTTCGTCAAAATTTTGACAAAAAATCTTCTTTGAAATTTCAACGAACATGCAAAATCAGAAAAAATCAAATTGTGGCCGACATAAATAAAAGTGAGTTCACCTATTTATTATGACAGTGTTTTGCTATACTTGCGAATTTTCTCTACTTGCCAATTTTCTATACTTGCAATAGTTTGTGGAGAACTAAGGTCAATTTTCTTGGGAAAAATCAGAAAAAAATCAAGAAGATATCGCCAGGTTGAGGGTAGTCATTGTCTCATTCTAGAATTCATTTGTGAAGTCAGATTTGTACTTCCAGGTTTGAAAATCATATTTTAAAGCAACATCTCATCAGATTTCATTTTTAGACTTGTGCATTTTTAGAATTTCATTTCTAGATTTTGTTGTACAAGTTCAATATTCTGATTTTAGGAGTCTAATGGTTGGAAATCATAGTAAAATCAGAATTTAATAAGTTCTGGAATTAGCATTTTAAAGTGTTTTTTGGGTTCATTAACTTCAAACTATCTTCTCTTTTGTAGGGGTGGTTGCATGCCGATTTTTTTTGGGTGCAAAATATCAGAATTATTAGATTTTGTTACCTGTGTATGATTAAAAATTATTGGAGTTTGAGTTTGATATTTTTTGAAAATCTAAATATTCGAGCTTGGTAAAGAAAAATCATGTTAGATAATATTAGTGCAGAAGAAAATGAATAGACAATTGCTAGAATGTGGGCTAGATTGAAAAGAAAGGGTGATGGGAAATGTTATTGTCCTTGCCATAATTGCAAGGGCTTAAAGACGAGAAGACTTTTAATCACAACAGCTGAGAAACATTGTAGGCAACATGGTCATGTTGAAGGGGGCATGATTATCGTCCATTGGTAAGTTGTTCATTATATGTCTTTATATTGATTGAATTTGTAAATGTTTATATCTTTTTAACATTTTTATATATATAAAAAATCACTTGATCATGATCATGGTTTATTTGTGTCGATCATTATTATAAAGGTGGGGTACCCTAGGGCACAAGATATTGATTATCACGCTTCAGAGAATGTTGTTTTGCAAGTGGAGGAACATGGAGTTGTGAATATCGAAGATGAAGTAAATAATCCTATGGAAGAAGATGATCATGTGCCAGAAAACACAATTGAAGATGATGGTACAAATACATTGATCCATGACACATTTAGTGGCGCAAATAATCATGATGGTCGAGATGACTTTGATGATGTTCATGATTTACCTATACTTGAGAAGGCACATGAGCCCATTTATGAAGGTTCCGAAACAACTCTTCTCTTTGTTGTATTGTTGCTAGTGAACTTGAAGGTTATGAATGGTTTATCCAACATAGCAATCTCATAGATGTTAAGGTATGTCATATATGTCATCTTTTTTTATCTATTTTAATTGTTAGTTCATCACTAGTAAATAAAGGATGAAATATGTACCATTAATATTCTTTATATTAACAAATTATTTTTTTGTTGTAGATTGATAGGTGAATTTTTGTTACCACCATCTAATATTTTACCTCGCTCATACTGAGATTTATCTGCCATTATGAAAGATATTGGAATGGAGTATCAAGTAATAGATGCATGTCCCAATGATCATATTATATATCATAAACAACATGAATTTGCAACAAAATTCCTAGAATGCCATATCAGTAGATATCGAATAGATCAACTAACAAAAAAGGTGCCTCACAAGGTTCTTCGTTATATTCCCATTATTCCACGTATGCAACAATTATTTAGGTGTGAAAGCTTAGTGCAGTTTATGGATTACTATGCATGGAATAGAAGTGGAGATGAAATTCTTCGAATGCTTGTGGATGGTTCTGCATTTAGGGACATGGAGGAAAAATGGCCACACTTTAACGAAGAACCTCATAATCTCAAGCTTTTATTGGCAGCGGATGGTGTGAATCCATTTGGAGAGATGAGATCTATTTACTCGGTGTGGCCTATTTTTGTCATCAACAATAACATTCCTCCATGGATGTTAATAAAGAGGGAGCACATAATGTTGGAAATGATTTTTACAAGTATTTTTTTACATCAATTTTCTTTAATGTAGTTGCATCTCATTTGTCTCATTTGTCTGATTTGTTGCATAATGACATATTTTTTTCATTTAAGAGTCATGTACATTAATTTATATATATTGGAGTAAAATGGTTATAATAATTATGTAATATTTATGTTCATCCAACTAGGTAAGTACCAAGTTAAAGATATGAATGTATATATCGAGCCTCTTATCAACGAGTTACTAAATTTATGGAATGGCGTCACTATGTATGACGTCTCTAGACTAATAGGACAAAGACAATTTCAATTCCATGTAATGCTTGTATGGACAATTCATGATGCCCCAGGGATAACACATTTTTGTGGTATGTTATAACGTTCGATTGCACTTTAACAATATTTAATTTTATGAAGTAGATATCATGCATGTTTTTTAAATAATCTATTCATTATATATAATTATAAAAATTGACATATTTAATCCAATTATATATGATCTTGCAAGTCTTCAAACAAAGGGAAAATTTGCCAATTTGTGGTCCAAAGGTGAAATATCGTCATTCAACAAGTTTAGGAAAGTAGGTGTTTGATGAGTATAGACACTTCCTCCAAAAATCATAAGTATTTCTACTGAAAAATATCTTTTCAATGGGAAAGTAGAGACTACATCAAAGCCATGAAGAATGACACCTTGCCTATGGAAGTTGGAATATAATAGAATTAATCGTCAAGGTTATACATCAAATCAAATTGTTTATCTATCATATATGATATGTTTGGAATTTATATTTTTATATTGTGTTTTGTTTGCTCATGATGTAATTGGAAATGATTGTTGTTAATTTGTTTAACTTATATGCTTCATAGAAAGTCGTCAAGGCATTAATGGTTGACTTCCACAGGAATGAAAAGTTATACCAACAATTTAGTAGGTTGCCCTACTATGAGCAGTTACAAATTGTGCATTTGTTTGATACAATGCATATTAGAAAGAATATAGTAGAAATGTTATGGAAAATATTGGATGGAAGACATGACAAAGAAAAAATTATCAAAATTTGTAGTGACATTCAAGAAGCCAATCATGCAATGAAAAATGCCATTCAATTAAATAGTGATGGAGACCAAATTAATATACGTGCCCTTCCTTGGTCAAGGATGAAAATGCATCATTGACATACCTTCATTAAGGTAATTATTCTGGTATATGATATATATATATATTTGTATACTACATATACTTTTTAGTGTATTATGTTTACTATTTTTTGAAAAATAATGAAAAGATCATTTTATAATTGTTGCAGTACGTTCTACCTCTATCTCTCCCAAACAACTTCGACAACAATGTCAAGCATGTTATATATGATCTTGAAAAATTCATGAGGTAAGTAGTGATATTTGTTCAATTCATTGTATAGATCTTATAATTGACATTTGTTTTACTTGTAATGTAATATATTGTATATTTTTGTTAAATCTTGTTAATATATTTGTGCTTTGAATCACTTGTAGATGGCTGTCGTCTAAAGAAATCCATAAAAAAGATATAAATTATTGGAAGAGAAAAAATCCTTGTCTAATGTGTGAAATGCAAAAGTGTCTACCTTCGACATTTTTCAATGCACAAGAACACTACCTCATACACCAAGTTGAGGAGATTGAATTGTGTGGACCTGTACACACAAGGTCAATATGGACGGTTGAGAGGCACTTGAAATTTTTGAAGGCTTTGGTTAGACAAAGAGCACATCTCGAGGGTTCTTTGGTGGAGGGATATATGGTATACCCGACCATGGTGTACATTACTGAATATCTTCCTAAGTTTGCAACAAAGATCCATGTAGATCGCATTTGGGATCCCAACTCCATTAACAAATTCGAAGGGGAGTACCTGATGGGGAAAGGTAGATTGAGGAAAGTGAGGTAATTATAATACATTTTAAATTTGGTTTTTATGTATATTTTACTTATTTAATTATTAATCTTCAATATACATCAATTATAAATTAAAGTCGTATACTGTGGTAATTAACTAATTGATGTAGACCTGGGAGGCTCAACTCAACCAACCTATCAACCTACCTTTAAGAGGATTCCAAAAAGTTTATAATTACCACTTTAAACAATCCAAACAACTCTCAAAGTCTGAAAAACAACATAAGTCAGATTTCACACTTTGACTCCTTGAATCCTTGTAGTAGTGCAAACCTAGTTTTTCCCAATAAATCAAAAATTTCCCAAAAAACCAGACAAACCCTCGATGGTTTTATACACCCATTTTGGTGTTATTAAACATAATTCAAGGGAAAGTACAAGTACTTTGGACCAAATCACCAAAATCACCCTTTCTAGGTTGTGTTGATTAGGCTAATTAGGCCTATTTTACAAAACAACTAGTCTTTAAAATTGTCATATGCCCATTAAATCTTGAGGCATAAATTTTTATGCCTCCAAACCTCCAAATCCACAAAAATATTCCACTTGTATGGCCAGATTCTTTCCAAACCCAAAAACCCTTGTTTTAGGCAAAAATCATGAGGGTTTATTGAATCTCCTACTTCTACGATCTCCCAAACCTCAAAACCAACTTAGACACAACCCATTAGGTCTGACCATGGGTAAAAAATAATAAAATTAGATCTCCCATACATATTTGGTTGAAACCTAGGCTTGAACCTCTCATTTCACATGCTTTTCTTCACAAAACTCTTGGGGACAACAGTTATACCTTCTTTATTTATCATTATATGAGGGTTTACAATGATCACTTTATGCCTTTTAAAGGCCTTTATACCTCAACTACCGAAAAAAAACCTCTACAACTGACTTTTTAATCTTTTATGATCACATGAAACATAAAAAACACCAATTTCAAGGTTGTTAACATCACTATTGAAATGTTTTAATTTTTTGAACTTTCAAATGTATTGAAACTCTTAGGACACATCTAAGACCATGCTATTGGCTTGATAATAGCCTTATTATTGACATGACACTAACCTTGCACCCTTTTACATGTAAATTCTCCAATTTGCCTTAAAAAGGCTACAAAACTCTTTAGTGCAAGACTTAAACTCATAACTCAAAACTTCACCTAGAACATGTCTAATGGTCTTAATTGACCTTACTCAAGACAAAAACATCCAAAATACTCACTCTACCTATTGACCATTTTTCCACCTTCAAATAATCACAAGTTGAGAATGAGGTATAGGTGCTCTTGCACCACTAATTATATGTCGTTTGTGAATTTCATTTTTTTTAATACAGTTGGTTGAGAGTGGGATGCACTACATTTTTACGTCGCAAACAATCTTGATTGGATGATGGTATGGATTGAACGATGTCAACAATCTAGTCGCGCATTAACATGGGAAGGTGTGGCTTCATTGGTTAAAGAAGCTCATCATAATGGAGATTCCAATGTTACACCAAGGGAAATTGATTTAGCATATGGTTTAAGAGATAAATAGGTACATATAAATATATTAATCACCCATATTATTTAATTATTTTCAATTATATTGATGTATATATATGTTGAGATTTTTTTCTTTGCATACATTCGACTAAGAATAAATATGTTTATCAATTGACGATATTGCAATAATTTTTACATGTTTGACATATTGCAGGTGAAACACCACAAGGCTATGTGGTGCAATGGTCGTACATTTCAAATCAAAAAGTTGGATGACATGAAGAGAACTTGTGATTCTAGGATAACTGGAGTCTTTCAAGTGACTAATGTTTCATCTAGAAGCGACATACATCCAAAAGTCTCAGAAAATCGATACTATGGGATTTTGGATGATATACTTGAGTGTGACTTTAAGTCCTTCAAATTAGTTATGTTCATCGTCCTATGGTACAAACTATGATTGAATGAAAATGATCCTGAGAGAACTGTTATTGATCATGATAATGGATTTACCATGGTTAATAGAAGGTCAATCGAGCGAGCTGGAAATGAGCCCTATGTTCTTCCAAGCCAATATGAGCAAGTATTTTACTTAGAGGTTCTAGGTAAACCGGGTTGGTCATTTGTTGTTAGACATGATCCAAGAGGAAGGCCGGTAAGGTATAATGTGGTGGAAGAAGAAGATACCAAAGAACTAGAAGATGATGTAGATGATGATCAAGATCAACGATTAGTTGATGATGTTCCTGATGAAGATGTCAAAGAATAGGAACTAGAACATGATGATGAAGATGATATCCGTGTGGATGATGACATTATCAAAACTGATATCAATGACGATGATGATGGTATGACCAATCCTTACAATGTCAAATTTGGATATGATGATACAAAAAAAGAGTTGGATGAATAAGAAGATCAATGACATTGAAATGTATGAGTTATGCAATTATATTATCTATTTGATATTAATTTCTTGATAGAATTATATTTGACTTATGTGGTTACATAATTAATTCATGATGTTTTTTTTTAGACTGCAGGAATCGGTCGGGTATCCATCCCCCTGTAAACTGCAGTGCGCTTGGTAAATTTTTTTTCACATGACCAGTGGAGCTGGCGTGACATGCCCTCCAGTGCCATGGGTTTGGGGGGAGACTAGACCTCGTGACCTCTTTCCTGCAACATGATGCTTTAGCCAATCGAGCTAGGCCCCCCACCCCAATTCATGATGTTTTTAATTTTTATGCCATTACATAATTAATTCATGATGTTACAACTATTGTAGCTCTCCTAGAAATTTCTATATGATCATAATGATTAGTGTTTTGGGAAATTTGATGAAAGATGACACATTGATCGTAGTAGTGAAATAATTGCAAAGTCGTTTAGATTTTTTAGACCAATCACCCTTCGTAATGTCATTTTTAGGATCATTTCCAATTGGATTACTAGGACACATAAGGTAGGATTTTATTGGCTTATCTTGGAGGAACATTGTGGCTTTGTGTGATGTGAGAAAATTTTAGATGGGGTAGTTGCTATTGCTAAGGTGGATCACTCCTTTCTATGAAGGCCATACACTTATGATTGGGTCAAGTGTTCTTTTCTTTAGAAAATTCCTATTTCCTTTTTGATAGGTTATGATTTGATTAGATGGGTTCTTGCTGATGGGATCACTGTGTGTGATCCGAAACGTTGATACAAAAATTTACACAGTTGAATCCAAAAGCTTTAAATTATAACTTCATGGACTGTGGAAAACTCATGCCAGCTATAATTTATGTCTATTTTAATTTGTAATTTATTAAATTCAAACACATCAAAAATTATGTCCCTTGCTTTAATTGATTATTACATTATTTAATTATTAACTCAAATGACACCTCCAATTTAACTGTATATATCTAATTGAATATATCTAAAGTGTTGAACATTTTTAGATCAAATTTAGTAATTAACTCAAACAACTTTTCCAATTTAACTAACATCTTTTAAGATATTAAATAAATATGATTTATGAAAGAAGTATATTGGTGTGAAATTAAATATGATTTGTATTCCAATGTAAAAACTACAAAGAATGTAAAAAATTCTTTCAACACATAAACTATTATGTAGTAGTCAATTAAAATGAAAAAGCTTACTCTATATTAGTTAGGATACACAACTAAGAAAATGATCTAAATAGTCTAATAATTTGAACAATAGCATATAGCAATTTCTATAGAGTTGTAGATCTCTTCCATTGCAAAAACACAAAACAATATTAGGTAGATAATCAAACATCTTTCATTTCTATAGTGACTTATTTTATCCTAGAGGAACTAAGTATATAGTATACAAAGCAAACCAACAAACCCACAACTACCCCTATTTTGAAGGAGTTTAATTTTCTCCCCTTCCCGATCTCCCTATTATTGTCTAATTATTTTAAAGAGACCAAGGGTCATAACACAACTTTATTGAACCCACTAAATAGCTTGGTTAATGAAACTTGACAAAAGCAACAAAACAATTGCTACATTTGGAATTTCATGTGGAATGAGGCGAAATCGTCAGATCTTAATCAGGATCCTGCGATCGATCAGATCAAAGGATCTTTTTTCAGATCAGATCAGAGCGATCAGATCAGAGATCAAGGACATCACGTCGCGTCAGGCGCTGCCGAGACAATCAATCATCAGATCCATCGACATCAATCCATCCGCGTCGAATAAATCTTTCGATAAAGGCGCGTCGAGAATCAAAAGGTCAATGCGATCGAAAGAAAGGATCAGGAAATGAAAGATCGAAAGAGATCGTCAATGAATCCCGGTCTGCATCGAGAACCATCGTCGCGAGAGATCGTCATTTCCCTTCGCTGTTGTCCATATTCAAAATTGCTCATCAGAAATAAATTGGACCTCAAAGTCTATTTAATAGAGATTAAATTTTCAGACCATCGTTAAGATGTTAAATGTTGCTTTAATTAGCTTTAGACAACTTATGTTGGAATGTAGGGTATTAAATGTGTTATAACCACATCCTTGTTGTTAGAAGATGCCAAGAGGCAGTTGAGGGAGTTGATGGTTCGAAATCAAGGAGTTAGAGGTCCTAAGATTTAGGATCATGACATAATGATAAGTTGCAAAATGTTGTTGCAAAGTTGCATGACAACATTGTTAGGTTGCATGCAACTTAGTTGGATTGGAATCCCTTAAAATCAGGAGTATGGGATCGATCAACTTCCCTTGAAAGATGGAAAAGGCATCTATGTAAATGTGTGGCTCATAGAAAGTAGTTAGTTTTTGTTGTAATCAAGTTTTGTTGTGTGAAATAGAAGGAAGGATTGTAGAATTCTGTGTTTTCCCGAGTACTTTGAGAAACAGTGGTATCAAAGGCATTGTAAATACTAATTTAGCACAGTATCTGTGTTCATAGGATAGTTTAGAGTAACTTTCATTTTGCATTCAGGTTGCTTAGAGTAGATTTGTTGTTTTGAATTCATAAATTAGATTGTAGAGGGTTTGTTTTCTCTATTTTGAGCAGTTAGACTTAGAATGGCTCCCCCATAAACACTGACCACGGGATCTTCCTGAGATTAGTTGAATATGGAAGGGGAGCCAAACCACTGTAAATATTTAGCAGTAGGAATCCCAAAGAGCCAAGCAAGTATTTTTAAATTCAAACCCTAGGCGAGCTAGGACAGTCCGGTTAGGAGTTTGATAGAGGAAACTGAAGAGTACAGGTAGGGGTAGAGAGTACAGTACGGAAGAAGTCCCTAGGTAGGGATTAGTCATATCTTGACATGTTGAAAAGGATTGAGGTCTATCCAATCCATTTGTGTAAGAAAAAGGCAAGAAACCAGTGTAACCCTAGGAATTAGGCCTAATTAGCCTATTTTCCCTTGATAGTAGGAATCCACTGTATGGATGAGACAGGGGTATGACACCCTATGAAACATTTAAAGGTTCAAAAAGGGTGTCTGGAAGTGAAGTTTATTTGATAGGTTGTTTGACAAGTTTAAGCAAGAAAGGAAGAAAAGTGACTGGTAAGGGCTACTAGAAATTAGGCCTCACCAAAGCAATTTCTTGAAAGCAGGTAGTGTGAAGATTGAACACTAACAAAAATGGATCTATTTGGATGTGAGATGCATGATGACAATACCTCTAACACCCCTGCAAGTAGTTCAAGCAAGATGATGAAGTTGGCACTTAGATTCTTCTAAGTCCAAGAGAGAGTAACTAGTTTCAAAAGAGGTGTTGGTCTTCCAAAGGTAAAGCACAAGTGGAAAACTCTTTGAGAAGAGTTGGAGTAGGACTAGGATAGTCATCCAAGCTCAACAAGAACCCATTGGTATCAGGTTCCAGGAAGGAGACAGTGAAAAGGTCTTCTAGGAGATTGTGCAAGCAACCTTTTGGTTCACCATACACCATATTGGTATCAGAGCCTTTGTTTGATCAAGGCTTGTGATTGATGTTGCAACCCACTGAGTCAGTAGTAGAGAACACACTAGAGGAAAGAACTATGGTGACTAATGTTGAGTTAGCTAAAAAGGTAGAAGAGCAAGAGGAGGATAACCAGAGGCTAAGAGAAAGGTTATCTCGAATGGAAAAGCTCTTGGATGAAGTCCAAGTAACAGCAGACAAAGTGAAGGATAAGATAGAACAGAAGGAAGAGCAGGAAGCAAAGGAAAAAGAAGAGGACTTGGAGGAGGAAGCTCCAAAACCTAACCCTGTTCTTGCTGAAGAACCATTCTTGAAGGCATTGCAGGCCTTAAGTGGCAAAGCTTTGGAAGGAGTGCCACTATTCAGTGGACAAATGGACCCTGATTCAGTTGTGGACTGGATTGAGAGTATTGAAAATCACTTTGAATGTGATGGTATAATAGAGGCCCAAAAGGTAAAGGTGGCCAAGTCAAGGTTGAGAGGAGCAGCTCTCACATGGTGGAAATTTGTACAAGTTGAAAGAGAGAAAGAAGGCAAAGGTCCCATAGTTACATGGAGAGGAATGGTAACTAAGATAAGGCAGACCTATCTACCTGATGATTATGAAGTTCAGTTGCATAGGAGAAGACACAATCTTAGGCAAAAAGATATGGATGTTCAAACATACATCAAGGAGTTTCAAAAATTGTGTCTCAGATCAAAGGTGGTTGAAGATGAAAGCATCAAGCTAGCAAAGTATTTGAATGGACTTAAGTGGTCTATCCAAGAAGACATGAGCCTAGTGAACTTCAAGACCATCTGCCAATGCTATCAAATGGCCTTAAAGGTAGAGGAGAAAGGAAAAAAGAAGCAAGAGCAAAACCCCAAAAGTAGAGGTAAAGGGAAAGACAACAGAGGACAAAGAGGTGGCTATGGTGGAAGGAGTTCAAAACCAAGGGCCCAAGGAGAAGTCAGATACTCTGAGCAGCAAGAAGGAAGCTCTAGTAGAGGTGGTAGAGGAAGAGGTTTCAGCTCCAGAGGAAGAAGTGGTGGACAAGGAAGAGGTAACTACTTTACCAACATGAAATGCTACCACTGCAATCAATTGGGACACCCGGCCTATAGATGTCCAGAGAAAGGTAGTACTTCTCATGGAGGAGATAAGAGAACTAACCTGGTTCATGATGAGACAGCTGCAACAGATAAACATCTTGAATTACCATTGAACTCAGAGGAAGGTGAGAACCTCATGATGAGGAGAACTTTGATCAAGGAACCGGTTAAAGAAGAGCCAAGCCAAAGGAGGTCCCTGTTTAGGATAAAATGCAAGATGATGGGGAAAGTGTGTAGAGTCATCATTGACTCAGGTTCTACTGACAATATTGTGTCAGAGGAGGCAGTCAGTAAGCTGAAGTTGACAAGGATACCCCACAAAAATCCTTACAAGGTCACATGGCTCAATAAAGGTCAGCATGTCTTGGTGAATGAACAAGCATGGGTGGAGTTCTCAATTGGTAGGTACAAGGACAAAGTTTTGTGTGATGTGTTACCTATGGATGCATGTCACTTGCTCCTAGGTAGACCATGGCAATTTGATCGCCAAGCTATCCATGATGGAGCAAAGAACTCCTATAATTTCAAGAAAGATAAGGTAACCTTCAAAATTCAGTCTTTGCTAGAAGACACAGAGGTGCAGCCAGTAGGTCCTAAATTGCTCATGGTTGGAGAAAAAGAGTTCCTAGAAGCCTTGGAAGAAGGAGAAGGAGTTGGTTATGTAGTGATGATCAAGCCAAGAGAGGTGAGCAAAGAGAAAGCAGCTGAAAAACCAGAGCTACCTATGGAGATACAGAAATTGTTGCAGACCTATGAAGGCATTGTAAGTAGTGGTCAACCAGCAACATTACCCCCTAAGAGAGCCATAAGTCATAGGATAGACTTGATACCAGGGTCTACCCTACCAAACAAAGTAGCCTATAAGATGAGTCCTCAACAAAATGAGGAAATAGCTAGGCAGATTCAAGAACTTCTAAACCAAGGTCTCATTAGGAAAAGTATCAGTCCATGTGCAGTACCAACTGTCTTAGCACCTAAAAAGGGAGGAGAATGGAGGCTTTGCACTGATTCCAGGGCCATAAATAAGATAACCATCAGGTATAGGTTCCCTATCCCTAGGATTGAAGATCTCATGGATTGTCTAGGTGGAGCTAGGTACTATACCAAGATAGACTTAAAGAGTGGTTATCACCAAATTAGGATACATGAGGGAGATGAGTGGAAAACAGCCTTCAAAACCAATGAGGGTCTCTATGAGTGGCTAGTTATGCCATTTGGATTGTCTAATTCCCCCTCCACATTCATGAGACTCATGAATGGAATCCTTAAAGACTACATTGGAAAATTTGTAGTGGTGTATCTTGATGATATACTAATCTATAGCAAAACAAAAGAAGAGCACCTTCAACAGACAGAGTTGATTTTCAAGAGGCTGCAGGAGGAGAAGTTGAAGATAAATTTGGAAAAGTGTGAGTTCATCAAAACAGAGCTGGTGTACCTTGGATTTGTGCTATCACATGGAAACTTGAAGATGGACAACAGCAAAGTGGAAGCCATCCTCAATTGGACTACTCCAAAAACAACAACAGAGGTAAGAAGCTTCCATGGTCTTGCTCAATACTATAGGAAGTTTATAAGACAGTTTAGTGCTATTTGTGCTCCTATGTTGGATACCATAAAAGGAGGAATGAAGACTAAGTTTGTATGGAATGAGCAAGCTAACAAAAGTTTTGAGTTGCTGAAGGAAAAGGTAGCTACCCAACCTGTTTTGGTGTTACCAAGCTTTGAGAAGCTATTCACCATTGAGTGTGATGCAAGCAATGTGGCTATTGGAGCTGTTCTCAGTCAAGAGGGCAGACCGGTGGCTTTTCATTCAGAGAAGTTAAGTGAAGCCAAGAAGAAGTATTCTTCTTATGACCTTGAGATGTATGCATTGGTCCAGGCTTTAAGGAAATGGAGGCACTACTTGCTTCCCAAGGAATTCATAGTGTATTCAGACAACCAAGCACTCAGTTTCCTAAATTCACAAGAGAAGTTGAGTCACAGACACATGAAATGGGTGGAGTACTTGCAAGCTTACACCTTCAATATCAAGCACAAGAAAGGAGCTCTCAATAAGGTGGTAGATGCCTTGAGTAGAAGAGTCCTCACAATTCAGGAAATTCAGTTGAAAAGCATTGGGATAGATCATTTCAAAGATCTATATGCAGATGATGAAGATTTTGCAGACATCTATAAGGTATGTGCTGAATACAAGAATCACTTTCATAATAAATATGCTGAATATACTTTGCAAAGTGAACTTTTGTTTAAAGGGAATCAGCTATGTGTTCCTAGAGGTTCTATTAGAGAGAACTTAATACAAGAAAATCATAATGGTGCATTGAGTGGTCATTTTGGGAACACCAAGACTCAAGAACTTGTCCAAAGGTTTTACTATTGGCCAAAGATGAACCTAGATGTCAGGAGGTATGTGGAGAGTTGTATAGTGTGTCAAAAGGCCAAGGGTACTTCTTCAAATGCAGGCCTATACCAACCATTGCCCATTCCTACTAGGCCATGGGAATGCTTGAGTATGGACTTTGTCAAAGGGTTACCCAAGACAAGACAAGGAATGGACAGTGTTTATGTGGTTGTGGACAGATTCAGCAAAATGGCTCACTTTGTGCCATGTAAAACAACCAATGATGCCAGTCAAATAGCCTCTCTTTTCTTCAAAGAGATAGTAAGGATTCATGGATTACCAATCAACATTGTATCAGATAGAGACACTAAGTTCATGAGTCATTTTTGGAAGACTCTTTGGCAAAGATTGGGCACTAATCTATCTTTTGGATCTGCATACCATCCCCAAACTGATGGTCAGACCGAAGTTGTAAATAGGACACTTGGAAATCTCTTAAGATGCTTGACCAAGGAGTATGGTCAACAATGGGATCAGATGATTGGGCAAGCTGAATATGCCTATAATGATACTGTCAACAAATCAACAGGGAAGAGTCCCTTTGAAATTGTCTATGGACTACATCCTAGAGGAATCTATGAGTTGAGAGACTTAAAGGATGGAGTCAAGGGAAGTGGATATGCTGATGATTTTGCCTATGCAATGCAGGAGATTCATGATACAGTCAGAAAAACATTGGCAGAAAATACCATGAAGCATAAGACTAAGGTGGATGAGCATAGAAGAGAAGTGCAGTTCCATGTTGGAGATTTAGTGATGGTGCATTTAAACAAGTCTAGACTGCAGAAAGGAGTTCCTCATAAGTTGCAAATGAAGAGGATAGGTCCCTATCCTATCTTGGAGAAATATGGAAACAATGCTTTCAAGGTGCAGTTACCAGATGACAGTGGACTGTCCCCTATTTTTAACATTGCAGATCTAGTCCATTACAAAGGACCACCACCAAACATAGATCAGACTCTCCATGAAGTTATCCAAGATGTGGAAGAACTCAAACTACCCTCTGCTCCAGTCAAGCAAGATGACAGTGTATTGGATACTAGGGTCTATAAGAGAACTAGAACCAAGGAGTACAAAGAACATCTGATTAAAAGACATGGTCAACCTGATGCTGATGCAGTGTGGATCAAGGAATCAGAGTTCAAGAAGTTGGGCATTGATCTCAACTTGCTCAATCCAAGGGTGGATTGAAATCTTTTGTTTTGGGGAGGATGGTGCAAGAGAACCTAGGCTAAACTCCAGTTTGTTATGTTCAATTTTGGCTTGTACCTGATCTTAGCCAAGTCAAGGTATTAGTGTGTTTGCTTTGGACCTTAGAAGGTCTTGTTTGTGTGTGATGAGTTAGTCACTAGGACTAAAGTCATCTTAGTTAGTCATTGATGTTAAATGTTGCTTTAATTAGCTTTAGACAACTTATGTTGGAATGTAGGGTATTAAATGTGTTATAACCACATCCTTGTTGTTAGAAGATGCCAAGAGGCAGTTGAGGGAGTTGATGGTTCGAAATCAAGGAGTTAGAGGTCCTAAGATTTAGGATCATGACATAATGATAAGTTGCAAAATGTTGTTGCAAAGTTGCATGACAACATTGTTAGGTTGCATGCAACTTAGTTGGATTGGAATCCCTTAAAATTAGGAGTATGGAATCGATCAAATTCCCTTGAAAGATGGAAAAGGCATCTATGTAAATGTGTGGCTCGTAGAAAGCAGTTAGTTTTGTTGTAATCAAGTTTTGTTGTGTGGAATAGAAGAAAGGATTGCAGAATTCTGTGTTTTCCCGAGTACTTTGAGAAACAGTGATATCAAAGGCATTGTAAATACTGATTTAGCACAATATCTGTGTTCATAGGATAGTTTAGAGTAACTTTCATTTTGCATGCAGGTTGCTTAGAGTAGATTTGTTGTTTTGAATTCATAAATTAGATTGTAGAGGGTTTGTTTTCTCTGTTTTGAGCAGTTAGACTTAGAATGGCTCCTCCATAAACATTGACCACGAGATCTTCCTGAGATTAGTTGAATATGGAAGGGGATCCAAACAACTGTAAATATTTAGTAGTAGGAATCCCAAAGAGCTAAGCAAGTATTTTTAAACTCAAACCCTAGGTGAGCTAGGACAGTCCGATTAGGAGTTTGAGAGAAGCCCGAAGAGTGGTGGGGTAGAAATTACTGATCTGAGGAAGAAGTCCCTATAGGTAGGGATTAGTCATATCTTGACATGTTGAAAAGTTGGGGAGTCTATCAATCCATTTTATTGTAGAAAAAAAGGCAAGAAACGGTGTAACCCTAGAATTAGGCCTAATTAGCCTATTTTCCATGATAGTAGGGAATCCCTTTGTATGGATAGAGACGGGGGTATGACACCATATGAAACATTTAAAAAGGTTCAAAGGTGTGCGGAAGTGAAGTTTATTTGATAGGTTGTTTGACAAGAAGTTTAAGCAGAAAGGCTGAGAGAAAAGTGGTAGTGGGGCTACTAGAAGTGGAAGCCCCTCACCAAAGCAATTTCTTGGCCAGTGAGTGTGAAAGATTGAACACTAACCAAATGGATCTATTTGGATGTGAGATGCATATTGATAGTACCTCCTTAACATCCCACATAGAGTTCAAACAAGATGATGAAGTTGGCACTTAAGATTCTTCTAAGTCCAAGAGAAATAACTAGTTTCAAAAGAGGTGTTGGTCTTCAAAGGTAAAAAGCACAAGTGGGAAAAATATTGCTTGAGAAAAGTTGGAGGCGGGGACTAGGATAGTCATCCAAGCTCAACAAGAACCAGTGGTATCGAGGTTCCGGGGAAGGAGGCAGTGAAAAGGTCTTCCTGAGATCATGGATCTCAATCAAACGCCAAAATCAAGGATCGTCTTTTTGCAGTCGAAGATCAAAGGAAATCGATCAGGATCGCGTCAATCAGGCGGATCGATCAATCAAGAAATCGGATCGCTGCGTCAATCGATAAATCGCGCAAAATCGAAAGTCAGAAATCGCCAAAGATGTCGAAAGAGATCGTCGCGCGTCAGTTCAATCGATCTCCGGAAAATCCATCGGATCTTTCATCAGTTGTAGTGTAATGTGCATCAGCTAAAAATATCAAGTAAAGCCTATATATACTATTATATAATAATAAATATAATTATATTATATATAATTTAATCTAATATTACTATTATATTAAATATATATTATATAAATTATAATTTGTATTATATAAAAATATACTTATTATTAATTATTAATTATAATAATTTTGTT
This sequence comes from Sequoia sempervirens, assembly GCA_007258455.2. Taxonomy (NCBI): domain Eukaryota; kingdom Viridiplantae; phylum Streptophyta; class Pinopsida; order Cupressales; family Cupressaceae; genus Sequoia; species Sequoia sempervirens. Next base: position 25,935,683 of record VDFB02270651.1, read on the forward strand.
AAAGAATATAATATATAATTATAATAAGTCGAATAATTATATAATTTATTATGTAAATATAGCTAATATATACTTAACTATATATTAGAATATTAAAACCTAGAAAAATGGTGCCAGAATTTTCAATTTAATTAACATACTCTAAAAAACTAGCTCATCAAAATTGAAGAAGTGAAAGGTCAATACCAGCGTCGAAGAAGAGAGGAAGAGTTTCAAGGAGTGAAAACAAGGTCCATACCAGTGCCGAGGAAGATATTGGAGTTAAAACAAGGTCAATACCAGCGCCGACGAAGAGTTTGGAGGAGTGAAAACAAGGTGAATACCAATGCCGAGGAAGAGTTTGGAGGAGTGACAAAAAGGTCAATACCAGTGCCAGGGATGAGGTTGAGGGAAGTCAGTGAAAATCCATGACCAAGGGACAATGAGTACTGTAAGTTTGGCACCCCCATTCTCTTTAACCTACATTTTTTCATGCCTAGTTTCCAATTTAGATGCAATATTTATGCATGCATAATAGGGATAATAGGAGCTTCATGCCTCGAACAAGGGTTTCAAATTCACCTCAAACATTAAATGGGAGTAAATGTGGATCAACCTCTATGATATTGCACTCAAGTTTTGCATCTAGAGCACACATATACAAAGATCATGAATACATATTAATACACAAGATCACATAGGCAAAGAGATTCACGCCAACTAGAAAAAAACCTTAGATAAAAGCTCATGGTTCACAAATGATATGCACAGAGATAAACCTAATACATGGTCTTCACATGCCATAATGGTCTACACCGGATTCTTCAAATGCTAAATGTGAATCTCTGAATTCTTTGCAGATTGGCCTTTACTTCGTCATGCACAAGCAACTTACAAACCCCACAACTTATATTAATAGCCTTAAAACAACAATGTACATAGGTAATTAAAACCTAAAAACTCTCTCAAGTGCATAAATACCTTGAAGAAGATGTTGGTTGATATTTTCTTTGCTCAATGCTTCAAAAAACAAAGTGGAAACACAAAACACATACCCATATACACAACAAAAATTTGTATGCAATTTTTTTTGGAACTTGGATCTCATGGCTTTCACAAGTACCCTACACAAAGAGAATCGTCTACACAAAAGGAGGGATATTGAATGTAAACATTTTTTTTTTTTAATTTAATTATGCAATAATACAAGGTCATAAATGAACCCGTTTTGCTTTGATATCATGTTTGAGAACTCATAATTAAGTCCCACTAAGTTCTTTAAATCATGTACAACCATATGAGAGAAGACTGCTGCTATGTGTACTTGGATACCATGGAGAAAGGCTCTTTGGGCTATTTCATCAATCAAGGTATTGTTAAATTTTAACACCTAAAAGTGAGAATGAAGAATCTTTCCTACGATGGTGTCCAATTATGCTTCTCAATACCTAGATTACAAAATCTTTGTCAATATCATTGCCATCACAATTAAACTTATTGCTTGAGATATAGTCATAGAGGTAAACAAATTGGCTTTCTTGATAGTAGATACATTATAGACAATTCAATCCTTGCATCAAATATTGTTGAATGGGCCCAACAAACTACTCATGATGCCCTTACTATTAAGTTAAAACTTTAACAAGGCATATGATTGCATCAAATGTCCTTTCATGACCTTTGAATGAAGAACCTTCATTCAAAAATGATGCCATGTCAAGACTTTCAAATGAAGGTATTTTTTATTTTAAATATTTCATGTCCAAAATGCTTTATAAAAGGAACCTTTGCATGAAGGACCTTCAAATGAAGACCTTAATTCAAAGGTCCTTCATTAGAAGATCCTTCATATGAAGGTTCCTTTAATGCAATCCCATTATAGCTCTTAGAGTTGTTAGAGATATTTTTGTTTCGAAGTAGAGATTGGACCATCAAATAGTGTCACCATGAATCTACCAAGATATCCATCAAATTGACAAACCCTGACTTAATAATCACAAATTCACAAGAAAATTGCCCCTATCAGCCCTAGGGAATCACTTCAATGCCAAGTTTCTTGCTTTAATAGACCCCTAAATGCAATGAACCTCTATCATACAATGTTGCACACCAATCCACCAAGTTATAGTTCCAATAAAATGGGTGGATTGGTGGATGCCATTTTTATTTAGCCCTCAAACCCTTACATAGGAAAAATAGGGCAGTCCCTGTATTTGATTGTTTTTTCCCACAAAATAGTGATTTAGCACTTTAAAACAAATGGAAATGAAAGGGAACACATATATTTATCTACACCAATGATCTAAGAGAATTTAAAGCTTGTACGGATCCATACAACACAAAGAACTTAAGAAAAATAGTAAAAACACAAAAAATTGCTTCAAGAACGTGGTATTTGATATGAAATTTTGGTATCAACTCCTCCAACAACCTTTTCTCGGGCCTTGGAAGGATTTTTTAAATCATCTCAAACCCAAACTACCTTCAACCATGATGCAGAGTGAGTAGGGGAAGCTTCTTTAGATGATCAACTAGATGATCAAACCACCAACTTAGCATAGCTCTCTCAAATACTCTTTAAGTGGACCTTTCCAATCCACTATTCCTTCAAGGAAAAGACCCCCCCAACTAGGGTTATTGTACTCAAACAATAAAGAGGGATTGTATCCACTTGGGTCATGTCAAATAGGACTAAACCAAACCATGACACTCAAGTTTGCACTTAGGAAACTCCATTTTCTCATTGCTCTAACCACTAGGCCTCTTTACCACTAAAAGGCTTGTAGCCCTGCCTGGTAGGACAGTCAAAATAAAATCCACATATAAGATTCTATCAGGCCCAAACCACTGAACTTAGACAAGTAATATATGCCCCTACAAAGTCTGAAAACCTTCTTTCTTGACAGTGGACAATAAAAGAGAAATGGACCAAAATAACGCTACTCTAAGAGGCCTAATTGGCAGGCTACAACATGATAGTTGACTATGTAGGTTCTCCCCTTCACCCCAAAGCATTGAAATAGGTTCTTACAGGATAGTTACACCCATTTCTATCACTCCTAAGTGCCTTCACAGTTAAAATCACCCTAAACAAGCAAAACTCAACTTTTTTCTTCACAATCTAGGCTTGTCACATGAGGATGCTAGGCCTAGAACATTGCAAAACGTCCTCCACACAACATGCATAGTAACATTTAACACTTGTTACAAAGTTTAAAGTCATTAATTGCAAGGGACAGTCTCCTTCATACATTGATTTGATTTGTGATGGACACATTTGGACGACAGTAACAGTTGCAATCTATCAAGACTTGATTACTTTATAACTAGTCAAATTTTAGCGATGAAATGATAGATTAATCATAATGTCACCTTGGGATCACATCACCATGAAAGAACTTCATCCAACATCCTTATGAGTGTAGGTACCACCAAATAGGTATTTGTCAGATCTGTCTTCCTCGTGAGGAAATTAGGGGAAAGAAAGAGAAAGTGAGACATGTAGTAGGTCTAAAAAGGAGGAGATCAACTAGAGGTCAAAATATTAGAAAGAAAATTACGTAAACATATGGAATTTTCTAACTGGCATGAAGAAGTCATGTTCTTATGATGATGATGAGAGCATGGAGGCTGACAGCCAGAGTGCCCTTGAGGTCTGAGCATCTCACAGGAAACAATGGGTACTTAAGGAACTTCACTCAGCAAACACTAATTTTTTGTGTCAGCGAGAGGATATATCGCATAACACCATCGTCATTACATGGTTTGGGCCTATTTTGCATGGATGGCATAAAGGTCTGTTACGAAGAAGTTACTAAATTGATGGAGTATGTTGGACCTTGTTATAGTTACAAAGATTGAATGCAACTGGTTCGATATACACGAAGTATGCATAGTGAAGCCATTATATCGGCTAAAAATAAGGATGAAACAAAGGTAGCTATGTACATTGTGTGAGCCAAAGCATCGGGGAATATTGTGGTTTATAAATAGTACCCACGACACGGTAAAAAAAGCAACCCAATTTAAAAGTGAGGTCTTGCTTGAGAAATGCGTGTATTAAGTATGTGCGATAAAATCAATAACTGGGAAAGAGTTGCTAATTGATTACAATTGAATGCAGATGATACAAAACCACGGTTACTATGGGGAATTGGTATGTACTATATACCATTTTACCCAACCTCCAATTAATGACTCCAATATACCATTTTATTATTATGTTTTTAAAGTAAGTCTATTGGTTTCATTTTATTCAATGTTTTTTATATTTAATTTTTGTCGCGGGGAGGACATTGAGTTGTAAGGGAAGGCTCAGGCCGAATGCAGTGCGATAAATGTAGTGCTTTGCGATAGGTTTACCTCATTGTAATTGTACAAATTAGATATGAGAAAAATGTTTTTATTATTATGTTTTTTCCTTAAGTTTGGCCAGTTAATTTCGATAATGTTTTTAATATTCTTATTGCAGTCGACTAATCGAGGAAAGGCACCAGCAGTAGAGGAGAGCATCCATAGGGTCGAGGTGCAGTCATTGTTATTGGATGATGACATCACATATTCAACAAACCCTCTCGATATTATAAGGAAGACACAAAAAAATGCAATGAAGAAAATCCTTAAGTTGTTATTCATAGTGCCTCAAACAGATGAGATAATAGAGAGGGTTAAAATATTGACTGAGAGATCACAAAACTTGCAAGTAAGTTGTCATGAAGTCTTTAATTATAACATAAGTTCATTCATGGTTTTATATTTTGTACTCTTTTGTCATGAACTAAAATATGTGTTTTTTTTACAGGATTTTTTGCATCCTCATGATGCTCCTGACCATGATCAGGGTACTGCAAGTGCTGCCCGAGGAGTAGGGGTCAGTACAAGTGTCCATCTTGATCTTCCTGCGTATACATCACATCATCGGTTATATGGAGTACTATATTATGTTGAAATGTAACCACTGTGTCGAGGCATTAGGTAGTCTTTGGTGATATAGAGGCCACTAGTACTAGTGATGTTTTGCTGTATTTCACTGGTGATGTAACCTTTCGTGTTTCAATTTTAGAGCATGTAGAGTGTGATCAACATGTTGAGCATGATAAGGCTATAGAAGATCAAGAACATGATGTGGCCCCATCAGGTAAAGAGGACCACTCTAATGTTCTTTTAAACATATTTAATTGCAATTGGTGTATTAATTAATGTAACCTTTCATGTTTCAACTCCAGATTAGGATTTAGAGGGTGTTCAACATGAGGCTATAAGACAAGATCAGGAACATGATGTGGCCCCATCAGGTAAAGAGCACCACTCTAATGTTCTTTTAATTAATGAAATACTTGTAACAATAATAATAAAACATATCAATTTAACATTTCTTTGTTATTGCAGCATACCCCACCTTGTAGCGGCCTCCACGTCGTGATTAGTACATGACTAGGCATACATTAAGATTACGAGTAGATGGCAGAACAAATGAAGGGGGGACATATGATTTAGAAAATGATACTCCACTTCAGATTTTGTTAGCTTCAAAAAAGAAACAAAAAAAAAGTGATTGTAATCATATTATGACAACCATATTTTTGATAATATGTAAAAACTGAAAGAATGAATGTTATATGTTAATGAATGAATGTGAATATGTTAATGAATGAATGTTATATGCTAATGAATGAATGTTATATGTTAATGAATGAATATTATATGTTATGAATGGATGAATGAATGAATGTTATATGTTATTAATGGATGAGTGAATGAATGAGAATATGCTAATGAATGAATGTTATATGTTAATGAATGGATGTTATATGTTATTAATGGATGAATGAATGAATGCTATATGTTATTAATGGATGAATGAATGATTAATGTTATATGATCGGGTATGGGGAATTGAGAGTGATGTGAGGGGGCGGGGGAGGGGCCAAATGAGCTTCCATCATCACGTGTTTGCTCCTATTAAGTAGAGAATATTAAACTATTCTCAAAACTAAGAGAATCTCAATAAGGTAATGCAATTTTCAATATAAGAAATGCATTGTTTTAAGCATCAAACCAATATGCAAAGATGAAAGAAAGTGCTAAATTTTCACTATGGTGGCAGAAAAATGATTCTTTATATCTTGATGCCTTCATTTTCCAAGCTAATTCTCCTACTTTGCATAGATTTTCCATGTTTGTGGATGTGATATGACTCCTACACAAAAAACATGTACCGGTTTATGGCCTTCAATCCAACTACATCCAAGTATCTTTTTAATTCCTCTATCTTTCATCAATCTCTTTACTATTTGAACCTCGTACAAATGTTTTAGATGAAGAACCCATTATTGTGAAATGTGCCTCCAGTTGAGTAAACTAAATCCATGCTCTGCATAATAATTTGAAGTTGTTTCCATTCCAATGTTATGAGTTTAGTTTGTTTGTATGGCTTTGTATGAATACCACATTGTGTTGTGTGTGGATTTGGTTTCAAAGCTCTGTTTCTTTTGTTTTTAGTGGTGACATAACTCTAAAATTTGAGTTTTGTGCAGGTTAGTGGAAAAATTGATAGCTCTGAAGGGTTTAGAGGCTCTATTGAGATAGATACATGGATATTTGGATCTTGTTGTTGATGGGAGGCTTCCACTTAACCATGAAATTTTGTACCATCTGCAGGTATGCAAAAATTTCTCTACTTACATTCATTCAACTTATTGTCTTCCTTACCAAAATCTACCCTTGTTAAGCCACAACCATAACTAGCACATTGTCATAATGCTTCAATCTCAGTCATTAATATTTGTCTTGAAAAAAAGGATAATAGTCATTAATACATTACTAAGGGAAAACATATTTCATAAAGACCTATGGAGGATAAACCACAATCTACCAATCCATTAGAGACTCATAGTGCATAAAACCATTGAAAATAAATCACAGTCATAACCTTTGCTAAGGGCACATGATAGTATTTTGGATTGTTTACAAATTCATATCTATGATCATAAGCATCATAAGCCTCTATAATCTTTATGATTGCACTAAGTTGAATGACCGTTGACTTTGGATTTAGTTGACTAATCCTTTGTCTTAGCACTGCCACCCATATTCATCAAATCACTATGCATTGTTGATCTTTCATATCATAGTCCATTTTATTGATATTTTCATACATTGTTTTAACTCTTAAGACTATCCTTTATTGATTATTGATTATCTTTTAAATAATTTTCTACCTCTCATGATTTGGAATCTTCTTTAAGACTCTAATCTCTTTCCATCATTGCTCACTTGGTGAGGGGTACTGTCACTGTACTTGTTTGAAATGCTTTTGGACTGTCATCCTTTGAATCTACCCTTTACATGAGTATCTTTTACTGCCCTTAGTTGATAGTCCTTCTAGGTGACTGCCCTTTATATGTATGGTGATTTTCTTCTTTGAGCAATTGATTTGAGTGTCATTTGAATATTGACATTATCTCTTTCATGCCTACTAGGTCTGTGCTCTGCTCCTCTTTTGTGCCCATTGACCTCATACATTTAATATGACAATCCTTTAGTGCTCTTGAGGTTTTTCATCATGATTCATAGTCAAAACCTTTATAAAACATTCATAAAGAGACCTATTGGGCACAAAACATAGTCATAACTTATAGTCATTAATCATTGTCTAAAGTTAGTATAACTATCCTTTCAACTTCACAAGGTCACTGCCATTTAAGTTTTCTAAAATGACTATCTCTTGAAGACATTTATGAATATCCTAGGTTTTATTCATGGTGTTTTATATTTTTTGCACCCTCATTACTATCATTTCCCTTGCGAAAATCATCTTTTGTTAGTTGATTGTCATTATTTTTCCTTGAGATTTGAACCCTTTGTGATTTCTCATCAAAACTCTATATCTTTAGTATTCTGCCATAGTATTGCCCCTCTGTTACATCATACATTGTGTATTGCTTCATGCTCATGAATATCAATGCACATGAATGTCCTCTTTAAATCATCCCATTTTCATAGGTTATTAGTCATAACAAACTATCCTTTCAACTTCACAAGGTCACTCAGTATTTGTCTTTTATCCTTGGAATATCATCATGACTATCTTGGTGATCGTTGTCCATCATTGAAGATTTTGACTGATCACTTTCCATTTCTTGATGCAGAGCATCATACCAAACCACCCAACAACATCTTTCCTTCAGGGAATTTCAATCCCAAATAGAATCAGGAGAAGATCAAATATATAAACTTCAAGAATTTACTTAACTTTCATAAAAAATCAATCAAAACTCATCTACCATGTCAACAAAATTCATCAAATTATTAAGGCTATCAACAAGCCACTCACCATATTAGTTCTACACACCTGTACCATAACTCAAACATCATTAAAGTGTCTATTACAACATCAAAACCTAATTAGAGAACCATTCACATCCTCTACTATACACCCTATCAATCTTCATAGCAATTGTATTCCAAACTAGGAAATATGATTACAAAGCAATTCATCATGATAATACCCTATTCTTAGACTTTATGACCACTGAGAACTCCATCAAGAAGCCAAGAACAAACCCTTATATCATTGCTCTATCTGATTATCAAGTTTTGCATATAAGCACTACCCAACACATTGAATTCACAAGTCCAAAACCACCATACTATCAAAATATGCCTTCACAATACTATCCAAACATAGTTACAACTCCAATACCACTGTGCAAGCAAGTTTCATCACAAACTAATCACCATTATCATTAATTTTTTAATAGATCACTATTTTAGTAGTCATTCATCAAATCACTGCAAAGTTTGAAAACCCTTAATCGAAAGTGAATTCCACAACCTGTGTAAATACCAAAGACTAAAATAAATATTTAGAAACTTTTATGTCCACATAAACATGCAAAAAGACCTTTCCATAACCTTAAAGAAATCATTAGTTTCTTACACTGCAGACACCGTGGAAAAGGTTAAAAATAATCTTTTATAAAAGGAAGTCACCTTCACCAAAACCCAAAAATCTCTTAGTGAATGCCATAAAATCCTAATTATTCATTTTAGGGATTAAAATATCCCTTTGAGGTTAAAAATATTAAGAAACCCTTGCTGAAAATCACAAAAAATAGTGAGGGTTTTATGAAACACATACTTACAAGCCTCCAACACACTGGCCACTACTTCCAACGCCTTGCAATACATATGCCTACACCTTCTACACCATTTCCAAGCCTCTTCAAGCTTTTTTCCTTCATGACCCATGACTGTAGCATCAATTTGTGTATGGAAAAGCTTAATTTTCATGTGTAGCAGCAACTCCATCAAGGAATTCTTGCATTTCCCTGCACCAACAATCATCAAAACATTCAAAACATCCTAATATTAACCTACTCCACCAATCTACTTGACCTACATTGGTGGAGTAGTGATGAAATACTCTATTAGACTCTCAAAACCCAATACACAGGGTTTCAGACCGAGCCACAAAAGATTGCTCAAACATGCATTATATCCAAGTGTCACCTTCTTACAAACCTAGGGTTTAATGCATACCTAAATCATTAAAAATAACATACACTACCTTCTATACCTTATCCTTCACCAAAACACCAAGGGCCATGTTTAACAAACTAAATGTAATTGCTAACTTTTCACTATGGTGGTAGATAAATGATTCTTTTTTCTTCTATTCCATAGCATTAAGTAAAATTATTGAAAGTAGAAATACCCTACTGCCTCCATGTGCCAAGCCAATTTCTCCAATATAGGCTTATTGGGTTTCACCAATATAGAATATAATCACCAATATAGAAAAGTTATGCAATCATCCCACAAAATCTTCTTTATTCCAAGTCAGCTTGAGTTTTCCTATAGAAATAATGGTATTGCTATGTGATTATGAGATCATCAAATCATTGAGATTTGCACCCACCTTTCTAATGTCAATGTTATAGGATTTGAGAGTTTTTCTTTATATTTCCATAGGTATTTCTTTAGTCCTCTCAAATTTATGCATTCATGTGTAATTTGAGAGGGTAACTCCATAAAGGTTTTGTGACAATTGAAGAATAATGCATTAGCTTATGTCCATCAAGAAAATAACAAGGGTTATTATGGGGCAATTTGATAGGAAATGAGTAGATCCCAGAGTATGCTACAAACCTTCATACTACAAACTTGTTCATGATAGAAGATTCTTGTTTTTTGACATGGAAAGAATACACTAAGTGATTGACAGACCAAGGATAGTGAACTATGTAGGAATATATGAAAGGGAAGTGATCAAGCATCTGCTACTATGGCAAGGCCAAGAGACACAAGTGGTTAGAGATCTTAAGCACAAGATGGTGACAATCAAGATAAGGAATAAATGTTAAAAGATAGAGCATTGTCCATTAGAAATCATTCGATAGTCATGAATGCCAAATGATCATTAACAATGGCAAGGGGTAGTGACTTCATCTCCAGAGATAGTCATTTAAAATACATGTCAAGTGGACTGTGTAAAGATAATTGAAGGTAGTGAAAACTGACAAGTGCAGTGCCAAATGAAAGAGACATCCATTTCTTAAAACTAGGGATAATCATAACAATCAGTTTAATACTCAACATAAAATGATGATGAAACAATAATGTAAGGACAATCATGATAATTTTTAGTATAATGACCATGAATGTAGAATTTAGGATAGCCTTGGTCCATTAAAGGTAGTCATAGGAAGGACAAGTCATGACTGTCCTCAACGATGAGTAAGATTTAAAGAGAGTCATCATCATGACTTTCTAGACATATGGATAGATAAAGATGCCCTAAGATGCAAGACAATAGTAGATAATAACAGCAAGGCAGTGAATACTTTGGTAGACATGTATGAAAAATTTCGTAGCATAGACAAGGTAGTGAACTATTTGAAAAAATGCCTCAAATAAATGTGGTCTCCTGGAATCCCATGACAAGCTAATGCAATTAGCAGTTGCTCAGGCTAGATATTAGTTACACAATGTGAAGTAATTTCATAACTACTTAGGTTGATCATAATAAACTATATTATAATTGAAATTTGTCATCTATCAATGTCTAGTTATTAGTTATGCAATGTGAAGTAATACTTTGGGTTTGAAAGGTGTGCAATGCAATGAATGTAATCAGCAATATGAATATAAACTACAAAAATATATTTTCTACAATTCATTAGTTAAACTCTTTATTTTATTTTGTATTCTATTATCTAATTGAACATATGTTCATGTGTGGAATAGGATAAGATAGGAATGATTGAAGCTTTTAAAGGTGCATTATAGAATCTTTGTAGGTATTTCTACCAGGGTAGTTGCCACTACAACATATTGCAAAACTAATTTTTAGATTGCTTCATTTAGCATCACCAATCATCTCCTCAAGAACATTGTCCCTATTTAAAATGATGGAAATATTTTGCATCTATCACAACAATTTCTATTTAAATAGTCATTTTGGTGCATATCTTACAATCATTGCATTCCAAGAGATGACATCTCTTTGAGCCATTCCATCAAATAGTTCATGTGCCTTATCCATACTTCCACATTTTGAATACATGTCTACTAGAGAATTTCCATCTATAATATTTGACAAAACTCCCCCTTCCATTATGTTATGATGGATGTCCATACCCTATTCCAAATCTCCCCTTTTGGCATAGGAAGGGAGGATGCTGACAAAGGTTGTCAAATTTGGCTTTACACCAACCAATTACATTTGCGTTAAAATTTCTAAAGCCTTTTGAACAAATCTATTTTGTGCATATCCTATGCCAATCATTGCAGTCCATGGGACCACATTTCTTTGAGGAATTTTGTCAAGCAGTTCACATGCCTTGTCTATGCTTCAACATTTTGCATACATGTCTAATAGGGCAGTTGCAACTACATCTGATGAAATTCCTCTATCCTTCATGTTTTGATTGATGTCCATACCCTATTCTAAAACTCCCCTTTTGGCATAGGAAGGGAGGATGCTGACAAAGGTTGTCGAATTTGGTTTTACATTAGCCAATTACATTTGCTTTAAAATTTCTAAAGACTTTTGAACAAATCTATTTTGTGCATATCTTACGCCAATCATTTCAGTCCACGAGACCACATTTCTTTGAGGCATTTTTTCAAACCATTCACGTTCCTTGTTTATGCTTCGACATTTTTCATACATGTCTAACAGGGCAGTTGCAACTACATCTGATGAAATTCCTCTATCCTTTATGTTTTTATGGATGTCCATACCCTATTCCAAAGCTCCCCTTTGGTACATGTAGGGAGGATGTTGGAAAAGGTTGTGGATTTACACCCACCAATTGCATTTTCTAGAATGTTTGTAAGGGTATGTGTAGGATCATGATGGGCCAAAAAGTGGCGATATGATGGGTATTTGTAGGGTATGTGGCTAACGACTTTATTTTTAGCCAAAATTGATGAGATGAAAAATGGTTTTTAAAGGAAATTCTCACCTTTCCACCAATATAAATGATGTTTTACTTTGAATTTAATAAATAATTATTATTCATTTTCTATTTGATTTACGACTAAAGTCCTAATTGGTAGGTTTATTGAAAAATATCTATAGCTTTCAAACAATATCACATTTTGTGAATCCAAAACATGTGTCACATTCTATGATTCACATACTATAAGATTAAAAAAAATTGAATTTTATGAAGTTCTGACCAAGTTAAGGTGGTTAGATGTATGAGTTTTTATATCTTTTAAAGTTGTAATAAAAATTCATAATTAATTATTTACTTAGAAAAAAATTATAAAAAAGTATGCATCACATCAGGACATGAGTCCTCTACTTATGTCTAAAATCTTATTAAAAAATATTATCATTTTATTATGGTTAGGGTGGTCAGATAGACACATACTTCTTATTTTTTCCTTGAAATTTAAGTACTACTACATTGAAATTTCAAATTTTCACCAAATATATTTTTTCTTAAACAAATAAACCTAGTAGTTTAGAAACTATAATCAATTTTCTACAGATTCTATTCTTACATATTTTTGAAATAATATAGATAAATTATTCAAATTTTTATGTCAAGTTGCCTAATTCTAATTTTTCTAAATTTTTCACCACTTAATGGCCTATTTTTTCCATGATGATCGTGCACATACCCGTAAATCCTTTCCAACAAATCCATTTTGTGTGTATCCAATAAAATGGAATGAATACTTTTTTTATAAAAAATTGCAGACTTTCATCGCAATTTTGACAAACTCAACTGACGAAACAACAAAAGCATCAAATGAAATTCCTATACCTCCGATGAAATTTTCGTCATTATGTCTTTCCCCTTTCGTCGCAATTTGGACAAATGTCTGGTGTTGTTCCGATGCTTTGGAAGAGGCATACCACTTGTGTTCTCGCCATTGCTCATCGCTATATCGACACAATTTTTTTCAAAATTCTGACGAACACCTCATCCCTTTTTCATGGTGACAACTGATGAAGTTAGCTCACAATTTCAAAATTTTAAAGTTTGATGGGAAAGTGACGAAAATTGTTTCATTGTTTCATTAGTATTTTGACAATCATTTGTCAAAATTTCAACAAACTTTTGTCAGAAATTGGAGCCAATTATAGTAGTGATTATTGATGTTAATTGATGTCATAATTCATATTTGATTCCTTATCAATTTCCTTTCAATTTTTTCTTTCATTTAGTGACTTCCTATAGCTTGTGGACAAGTGACTTATAACATGTGCTTATTATCTAACTACTACATTTATACTATTTATGAATCTCCACAACCATTTTTTTCATCTATATCTTAAACTACTTTATGCAAGCCACCTCATCATTTCTATGCACTATTAATTCTTATAAGGTATTTTATCCTTATTTTTACATAATGACTAATTTATTTGTGTGTTTCATTCAACCATCATGTTATATCCACCTCTATTGGCACTATAAAGAAGTAAGGGCTGGCAAAATAAATTTCATACATTAATTTTTAAAGAAGATATATGATGCAGGAGCATCCAGTGGTGTAAGGGAAATATTGCATCACCTAAAAATATATTTACTTTCATTTAGCCTTTTGTAGATGTTTTTTCATTTCTAGATACCCTTTTCGTTGAATAAGAATTCCTAGCTTTCAGAATTGTTTTTCTACTTTTTATGCTCAATTGCTATTTTTAGCAGGGGTGATTGGAAGGTGTGAGGAGGTGGAAATTTAAGGGAAGATTCAGGACAAGAAAATAAGCACTTTAGTGAAAGAATTAGGTCAAGATCATTCCCAGTTTGAAAGTTATTCAAGTTTCAATTTCTGCTTTTTTCCCTAAAAAATCTTCGAAGTCTAGTTTGAGGCACTAAACGGTCTCGTACGGGCCCAAAAATTATCGAAACCAACAATGCAAGTTCTTTGCACACTCTTCACTCTGAGACCTTTCCAATGGTTTGAAAAATGGAGTCCCGGATCAAAATTTATGGCTTCTGGAAGTTGGTCAATTTTTGGAAAATTGCCAATTTTTGAATTAGGACTCAATTTTTGAATTTCAAATTGTAAATTTCGGTGCCAAACCACCAAAACTCACAATTGGAATGTTGTTTTTGGATCCAAAACTAAAAGGGAGTTATTTATGGGTGGGGGTTTTTTGATTTTTGGTAGCTTTTTAGGGAAAATATTTCATATTGTGAAAAGGGGAATTTTTGTAGTTACTGTAACTTGCATGTATTACAGAACTCAAGGATTTGAGATTCTCTACATGTAATATTTTCATATTCAAAGTAATAATAATATTCTCTGGTTGTGTGGTGATTTTCTGTGTCTTGGATTAGCACCCTTTTCAAGTGGTATTAGAGTGGGTTTTCTTTAGCGTGTGGATAGATCACCGATCATGAGACAGTTCACACCAGGACCATGGTTGTGGGTTCGGGATATTCAAGATGTCTCCAAGAGTGATGCCTAGTAGGAATGGTGGTGTCAGAGGTGGTAGATGTGGAAAAAATGCTGGTGGAAGAGATCCATTGGTGGCTAAGGATTTCAGAGCCCTCCAAAGACAAATCGATGCATTGCAAGAACAAATAAGAAGATGGTTCAACCTGAGAAGGAGAGAAAAAAGTGAAAATGAAGAAGAGGTGGAAGATTCAAATGTAGAAGAGGAAGAAGGAGTGATTTATCAAGATCAAATGTGGCTAATAAGGGCCATTTCAAAGATTGAAAAAATACCCAGAATAGAAGTTCCTCATTAGACTGGAAGTCTGGACCCGAAAGAGTTGATTGACTGGATCAATGAGCTAGAAGAGTATTTTGAGTATGAAGAAATAGAGGACCTAGATTGGGTTAAGTTTGCAAAAATGAAGTTGAAGGGCCATGAAAATATTTGGTGGAAAGAGGTCCAGTTGGAGAGAAATCAAAGAGGAAAAGGCAAGATCATCAATTGGGATCGCATGGTGGAGAAACTGAAGAAGTAGTTCATACTAGTGGACTACAAGTTGGATCTACTGAAGAAATTGTAAGGGTGGAAGCAAGGAAGCAAATCTGTGAAAGAATACACAGAATATTTTCACAAGATGATCACCGGAACGGGCCATGAAGAGGCCAACAAGGAGAAGGTAGCACGTTATCTTAATGGGTTATGGTCGAGAATTCAAGAGGAGCTAAGCCTAG
>VDFB02270651.1:25951403-26080552 GCA_007258455.2 Sequoia sempervirens
AAAGAGAGAGAGATAGATATATATGGGAAGACAAAGAGATGGAGATATATGGGAAGAGAAAGGAAGAGAGGTGGAGATAGAGAGTTGATGGATAGGGGGGATAGGGAGGGAGAGATGGTGAGAGATAGAGAGGGGGAGATAGAGAGGGGGAGGGAGAGAAAAGGATATAGATAGGTAGAGGAGGAGAGATAGAGAAGAGGGGAGAGGGAGAGATAAGCTGAAGAGGAAGAGAGAGAAGAGATGGAGATAGATAGGTAGAAAAGGGAGAGAAAGAAGAGGGAGATGGAGAGCCATATGTAGAAAGGAGATAACAGATAGGGAGAGAGGGAGAGATAGATCAATATATATAGAGGGAGAGGGAGAGACATAGAAAGGGGGTGATATAGAGAGATAGAGGGGGATAGTGAAAGAGAGAGATAGAGATATATGGGAAGAGAAAGAGAGAGAGACAGAGATATATGGGAAGAGAAAGGAAGAGAGATGGAGATAGAGAGTTGATGGATAGGGGGGATAGGGAGGGAGAGATGGTGAGAGATAGAGAGGGGGAGGGAGAGAAAGGGATATAGATAGGTAGAGGAGGAGAGATAGAGAAGAGGGGGAGAGAGGGAGAGATAGGTTGAAGAGGAAGAGAGAAGAAATGGAGATAAATAGGTAGAAAAGGGATGGTGTAGGAGCACCTAGGCTAAACTCTAGTTTGTTATGTTCAATTTTGGCTTGTACCTGATCTTAGCCAAGTCAGGGTATTAGTGTGTTTTCATTGGACCTTAGAAGGTCTTGTTTGTGTGTGATGAGTTAGTCACTAGGACTAAAGTCATCTTAGTTAGTCATTGATGTTAAATGTTGCTTTAATTAGCTTTAGACAACTTATGTTGGAATGTAGGGTATTAAATGTGTTATAACCACATCCTTGTTGTTAGAAGATGCCAAGAGGCAGTTGAGGGAGTTGATGGTTCGAAATCAAGGAGTTAGAGGTCCTAAGATTTAGGATCATGACATAATGATAAGTTGCAAAATGTTGTTGCAAAGTTGCATGACAACATTGTTAGGTTGCATGCAACTTAGTTGGATTGGAATCCCTTAAAATCAGGAGTATGGGATCGATCAACTTCCCTTGAAAGATGGAAAAGGCATCTATGTAAATGTGTGGCTCGTAGAAAGTAGTTAGTTTTTGTTGTAATCAAGTTTTGTTGTGTGGAATAGAAGGAAGGATTGCAAGAATTCTGTGTTTTCCCGAGTACTTTGAGAAACAGTGGTATCAAAGGCGTTGTAAATACTGATTTAGCACAGTATCTGTGTTCATAGGATAGTTTAGAGTAACTTTCATTTTGCATTCAGGTTGCTTAGAGTAGATTTGTTGTTTTGAATTCATAAATTAGATTGTAGAGGGTTTGTTTTCTCTGTTTTGAGCAGTTAGACTTAGAATGGCTCCCCCATAAACACTAACCACGGGATCTTCCTGAGATTAGTTGAATATGGAAGGGGAGCCAAACCACTATAAATATTTAGCAGTAGGAATCCCAAAGAGCCAAGCAAGTATTTTTAAATTCAAACCCTAGGCGAGCTAGGACAGTCCGGTTAGGAGTTTGATAGAGGAAACTGAAGAGTACAGGTAGGGGTAGAGAGTACAGTACGGAAGAAGTCCCTAGGTAGGGATTAGTCATATCTTGACATGTTGAAAAGGATTGAGGTCTATCCAATCCATTTGTGTAAGAAAAAGGCAAGAAACCAGTGTAACCCTAGGAATTAGGCCTAATTAGCCTATTTTCCCTTGATAGTAGGAATCCACTGTATGGATGAGACAGGGGTATGACACCCTATGAAACATTTAAAGGTTCAAAAAGGGTGTCTGGAAGTGAAGTTTATTTGATAGGTTGTTTGACAAGTTTAAGCAAGAAAGGAAGAAAAGTGACTGGTAAGGGCTACTAGAAATTAGGCCTCACCAAAGCAATTTCTTGAAAGCAGGTAGTGTGAAGATTGAACACTAACAAAAATGGATCTATTTGGATGTGAGATGCATGATGACAATACCTCTAACACCCCTGCAAGTAGTTCAAGCAAGATGATGAAGTTGGCACTTAGATTCTTCTAAGTCCAAGAGAGAGTAACTAGTTTCAAAAGAGGTGTTGGTCTTCCAAAGGTAAAGCACAAGTGGAAAACTCTTTGAGAAGAGTTGGAGTAGGACTAGGATAGTCATCCAAGCTCAACAAGAACCCATTGGTATCAGGTTCCAGGAAGGAGACAGTGAAAAGGTCTTCTAGGAGATTGTGCAAGCAACCTTTTGGTTCACCATACACCATATTGGTATCAGAGCCTTTGTTTGATCAAGGCTTGTGATTGATGTTGCAACCCACTGAGTCAGTAGTAGAGAACACACTAGAGGAAAGAACTATGGTGACTAATGTTGAGTTAGCTAAAAAGGTAGAAGAGCAAGAGGAGGATAACCAGAGGCTAAGAGAAAGGTTATCTCGAATGGAAAAGCTCTTGGATGAAGTCCAAGTAACAGCAGACAAAGTGAAGGATAAGATAGAACAGAAGGAAGAGCAGGAAGCAAAGGAAAAAGAAGAGGACTTGGAGGAGGAAGCTCCAAAACCTAACCCTGTTCTTGCTGAAGAACCATTCTTGAAGGCATTGCAGGCCTTAAGTGGCAAAGCTTTGGAAGGAGTGCCACTATTCAGTGGACAAATGGACCCTGATTCAGTTGTGGACTGGATTGAGAGTATTGAAAATCACTTTGAATGTGATGGTATAATAGAGGCCCAAAAGGTAAAGGTGGCCAAGTCAAGGTTGAGAGGAGCAGCTCTCACATGGTGGAAATTTGTACAAGTTGAAAGAGAGAAAGAAGGCAAAGGTCCCATAGTTACATGGAGAGGAATGGTAACTAAGATAAGGCAGACCTATCTACCTGATGATTATGAAGTTCAGTTGCATAGGAGAAGACACAATCTTAGGCAAAAAGATATGGATGTTCAAACATACATCAAGGAGTTTCAAAAATTGTGTCTCAGATCAAAGGTGGTTGAAGATGAAAGCATCAAGCTAGCAAAGTATTTGAATGGACTTAAGTGGTCTATCCAAGAAGACATGAGCCTAGTGAACTTCAAGACCATCTGCCAATGCTATCAAATGGCCTTAAAGGTAGAGGAGAAAGGAAAAAAGAAGCAAGAGCAAAACCCCAAAAGTAGAGGTAAAGGGAAAGACAACAGAGGACAAAGAGGTGGCTATGGTGGAAGGAGTTCAAAACCAAGGGCCCAAGGAGAAGTCAGATACTCTGAGCAGCAAGAAGGAAGCTCTAGTAGAGGTGGTAGAGGAAGAGGTTTCAGCTCCAGAGGAAGAAGTGGTGGACAAGGAAGAGGTAACTACTTTACCAACATGAAATGCTACCACTGCAATCAATTGGGACACCCGGCCTATAGATGTCCAGAGAAAGGTAGTACTTCTCATGGAGGAGATAAGAGAACTAACCTGGTTCATGATGAGACAGCTGCAACAGATAAACATCTTGAATTACCATTGAACTCAGAGGAAGGTGAGAACCTCATGATGAGGAGAACTTTGATCAAGGAACCGGTTAAAGAAGAGCCAAGCCAAAGGAGGTCCCTGTTTAGGATAAAATGCAAGATGATGGGGAAAGTGTGTAGAGTCATCATTGACTCAGGTTCTACTGACAATATTGTGTCAGAGGAGGCAGTCAGTAAGCTGAAGTTGACAAGGATACCCCACAAAAATCCTTACAAGGTCACATGGCTCAATAAAGGTCAGCATGTCTTGGTGAATGAACAAGCATGGGTGGAGTTCTCAATTGGTAGGTACAAGGACAAAGTTTTGTGTGATGTGTTACCTATGGATGCATGTCACTTGCTCCTAGGTAGACCATGGCAATTTGATCGCCAAGCTATCCATGATGGAGCAAAGAACTCCTATAATTTCAAGAAAGATAAGGTAACCTTCAAAATTCAGTCTTTGCTAGAAGACACAGAGGTGCAGCCAGTAGGTCCTAAATTGCTCATGGTTGGAGAAAAAGAGTTCCTAGAAGCCTTGGAAGAAGGAGAAGGAGTTGGTTATGTAGTGATGATCAAGCCAAGAGAGGTGAGCAAAGAGAAAGCAGCTGAAAAACCAGAGCTACCTATGGAGATACAGAAATTGTTGCAGACCTATGAAGGCATTGTAAGTAGTGGTCAACCAGCAACATTACCCCCTAAGAGAGCCATAAGTCATAGGATAGACTTGATACCAGGGTCTACCCTACCAAACAAAGTAGCCTATAAGATGAGTCCTCAACAAAATGAGGAAATAGCTAGGCAGATTCAAGAACTTCTAAACCAAGGTCTCATTAGGAAAAGTATCAGTCCATGTGCAGTACCAACTGTCTTAGCACCTAAAAAGGGAGGAGAATGGAGGCTTTGCACTGATTCCAGGGCCATAAATAAGATAACCATCAGGTATAGGTTCCCTATCCCTAGGATTGAAGATCTCATGGATTGTCTAGGTGGAGCTAGGTACTATACCAAGATAGACTTAAAGAGTGGTTATCACCAAATTAGGATACATGAGGGAGATGAGTGGAAAACAGCCTTCAAAACCAATGAGGGTCTCTATGAGTGGCTAGTTATGCCATTTGGATTGTCTAATTCCCCCTCCACATTCATGAGACTCATGAATGGAATCCTTAAAGACTACATTGGAAAATTTGTAGTGGTGTATCTTGATGATATACTAATCTATAGCAAAACAAAAGAAGAGCACCTTCAACAGACAGAGTTGATTTTCAAGAGGCTGCAGGAGGAGAAGTTGAAGATAAATTTGGAAAAGTGTGAGTTCATCAAAACAGAGCTGGTGTACCTTGGATTTGTGCTATCACATGGAAACTTGAAGATGGACAACAGCAAAGTGGAAGCCATCCTCAATTGGACTACTCCAAAAACAACAACAGAGGTAAGAAGCTTCCATGGTCTTGCTCAATACTATAGGAAGTTTATAAGACAGTTTAGTGCTATTTGTGCTCCTATGTTGGATACCATAAAAGGAGGAATGAAGACTAAGTTTGTATGGAATGAGCAAGCTAACAAGAGTTTTGAGTTGTTGAAGGAAAAGGTAGCTACCCAACCTATTTTGGTGTTACCAAGCTTTGAGAAGCTATTCACCATTGAGTGTGATGCAAGCAATGTGGCTATTGGAGCTGTTCTCAGTCAAGAGGGTAGACCGGTGGCTTTTCATTCAGAGAAGTTAAGTGAAGCCAAGAAGAAGTATTCTTCTTATGACCTTGAGATGTATGCATTGGTCCAGGCTTTAAGGAAATGGAGGCACTACTTGCTTCCCAAGGAATTCATAGTGTATTCAGACAACCAAGCACTCAGTTTCCTAAATTCACAAGAGAAGTTGAGTCACAGACACATGAAATGGGTGGAGTACTTGCAAGCTTACACCTTCAATATCAAGCACAAGAAAGGAGCTCTCAATAAGGTGGTAGATGCCTTGAGTAGAAGAGTCCTCACAATTCAGGAAATTCAGTTGAAAAGCATTGGGATAGATCATTTCAAAGATCTATATGCAGATGATGAAGATTTTGCAGACATCTATAAGGTATGTGCTGAATACAAGAATCACTTTCATAATAAATATGCTGAATATACTTTGCAAAGTGAACTTTTGTTTAAAGGGAATCAGCTATGTGTTCCTAGAGGTTCTATTAGAGAGAACTTAATACAAGAAAATCATAATGGTGCATTGAGTGGTCATTTTGGGAACACCAAGACTCAAGAACTTGTCCAAAGGTTTTACTATTGGCCAAAGATGAACCTAGATGTCAGGAGGTATGTGGAGAGTTGTATAGTGTGTCAAAAGGCCAAGGGTACTTCTTCAAATGCAGGCCTATACCAACCATTGCCCATTCCTACTAGGCCATGGGAATGCTTGAGTATGGACTTTGTCAAAGGGTTACCCAAGACAAGACAAGGAATGGACAGTGTTTATGTGGTTGTGGACAGATTCAGCAAAATGGCTCACTTTGTGCCATGTAAAACAACCAATGATGCCAGTCAAATAGCCTCTCTTTTCTTCAAAGAGATAGTAAGGATTCATGGATTACCAATCAACATTGTATCAGATAGAGACACTAAGTTCATGAGTCATTTTTGGAAGACTCTTTGGCAAAGATTGGGCACTAATCTATCTTTTGGATCTGCATACCATCCCCAAACTGATGGTCAGACCGAAGTTGTAAATAGGACACTTGGAAATCTCTTAAGATGCTTGACCAAGGAGTATGGTCAACAATGGGATCAGATGATTGGGCAAGCTGAATATGCCTATAATGATACTGTCAACAAATCAACAGGGAAGAGTCCCTTTGAAATTGTCTATGGACTACATCCTAGAGGAATCTATGAGTTGAGAGACTTAAAGGATGGAGTCAAGGGAAGTGGATATGCTGATGATTTTGCCTATGCAATGCAGGAGATTCATGATACAGTCAGAAAAACATTGGCAGAAAATACCATGAAGCATAAGACTAAGGTGGATGAGCATAGAAGAGAAGTGCAGTTCCATGTTGGAGATTTAGTGATGGTGCATTTAAACAAGTCTAGACTGCAGAAAGGAGTTCCTCATAAGTTGCAAATGAAGAGGATAGGTCCCTATCCTATCTTGGAGAAATATGGAAACAATGCTTTCAAGGTGCAGTTACCAGATGACAGTGGACTGTCCCCTATTTTTAACATTGCAGATCTAGTCCATTACAAAGGACCACCACCAAACATAGATCAGACTCTCCATGAAGTTATCCAAGATGTGGAAGAACTCAAACTACCCTCTGCTCCAGTCAAGCAAGATGACAGTGTATTGGATACTAGGGTCTATAAGAGAACTAGAACCAAGGAGTACAAAGAACATCTGATTAAAAGACATGGTCAACCTGATGCTGATGCAGTGTGGATCAAGGAATCAGAGTTCAAGAAGTTGGGCATTGATCTCAACTTGCTCAATCCAAGGGTGGATTGAAATCTTTTGTTTTGGGGAGGATGGTGCAAGAGAACCTAGGCTAAACTCCAGTTTGTTATGTTCAATTTTGGCTTGTACCTGATCTTAGCCAAGTCAAGGTATTAGTGTGTTTGCTTTGGACCTTAGAAGGTCTTGTTTGTGTGTGATGAGTTAGTCACTAGGACTAAAGTCATCTTAGTTAGTCATTGATGTTAAATGTTGCTTTAATTAGCTTTAGACAACTTATGTTGGAATGTAGGGTATTAAATGTGTTATAACCACATCCTTGTTGTTAGAAGATGCCAAGAGGCAGTTGAGGGAGTTGATGGTTCGAAATCAAGGAGTTAGAGGTCCTAAGATTTAGGATCATGACATAATGATAAGTTGCAAAATGTTGTTGCAAAGTTGCATGACAACATTGTTAGGTTGCATGCAACTTAGTTGGATTGGAATCCCTTAAAATCAGGAGTATGGGATCGATCAACTTCCCTTGAAAGATGGAAAAGGCATCTATGTAAATGTGTGGCTCGTAGAAAGCAGTTAGTTTTTGTTGTAATCAAGTTTTGTTGTGTGGAATAGAAGGAAGGATTGCAAAATTCTGTGTTTTCCCGAGTAC
Source organism: Sequoia sempervirens (assembly GCA_007258455.2). Classification (NCBI taxonomy): domain Eukaryota; kingdom Viridiplantae; phylum Streptophyta; class Pinopsida; order Cupressales; family Cupressaceae; genus Sequoia; species Sequoia sempervirens. The sequence continues at coordinate 25,958,995 of VDFB02270651.1, forward strand.
TTTGAGAAACAGTGGTATCAAAGGCGTTGTAAATACTGATTTAGCACAGTATCTGTGTTCATAGGATAGTTTAGAGTAACTTTCATTTTGCATTTAGGTTGCTTAGAGTAGATTTGTTGTTTTGAATTCATAAATTAGATTGTAGAGGGTTTGTTTTCTCTGTTTTGAGTAGTTAGACTTAGAATGGCTCCCCCATAAACACTAACCACGGGATCTTCCTGAGATTAGTTGAATATGGAAGGGGAGCCAAACCACTATAAATATTTAGCAGTAGGAATCCCAAAGAGCCAAGCAAGTATTTTTAAATTCAAACCCTAGGCGAGCTAGGACAGTCCGGTTAGGAGTTTGATAGAGGAAACTGAAGAGTACAGGTAGGGGTAGAGAGTACAGTACGGAAGAAGTCCCTAGGTAGGGATTAGTCATATCTTGACATGTTGAAAAGGATTGAGGTCTATCCAATCCATTTGTGTAAGAAAAAGGCAAGAAACCAGTGTAACCCTAGGAATTAGGCCTAATTAGCCTATTTTCCCTTGATAGTAGGAATCCACTGTATGGATGAGACAGGGGTATGACACCCTATGAAACATTTAAAGGTTCAAAAAGGGTGTCTGGAAGTGAAGTTTATTTGATAGGTTGTTTGACAAGTTTAAGCAAGAAAGGCAGAAAAGTGACTGGTAAGGGCTACTAGAAATTAGGCCTCACCAAAGCAATTTCTTGAAAGCAGGTAGTGTGAAGATTGAACACTAACCAAAATGGATCTATTTGGATGTGAGATGCATGATGATAGTACCTCTAACATCCCTGCAAGCAGTTCAAGCAAGATGATGAAGTTGGCACTTAGATTCTTCTAAGTCCAAGAGAGAGTAACTAGTTTCAAAAGAGGTGTTGGTCTTCCAAAGGTAAAGCACAAGTGGAAAAATATTTGAGAAGAGTTGGAGCAGGACTAGGATAGTCATCCAAGCTCAACAAGAACCCATTGGTATCAGGTTCCAGGAAGGAGACAGTGAAAAGGTCTTCTAGGAGATTGTGCAAGCAACCTTTTGGTTCACCATACACCAAGGGAGAGAAAGAAGAGGGGGAGAGGGAGAGCGATATGTAGAAAGGGAGAGAGAGAAGAAGATAGGGGAGAGAGGGAGAGATAGCTCAATATATATAGAGGGAGAGGGAGAGACATAGAAAGGGGGTGATATAGAGAGATAGAGGGGGATGGTGAAAGAGAGAGAATAGAGATATATGGGGAGAGAAAGGAAGAGAGGTGGAGATAGAGAGTCGATGGATAGGGGGATAGGGAGGGAGAGATGGTGAGAGATAGAGTGGGGGAGGGAGAGAAAGGGATATTATAGATAGGTAGAGGAGGAGAGATAAAGAAGAGGGGGAGAGAGGGAGAGATAGGTTGAAGAAGAAGAGAGAGAAGAGATGGAGATAGATAGGTAGAAAAGGGAGAGAACGAAGAGGGGAAGAGGGAGAGCGATATGTAGAAAGGGAGAGAGAGAAGAAGATAGGGGAGAGTCAAGGGAGAGATAGCTCAATATATATAGAGGGAGAGGGAGAGACATAGAAAGGGGGTGATATAGAGAGATAGAGGGGGATGGTGAAAGAGATATCTCTTCTTCCCTCTATTTATCTTTGTCTCCTTAAGTGTGCAATGGGTTCATTGAAGAGGTCTTAAAGGAGAATTATCATATCTTTAATCAAATGGCATGCTACATATATTGTGTGTTAGAAAACAAGTTCAACTGCCATTTAATGGTAAACCAGTTGTAGTGTAATGGTAAAATCCGCTAAAATATCAAGTAAAAGCCTATATATACTATTATATAATAATAAATATAATTATATTATATATAATTTAATCTAATATTACTATTATATTAAATATATATTATATAAATTATAATTTGTATTATATAAAAATATACTTATTATTAATTATTAATTATAATAATTTTGTTAAAGAATATAATATATAATTATAATAAGTCGAATAATTATATAATTTATTATGTAAATATAGCTAATATATACTTAACTATATATTAGAATATTAAAACCTAGAAAAATGGTGCCAGAATTTTCAATTTAATTAACATACTCTAAAAAACTAGCTCATCAAAATTGAAGAAGTGAAAGGTCAATACCAGCGTCGAAGAAGAGAGGAAGAGTTTCAAGGAGTGAAAACAAGGTCCATACCAGTGCCGAGGAAGATATTGGAGTTAAAACAAGGTCAATACCAGCGCCGACGAAGAGTTTGGAGGAGTGAAAACAAGGTGAATACCAATGCCGAGGAAGAGTTTGGAGGAGTGACAAAAAGGTCAATACCAGTGCCAGGGATGAGGTTGAGGGAAGTCAGTGAAAATCCATGACCAAGGGACAATGAGTACTGTAAGTTTGGCACCCCCATTCTCTTTAACCTACATTTTTTCATGCCTAGTTTCCAATTTAGATGCAATATTTATGCATGCATAATAGGGATAATAGGAGCTTCATGCCTCGAACAAGGGTTTCAAATTCACCTCAAACATTAAATGGGAGTAAATGTGGATCAACCTCTATGATATTGCACTCAAGTTTTGCATCTAGAGCACACATATACAAAGATCATGAATACATATTAATACACAAGATCACATAGGCAAAGAGATTCACGCCAACTAGAAAAAAACCTTAGATAAAAGCTCATGGTTCACAAATGATATGCACAGAGATAAACCTAATACATGGTCTTCACATGCCATAATGGTCTACACCGGATTCTTCAAATGCTAAATGTGAATCTCTGAATTCTTTGCAGATTGGCCTTTACTTCGTCATGCACAAGCAACTTACAAACCCCACAACTTATATTAATAGCCTTAAAACAACAATGTACATAGGTAATTAAAACCTAAAAACTCTCTCAAGTGCATAAATACCTTGAAGAAGATGTTGGTTGATATTTTCTTTGCTCAATGCTTCAAAAAACAAAGTGGAAACACAAAACACATACCCATATACACAACAAAAATTTGTATGCAATTTTTTTTGGAACTTGGATCTCATGGCTTTCACAAGTACCCTACACAAAGAGAATCGTCTACACAAAAGGAGGGATATTGAATGTAAACATTTTTTTTTTTTAATTTAATTATGCAATAATACAAGGTCATAAATGAACCCGTTTTGCTTTGATATCATGTTTGAGAACTCATAATTAAGTCCCACTAAGTTCTTTAAATCATGTACAACCATATGAGAGAAGACTGCTGCTATGTGTACTTGGATACCATGGAGAAAGGCTCTTTGGGCTATTTCATCAATCAAGGTATTGTTAAATTTTAACACCTAAAAGTGAGAATGAAGAATCTTTCCTACGATGGTGTCCAATTATGCTTCTCAATACCTAGATTACAAAATCTTTGTCAATATCATTGCCATCACAATTAAACTTATTGCTTGAGATATAGTCATAGAGGTAAACAAATTGGCTTTCTTGATAGTAGATACATTATAGACAATTCAATCCTTGCATCAAATATTGTTGAATGGGCCCAACAAACTACTCATGATGCCCTTACTATTAAGTTAAAACTTTAACAAGGCATATGATTGCATCAAATGTCCTTTCATGACCTTTGAATGAAGAACCTTCATTCAAAAATGATGCCATGTCAAGACTTTCAAATGAAGGTATTTTTTATTTTAAATATTTCATGTCCAAAATGCTTTATAAAAGGAACCTTTGCATGAAGGACCTTCAAATGAAGACCTTAATTCAAAGGTCCTTCATTAGAAGATCCTTCATATGAAGGTTCCTTTAATGCAATCCCATTATAGCTCTTAGAGTTGTTAGAGATATTTTTGTTTCGAAGTAGAGATTGGACCATCAAATAGTGTCACCATGAATCTACCAAGATATCCATCAAATTGACAAACCCTGACTTAATAATCACAAATTCACAAGAAAATTGCCCCTATCAGCCCTAGGGAATCACTTCAATGCCAAGTTTCTTGCTTTAATAGACCCCTAAATGCAATGAACCTCTATCATACAATGTTGCACACCAATCCACCAAGTTATAGTTCCAATAAAATGGGTGGATTGGTGGATGCCATTTTTATTTAGCCCTCAAACCCTTACATAGGAAAAATAGGGCAGTCCCTGTATTTGATTGTTTTTTCCCACAAAATAGTGATTTAGCACTTTAAAACAAATGGAAATGAAAGGGAACACATATATTTATCTACACCAATGATCTAAGAGAATTTAAAGCTTGTACGGATCCATACAACACAAAGAACTTAAGAAAAATAGTAAAAACACAAAAAATTGCTTCAAGAACGTGGTATTTGATATGAAATTTTGGTATCAACTCCTCCAACAACCTTTTCTCGGGCCTTGGAAGGATTTTTTAAATCATCTCAAACCCAAACTACCTTCAACCATGATGCAGAGTGAGTAGGGGAAGCTTCTTTAGATGATCAACTAGATGATCAAACCACCAACTTAGCATAGCTCTCTCAAATACTCTTTAAGTGGACCTTTCCAATCCACTATTCCTTCAAGGAAAAGACCCCCCCAACTAGGGTTATTGTACTCAAACAATAAAGAGGGATTGTATCCACTTGGGTCATGTCAAATAGGACTAAACCAAACCATGACACTCAAGTTTGCACTTAGGAAACTCCATTTTCTCATTGCTCTAACCACTAGGCCTCTTTACCACTAAAAGGCTTGTAGCCCTGCCTGGTAGGACAGTCAAAATAAAATCCACATATAAGATTCTATCAGGCCCAAACCACTGAACTTAGACAAGTAATATATGCCCCTACAAAGTCTGAAAACCTTCTTTCTTGACAGTGGACAATAAAAGAGAAATGGACCAAAATAACGCTACTCTAAGAGGCCTAATTGGCAGGCTACAACATGATAGTTGACTATGTAGGTTCTCCCCTTCACCCCAAAGCATTGAAATAGGTTCTTACAGGATAGTTACACCCATTTCTATCACTCCTAAGTGCCTTCACAGTTAAAATCACCCTAAACAAGCAAAACTCAACTTTTTTCTTCACAATCTAGGCTTGTCACATGAGGATGCTAGGCCTAGAACATTGCAAAACGTCCTCCACACAACATGCATAGTAACATTTAACACTTGTTACAAAGTTTAAAGTCATTAATTGCAAGGGACAGTCTCCTTCATACATTGATTTGATTTGTGATGGACACATTTGGACGACAGTAACAGTTGCAATCTATCAAGACTTGATTACTTTATAACTAGTCAAATTTTAGCGATGAAATGATAGATTAATCATAATGTCACCTTGGGATCACATCACCATGAAAGAACTTCATCCAACATCCTTATGAGTGTAGGTACCACCAAATAGGTATTTGTCAGATCTGTCTTCCTCGAGCGAGGGAAATTCAGAAGAGAAAAAGGAAAGTGAGACATGTAGTAGGTCTAAAAGAGGGAGATCAACTAGAGGTCAAAATATTAGAAGAAAATTCTGTAAACATATGGAATTTTTCTTGCTGAAGGGGTCATGTTCTTATGATGATGAGAGCATAGGTGACATCGAGGTGCCCTTGAGGTACAAACATCTACGAAAACAATGGGTACCCAAGGAACTTCCTCCAATAAACACTTTTTTTGTCAACGAGAGGATATATGCATAGCACCATCGTCATTACATGGTTTGGGACTATTTTGCATGGATGGCATAAAGGTCTATTACAAAAAAAGTTACTGAATTGATGGAGTATGTTGGACCCTATTACAGTTACAAAGATTGGATGCAATTGGTTCGATATACATGAAGTATGCATAGGTATGCATCCGAAATTATATACCTACTAAAAGATAAGGATCAAAATAAAGGAGTGGCTATGTACATTGATAAGGCCAAAAGCATCGGAATATTGTAGGGTTTATAAATAGTACACGACACTGGGTAAAAAAGCAACCCAATTGCATATTCGAGGTGGAGGGAAATCGTGTATTCGTATGTGCGATAAAATCAATAACTGCAGGGGAAGAGTTGCTAATCGATTACAATTTGAATCACTTAGATACAAACATAGTTACTATGGGGGTGGTATGTACTATATACCATTTTACCCAACCTCCAATTAATGACTCCAATATACCATTTTATTATTATGTTTTTTTTTTTTTCGTAAGTCTATTGGTTTCATTTGTAATGTTTTTTTATATTTAATTTTTGTCACAGAGGACATTGATTGTACGAAGGCTCCACCAGAGCAGATTATGATGCATCTTCGGTGCTTCTACCCGATAGGTTTACCTCATTGTAATTGTACAAATTAGATATGAGAAAAATGTTTTATTATTATGTTTTTTTCATAAGTTTATTGGGTTAATTTTGATAATGTTTTTAATATTCTTGTTGCAGTCAACTGATTGGGGAAAGGCACCAGCAGTAGAGGAGAGCATCCATAGGGTCGAGGTGCAGTCACTGTTATTGGATGATGACATCGCATATTCAACAAACCCTCTCGATATGATAAGGAAGACACAAAAAAATGCAATGAAGAAATCCTTCAATTGTTATTCATAGTGCCTCAAATAGATGAGATAAGAGAGAGGGTTAAAATATTGACTGAGAGAGTACAAAAATTGCAAGTAAGCTGTCATGAGGTCTTTAATTATAACATAAGTTCATTCATGGTTTTATATTTTGTACTCTTTTATGTCATGAACTAAAATATGTGTTGTTTTTACAGGATTTTTGCATCCTCATGATGCTGGCCATGATCAGGGTACTGCAGGTGCGCCCAGGAGTAGGGGTTGGTACAAGTGTCCATCCTGATCTTCCTACACATACATCACATCATCCAACCCCATCATCCGTGCCTATATTGTCAACTGAAATGGCAACACAGCAGGCATTAGGTAGTACTCGGTGATATAGAGGCCACTAGTACTAGTGATGTTTTAGCAACATTTCGGTGATGTAACCTTCGTGTTTCAATTTTAGAGCATGTAGAGTGTGATCAACATGTTGAGCATGATCAGGCTAGAGAAGATCAGGAACATGATGTGGCCCCATCAGGTAAAGAGGACCACTCTAATGTTCTTTTAAACATATTTAATTGCAATTGGTGTATTAATTAATGTAACCTTTCATGTTTCAACTCCAGATTAGGATTTAGAGGGTGTTCAACATGAGGCTATAAGACAAGATCAGGAACATGATGTGGCCCCATCAGGTAAAGAGCACCACTCTAATGTTCTTTTAATTAATGAAATACTTGTAACAATAATAATAAAACATATCAATTTAACATTTCTTTGTTATTGCAGCATACCCCACCTTGTAGCGGCCTCCACGTCGTGATTAGTACATGACTAGGCATACATTAAGATTACGAGTAGATGGCAGAACAAATGAAGGGGGGACATATGATTTAGAAAATGATACTCCACTTCAGATTTTGTTAGCTTCAAAAAAGAAACAAAAAAAAAGTGATTGTAATCATATTATGACAACCATATTTTTGATAATATGTAAAAACTGAAAGAATGAATGTTATATGTTAATGAATGAATGTGAATATGTTAATGAATGAATGTTATATGCTAATGAATGAATGTTATATGTTAATGAATGAATATTATATGTTATGAATGGATGAATGAATGAATGTTATATGTTATTAATGGATGAGTGAATGAATGAGAATATGCTAATGAATGAATGTTATATGTTAATGAATGGATGTTATATGTTATTAATGGATGAATGAATGAATGCTATATGTTATTAATGGATGAATGAATGATTAATGTTATATGATCGGGTATGGGGAATTGAGAGTGATGTGAGGGGGCGGGGGAGGGGCCAAATGAGCTTCCATCATCACGTGTTTGGCCCTGTTAAGTAGAGAATATTAAACTATTCTCAAAACTAAGAGAATCTCAATAAGGTAATGCAATTTTCAATATAAGAAATGCATTGTTTTAAGCATCAAACCAATATGCAAAGATGAAAGAAAGTGCTAAATTTTCACTATGGTGGCAGAAAAATGATTCTTTATATCTTGATGCCTTCATTTTCCAAGCTAATTCTCCTACTTTGCATAGATTTTCCATGTTTGTGGATGTGATATGACTCCTACACAAAAAACATGTACCGGTTTATGGCCTTCAATCCAACTACATCCAAGTATCTTTTTAATTCCTCTATCTTTCATCAATCTCTTTACTATTTGAACCTCGTACAAATGTTTTAGATGAAGAACCCATTATTGTGAAATGTGCCTCCAGTTGAGTAAACTAAATCCATGCTCTGCATAATAATTTGAAGTTGTTTCCATTCCAATGTTATGAGTTTAGTTTGTTTGTATGGCTTTGTATGAATACCACATTGTGTTGTGTGTGGATTTGGTTTCAAAGCTCTGTTTCTTTTGTTTTTAGTGGTGACATAACTCTAAAATTTGAGTTTTGTGCAGGTTAGTGGAAAAATTGATAGCTCTGAAGGGTTTAGAGGCTCTATTGAGATAGATACATGGATATTTGGATCTTGTTGTTGATGGGAGGCTTCCACTTAACCATGAAATTTTGTACCATCTGCAGGTATGCAAAAATTTCTCTACTTACATTCATTCAACTTATTGTCTTCCTTACCAAAATCTACCCTTGTTAAGCCACAACCATAACTAGCACATTGTCATAATGCTTCAATCTCAGTCATTAATATTTGTCTTGAAAAAAAGGATAATAGTCATTAATACATTACTAAGGGAAAACATATTTCATAAAGACCTATGGAGGATAAACCACAATCTACCAATCCATTAGAGACTCATAGTGCATAAAACCATTGAAAATAAATCACAGTCATAACCTTTGCTAAGGGCACATGATAGTATTTTGGATTGTTTACAAATTCATATCTATGATCATAAGCATCATAAGCCTCTATAATCTTTATGATTGCACTAAGTTGAATGACCGTTGACTTTGGATTTAGTTGACTAATCCTTTGTCTTAGCACTGCCACCCATATTCATCAAATCACTATGCATTGTTGATCTTTCATATCATAGTCCATTTTATTGATATTTTCATACATTGTTTTAACTCTTAAGACTATCCTTTATTGATTATTGATTATCTTTTAAATAATTTTCTACCTCTCATGATTTGGAATCTTCTTTAAGACTCTAATCTCTTTCCATCATTGCTCACTTGGTGAGGGGTACTGTCACTGTACTTGTTTGAAATGCTTTTGGACTGTCATCCTTTGAATCTACCCTTTACATGAGTATCTTTTACTGCCCTTAGTTGATAGTCCTTCTAGGTGACTGCCCTTTATATGTATGGTGATTTTCTTCTTTGAGCAATTGATTTGAGTGTCATTTGAATATTGACATTATCTCTTTCATGCCTACTAGGTCTGTGCTCTGCTCCTCTTTTGTGCCCATTGACCTCATACATTTAATATGACAATCCTTTAGTGCTCTTGAGGTTTTTCATCATGATTCATAGTCAAAACCTTTATAAAACATTCATAAAGAGACCTATTGGGCACAAAACATAGTCATAACTTATAGTCATTAATCATTGTCTAAAGTTAGTATAACTATCCTTTCAACTTCACAAGGTCACTGCCATTTAAGTTTTCTAAAATGACTATCTCTTGAAGACATTTATGAATATCCTAGGTTTTATTCATGGTGTTTTATATTTTTTGCACCCTCATTACTATCATTTCCCTTGCGAAAATCATCTTTTGTTAGTTGATTGTCATTATTTTTCCTTGAGATTTGAACCCTTTGTGATTTCTCATCAAAACTCTATATCTTTAGTATTCTGCCATAGTATTGCCCCTCTGTTACATCATACATTGTGTATTGCTTCATGCTCATGAATATCAATGCACATGAATGTCCTCTTTAAATCATCCCATTTTCATAGGTTATTAGTCATAACAAACTATCCTTTCAACTTCACAAGGTCACTCAGTATTTGTCTTTTATCCTTGGAATATCATCATGACTATCTTGGTGATCGTTGTCCATCATTGAAGATTTTGACTGATCACTTTCCATTTCTTGATGCAGAGCATCATACCAAACCACCCAACAACATCTTTCCTTCAGGGAATTTCAATCCCAAATAGAATCAGGAGAAGATCAAATATATAAACTTCAAGAATTTACTTAACTTTCATAAAAAATCAATCAAAACTCATCTACCATGTCAACAAAATTCATCAAATTATTAAGGCTATCAACAAGCCACTCACCATATTAGTTCTACACACCTGTACCATAACTCAAACATCATTAAAGTGTCTATTACAACATCAAAACCTAATTAGAGAACCATTCACATCCTCTACTATACACCCTATCAATCTTCATAGCAATTGTATTCCAAACTAGGAAATATGATTACAAAGCAATTCATCATGATAATACCCTATTCTTAGACTTTATGACCACTGAGAACTCCATCAAGAAGCCAAGAACAAACCCTTATATCATTGCTCTATCTGATTATCAAGTTTTGCATATAAGCACTACCCAACACATTGAATTCACAAGTCCAAAACCACCATACTATCAAAATATGCCTTCACAATACTATCCAAACATAGTTACAACTCCAATACCACTGTGCAAGCAAGTTTCATCACAAACTAATCACCATTATCATTACTTTTTGAACAGATCACTATTTTAGTAGTAATTCATCAAATCACTTTGCAAGTTTCAAAACCCTTAATCGGGTGAATTCCACAACCTAGATGTAAATACCAAGAGTAAAATAAATATTTAGAGACTCTTTTATGTCCACATCAACATAACAAAGACCTTCCATAACCTTCCTTAAAGAAATCATTAGTTTCTTACACTGTACGCTGTGAAAAGGCTAGTAAAATAGGCTTTTTTTACAAAGGAAGTCACCTTCACTCTACTCCAAATCACTCAAAACCAAAAAAAAACCTTAGTAAATGTTACAAAACTCCCAATTTATCCATTTTCAGGGATTAACAGAGCCATTGAGAGAACATATTAACAAACCCTTGTTTGTAGGTAGAAAATCACCAAAAACAGTGAGGGTTTTATGAAACACATACTTACAAGCCTCCAACACACTGGCCACTACTTCCAACACCTTGCAATACATATACCTAGAAATTCTACACCATTTCCAAGCCTCTGTAAGCTTTGTTCCTTCATGACCCATGACTTTAGCATCAATTTGTGTATGGAAACCCTTAATTTTCTTGTGTAGCAACAACTCCATCAAGGAATTCTTGCATTTCCCTGCACCTACAATCATTGAAACATTCAAAACATCCTAATATTAACCTACTACACCAATCTACTTGACCTACATTGGTGGAGTAGTGATGAAATACTCTATTAGACTCTCAAAACCCAATACACAGGGTTTCAGACTGAGCCACAAAAGATTGCTCAAACATGCATTGTATCCAAGTGTCACCTTCTTACAAACCCTAGGGTTTAATGCATACCTAAATCATTAAAAAAAATATACACTGCCTTCTATACCTTATCCTTCACCAAAACACCAAGGGCCATGTTTAACAAACCAAATGCAATTGTTAAATTTTCACTATGGTGGTAGATAAATGATTCTTTTTTCTTCTATTCCACAACATTAAGTAAAATTCTTGAAACTAGAAATACCCTGTTGCCTCCATGTGCCAAGCCAATTTCTCCAATATAGACTTATTGGGTGTCACCAATATAGAAGATAGTCACCAATATAGAAAAGTCATGCAATCATCCCACAAAATCTTCTTTATTCTGAGTCATCTTGAGTTTTCCTATAGAAATAATGGTTTTGCTATGTGATTATGAGATCATCAAATCATTAAGCTCTGCACCCACCTTTCTAATGTCAATGTTGTAGGATTCAAGATTTTTTCCTTATATTTCCATAGGTATTTCTTTAGTCCTCTCAAATTTATGCATTCATGTGTCATTTGAGAGGGAACTCCATAAAGGTTTTGTAACAATTGAAGAATAATGCATTAGCTTATGTCCATCACGAAAATAACAAGGGTTATTATGGGGAAATTTGATAGGAAATGAGTAGATCCTAGAGTATGCTACAGGCCTTCATACTATAACCTTGTTCATGATAGAAGATTCTTGTTTTGTGACATGGAAATAATACATTAAGTGATTGATAGACCAAGGATAGTGAACTATGTAGGAATATATGAAAGGGAAGTGATCAAGCATCTACTACTATGGCAAGGCCAAGAGACATAGGTGGGTAGAGATATTAAGCACAAGATGGTGACAATCAAGATAAGGAATCAATGTTAAAAGATAGAGCATAGTCCATTATAAATCATTGGATAGTCATGAATGCCAAATGATCATTAACAGTGTCAAGGGGTAGTGACTTCATCTCAAGAGATAGTCATTTAAAATACATGTCAAGTGGACTGTGCAAAGATAATTGAAGGTAGTGAAAAGTGACAAGTGCAGTGTCAAATGAAAGAGACAACCATTTCTTAAAACTAGGGATAATCATAACAATAAGTTTAATACTCACCATAAAATGATGACGAAACAATAATGTAAGGACAATCATGATAATGTTTAGTACAATGACCATGAATGTAGAGTTTAGGATAGCCTTGGTCCATTAAAGGCAGTCATAGGAAGGACAAGTCATGATTGTCCTCAAATACGAGTAAGATTTAAAGAGAGTCATACCATCATGACTGTCTAGACATATTGATAGAGATAAAGATGCCATGAGATACAGGACAATAGTAGATAATAGTAGCAAGGCAATGAACTGTTTGATAGAATACTTTGGTAGACATTTATGAAAAATGTTGTAGCATAGACAAGGTAGTGAACTATTTGAAAAATTGCCTCAAATAAATGTGGTCTCATGGAATGCCATGACAAGCTAATGCAATTGGCAGTTGCTCCTAGATATTAGTTACACAATGTGAAGTAATTGCATAATTGCTTAGGTTGATCGTAATAAACTATATTGTAATTGAAATTTCGTCATCTATCAACATCTAGTTATTAGTTATGCAATGTGAAGTAATACTTTGAGTTTGAAAGGTGTGTAATGTAATGAATGTAATCAACGATATGAATATAAACTACAAAAATATATTTTCTACAATTCATTAGTTAAAATCTTTATTTTATTTTGTATTCTATTATCTAATTGAACATATGTTCATGTGTGGAACAGGATAAGATAGGCATGACTGCAGATTTTGAAGGTGCATTATAGACTCTTCGTAGGTATGTCTACCAGGGAAATTTCCACTTCAACATATTGCAAGCCTAATTTTCAAATTGCTTCATTTAGGATCACCAATCATCTCAAGAAAATTGTTCCTATTTAAATGATGGAAATAGTTTGCATCTATCACAACAATTTCTATTTAAATAGTTATTTTTGTGCATATCCTACAATCATTGCATTCCAAGAGATGACATCTCTTTGAGCCATTCCATCAAATAGTTCATGTGCCTTATCTATACTTCCACATTTTGAATACATGTCTACTAGAGCGTTTCCAACTATAATATTTGACAAAACTCCCCCTTCCATTATGTTATGATGGATGTCCATACCCTGTTCCAAAGCTCCCCTTTTGGCATAGGAAGGGAGGATGCTGACAAAGGTTGTCAAATTTGGCTTTACACCAGCCAATTACATTTGCGTTAAAATTTCTAAAGCCTTTTGAAAAAATCTATTTTGTGCATATCCTGCGCCAATCATTGCAGTCCATGAGACCACATTTCTTTGAGGCATTCTGCCAAATAGTTCACGTGCCTTGTCTATGCTTCGACATTTTGCATACATGTCTAACAGGGCAGTTGCAACTACATCTGATGAAATTCCTCTATCCTTTATGTTTCGATGGATGTCCATACCCTGTTCCAAAGCTCCCCTTTTGGCATAGGAAGGGAGGATGCTGACAAAGGTTGTCGAATTTGGCTTTACACTAGCCAATTACATTTGCTTTAAAATTTCTAAAGCCTTTTGAACAAATCTATTTTGTGTATATCCTGTGCCAATCATTGCAGTCCATGAGACCACATTTCTTTGAGGCATTATGTCAAACAGTTCACGTGCCTTATCTATGCTTCAAAATTTTGCATACATGTCTAATAGGGCAGTTGCAACTACATCTAATGAAATTCCTCTATCCTTTATGTTTTGATGGATGTCCATACCCTATTCCAAAGCTCCCCTTTTGGAACAGGCAGGGAGGATGTTGGCAAAGGTTGTGGAATTTGTATTTACACCCACCAATTGCATTTTATTGAATGTTTGTAAATCCTTTCCAACAAATTGGAACAAATACTTTAAAAAAAAAAAAAATTACACTGTTTCGTCAAAATTTTGATGAACTCAACCGATGAAACAACAAAAGCGTCTGACGAAAGTGCTATACCTCTGACGAAACTTTCGTTGTTATGTCTTGCTACTTTCGTCAAAATTTTGACGCATTTTTGGTGTTGTTTCGATGATTTGGCAGAGGCATACCACTTGTGTTCTCGCTATTGCTCGTCACTAGATCGACACAATTTTTGTCTAAATTCCGATGAACACCTGATCCCTTTTTCGTGGTGACAACCAACGAAGTTAGGTCGCTATTTCGACGTTTAAAAGTTTGTCGGGAAAGTGATGAAAATGTTACAACAAAAAATGTTTCTGTGTTTCATCGGTATTCCGACAATCATTTGTCAAAATTTCAACAAAATTTCATCAGAAATTGGAGCCAAATACAGTAGTGTTAATGGTGCAGATGTGGGGCAGCTTCAGAACAACCATTCCTATGCTAGCAAGTGAAAGAGATTTTGGACACTAAAACAATTGGTTCTTAGTAAGGGATTTCGTTCAAGGTGGCCATACATGTGGAAAGATTAGCTCAATATTATTTTAATCAAGAGGCCTCCCAGTCCCTTCCTAAGAAAGGATTTTGACATGTCACACAAATACTAGGGGTGGCACTTGTCAGTATGACACATCCACACCTGTTTCTTATGACTTTCGTCACAAACACATTTTTTATATAGCGGTTTGAAAGTAGCTTGGCTTTGGCTTGTTATTGCTTGGGTCATTCCCATCTTTCGAAGCAGGATGACATGCTTGAGCTAAAGGTATACAAAAGCAAGGAAATACATTGTTTTTGATCTCCTAGATCACACGAAGTGCAAGGAGAGAGCATACACAACACCTTTTCCTCACACTCGTATGGGGTTCATTTTAATTCCAAATCTAGATATGCAGGTGGTTGTACAAGTGCCAAACAAATACTTTTGATCCTCAAGATCACCAAGTGGCACGAGAGGAGAGCATATGCATCCAATGAAAAAATGTAAACCACAAGACACAAAAAACACTCATTAATTTTAACCTTTGCTTATGATGTGAAACAAACACTTGGGTTATTTTTAATCCAGTGACATGTGATGCATGTTAATTTTAAAACCCATGAGTGAAGATATACATTTTGTTGTTCATTTTAACCTTCATGAATGAAATGCATGTTCATTTTAACCTTATGAATGCGATGCAAGTTTGTAGTTGTAAATTTTAGGCCCAATGAGTGATTCATGCAAATTTGTTGTTCATCTTAAGCCCCATGAATGTGGAAGATGCAATTTGTTGTAAATTTTAAGACCAAATGAGTGACATATGCAAATTGTGGTTCATTTTATCCTCATGAGTGTAAATGCAATTTGTTGTAAATTTTAAGATCAATGAGTGAAATGCAATTTTAGCTCTTCAAGAAGTGTGTTGAAAAATACACAAAATATTTCTTATATAAAAACAAGCCAAAAATCCTGCAAAACCACAAGTTAGATCTCCTTGATGAAAGCCACACACTAAAAACAAAACATCAGTAAACCAAAAAACCTTTAATGATAACAACAAACTAAAAATAGTGATAACTTTCTCAAAACTTAAAAAAAATTTAAGTTGTAAAAATATATGGAAACTAAGACATAGATATTCAAAACCTAGAAAGAGTTTGGTAAAATATTGCACGAAAAAAGTGTTATAAACAAAAGAAAACACGGGTCTTAACAAGTAAATTTTAAAAAACTGTGAGCACTAAAAAAACCATAACTTTCTCAAAACGTAACGAAATTTAAAACTGTTTGAAGTTACGAAAAGCTAAGAGAGAAACCTACAAAACCAAAATAGCTATTCTTAAAGATTTTATGCACCCATTTTTCTTTTCTTAAAAGAAGATGACGGGATTTGTGCAAATTCTTGACTGTAACCTATAAAACAAAAAAAACAAACAATTTTATTTGCAAAATTGTAAGATTCACATCGGGTTCACCAAATGTAGGATTAAAAATACAAAATGTAAGATCAAGTAGCAACCACTCTACCTAATATTTAAGCCCAAATTTCAAATCCAAACAAGAGAGTACAAATGATAAAAAAGAGCAAACAAGAATGAAAGCATAAAATAAAACTCCCCTATCAAAGTTGCTTCATCTCCCTTGCTTATCCTCCATTCTTTCTCAAGTTGGAAAGCTTTTCCCTCAAATTTTGAAGTGTTGGAATACCTGCAAATGAGAATAACAAGATAGAAAGAACTTTGGAGAAATGTGGTTGTAAAGACAAAATGGAAGAGAAGACCTTCTTTACTAGAAAATATTTCAAACAGACGGACAAGATCGATCTTCTAGAAAGATGCCAAGATCAACGACAAAGGATTCATGCACCAAAAAGTAGTGGATTAGGGACGAATAAGGATAGATGGTCAAGATTGAAAGAAGACCGGAGAGAATCAGCGATCAAGATTTGAAATGAGAAGTGGAGGGAAAGTAGTGGAGAAAATTAAATAATATAATTATTTAATTTGAGAGAGCATGTGGACCATTAAATAATAAATTTTAATTGAAGAAGGGAATCTTGACAATTAAATCATATTATTATTTAATTTGGGAGAGGAAGTGGAGGAATAAAATAAATTATTTAATTCATGGAAGACATCTTTGACCATATTTTAAATTTGGTAAAAGATATGGAGGAATAAATAATCATTTTAGATTATTTATTTATGGAGAAAGGGAAAATGAATATTTAATTTAAAAGTTACTATGCAACTATTTAAATTAAATATAGAGGCAAGCGAGGAAAGAGGAATCAAATAATTAAGTCAAATTAATTATTTAATAGAGGAAAGGTGGTAAGAGGGAGTTAAATAATTTTAATAATTATTTAATTATAGAAGAACAAAAAGGATCAATGAATATATAAATAATTAGGAATAATTATTTAACTACAAATGAATAATGAAGAGCAAATAATTAAATAAATAATAATTTATTTAATTATAGAAGGAAAGAGTGTTAGCGATGCAATAAAATAAATAATTTAATTGATCACAGGAGAATAAAGATCAAGAAATGAATTAATCAAATAATTAAAATTATTTAATTAATAGAAGAATATGATAAAAAATAATAATTAAATAATTAAAATTACTTAATTATGTCAGGAAAAAGACCAAGACGATGGAAAAGTGATGCTCGTAGACCAAGATATTTTTTAGTGTCTATAAAATTAAATAGAATCATACCATCATATCTCATTGTATATATATACCAAAAAATAATGTGTCATGATATATCATTGTACAAAAAACCTGCCCAAGGGCTCATCATATTCAAATATACAATACATCATTCCTGCAAGCCAAAATCATGTGTCTAAAAATCAGTGCATCACCACAATACTTGAATCTATAGAGAGCTCCCTCCCTCAGAATGGGTAGGAGCAAGATCATGTGACCTTGATGGTCCTGGAGCCTATGATCCTCTCTCTCTCTCTACTATCCACTTTTCCTTGGTAATGATTTAGGAGGCCGTGTCCCCATCACTCCCTCTCTCATTGATCTCTGTGATATAGATATCTCAAATCTATTGAATGTATAATTGGGAGCTTGTTGATCTGGTGGTACTACTCCCTTATACAAACCTTTGTAGTACATAGCCTCCTGAGCATATCATCCAATCTCTATGACCATCATTATAGTAGGACCCTGTGCAAGATCTCAAATCCTTAGAAATGATTACTCTTCTCACTGAGACTGAATAAATGTTGTATCCCTCTCCGTCATCAATCCATGCACCTGTGCCTATAATCCCTGCACTTGTTCCTGTAACCTCTATGTACTCGCTAACTATGCATGTGCACTCGCCAGCTGCACCTGAGCTTGCAAGGCTATAACCTGATCATCCTCATCATGACCCACCAGCTCCTCCCCTACTAGGGGGAGTGCACTGTCTCATCTACTACTGGTGGAGATTGTACTACCTACTCTCCCTTTGCATGATGTTGCTACCTATTGTACCACAGGTGGTAACACCACTATTGGCTGAGCACTAGATCCCGATCCTCCATCTCCTCTATCATCACCACCCCCTCTATCATCCCCATGATCGACTTGGCAACACAATCACCTATCTATCATCCTCCTCTCCTCTCCCCTCTTTGCATGTTGTCCTCTACCATCCCTACTTGTAAGATCTATTAGTCGTGTGGGTCTCATCCCCACCCATCTATCATATGCTCACATAGTCCTTGCATCCAAAACATTTGGTCTCAAAATCTATTACACTAAAACCAACCCCTCAAAGTTTGTAATTGTTGTATTTGAACTAATCATCAGTCCCCAATGCACTACCTCTCTAGAGGTACGTGCAAATATCACCTCCCCAACTGGTGCATCCTGTTGCTCCCCAAATTGTCTACATACCCTGTCTTGAAAATATAACTCAATAATTTGAGTTATCTTGCCAATCAAATAATGCCTCTGCCCATAATATGACAGATGCTCCCCATTATTCAACCAAGACTCACATCATCTCCATGTGAAACTCACCATATCATTTATGACTTGTTTCCAATAGGGAACATCTCCCAACCTATGATATATCACCGCCTGATCATAACTATACACATAGGAAATTTGGGTATTCATGCTTGATCTTCCACTTGTCACATGATCGTTATGTGCTCCCATTCCCATATATTTAGGAGTGTCACTCCACATCCTATACTCACCCCATTTCTATACACAACCTGGTGAAGTTGATGATACAATGTAGCTAGTACACATGGACCCCTTGCATACACAATGCCATCATCTAACACCCACTCAATCACACTCTTGTATCTGATAGGAAACCCCAGAATCCTCTTGTCAGGGACTACCAAAATGCTCACCACTATCACTAATAACACAGGTAATGTGTCAAAATTGCCTGCATATAACTCAAATTAATCTCATAATCACTCAGTTAAGTGCTGACTCACCACCATCTGTGTCATACATTGCTTGCTCCCCATGGATCAATATATGTAGAATCCTCCACATGTCCTCCAAGGTGATCGTTGCCCCCTCTGTTGGTAATAAAAAGGAGCTTCGCTCACTATACCACCTCTCTGCTAACATTGTCATCATCACCCTATGTGCTCGAATCTCTGGCATATAGGTGATATAGAATAAACCAACTACTCCTAGCATAGCTTGCTAATACAAACTAATGTGCCATCTCAACCTTAAAGCATAAATATCTCTCTCATGTGACATCAATCACCCTCAACCACCCTACACCCAACAAATCAACTTGGTTATTCTAATTCTCTATCATTTTCATATTTACCATCCCTTCCTTTCATATTTTCACCCATTCATTACCACATATACGCCTATCCCATATTCACATTAACTATACCCATAACCACACTTAATACTTAAAATATGCACCCTAAACATTAGTATTTGCACTCAGATTAATAATAATTGTTTTATTTTACTTTTCACCCTCCCATTTTGTAAAGTGCCTCAAACCAACGTGTTTACATCGTGATCAGAAACATATGCAACTCAAACTGACATATTTGTGCTGCAACCAGATGCATATGCATCATGACTGGGTGCATATACACCACCGCCTACACATATGCACCTAACCCACACAACGATGCATATGCATCATTGTCTAGTGCATCTACACCTAAAATTTGGTGTAATTATGCCTCAAAAATCATAAAATTTCCAAAATAATTAATAATAACTATGTTCCTATTACACATATGTTCCAACTCCCCCAATTACCAAATCTTAACTAAAAATGCAACAAAAAATTCACTCAAATGACAAAGCAAAGTTAGAAACCCTAACTAGATTGGTGCATTGTCCCTCCACCTAAAAATTCACACTCACTCCACTCGATGATTTCCCTCCAAAATCACCACCATTATCTCCCCAAAATCACTCTCACAAATCCAAGAGCTCTCCACTTCTCACAACTCAAAGAGTGCAAATGAGAAAAAAAATCCCTCACCCACTTTTTATACCCCCACCCACCTCCATTTTTTCACTTTTTTAATTTCCCTCCATTTCTCAAACCTATTTCTATCATTTACACTATCACCTATATCAAACCCATTCCATTCATTTGTTATTAACCTTATCATTTTCCACTACCCTCCATTAAATTCATCTATTTTTGCAAGTCTATCAAAAAAAATATTTTTTATAATTTTTTCTGCCAAAATCCCGAGGGGGTGTACCAACTCCATTTCATTCGCCATGGCAGACTAGGGCATGTCATAAAAAAAATCCACTATTTTTGAAACAACACCATAAAAATGCATTGTCTCAAAGAGGGGCAAAATGTATACACTTGAAAATCGACTAACATTTCCTGACATCAAATTGCACTATTTTTTTTAAACAAATAGGGGTAAAAACTTTATTGAAATCAAGAAAATACCAGTACAAAGGAATCGGGGAACCAATACGCTCCCAAGAAAAGAAACACCGGAACACCTAGCCAAGACAAAAACCACCACCCACACAACCACAATAACCTTAGCCACCCAAATCATTAGCAATGATTAGGGGATAAATTCCCCCAACCCTGAATCTTCCAATCATCACCATACTTCGAAGCCCACTTAGCAAAACAATTAGCAACCCTATTCCATTCACGTGGAATGTGGGAAAAAGACACCAAATCCATTATAGATCTCATCTACAAAATTTGATGAACAACCAAATCATGCTACCAACTAACATCAGTCACCTTTTTCTCATTCAACAAGTTGAAAATAACCTATGGATTAGATTCATAGATAATTTACACCAACCCAAAGCACAAGCATGCTAAATAGCCCAAAGAATCACCAACCTCTCCATAAATTTGTTAGAATGTTGCCCTTTATGAATAGAGAAAAAGAAAGAAATTGATCCAGAACAGTCTCTATCAACTCCACCAATACTAGCAGGCCCAGGATTACCCCTAGAGGAACCATCAATATTGATCTTCAATATGTCTACTGGAGGAATCAACCATCTTCCAACCCTTTGAACCTTCTTTTTAGCCTGCGGACCTCTTTTGACACAAGCAGAATCAAAATTCAATCCTTGTAAGCCCAGTCTATCCACAATCTCATCATACTTCCTTTCCAAAGGATACATCACTTCACATTTAGCTTCCACCATATCCTGGATCATACCAACAATTCTGTACCAAACTTGTTGAACCATTAGCCTATCCCCACAAAAAATCCTATGATTCCTTTCAAGCCAAATTTTCCAAAGGATGAAGGTAGGACCAATGCACCACACAATCACTCCATAACTCAATAAGGGAAGAATCATGAACAAAAGGATGTTTCCAAACACACCACCATAAATGCCAAAGCAACATAGAAAAAGAACAACAAAAAAATAAGTGGAAATAATCATCCTCACTATAGCCGCACAAAACACAAATAGAGGGGCCCTAGAATTCCCATTTTTGGAGATTATCCTAGGTCAAACATCTGTTCCAAGCCAGATTCCACACAAAGCAATTACAATTTGGCCAAGAAAACATATTCTACACATGTTTCTACCAAGGAACCTCCACCCCACCAAACTTACGAGCCAACAACTCCTGATACCCACCAGCCACAGTGAAAGCACCCTGAGGATCTGGGTTCCAAGCAAGAATATCCTTATCCCTAAGGGATTTGCATTGTCTTCTAGTATTATGAGGCTGAGCACAGTCCTCCTTTGAACCAATAATAGGCCAATCGCAAGGAGCCTTCCACCTAGTCACCTCCATCTTCCAACAAGGATAAGAAGTTTGAAAATCAATCACCGTAGAGTAACCAACCTCCAAGTAGCGTTGGCACATATTGAACAAACTAGGATACTTGTGCAAAATGGGGGGAAAACCATCCCAAGAATCAGACCAAAAGAGAGCCTCAGTTCCCTATTACATATCTAGAACAAACCCTCCTTGATTAGTGCAACCCCTTTCTTAAGTGTTCCCCTAATCATAGAACCTTTCCCCACCAAAGGATACTAGGGAATCTACTCCTTTGGAACCCCCTAAAGGTACTTGTGAGAGAGAAACCTAGCCCAGATATGATCTTTCTCCAAACACCACCTCTAATAAAGCTTTGTAGCCAACACCAACCCAAACAAAGTTGACTGACACAATCCAAGTCCCCCAAACTGCTTTGGACTACACATAATATCCTACTTCACAAGGCTCTACTTAGAAGAAGACAAGATTCCCGCCCATAAGAATTGTCTAGCCAAAGAATTCAAGTTCTTAACAAACCTAGCTGGAGCCACCTGGAGCATACATCTATAGATGGGAAGACCCTATACCACAAATTTAAGAAACTGAACCCGCCCAACAAAGGACAACCATCTATGAGTCCAATGATTAACCTTCGCATGTAACTTCTCAAGAATACTCTTCCAAGACTCCCTAGTAAAACTACCAAAAGAGATAGGAATGCCAAGATAAATTAAAGGGAGAGAACCAATTTGAAACCTCAAGACACGAGCAATCCTTTGCTGAATAAGCCACAGAGTATTGAAGAAGAAAATGAAATATTTATTTTCATTAATCATTTGACTAGAAGCAACAAGATAAATATCCAAAGCCTTGCACAAATTTGTGACTTCTCTGACCTTAGCCATACCCATCAAAGTAGTATCATCCACAAATTTTAGGTGAGACTAAGGAGGCAAACCATTCCCCCACATCCATCCCTTTATAAGACCCAACTCCACATTACGCTTCACCAGTTTCCCCAAACCTTCAACAAGAAGAATAAATAAATAAGGAGAGATATGATCCCCCTAACAAAGGCCTCTAGAAGCACCAAAAAGAGAAGGATCACCATTTATCAACATCAAGAAAGAAGTAGAAGTAACACAACACATAACCCACTGGACCCACTCAACAAAACCAAAGGCAATAAGGATTTTGTTCAAGAAGGACCACTTAACTATATCATAGGCCTTTGCCATATCCAACTTGATGAACATAGCCTTTTATTTAGAGGACGTCATAGAATGAATAGTTTCAGTAGCAATGACCACCCCATCCATAATTTTTTGATCCACCACAAACCACTTTGTTCCTCAGAGATAAGCCATCTAAGCCATCACTTCAGCTTTTCAACAATCAACTTAGAAATGATTTTATAAACCACATTATAAAGGGAAATAGGTTAGAATTAACTTAGTCGATCCACCCCCTCACATTTGGGAATGAGAGAAAGGAAGGTAGAGTTCAAAGCCCACAACATATGCTTATTCCTCTGAGACTCACGAACCACCTCCAATAAGTCCAACTTAATGATATCCCAAAATTCTTGAAAGAACTCAATCAAGAATCCATCAGGGCCTGGGGCCTTCCCTTTCTTCATCTATAAAGTAATAACCTCCAATTCGTCTAGCGAAATGTAGTCTAAAAGATGCTTAAGTTCATCTCCCTAGTAACCAAAGAGGGGATACAAGACAATACATAGTTTTCTTCTGCCAAAGCATCTTGAGAATCCTCTCTAAATAAGGAAGAAAAGAATTGCGATGCTTCTCTAGAAATTTCATGCAAAGAAGATAAATGCTCACCCCTGTCATTCACAAGAGCAGGTATAGAATTACCATGTCTCCTATATTTCATTGAGTTGAAGAAGAATGCAATGTTTTTTTCCCCCTCTTGTAACCATTCAACCTGACCCTTTTGTTTCCAATAATTTTCCTCACATAGCTCGCATTCTTCCAAAGGTTTCAAACCCCTTGCCTCCTCCCTAAGTAAATCCTCTGAAAGACCAAACTACCTTATCTCTCAGGTAATCACATCCAAGTCAGCTTGAGTAGTAATCTTAGCATGAAAAATATTTCCAAAACACTGCATGTTCCACCAATTGAGCCGATACTTCACATATTGTAGCAGTTTAGAAAAATAATAGATTACAGTACCATGAGCGGGTCTACCCATCCACCACCATTTAGCCATACACTCCTACATAGAAGGATCTCTTAACCACATAAGCTGGAACTTGAAAGAAAAGGACCAAGCAACATAAGTTGAAGTAGCAGATAATTTAATAGGCCAATGATTCGATCCCCTCCAGTCCAAAACTCAGAACAAGTAGACCACAATTCGCCAATCCAAAAATAGGAGACCAAGAAATGATCAAGCCTCTCTACAATACAATTCTCCCCCAACCTCCTATTGTTCCAAGTAAACTAACCATTATGGGGATTGATGTCAACAAGATTCAAGGAAAAGATGTTATCACGAAGTAGGAAAGTAGAGGGCTCCAACCTCGCAATACCACCCTTCTTCTCATCCAACTCAATAATGGCATTGAAATCACCAACAATAATATAGGGGAAATAAGGAGAAAGGATTCAAATAAAATTGATATGAGACCACAAGAAATGCTTATTAGGAAAATCAATAGGACCATAGATGTTTGACAAAAGAATAGTTTCCCCTATCTCCATACTTGAAGCAACCGCAAAGATGGAAGACTTAGAGGAAATCCACCAAAGAGGTTGAATATTCAATGGGTTCCACAAGAAAGCAACACCCCCAACATTACCATAAGCCCCAATACATTGGAATTCACCCTACCCCCATAACTTAGTTAACAAACCAACCAATAGACAATTTAGTCTCCTATAAAAAAAGAACATCAAGAGAATGAATTCTCACCAATTCACGAACAATTTTTTATCGAGGGCCACTATTCAAGCCCCTTACATTCCAGGAAAGGATGGTCATTTCAAAGGGTTAGAAAAATGAGAGTCTAGAGTCTTAAGTGATCCTGAGTCCACAAAAGTCTCCATCATCATCTTGATTTTCTCTAAGTCCTTCTTTCTCCCAACCTTGGAAGACTTCTCAACAACCCCTTTTCTTTGGTCTTTTTGAAGAAGGCCTAGCGAAGGAGAAGCCTTGCTGCCTTTTACCGAATTAGATCTCACTTTCACCAATAGATTAGAAATCTCTCCCTCCCCCATCTTCACATTGGTAGGAGTCTTAGACCTCCCAGGAGCTACCAAACTAGGACTTGTATCCATTTACAAAGCACCAACCTCTTGTGAAATTTGGGTGTTATCTAGGAAAGTTCCCTCCCGAACCACATCCAAAACACCTTGATCCATAATAATCATACTCATATTCACCTCCTACTGATTGAGATCATCAAGAAACTTAAATCTATTAAAGGTATCACCTTCTCGTTGCTCCTTAAAAGTCCTCTTTTGAGCACGGTTCCTATTAAGTGTGTATGCTCTCTCCTTGCATTGCAAGGTGATAATGGAGATCAAAAGTATTTGATCTTTCTTTCCTCTAGAACTATAGAAGGATTTCATTATCTTTTGGGATGACCTAAACTACACATTATGATGGGGTATACAAAGGGTGGAGAGTGAAAGTTGTACCTCATAAGAGTGTCATTGTATTTGGCACAACCTTGACACTCATTTTCATAAGGATTCAAGGTGAAGTGAAATTTTCATGTTCTTATTTCACATGCTTGTAGATGGGCCCTCTATATGCATGCAATATTACAAGATAAATAAGATTTAAAACAAAGTTATAAAACAATCATTCAAATCAAACATGCAAACATCTAATATATCATTTTGAATAAGCTTTTGATTGGTATGTTTGTTGCTCATTGCAACATCTACTCGCTCAAACCAAAATCATGGTTTTTTAAAATGAAGTATTTGATCTCATTTCATAGGATTTTGAGGATATGGATGGGGGTAGGTGGAGTAGATAAGGATAAGGCATCTATTAATAGTTGATGTGTTCATTTATTGATTTAATGAATTTATTTATTTTTCTCAAACACAACTAATTTGATTTATGTTTTTTTTTATTTATGATTTATTGACCATTTTGATCAATTGATTTATCATTATTTTATTTAATTAAGTATGGATACTAATTATTTAGATTTTTTTTATTTATATGGATATTTATGGATAATAGACTATTTAAATTAATTAAATAATAAAATATCATTTAATTAATTTAATTTTAATTAAGTGGATTAATGATTTAATTTATGAACTACTTAATAATTAGATAATTTATTTTAATGAGTGAATGTTTGTAAGGTGTCAAGATGGGGCAATGGTAGAA
Organism: Sequoia sempervirens; assembly: GCA_007258455.2. Classification (NCBI taxonomy): domain Eukaryota; kingdom Viridiplantae; phylum Streptophyta; class Pinopsida; order Cupressales; family Cupressaceae; genus Sequoia; species Sequoia sempervirens. The sequence continues at coordinate 25,985,462 of VDFB02270651.1, forward strand.
ACTTAGCATTGGCGGGATTTTTGTGTCTATATTTTGTCCCTCTTTGAAATGGAATTACAAATATAAGAATCAATGCTATTTCAAAGAAAGTAGATATAGGAACTTGGTGATGGAAGATGCCCCAAGTGTCAAAGATTATGAATTTTATTTATTTAGTGATATTGTTGATGTGTGAATGACCTCAAAAACATAATGAGGATTGGTTGAGATTGGATTTAAATGATGCTTCAATACTTGAAGATATTTCAAATTTGGGATTGGATGGATGATGGTATGCCCCCTTAAGAGGATGAGTGAGTTTGAATAACACGAGTGTGCTCTCAAAATGGACACAACTAAAATTAGTAAAGGGATGCATATTTATGGAATGGGTTGGGATGCTATAGCTATTACATAAGGGTGTTTATTATGGTTTATAATGTTAGAAATGGAAATGAAGGAGTACAAGATCTTTCTTGAGTACTTTGATGTAAAGATCGAAAAACTCACTTACTAAACATAGTATTCTGAAAAACAAAGCATATTCCAAATACATAAAAAAATGATACATATATTAAATTAAATATCAATAAGTTCTCTAAGAAAATTTACAATAGTGAATTAAAAACACATAAACCTATAGGGTGTTACAATACATCAAATAAATTTGTGAAGATAACTTTACATTACAAATTGGCTAAGCAAGCCATACAAGAGTAATACATGAAGTATATATATATCCAAGTAATGAAGGTATTTCAGTCCTCAACCTCCATGACTTTGTTGGTCTTCCACAAGCCGAGGCCAAGAGTGAGGTTAAGGCGCTTTTTCCGCTCAACCACGAAGCACTAAACTTCCCCAGGTTTCTTCCTAGCTCGAAGAAAACACTGACCCTGCACAAGGAGCCGAGCAACCTAGAACGATGTAATCAAGAGGGAACTCTCGATGCGTGCCTGATGCCTATATGCAATTCCTAATCTAGAATAACATAATGCTCAAAAATAGGATGTGGCAGAGACATATATAATATAAAATCTAGGCTTTTTATCCATCTGTTTCACTGGTACATTAGCTTGGCCAAGCAATAAAAGTAAAATGGTAGTTTCAAAAAAGAAAACTACCGTCTTTGAGAGCCCACATTCGACATCCTGTCCCTAAATTAATCTCATAGAAAGAATATATCATGCACAAAATCTCATAGTTTGTTTAAATATCAAGCATTTACTACTCATTGGTTCTTTTTGGAAAACACAATTTAACTCTAAAGTTCTTTATTGGTTTGCATGTCCAACTATAGTTACAGTTCCATGGTTAATGAATTAATCCAAAAAAAACATGTTTATATTTAACTCAACAACTTAATCCAATTAGTTTACGTATGTTCCAAATGGAAATAGCAATTACATGTACTTATGTAACCATTCATTTGAATAGTTGATTATATCAATCAATTTCCAATTCAAATAAAAATATTGAGTTATAATTTTATGTTCAAATTAAATACCTAAATCAGATTAAATAAATATTATATTTTAGAAATTAAGTCTTACTCATTCACATCATATGTATATATATATATATATATATATATATATATATATATATCATTTTAGAATCAAAATATCACCCATACACATATTGAGAAAGGTATTAGTTTTTACAAACAATAATAATGTCTGATCAAGCAATATGTTCTACCAATTACACAGTGGTGTATACATATTTATATGGATATATATATATATATATATATATATATATACTCATGGCCATGAGATTATCCATAGATAGGAATACGTTGAGTTAAATTCTATAGTGAATAAGCTTTTGTAAGTTCACATGAACCAAATTCCATATAGATTGAATTAGCATTGAATCTTCCAAACCTCTTAGAGAGAAATCACAGTTTACATTTGTTTTTATTTGTAGTTATGAATTGCAATATATATAATCGCAGCCTAATTTAGGAATTCACAAAAATACATCACACAGGGGAAATGAATTTGAAAAAGGGGAAATGAATTTGACAATGGCTGAGAGGAGGGGTAGTTATGCACTTATAATTATCTACAAATTTAGGTTCCAAAGAACCGTAGTTCGTAGTAAAGGAAAGCAAGTTAAGATCTTTAAGTATTCATATTACGCCATAGGAAATGAGTGAGGCCTTATGGATCTAAGGAGGCTGCTGCTATGGGAAGGGAAACACCCTCTCCAAAGACAACTATATGTTATTAAGTGCGTGTGTGTGAGAGAAATGAGTGAGACCTTATGGATATAAAGTAAGAACAATATAAATAATTCAACTAAATAAAATCCTAAATGCAACTATATGTTACTAAGTGCATGTGTGTGAGAGAAACGGTTCCATCTTAACCCTGACAGGTAGCTAACCTCCTCTACCTTAACCACACTCTTGGTACTTGACAACCTACAACTCATGTAAAATCAGACACCCATTAATAGATTAGTGTCCAAGAAAATATAAATCAAAGCAATATAATTTATCATTCTAAGATAACATTCTCTATATTGCATCATTTTTAAATAAATAATAATCATTGCATTTCATTTTTCTAAAATAAAGTAAACATTCACTTATTCCATCATTCAAATAACATGACATTTATTCTACCACACATAATTATTCATATTTTAGTTCCACATAAAGTAAAATCAAGCAACATCAAAGTATGAGACGTGACATTTGAGCATAGGTAGATGTTAAGAATCTATAAAGAGATTCTAATATGTTTAAGCAATAATTTTTATTTTGTATAGACATGCATAAAGATATAATGGACCATGATGATGATGTGCCATATGCATAAAAAACTAAATTGAAACAATGAAATAAAATAAAAAACACACAAATGCATGAAAAACATTAATAAAGATAAAACTCATGCCTCAATGATCATAACCTCAAGACATGACATAGTATAAAGAACTATGGTCAACTTGGGGAAGTATACATCATGGGAACTAAACCATTTTTTAATTTTACCAAAAAATGAAAAACAAATTAAGAATACACACACAAACAAGTAAACATGCATAAAAGATAAAAATACAAGGCAAATTATACTTTACCCTTAATCCAAATAAAAGCTAATATTTGATTGATTTAATGATGACGACGATGATGATAACATTGTTGATGTAGTAATGATATATATTGAGAACAACATGAGGATTGGGAATGATATCTCCCAATGATGATGATTGGTTGTTGCAACAAGATTTGGATTTTAGAAAGACTAAGGGTGAAGTTCATGGATGTCTTTACGTATGTGTTGGGTTACATGACTAGATTTAGAAAGATTATTCTATGATGTTGCTTGTGTGGTGTGAAAATAACTCAAAGCTTGGATAGATGGATTGGGTGCATGGATATAATTTTAAGTTAATTAGTCACATGGATTTGATACTAGGTAGGGGATCCTAATCTTTAATTTTTGGTCTAAAATGTAGGATTATGGATCTTGTGCTCATCTCAAATGGTGATAATGGATGAAAAGATGCAATTGGAGATGTAAAGGAGGGAATGCAGGATGCAATTTTTGAAGGCTATGTCGCATAGGAATGATATGATCCTACTCTAGGTATTTCACTATATATGATGCTATGCTTGAAAACATTTAAGGATTGTTAATACATGTTTCAAGATATTGTCCACTTATTTATCAAGGTAAAAAGAAATAAGGATAGGTACAAATGGATGGGGATGGAGATGGATGGGATGATACAATAATATGATATGGATGACTAGCTAATGATTACAAAGGATAAATAGGATGAGTGGATGGAAGAGGTTTTCCCCCAAGTGTAGGGTACACATAGGCTAGATACATTTATGCATGACACATATAAATGTTTTTTCAATGTAGCATTTGCACAAGGTGCCATTAGAATGGTTTTTACCATTGGGAATTTATCTCTCTCTCCCTCTCTCTCTTCTATGGTTTTCAAACATAATGTATATGAAAGGATTTGATCATGGTGATTTTCCCAAGGCACCATAGAAATGGTTTTCACTAGAGGGAATTGTTACTCTTTATTATATTTTTGGATTTTATATTTTTTTGGTATTTTTTGAAATCAAGTGTATACTTCCAATATAAGATGATAATATCCCCTTTTACATGACTACTTTGGGTGGACCATGATACTAGTGTTATGCTCGATGGATTACATTTGCAAGTTTTGATAATTAATAGGTTGGCTTCTCCTAAGGTAATACCACGTAAAATGGAGCAGGAGGTAGGTTATGCAAAATTTTGTATGGAAGGGGTATAGTGATGGAGATATGTGGGATAATGGATTAGGGTAGACAAGATTGGTGGATGGAAGGATGATAATATGAAGGAATGTGTAAATTTCCTAGGACCTATAAGAGGTGGGACCAATGAGTTTACACAACATGTTGGGTTCAAAGATGGATTTTTTTGTTGGATGTGATGGTGGATTTTGGGTTTTGAATTTTTTTGCTTTGTTGGTTTAGGAGATCATGAATTTTTATGCTAATGGATAGGGTGATTTTAGATCTTAGAGTAAGTATATGCATTTCTAGATTTTAGGACATGAATGAGTTTTGTGATTTGGCTTGTTGGATCTTTTCTTGAATATTCAAATTGCTTGAATTTATTCTTGCTATATTTTAGGGTACAAGTGGATTGCCATTTTTTTGGGCTTTGGAGATTGTAAACCACTATCTATTGGCTTTATATTGATGTATTTTTGCTTCAAGGTCTTTAGATTTTTAATATTGCATTTTAGAGCCCATGTGAACTCTACAGTTTGGGATATTTTGGCTATTGTGATTTGGGATTTTTAGACTTTAAATTGCGGGTTTAGGTGTATGGGAATTTTCTATCCTATAGAATTTTGGGCCTTTTCATTTGAAATTATTAGGATTAAAACCATTTGGGTGTAAGTATTTTAATAATTTGGAGATATGATCCATGATCCTTAAGGGAGATGCAATCTTGAAGTCTCATGAAGGTGGCAATAGATTATTCATTGTGGAATAGGTCACAAGGTATGTAGTTTCATTGATCTAGGGTAATAGATGAGGGGATGGGTGGTTGAGGTTAGTAACGGGGTCAATGAAAGGATTGCTGATAGGGATGATGGATCAATGATAATAAGTTTCCACAATCCATATTGTCGTTGTTTCCCCTTGGTTGCTCTTTTGGTCTTCGCCTATTTGTTGTTTTTGTTTTCCTTTATTTTGTTTGCTCTTTCCTATTTGGCTTGTCTTCTTCGTATTTATTATTTTTTTGTTGTCTTCGTTCTCCTTATTTCCTCTCTTGTTCTCCCCCTTCTAAATATTTTGTCTTTTCTTTTTACTGTATTTGATCTCTTATGTGTTTTTATTCTCTCTTTTAAATTTTTGCTTGCCATTTCTTTTGAGTCCATTTTAAGTTTCGTGTTTTGTTTTTAGTTTCCTTGTGTAATTTCTTATTTTTCCATTTTACCCCACTTTTTTTTTTTTCTTCTTATTTTGGGCCTTGTTTGTTTTATTTTCAAGTTGTTGTTTCTTGCACTATTTTCTTAATTCCTTTTGCATTGCTTATCTTTTTTTTTTAATTGAATAATTCTTTTATCATTTTAATTTTCTTTGTGTTCTTTTTTATAGTTCTTGATTTGGTTATTTTTGTTCTCTCCCCCCTTTCATTTTCTCCCCCCTTTCATTTATAGTGTGGTATTTTTTTAGTATTTATTACCTTTTGCTTTTATAATTATTGCTTGACATTTTTTTGTCTCTATATTAAATAGCTTTTAATTTGTTTGTAGTTTTTGTTTTTTCCTTTCTCTTCTTCTTTGCCTTTTTTCTAGTTTTCCTTATAGTGATTTGCTTTTTAATTATTTATTGGAAATTTAATTTTTTTTGTTAATTCTTATGATTTTTCCTTTGATTTTTTTATTTTTTATTTTTCTTATATTATTTGGTTCTTATTTTTTTGAATATTATATAGTACTTCATAATATTAATTTTTCATTAATATCATATGGTACTATTTAATATTATTTTCTCTTTATTAATTTATAGTGCTATTTAATTCTATTCTTATTGTTTTTCTAGTTTAGTCTTTTCTTGTTTTATTATTTTCTTTTACTACCTTATTTTGCTATTTAGCCTTCTTTTGATGTATTATTATTTTTCTATTTCTTGTAATTGTTTTTGTTCTCCTAATTTTTTAATCTATTGGCTTCCTTTGGCTTTTTTTTTTACTTCTTATTCTCTTAATTTTTTTAGTTTCTTGATTCCTGTGCCAACTCTTTTCTCTCCTCCCTCTTTCCAACCTTTTTATACCTGGCTAAGTCTGCAACTATTTTTTTCTCCTTATGCTCTCTTCTTCATCCTAATGATGGATCACAAAGTGTGATCTGAAATGTTGATGCAAAAATTTTCACACAATCGAATCCAAAAATCTGTTGGCAAATAGGGATGATGGAATCGATGAAGGGATTGATAATAAAAAAATATTTAAAGGAATGATGGGAGGACCCATTTTGATGGTGGGAGAAGTTAGCCTAGTGCTTGCAATATTGACATCCTTATTATTATCATTAGGAGAATTGTGTCCAATTCCCTAAATTTTGTGTTTTGAATAAACATGAATAGGCTCTAAGATTTATTGCTCATGGAAGCTTAATACTTTACCTTGGTAGTTCATAATTGTGTACATTTAATTTGTAATGGGATACCAATTACTTTGGAAGCAAGATACAAATCCATCATTAGTTATTTTGGAGCTATTGAGATTTTCAAATTGCTTGTTTGTGAGGAAATCAAACTAAACAAAGCTGATTGAGACCAATGGATAGTATTTTGGCTCTTGGATAGGGTAGATGTTATTTTGAAAGGATTTTTTTGTTTGATTAGGATTAACAGGGTTGATGGAGATACTTTGACCTTGAGTTGGTTGTGTACAAGTTTGACCATGTGTGGAGCAAGGATCTTGATATTTATTTTGGAATGTAGGTGTGTTTCCCTTAAGATTGACGTGTCCTTGATCAATTAGATTTTGAATTTATCTCTTCATCTTCAAGTGTTGATAAGAAGGATTCTTATGAATTTTATAAAGCTTATGGATCTTGGATTTTATGGATAGCATGGAAGGGGTGGATTTCCTTCATGTAGTTTTTGGCATGGATTAATTTGCGGGAATGACAATGCTAGGGGGATATTTGATGACATTAACATGTTTTTTCTTGTGAGGGGTATGACACAAATCCTTATTCATGATTTTTGTTCCTTGCTAGTAGCCCTTGGATAACATCCTTTGGAGCTATGTGGGGTTGATTAGATTGATTAGTTTGATTGGTTGGATTGGTTTGATCAAATTCATTAAGTTACTTTTTAAGCTTAGAAGGTGTATTTGATGGAGGATTTGTGCAAGAAGTCAAGGTTTTCATTTTTTAAATACAAGGATTCTTTTGTGCTAAAAAAATCCTCTTGATGGGTGTTGACACATAGGCTATTTGGGCTAGGAGGATTATTGTTTAATGGATTAGGGCCTATATGTGGATGGATGGATTAGGATGAATATGGATGGGTGGAGGATTTATATTGATGGATGGAGGGGTATATAGATGAATTATTTTATATTTATGTGGAGCATTTACCAACTTGGGATCTTTATGGGATGATGGAGGGCTCATTAGACAAGGAATGATAAGTTTAGGTGGAGGATTTAATGATTTATGACTTGAAAGACCTTTCCCCTACCTATATGTTCAAGGGTATAGTTTGGTGGAATCTTAGATCATGTGCCTATAAGGGAACTGAATATGACTTCTTTTCTTTCACTACTTAAGATGGCTAGATTGCTCAAGATAATATTTTTAAGGGGTTCATTAGTATATTTACCTTTATCTACAAGTATATCATCATCATAATCATGTTTTAAGCAAAAGAAAGGGTCCATGATGCTTGTTTTCATAATACTTTGGTTATGGACCATGTTTGTGGATCATACAAAGAAAAATAAATAAAAAATCATAAGGCTCAAAAATTATAAGTTTCCCCTTTTTGACTTAAAGCAAGGAGGGTTGATATAAATATTATCATACACACAATGCACACATAAAAAAGCCTAAAATTAATAATTTGGGTGTATCGATCCTTGTAGGCTCACAAATATACCAAATTTAAGGAGTTGATAGAATAAGAGAGGACTACAAATACTTTCCCACAACTTACTATTGTCACTTCCAATAGGTATGATGTGAGTAACTTCTTGGGGTGATCGACATCTAAAGAACTATAAGAAAATATGATTGAATGGTCTTAAAATAGGCTTTATAGGCTTAACTAGGGGGATATCCTCAATATACCAAAGGGTGCATGTGATGCCTAATTTTATAAAATAGAAGAAAATTAAGTCACACAACCTAGTATCAAAGGGTGACCCACTCTCCTCTATCATAATACCAAGGTATAAAGCTCTTGGATGCTTAGCTAGAACATAAAATATCCTCTTTAAGTGAGCATGTCTTTTGATTCATTTGACATGCCCACCCTTAACTATTTATACCCTATCAAAACATTAGGGTTGAGTTTGTCCCCTAGAGTGATGAAATCCATAGGTAGCCCCCCTACAGAAAGAAAAAAAGACAAAATATGTATTTATTATTTTCAAAACCATGTAAACATGTGAGAGAAGAGCACACACACCCCACTTCTTTGAGATTTAACAAATAAACTAAAAAAATTTGGATCCGCTTTTGATCCTCAAGATCACCAAGTGGTGTGAGAGGAGAGCATACAAAAAATTCCAAGTTTTGGGAATACACAAAAAAATAACTAAAATGAGAACTAAATTAATTTTACTTAAGAAAACTATGTGATCAAACAAATTATGAGGTGTCTAAAAATAAATCTTTGATGATCATAGCTACAAGACAAAATGTTAGTAGTTGGGATAATGTTTTGAAAATTTGTCTTGCAAATAAAAATTGTTTGCAATTTTGAGAGAAAGAAGTCTTTGAACTTTAACTTGTAAAAATAAAAGAAAAAATAGACTTGCATAAAACACGATGAGATCACACACAAAAAAGAAAAGTGTAAGGTACATTTTTTTAAAACAAAAAAATATTTTATTTTTTTATTTTAATTTATTTTAATACTTTTTCTCCTATATTATATTCTTGCATTAAACCTTAAATTTGTATTTGAAAATGTCTTATAAAAAATAGATTTAAACTACTTAAGTGTGGATTTAAACTACAAATTTAAACAATTTAAAATTCCAATGTAAGGAAATTTAAACTATGACATTTAAACAATTTAGATTCATAGATATGAGTAATTTAATTTTTGACATTTAAGCAATTGGAACTTAGAGTTTTAAACTATTTTTATCCAACAAATTAAATAATTTGTTAAAAAATTGGGTGTTTTTAATTCACATTCTAATGAGCTAAGAGTAGACTATCAATAAAATACTTCTAGGATAGTTTATAAAAATGCCATATCTCAAACTTGCATAAAACCAAAAAAACCCACAAAAGAAAGCTCCAAACAAGAATTGTAGATTGAAGAAACTAAAGAAAATTTGATCTCTCTACACTCCTTGATTTTGCTAAACTCCTACAAACAAATTTTTTTTCTCTAGTAAATGTTTCAAATCAATTTTAAAAATAAATTAAGTGCAAAAGGGGTTATTCTCGCCGTGCATGCAAAATATGTGCATGCAATATTAGAACAAGATACATAATATTTAAAATAACAAATTTAAAAATTAATCATTCAAAACACATAAACCTCTAATAGAGCATTGTGTCCTCGATTGGTACGTTTGCTGCTCATTGCAACATCTACTCACTCAAACTAGGATCATGTTTTTTTGAAAATAAAGGATTCAATCTTAATTTATAATATTTAGAGGATATAGATGAGGATAGGTGGAGTGGATGAGGATGATGTGGCTATTTTTAGTTAGTGTGTTGATCTATTGATTTAATAAATTGATTTATTTATTCCAAATAATTAATTGATTTGACTTATAAATTTTCCTCTTTTTGTGATTTATTGACCATTTTGATCAATTATTTAATTGAATAATTAATTTATCATGATTTCATTAAAGTAATTATAGATAGCGATTATTTATATTTTATTTATTTATTTTAATATGCACGAGTAATGGATTATTTAAATTAAAAGGGGTTATTCCCACCATGTATGCCAAATGTATGCATGCAATATTAAAGCAAGATAAATAAGATTTAAAATAAAATTAGGAATCAATCATTCAAATCAAACACACAAAACTTGATAGAGCATTGTGGATAAGCTCTTGACTGGTATGTTTGTTGCTCATTACAACATCTACTCATTCAGGATCATGTTTTTTGAAAATAAATGATTCAATCTTAATTTATAGGATTTTAAGGATATAGACGAGGATAGGTGGAGTGGATAAGGATGATGTGACTATTATTAGTCAGTGTGTTGATTTATTGATTTAATAAATTTATTTATTTATTGCAAATGATTAATTGATTTGATTTATGATTTTTTTTTTTTTAATGATTTAAAGGCTATTTTGATCAATTAGTTAATTGAATAATTGATTTATCATGATTGTATTAAAATAATTATATAATATTTAGTTAGATTTTATTTATTTATTTAGATATTTAAGAATAATAGAATATTTAAATTAATTAAATAATAAAAGATCATTTAATTAAATTAATTTTGATTAAGTGGATTAATGAATTAATATATGGATTAATTAATGATTAAAATAATTATTTTAATGAGTGAATGTTTTTTAGGCATTGAGATGAGGTGACGGTAGGAAATTAGTGTTGGCAATTTTTTAGTGTCTACACTCTTATTTAGAGATTTAGGCCTCATGTACCTTTAGGTATATTGAGGATGCACCTAGTAAATTTTTTAAATCCTAGATAGGAACCATCAATTGTATTTGATTGTGATGCATTGATAAGTGATTAGCCCCAAGAAATTACTCACCTTATGCCCCTAGAAATAGGTTTTTAGGCCATGTATGCTCTCCCCTTGTGCCATTGTGTGTGATCTTGGGTGATCAAAATCAATTGATGCCTCATCATGGACCCTAAACTATATGACTAGACAAGGTATATTAGTTGGTTTAAAATCATACGCACATGTTGAATAATCTAAGTTTTTATCATGTCTATTTTGTTTTTCCTCCCTTCGTTGGAACATGATCAAAGAAAAACATGAAAAACAGTCAACACCAAACTACAAATCATGCCTATAATGAGACTTCAAGCTAGAAAAAATCTAATCTTAAACATGGAAGATCCATTTAGTCTAAGTCAACTTGATCTAGAAATACCTTCCATCCAAGTTCAACCTAAGAATGTCAATTTACTTGCTATCCTAGGAGATTTAGATTTCACCAAAGGGAGCTCCTTTTAGCTAAGCACCCCACATGTCCAAAATACTTATATTTGATAAAATTCCACTTTAGATCCACTTGAAATGCCAACTGAATACCATGGTGAAAATGATAACTATGTTGATCATAATGAGATTGAGAATGGCCATACCAATTTATTTAGAAAAATATAAATTCAAGCCTGGATTAGTCAATATTTGTTTGAAAACAAGGATGATGTCCTCATAAAACTTATAATAATGGGAGTAAAGCTTCCAAACAATTATAATCTTTATAACTTGAATAAAATCATACATCACGAGCCTTCAAAAATAAAGCATGCCACTATTAGAAACCCTATTGGTCAACACAAAATGAACATTGATATTCCAATTCCTATGATGCATCTTCCTAACATTTCTAAAAATAAGATCTTAGCACAACAAAATCCTCAACATCAAAATTGACTCATAATTGATAAAATTTAACTCTTAGGTGAGTAATTAGCAAACTCAAATTCTTGTGTACATCCTTCATCACCCAAAACTTCAAAGTATCCACAAATAAATCCATGTCATCAACAATCTAATTAATAAAATGATCCACAACCAAAATTTCTCTTACAAACGTCACCACACAATGGCATGTCATTCATCCAGGAGTGGAAAGCTATGAAGGATACTTTTCAAGGCCTACAAGTGGGGAGTCATCATAAATCATACAAATTTGAGGAGTTATTCCCTTATCCTTTTGATGGAATCATGCAATAAATCCCTTTTCCTCTAATTTTGAATCACCTAAATTTGACAAGTACAAAGAAAAGGTGATCGAATAGAACATGTGAAATAATTATTTATGGCATGCCAAGTAGCCTATAGGGACAACTAGTTAATTTGATTGTTCCCTTGAAGTTTAGGAGGTCAAGTGTTCGAATGGTTTTTTCACCTTCTTAAGATATATTTATAACAACATTCCTCAATTTAGCTAAAATATTCATAAAACATATCTCATATAATGTAGAACATGAATTAACAATGTTAGACCTATGTAATATAAAAAAAATAAACAAGGAAAGTTTATCATCATTCCTTAAAATATGGAGAAACTTGGATAGTAGATTCCCTTGGGTTATTCCAGAAAAATAGTTGGTTAGTATTTTCACTACAAACCTCAATCCTAAGATGGATTTTCATTTAGAGGCTCATTGTGTTACAACCTTTGATGCATTCATTAAAAAATGAGTAAAAATTGAGAAAGATCTTCTTATGAAAGGATTGATAAAATTATATTCAAAGGATTATCTAAGTCAAATATTTTCAACAAAAACAAGATGACATTAATGAACGAATTCATATTCAAATATTTTTCAAGTCACTCAAATTATTCCTAATATTATGATCTTGAGGGGTCAACCTAAACTAGAGTCCACAAAAAGGTAATATACTCCCTTAGGAGAATCATTATAAGTCATTTTTCAAAAGTTGGTTGTTGTAAACATGGTTATTTTCTCATAAACTAAGCCCATTGAGGAAAGAAAACCAAACCTCAGATGGTATAAATAACATGATTTTTACGAATTTAACAAAAATAAAGGACATACAAAAAAATGATGCATGCAACTAAAATATTTTACACAAGATTGATAAAGGAAATGTTGAATTTTATGAAAGTGCATCCACATCAAAGAATCAATAGTTGTGGATATACCAAGATACCTTTGTAAAACATGACCAAAAAAATACAAATGAATGTCAAAATATCCAAACTAATAATATTGATTGCAATAAATCCCCCCATTCCTATAATGCCATTGTTGTTAAAATTGAATATACACAACCATGTCGCAACCATCAAAATCAAACCCCTAGATTGTGTTGTCATAACTAGGCATACCTAAATCACTATTCAAGGGACCTTTCCACCTACTCCTATGGAAAAATATAACCTTGTTGAGCAACTTAAGAAAAATATTTCCCAATTCTTTTATCACGGATCTTCTTAGAATTCCAAATTATATGTATATCTTGTATAAATTCCTTCAAGATTCAAGAGTCCTAAACAACATCAGTCCATCCCAATTCCAATATTTGATTGGCCATTTATGTTGAAGGTATAAACTCACCTTTCACCAAAATTGTTGATGTAGGTTTTTATTTTCCTAGTGGGATAATTTATTTTTCTGTTAGTTATAGTTTTTTCCTACTCTTTTATTAATATTTCTTAGGATAATAAATTGATTTTGTTATTTAATAACTAGGAGATAAAGTGTCGAGATGTCTCCACCCTTTAAGGGTGGAGTATTTAATTTTTCATCACTTTAATTAATATTGGTTGTTATTGGTGGTAAATTCCTATTAGTTGATTTTCCACCTCCATCCTCTCCTTAGTTCTATATAAACTCACTACCTAGCTTGTATTTTTCATCTTGGAAACGCTTAATGCAATTTTATCATCCTGACATTGCATATCTATTAGAGTTGCTGGTTTGCATTGTTTATATTTTTCCAGTTTATGTAGCTTTGAATTTCTCTTATAAATTTCCTTAGGTTATTCAATCTATGTCAAATTTTTAACATGGTATCAGAGATTTGTTTTGAGAAATTTAAGTTCTTAGAATCATAATTGAGAGATTTAGTTTTTCATGCAATATCTTGTGAATTTCTATATGCTCTTCTCTCGCATTCTAAATGATCTAGAGAATTAGAAAGGGTTTGCAAAGATCTAATAACTTCTTCATTTTGTATATGCGTTTTATGATATTTTGGTGATTACAACATATATGTTTATACTGACAACATTTTTGACTATTTCAATGTGTTCAAGAGGCTCGAGAAATTCAAGGTTGGCTTTTGTTTCATCCGATTTGGAAATCGTTTGGCATAGTTGCAAACATGGGTTTGAAGCTCAAATCTAACAAATAGGTTTTTGCAGGTGCATTTTGACTAAAAAGGGCCTTTCCATTGCATTCAAGAGGCTGAGAAGATGAATTTTGAAATTAATTTTTCCCATATTTTGTGCTGAGTACCGTTGAGGCAATTTTTTCCTAGGGAGCCGTATGGCTCCCTAGTCATAGTCATACATTTTTTTATAAAAAAAATCCAAAAAAGTAAAAATAAAAATTGTTAAGAACTTAAGCACATAATGCTTCCCATACTAGGCTTGTTAGCCACATAGTAGCCCCAAAACTATCGTGAGTTCATTTGTTAACCACGACACATTTTGTAAATATCGCTACCTACTCCTTCAAGAAAGTCATTGAGAAAAGACCACCAGACTTAGCTCAAATGCCACCCAACTACCTTCACCGATGGTGGTGCTACCCAAGGGCCACTAGGGGGCCACCTGGGCCCTCTAATAGGCCAAATTGGGCAATTTTTTAAACTTGCATAACTTTTTGCCATGGTGTCCATTTTTCAAAAATGAGGTATTGTTGGAAAGATGGAGATGAGAAATTTCTATCCATGGAGGCATTCAAAATAATTTTTTTCCATTTTTTGTTAGAAATTTTAGGTTGAAGTTGTTTGTTGCTAATTTCTGCAACGTACCATAACTTTCTCCCCAGTGATTCATTTTTTAGAAACAAATAGGCATTAGAAAGGTGGTGAAGAGCACTACAAACTATAAGGCTATTTTTTCTTGATTTTTCCTTAGGTTCACTTTCTATCAAAATTTGTAATTTTTTCTTTTGTGAGCCTATTGAGCATTGTATCTTGGAAAAGGCTTTGAAAACATACTAAACTATAAAGTGCCAAAATTATAATATTTGGGGGTGAATTTTTTATACTAGTTAAAAGGTTGGGAGTGTTTTTCATTCTCATGTTCACTTTATTTCAACACTTCTTTTTTTCATCTCTTCCTCATGACTCAAACAAGAGTTCCTATTCTAACTACATACAATGATTTTGAGTGGAAGTATAAAATAAAAATTCACTTAATAAGTCTTAGATTATATAGAATAACAATGGAACTAGAAACTAAACTTGCTAAATATGAAGAAAAGCTTAAGTGGTTTAATAGATGTGATGAAGCATATGGAGCATTATGTTTGTCTGTATCTCTTGATTTTCTCTTTCATATTTAATCTTTGAATACACCAAATGAAATATGGAAAAAGCTAGAATCTTTTTTTGGTACTCAAGATTATATGAGGGGTCATATGTTGGAAAATGAACTAATCAATTTAACTCTAGGCAACTTCAACATAGTTTTTGATTTCTTTATCAAATTGAAATCACTAAGGCTATAAATAAAGCAATGTGGAATTGATAAGAAAGATGAAAAACTAATTCTTAGTATTCTCTCTAAGCTAAGTTTTGAATATTCAATATTTTTTCTACCTTCTATGCTACTAAGGATGCTACTTCTCTCACATAGGAGCAAGACAAGCTAATCCAAATGGGCAATCTAAAGTATTCTAAGTCACATGCCTTGGATTCCAACCATGGCACAAATGAACAAAAAAGACAAAGTGGTAGTAAGGATAAGAAACAAAAGAATAGCAAAGAGAAGAAGAATAAAAAATCAAATGCTACAAAAGTAGCTAATGAGTCCTCATCTTCAAAAGGCGACAAGTATAAGAAAGAGAAGGTAAAATGTGCCTATTGTAAAATACATAGTCATGATGAGCACAAATGTTTAAATAAACAATTTTGTCAATTGACACACATTCTTGAAAAGAATAATCTCAGTGTTCCCAATTCTATCAAATATAGTTCAAATGAGGGGTATCACAAGGCCAAAGACAACAACAATGGGAAAGGAAAGGGAAAGGTCCTTGTAGTAATTGCTTCTCCACCATCCAATTGGGTTCTTAATTTGGATACCTCACACCACATGGCTTCATCCAAAGACAAAATTGTATCTTTGAAGTTATTTACTATACCTTCCATTTTGATGGATGATCACACTCTTGTTGAGGTGTGTAGGAGAGGATCTATTGATATGGGGATGGTAAATTTTAGGATTTTCTTTGTGTTACCTCATTATTAACTAATCTCCTATCAATCTACCAAATTACTCACACAGATACAGGCAAGCGGGTTGAGTTTTCTCTCGATTCAGTGGTGATTCATAAGTTGCAAAATGATTCTATAGTTGTAGTTGGGAGCACAGATCATTAGTATCAACTTTATTTGTTCTCTAAATTTATTCTTGATTCACCTTCATTTGTTCTACTTATTCAGAGGATGTGAGTAATTTTTGGCATTAGCATTTTGACCACTTGAACTATCGCTACTTGTAGCAGCTCAATGAACAAGACATGGTTACAATATTTCATCTAGTTCATTTTTTTGATGATGTTTGTCAAGGATGCATTCTTGGAAAACATCCTGAAGAGAAATTTGGCAAAGGAAAAGTTTGGAGAGCCTCACATCTTTTGGATTTGGTACATAGTGATTTGACAGGGCCATTTCCATGACCATATTTCAATAGAGCCCGATATGTTTTGACATTCATTGATGGATTTTCTAGGTAAAAATTTATGCACTTTCTTAAATAGAATTTTGAAGTCTTTGATTCATTCTTGTAATTAAAGGATTTTATAGAGACACAAACTAGGAAATCCATCAAAGTTATATGTATAGATAATCAGGGAATATGCCAACCACAAATTTGTGCAGTGTTATGCTTCAAAATGCATTGATTTGCAACATACAATTCCCTATAGTCCTTAGTAGAATGGAGTTTTAGAATGCAAAAAATGGTCCTTTTAAGAGATGGACAATTGTATGATTCACTTCAAGTCTTTGGCACCACGTTTCTAGGAAAAAGCCATTAACTATGCATGTTATATCCAAAATGGAGTTCCTAATAAAGTTGCAAAGGGGGTAACTCATTTTCAAGCTTGGTACAATTGCGAACCCTTAGTTAAGAACTTTTAAGTGTTTGGTTATAGTGCATGGGCCCACATCCCAATAGAGAAACACAAGGCTATGGATCCACATATTTGTTGGATACCAAGATTATGTCAAAGGATTTAGGCTTCTCCATCCTACCACACATGAGTTTTTCATTGAGAGGAGTGTTTGTTTTGAGGCGAGTCCTTCCATTCTTCTCTTGACATTTTTCCAAACACCATTAGATTGGAGTCCTTGCGTCATGACAATAGTTCTTCAGAGGATCATAATACCTTTGATCTTGATGAGAATTATTCTTCTCCACTTTATATGATGACAATGATGATGAGGGTTGACATAGCACAAATTTAGAGGATGATGATTCTCCTCCTAATTCTCCTCCTCCAACTGCAGGGCCTCTTTGGGATTTTCAAACATTGCACTCAATAGGGCATTGGGTAGGGGATCCTTCAGAGCATAGAAGAACACAATCATAATTTCAAGAGGCTCCACATCTCTTCCTTGCAACAAATTCTAATCCATAGTCCTTTCGAGAAGATTTTGGTTTCCTCGAGTGGGATGCAGTGATGTAGGAAGAGTTTAGTTCCTTGGAGAGGAACCAAACTTTGGATCTTGTCCCACTTCCTAAGGGAAGAAAAATTGTTTGATGCAAGTGGATCTATCAAAAAAAAATTTCAACAGATGGGTTGGTTGACAAGCATAAGGCTCACTTGGTTACCAAAGGATTCTCCTAGGTTATTGGGATTGACTACTCTAAGACTTTTGCACTAGTCTCCAAAATGAATTCCATCCTTATCCTTGCTATCATTGCACATAGATAAGAAGTTCATCAGATGAATGTGAAGAGTTCTTTTCTTCATGGTGATCTTTAAGAGGAGATATACATGGAGCAACCACAAGGGTTCATTTAGGATCCTTCACTTGTGTGTCATCTTTGAAAGTATCTATATAACCTCAAACATGCCCCTCGAGCTTGGTATGCCAAGATGGACTCCTTCCTTTTGAGAGTTGGGTTCACTCGATACTATTTTGATCCTAATTTTTATATTTTGTAGCAAGATGATACTCACACCTTCCTTTTTCTCCACGTCGATGACTTGTTGATCATAGGAAGTCACTCATCTACCATTTGGGTAGTGAAAACTACCCTTCATGATCAGTTTTTGATGTTATACTTGGGATTATTGCACTAATTATTGGGGATTGAGTTCACTCAGTCATCCTCAAGTATCTCTCTTGCACAACCTAAGTACGCAATTGATATGCTCCATAGGTTTAACATGGCTAACTATAAGCCTATACCGACTCCATTTTTGCTAAGGGTCAATCTTGAGGCTAAGTGTTCTTCACCCTTGGTGGATGTCACTTTGTATCAATAACTTGTTGGTAGTATCATCTATCTGACTCACACGAGATCTGATATTTCATATGATGTAGACATGGTCTCTTGATTCATGCAAGAGCCACATGAGCTTCATTGAAAAAAAACTAAGTGGATTCTTCACTACATCAAGGGTACTCATAGTTGTGGGATTCACTATGCAACAGGCATGGATTTTGACTTGGTGGGACACATAGATTCAGATTGAGTGGGTGATTCTTGAGATCACAAGTCTACTTCAGGGTATTGCTTCTCCCTTGGTTCTGGTCTAGTTTTTTGGTTGAGCAAGAAGTAGTCTTCTATTTCTCTTTCATCTACAAAGGTTGAGTATTGAGGAGTGGCTAATGCTACTACTAGGGCCATATGAATTTAGAATATTCTCACTGAGTTTGGCATTCCATTTTGGAAGCCAACAATCATGTTTACTGACAACTTGAGTGTAATTCAGATATCTCACAATCTAGTCCATCATCAACAGACCAAACACATTGATATCCACATGCATTACATTCAAGATTTGATTCATGAGCGGATAATCGATCTCAAGTATTGTCCAACATCAAATGAGTCAACATACATATTCACCAAAACCTTCATTAAGAGAAATTTCTTTCATTTGCAAGATTTTCTTGGGGTGTGGTTGGTGTCCTCTTTGGGGGGCTACTTATTCCTTCTCTTCTTCTCTCTCTCTCTCTCTCTATTTTGGGGTGTTATCTCTCCATTTGTGGGGGGTTCCCTTCTTCTTTTGGGAGGATTTTTATACGTACATGGGTACCTAACATGGCTGTCGAGCTTCCTCTAATGCCTAAATAACTTGGTGCTAATGGTTACACACACATATCAACAGACCTCAGGATCCCTAAACTAAGCAATTCATCATTCATAGGAGGGCTACATTAAATCATCAACCATGGAATCATAAGCTTTAGATAGTGCTAGCAATATATATGCATTCATGAATTCTAGACATCCTACATCAACTAAGTATAGATGAATAAACACGTGAAAATACAGTAGAGGCTTTAAATCAAAATAAATCACTACTTCTCAAAACAAAGTAAAGGAATACAAACTGTTGCCTTTGCTATGGGTACCTAATGCTTAAGATTGTAACTAACTAACCATTATGTTGTAGTGTGTCCTAACTTAGTTAACCTCTAGAGTATGAAACAAACATCAATCTACAGATTCTAATTTAGGAATTGTAGCACATTTAATCACAATCACATTAACTAGAAGCTATCAATTCAACTCACAATGCATAATACAATTGAATAACTTAAATTGAAGTGGCTCAACAATACCTTAGGTGGCCCTTGCTTGAGTTGTTACTTCCATAAGATCTTTTCAATCACTCACTCAAAAAAAAAATATTATCAAATCAATTCTTCTTTATTACATTCTAAACACATAATTGTTACACAAAATATAACAAGAAATCTTATTTAATAACACACATATGAGTCCAATTATTTATGAATTGAAAAAAAACTAAAGAACATATGTCAACTCTTCCTCAAGAATAGGAAGAGGATCGAGTCTTAAAATAGAAAGAAATAAATACTAGAACAAGAGTATGAAAATCAAACAAGGACTCTATGCCCAACAAGTTCAACCATTTATAACAGAAAAAATGCTCAACAAAACATCTCTGTCATAATTCATTGTCCTGTTGAAAATAGACTTCTTCTCTTGGTTGTCTTATTGAAAGTTACAAGTAATGCTCAATGATTCATGAACTGATCATCAAATGATCACCTCCATCATCCTTTAAAAGTGGTCATGCTGCAGTCGGTTGACTCCTTTGCAATGAATTGTAGTCCTTATACTAAGGGTTGGAAATTATGTTTCTATGGGTTGATAGATGTCTCGCTGCAAATGTTAGTCTTATTTCCCAAAGGTATTCTTAATACTAACAAACATAATTTAAACATAAAATCCTACTAAAATTCATGGACATTCATAAATCATACATACATATATTAATATAACATGTTTCCATTCCAAATGCTTAAAACTACTAAAAAGTATATGAAAGGTCTTGGAAATGTCTTAAAGTTTAACATAAAGTAATGATAAAAAGTATGAAACAACAAGAAAATAGCCAATTCTACACCCCATCATTTCCCCCCAAATAAATATCTTTCTTTTCCTCAAGCAAGCTTAGGGCTAAAGGTTATATTCCACAGCTCCAGTCATTCCTTTCCCTTGCTTCAAGTAGAAACCTTGTTGGTCTGAGATCTTTTCCCACTTTTTTTTCTCTCCTACATCTTCCTCTCATTTCCTTCCTATCCAGTGTGGTATAAGGAAAGAAAGGAGAAGAAGATGAAAAGTGAGAGGAAGCCAAGCATTTCAATTTTTCAAGGCAACTGTAATATACTTATGTGATCTTCCAACTGGTGCCAAATAATTGAAAATAGAGTGTGGTTGCTTATTTTTAAGCTTAGGAGTAAGTTCTCTCCATATGTTCTAGGAGAAATCGAGTGCTTGCTTTATTTTCACTGTTGCTAGCTCATTAAATCTCTTGTAACTCTTTCTTTATATTTCACTTTTTGTTGCCACCCCCTCCTTTTCTATGAGATCAATGCACTGGTCCACCATTGAATATGGATCTATTGATTCCTCCCTCAACTAAAGAGGGGATGATTTTTCTCTTTCCTTGTATAATTGTGAAGCAATTGTCCTCTAAGATTCTCATTTCTGATAGAAGAGGCCAAGGCTCTAATTTGAATATCCCCCAAAAATATAAGTGGATTCCAATTAGTGTCATAAGGGAGAATCAAGTTGTGCAAATAAAATTCACACAATTGATCCTACATTTTTGGGGTAGATTGCTAGAATACTTCCAAAAATAATGTGGGTGAATTTAAAGTGAGAGGGAGGTCACTTATTATTTAGCTAAATTGAAAACAAAGAAATTTTTCTTGAAGAAAAAGGGTGTATAATTTTGTTGAAGGTCTACACCTCATTAATTGGACTATTTTATCTGTTAATTTGTCTATCTTTACTTTTAATTTCTTGATATTTGTTTCTTGTTTCTCCACCATTCTAGCATGTGTTGATACTAACTATGCTTTCTCCTTTTCCTAGTCTCTTTGTTTATGAGAAAATTCCCTTCTTTTGTTCCACAATTCAATTCCAAGTGTTACCACAGTGGAAGAAGTGGGTGTTCTTGGATATTCAGTTGGGTTCTCAAGGTGTTGAGCCCTTTTTCTCATTTCAACTACGATCCTTGCTCAAATTTATGCATTTTTTCTTCTAGTTCTTAGATTCTTGCATCCCTATTAGTCTCCCTTTGCTTGAGTTTCTCCTCTAGATATTTTATCCTCCACAAGGCCTCTTATAGTTTCTTGCTTCTATTCTTCCCTTCCAAAAGAAATTCTTCTTCCTTTTCCAAAAAAAATCCTCTTCCACCTCCTCTGATTGTACAAACCCTTCTTTATAACCAAGGCTTCTTGAAGGTTTATTTTTCTTCTTAGCCATACAAATATCTTTTGAATTTGAATAAGAAGTAATGCTCATGTATAAAGGTTGCAAAATTGGAATTTTTATAGCACTGTCAGGAAAATTTTCTTCACCAACATCTGTGTCAGTTTCTACTACAACATTTTCTTGTTGCTTTTTAGCCTTCCCTTTCACAGGTTCTTTCATTCTTAGGCAATTTGACTACCTCTTTGGTTGTGTGGCTCTCCTCTATTTCTTCCTAGGTTTAGAAGTGGAAGCCATACCTTTTATTTTTCTTGACTTAATAGGGCTCTTAGTAGAAGCAAGGGTTTATATTTCCCCTTCACCCATGGGATGCTCAACAGACACTACAGGTTGAGTTTCCTACTCTTCCTATTCTTTAGGGTCCTCTATGCTATAGGCAGGTGATGCATTAGGGGAACCAGAGGGCAAGTCTCCCTCTATTGCAACCGTGGAATGTTCTTCTAATTCTTATTCTTCACCCATTTCTTTTGCATTTTGTCTTGGGAGAATGTTGTTAACATTGTTACTAGCTAGTAAATCCTCCCAAGATATGTTAGGGAATTGAATTATTAGACTTCTTTTAATCAGTAAAATTGACCAAACAAAAATACGAAAGAGAAGATTGATTCCTCTTCTTTTTATACTCAACTAAAATTCTCTTTAGTAAATTATACAAAAAAATGGTTACATTTACCATTCTTTGATGGCGCAGATGGCTAAGGAGCTTAAAATGTATAGTATACAACGGTGATTGCCTGCTATCATAGGTCAAGTATTTAACAACATATGAATCAATTGAAGCCCAGAGCCAAGGTAAAGAAAGGTATTTCATACGTTGTGATGAAGAATTCAGATTTTCTCCAGGTAATGAGAATTCATATCTTGCAACAATTACATCTTCCCTTACTAGAAATTCCTTTCCTATTCTTGGAAGCCCTGATACCTCTTCTATAGTTGATTTTGAGGCATCAAACCTCAATCCCCTTACATTGCTTCATAATTTTGTAAAGTATTTACAAATTTTTGGGTCGTTAGTTCATTATATTCTATAAGTCTGAGAAAATAGTCCAACCAACCTGCCTGCTAGAAGATAGGCAATCACTCTATCTTCTAGTAGAAAATTGTGAGCTACGGGCTCTCTTCTCATAATATCCCCTCCCATTATATTTCAACCAATTCTGAAACTTTCTTCTATTGTACTATGTTTTGAATAACGTCTTCTAATTATGTTACTCTATTCTTGAATAACTTCCACTCAACTCTGGATACTTCTACTCTAAAACTATCATTTTCTTGATGATAGACAAGAAATTGAAAATAATAAAGGCCTTTTGGCTCCCCATCCCCCAACTAATCATGCTATTTTTCCTCAAATAACAGGTACAAAAGGGTCGGGGATAATAAATATTAAGCATTGGAATTAAGAAACATGAAGTTGCAAATGTGTGTATGAATTATAAATGTATATAAAATTAGCAAGCTTAAATATCAATTATAGGTAGTTAATGTGAGAAGTACCTATTATCATGCTATGAAGTGAAATTTGGTGTGTGTTAAAATGAATGAATGCTGCCATGCAACATGGGAAAGATTTAAAATAATAGTCCTCTTTTGATAGCGAAGTATTGCAGGTGATCATGGACGAAAAAATAACTTAGCATGAGCATAAAATGTGGCAAAAAATTGAGTGTTGAGTGAAAGGCTACGTAAAGTACGTGATGGAAGAGTGGGATTTATTTCATTGTATGGGTGATATAAAAGTAAGTGGTAATGGCTACGTGTAATGGTATTAATAGATTGAAAGAGATTAAAGTAAATGGTGGGTGTTATGGACATGGATGAAATTTAAAGTGGCAAGTGTTATAGGTTGCTTGAAGAAACAGGTCCCATGTGAATGATGTGCCTTGGGGATTTATGTTGTAGGTCTTGTGAACTCTACTATAGGTCTAGAAAGATAAGGGTTGTTGAGTGTCACCTATGCATGTTCTTGCATGTTTTAAGTAGTGTATAATTATACCTAGGAAATATCAGTAGGCGAGTTGGGTGGCTCGTTTGCTAATACTTCATCTGATGTAGTGCTTCTATTTCGTGATGGATTGTGTAATTTTGGTTCAAAATCATGTTGAAGAGTGTGTAAGAAATCATCCTTCTATAGTGGCTTCTTGTAGAGTTTCAATCGATGGCCATTGACTAAGAGTGAAAATATTACAACATCAATAGTTGTTAATTGAACTACTCCATTGGGAAAAATATTTTGAATTTCATATGGACCTAGCCATCATTTCTACAACTTTCCCTTATGGTCATTGTACACGAAATCATAAAGTAAAGCCTAGTCACTAGCATTAAACTATTTTGTCTTGATAAACTGATCATACCACACATAATCATAAAGTAGAGCCTAGTCACCAACATTAAACTATTTTGTCTTGATAAATTAATCATGCCACCAGATCCTATGTTTCTATAGAATCTTAGTGTGATGAATTGCATCCATGCATATCTCATCTAAAGCATTGAGATTGTGCAACCTCTATTGTACAAATGGTTGTTGTTGCACCAAAAGATCGACTTGTTAATGCTCAATACAACCACTAGAGTTAATGAATCCACATGAGGTGGTTAATCCATGTCATGAACTTGAGTGTTGCATTGCACAACACAAGGAGACCAAGGGTGCACACCTTGCAACAATCACCCCAATGCAAGCTAGGGGTTTGAACCTATGACCCAATCTTTGATACCAATTGTTGCATAGACAATTGTCATTGCACAAAAAGGTTGACCTGTTAATGCCCAATACAACTGCTAGAGTTAATGAATCCATAGGAGGTGGTTAAGAAATGTCACAAACCTGAGCGTTGCGCTACACAACATAAGGAGACCAAGGGTGCACACCTTGCAACAACCTCTCCTTCTGTGCTATTGATATATCTATTCCTAATTGCACTATTGTTCTCAAAGTCTTGTACTCAAACTCAATTGGAATGACAACGTTCTTTCCATATACCAATTC
This sequence comes from Sequoia sempervirens, assembly GCA_007258455.2. Taxonomy (NCBI): domain Eukaryota; kingdom Viridiplantae; phylum Streptophyta; class Pinopsida; order Cupressales; family Cupressaceae; genus Sequoia; species Sequoia sempervirens. The sequence continues at coordinate 26,010,545 of VDFB02270651.1, forward strand.
AAATGATGTGAAGCCTATTGTAGTTTTCCAAGTTGTCCTATAAGCTCAAACTATCTCAAGTAGCCTTGCTGCCCAATCCTTCATATGGATTTGTACTATTTTTGTAAGAATATTCTCTATTTCCCTATTGGTAACTTCCACTTGTCCATTAGCTTGAGGGTGGTAAGGTGTGGATTTCCTATGTCTAATCTCATATTCTTGTACCAGTTTATTGATCAAATTTGATGTAAATTGAGGTCCTTGATTTGTTACTATTTCTCTAGGAACACCATATCTTGTAAAGATATCTTCATAGAGAAACTTAGCGACATTTCCATCCCTTGAAAATTACAAGGATTTTACCTCCACCCATTTTGTAAGGTAGTCTATACAAACCAAGATGTATTCGTTGTTGTTTGATGTTGGAGCTATAGGACCAATAAAATCCAGTCCCCACTTGTTAAATGGTGCAATTACTAGTTGTGGCTGAAGTGTCATTTCATCAGTCTTAGTGGTCCATCCCATCCTTTGACATATATCACACATTCTTGTATACTTGACCGAATCCTTGTGAAGTATGGGCCAATAATATCCAATGTTCAATATTTTGAGAGCTATCCTCTTTGCTATAAAATATCCTCCACATGGTTCATCATGACATGCCTTTAGGATATCATACACTTCATCCTCCTTGATGCACCTCCTCATTATATTATCTGGCCCTGTATAAAATAATATCTAGCTACCCCATGAATAAGGAAAACTTCTCTCAACTAGATGTCTCTTTTCCCTTGGTGAGAGATGTGGTGGTGTTTTCCCTACAACTAGATAATTGGCTACATTTGCATAACAAGGTGTATGCACAAAGAGGGAAAATAAGTTTTCATCAGGAAATGAATCATTCACAAAATCCTTTTTTTATTTTATTGGCAGTCTTGAGAGAAATTTTGTTACTACATTAGCCTTCCCTGGTTTGTCCACAATTGTAATATCAAACTCTTGGAGTAGCAATAACCATCTTACCAATTTTCCTCCAACCACTAGTTTATTGATGTAAGAGAAAATCAAGCCTCATTCAAAAACTCACAACATACAATGCAACTCATAATTTTTTTTAAATAACACAAAAATCTGCAAATAGTGTCTTCATTTTCTCATTCAAACTCTCCTAAAATCACTTAATAACAAGGAAATTATGAAATTACATTGTTTGCAGCCATATGGGCTGATGTAAACCATTAAATAACTATTATAAACCTGATATATAACATCAAGATAAAATACATAAATTATCTCCTTCAATCCCTCTTCATTTGAATCTCTCTAGGTCCCTTCAACCCGCCATCTTCAACTGCAAAATCACTATTGTAATAGCCAAGAATCTTCCACTATTTTTGTTGTTGTATATCACATCAAAACTTGTAAAAAAATGTCCTTTTCTCCTCTCCCCAAGAGAAGCCACATATTTCTCCTCTTCTCAAAAATATTCACCCTCAAACAAACTCAAAAAGTGTCAAATAAAATTATAAAACACTTAGCACTACTTTCAAAAATTAGATTTTCCCCTCTTTTCAAAAATCAGATTTTCCCTCCTTTCAAAAATATGATTTTTGCCTCTTTTTAAAAGGGTGCTCCAATAATTAGAAAAAATATTAAATGATCATTGATGCATTTTAGTAACTCCAAAGAACCCATGCCAATATTTACTTATTTTTATTTTTATGCTTTTCAAACTCCAAGATTAATTTCCAACACTATCTCCAACTTCAAGATTTTCAACAATAGAATAAGACCAATTATTTAATATATTATTTTTGGCCTATTATTTCAATTTATTCCTCCAATAGAATTATTACCAAACCTTACAAAAAATAAAATAAAATACTTCTCCTATGGTTCATGCAAGATTGCTATTGTTCGTGGATGCTCCAGCATCAGACACCCATGGTAGAAAGTTTGTGAGCATAGGCTCAAAAAAAAGAAGTTGAGTAGTAGAACTACTCTTTTAAGTTGCAAGCAACTTTTTGTTGGAAAGAGACACTGCAAATTTTTTCTAGTGTTGTCATTGATGGCAACCCTATTCGGTGATTGGATCCACATGTCATCATTTGCTCATACCGACAGACATATTGAAGACAGTCAAGGAAGAACAGAGCATCCGACAGTTTTGTGTTCATTGATTCACATGCATATTTTCTATTGTTATTTTGAGTTGTGGATCTTATGGGAGGTTGATCAATGTATGTCTTGTGTTATCTGAAAATCTCAGTGCCTTGTATCAAGTTGTGTACAAATTTGGAGATCTGGTTGGATATCTTTTTGTTCATCAGTGTTTGGTGGCCGACCCAGTTGATATAACGTGTTGTAGATATTCGAGGAGTGTTTACTCAAATGTTTTTGTGTTCGAGCATCTTGATTTGGGTCCTAGCTAAGTTGTGGCCGACTATTGTGGATGCGCATTGAATATTATTCATAATTTGAGTCGTCAGTTGTAAATATTTTTAAGTTTTATTGAAGCCGACTTGTTGCGATTAAATTCTTAGTCGTGGATATCTATAAATGATCAATTATATCATTTTGGTGTGTGAATAAGGTGTTTCGATGTGTGTTGCAAATATAAGAAGAGTGATTGAGTGATTATGTACAATTTTCATTTGTGCATTAAATATTTTGTGATGCGAGTTAGAGCAGAAGTGTAGAATCAGTCAAAAGGACAGAAGATTGACTATTGAGCCTAACTGGAACTGTAATCAAGCATTTGTAGATGCTACTCTCTCAGTTCATTTCTTTTGGATCTAATCCAAATCTTTGTAAGGCAGTGTGCCTTTCTATTTTGAGCAATGAGCTCTACGCAGTGCGCCTAAATGCAAGTGCATTCCCACATTGTAATCTTTCTTTTGAGTATACTCAGATCATATTGTGGATTGTCCATCCACCGTGGTTTTTCCTCTAATAGGGTTTCCACGTAAAAATCCTAGTGTTACGGTGTTGTGGTTGTTTGCTCTCTATTCATGCATATTTCTTTTGGTTGAATGTTTTAAGTGGGTTAAAGATCAAAATAATAAATTTAATTTTTGCAGAACATTGATTCACCCCCCTCTCAGTGTTGCTTGTTTCCAACAATTGGTATTAGAGCTAGTTCCTCGAAAGAAGTCTATCAGCTTGGGGAGATCTTGGAAAGTATTTTCAATGGATACAAGTCGTTTTCAAAAACAACTTTTGATGGCCCTGGATGATCTTGATCAGTCAAAATCTAAGAACTGGGAACTGCAGGAAAGTCTTGAGAATGCAAAAAAATCATTTAATCATTGAAAGACAAAACCACTGAATCAAGGGAGAAAAGAAAGGAATTATGTGATCAGCTTGAGCAGAAAAATAGAAGCATGAAAGATGAACAACTGAGTCATGCTTTGAAGGAGAAAATAGAATAATGTGAAAAGTTCTCTAGAGAAAATGCTGCCCTGAAGCATGAGATGGAATCTATCATGATGAAAATGACCAAGGAGATTGAAGATAGAAGGAAGAATAGAGAAAAGCTTGCTCAATCCTTGAAAGAAAAATATGAAGAATGCAACCGATTGGACAATGAATTGGAACAATATAAAAACAATGAGGAAGTGCTTGAAAAACAACTTGATGATTTCATAAATGAACTTATTGCTGCAAATGAGTACAAGGAGAAATTCAAAGCTAGATCAGCCAAGCTTGATGAACTAATTAAAGTTCAGAGGACTGATGGTGACAAGCGAGGTCTTGGATATGAAGAAGGAGAAAGTTATGGATCTGGACAATGGAAATCCAGACAAGGAAGATTCAAGCAAGGAAATCAGATGAATAAAGCTAGAAGGAATCCGGTAAGACAACAAAATGCTCAAAGATTCAATGGTTATTGTTTTACTTGCAATAAATTTGGTCATATGGATTCTCAGTATAGAAGTAGGATGAATCCAAGTGGACCATCATTCTCAGGTCAGTGCTTTAATTGTAATAAGTTTGGTCATAAGTTAAATGAATGCAGAAATGTGATGAACAAATTTCATAGAGATGTCAGATGCTATGCATGTAATAGAATTGGGCATATTGCTAACCAATGCAGATCAAGGAAAAATCAGCGGATCAATAGGTTTGGACGGAGAAATGTTGTGTGTTACAACTACAACAAATTTGGCCACATTGCTAGATTATGTTGGAGTAGAAGAGGTCTGGTAAAACAAAACATGCAATAGGATGTTAAGGGAAAAGGTAAAGTCACTACAAATGTGATCATGAGGAAAATGCAGAAGAAATGGTTGATGAAGAATCCCTCTGTTGAAGGAAACGTGCCAACACCAGAATATGCTTATGGAAATTCCTCTGGGAATTAGTTTTAGGCCTTTGGCCTAGGGGCAGCTATCAAGAAAATATCTTAACCCCCTACCGACACCGGAATGTGGATAAGTCCAGTAAGTGCATAGATGCTTTTCAGATGTTGTTCAACTAATTGGAGAGAGTATTATATAGTATTGGAGATCTGCAGAAGAATTATTTGTCATAGTGCATGGAAATAGGGTAACCAGATGAGTTAGGGTAAAAGAATTTATTGTGACAAAAAGGGTTAGGTGCGCGAACGATAAAAGGTCATTTTTATCCTTCATTTGTCACTTTGCATTTTGGAAGTTTGGAGAGCTTTGGGGCGAACTTTGCTGAATTGCAGTGAGATTCAAGTGTGAAGAAGATTCAACGATCAAACTCCGATCCGATGAAAAGTTATTTATCGAAAAAACCTGTGAATTTGTGAATTTTTAAAAATGGACACTCCATTGGTAGTTGAAGTCAAGAATAGACCTCATCTGAAGTTCAAGTGGCACCCTTTTAAGTTTGTTGAGACCAAGCCCCTAGGTGCGTTTTCGTCTATACTGTACGGTGTCTTACATATTGAAGACATTAGGGCTTACATTCATACTAATATTGAAGAGTTAGGGAGCTCACAAATGCTGAATTTGTATTCCAACCATATAATTAGAGAGGAATTCATTATTAAGCCAGAATACAAAACCCTAGAAGAGAAGAAGTTCACACAGTTTGTGAAATTCCCCATATTTGAGGAAAGCGAATGGGTACAATATATTTTGAGCCGAGTTCATGTGGTTGAATATACCTTTTAAGATTATGAAAGAGGCTATAAGCACTGTCATGGGTCTAAATTCCTCCGGTGGACTATCAATCTTGAAATTTGTAAAGAATCAAACGGTTACTGATGCAATAGGTGCAAAATTTGATAGAAGGGAAATGACAATAAAAAATATTGTTGAAGTGGATGTGAAATTTGCATCGATGGTCATTGGCTACAAGGTCTATCACTCTAGTCGGGATAATTTAGTATATGGTACGACCATTTATGTAGTCTATCAGATGGTAAAAGAAAATGTAGATTATGACTTGTGTGAGCTCTATAGAAGTCAGCTGATGGAGAATCTGGGTAAGATTAAGAAAGACAAGAAGAACTCTTTTAAATATGGTAATTTGTTGTTGTGTCTGTTCTTTTATTTCATGAGTGAGGTTCCGGGTGTTGGGAAAGTTCATTGGAAAAGTAATCAGCCTATAGTTGTTCAAATAAGAGATAAATTGTATGGAATTGGTGATAGTCAGGCCATAAAAACTACCCTATGGGGGTACTTCAAAAAAATTCAGAGTATGATGCATACAAGAGAAATAATTCCTACTTCAATTGTAGAGAAGTACAAAGATACAATTTGTTTCAGGGTAGATATTGATCAATTCCTAATGGAAGCCGCTGATCCCAGAATGATATGGATTATGCCTATGGGATATGAAGTTGTGAAGAAAATCTTGGAGATGTATGCAAAACATTTGTTGAGCAAGCCTCTGGATTTGGAAAAAGAGAGGTTTGGAACCTATGCTGAAAAATATATGCAGGTGTATGAACAACTGAAGAAGCCTAAGCTCGTCAAAAGAGTAAGAAAAGAAGTGGAATTCATTGGAGAAAGAATGGGTATATCTGCAAAAGCATTGAAAGAAGTCAGAAGGATGAGAGATGAAGCTGAATTAGGAAAAGAGCTAGCAAGAACCAAATTTGCTAGTTTGGCAGCATCCTCTACCCATACTAGATCCACAAGAAGTTCTCCATCCCTATCCACTCCTACAACCAAGCCAGTTCTTGTGCAAACTCAAAACAAGGCTTTTGGTAAGAGGAAGAAGAACAAGAGCACAAGAACCTATGAAGCGATCTCAGAAGATGAGGAGACTGAGTCAGATGAAGGTGTGAAAGAAATAAAGGCTACTAGCACTCAGGCTACAAAGGTAACCAAGAGAAAATCTTCTAGTGAAGAAGAAAAGGCAAAGAAGAAGGCAAAAATTGACAAGCCAAGTATGACAGTTGAAGAAGTTGAGAATTTTGTTGTCAAGGATGGAAACCTCAAGCCCCTCTGCAAATGGTATGAAACTTTTGATGAATCAAGACAAAGAATTCTTGAGGAGGAAACAATAAAACATTTCAATATTTTCAATAAAGTTCTTGTTGAAATTATGTCTAGTTTACCTAAGAGTCTGTATGAGGTTTTGGAGATGAGAAGAGTAAGTGCTAGGAAAAAAGAAGAGCATATGAGAAAGAGAATTCTTGCAGACTTATGCCCGGAAGTGTCTATTGAGGAGATGAAGTCACTCCTAAACAAAGCCAAGAAGGAATTTAAAAGCAAAACAAGAGTGAACAAACTTATGATCGATGAAACTAATGTTGTTGTTGATGAATCCAAGAAAATCCTGGAAGCATTTCTCTCAAAGAACAAGATCAATGTTGAAGAAGTGAATGTTGAAGATGTTGAATTTGATCCCGTAAATGAGGAGGTGAATGTAGATGCTGAGGATATTCAGAATCCTCCTGATGTGGATAATACAAAAGTACCTATGGAGACTGAAGCTCCTAAGGTTATATTATTTGAAGGAAAGGAGATTCCAAATGAAGAAATTGAAGCTCCTAAAGGAAATCAAGAAACAATTACTAAAGAACCAGAAGTTGAAGAAGAAAAGGTTCAAGTTAAGGAAATTCCAGTAGAAGCAAGAGACACTATCGAGGCAGTGAAGAAATTTCTTGTGGAACAATAGGAAGAATTTGATCCTGAATTGGTTGAAGGCCCGATCGATCTATCCACCTTGTCCCCAATTTAGATAATGAAGGTCACATCATTCGCACAAGCTAAGGCTAGTGAGGAGATTCTGAAGTCTCACATTGAGGATAGTCAATTATTAAATCTTGCATCTAGAGTTCTGGAGAAAATTATGCCAACTCATGTTAAGGATCCATCCGGTTCCTCTTTCGGTGAACTAAAGAAGCTCATAAATTTTGTAAGTACTCATTTCGAGTCTCTTAAAAAATCAGCCATGGCTAAAGTGCAGAAGGATTTCAATAGAAAAAGATTTAGTAGGTTGAAAGAAATGATAAAAATGATAAAAATATGTTAGCCACTTGTATGAAGAATATTCAAGATTCTCTATCTGAAGGTGGAAAGGCCTATAATTCATGTTTAGTTTTGTCCAAATTTACTAAATTCAATGAGAAGAAGGTGAAGGCTCTTGAAAAAAAATTGGCTACCATTTCTGATGCTTTTGATCCATTAGCTGGTGATGTTGGTAAGAAAGAAGGTCAAGTAATATCTCTACTTGAAAAAATAAGGAGCTTGAAGCATGAAAATAATAAGATTGTAGGAAGAGCATGTGAGCTCAGAGGACTAATTGGTCCAAATTTTCAAATAATTGTGAGTGCATTAAAGGAAGCCAAAGATGATATGGCAGTTAGTGACCCAATGAATCTTGAGTCTGTAGAAACACAATCTTATTTAGTTTGTGGCCACATAAAAATTCTGGAGAGTCTCAAAAAGGTTTGGGACACAAATTTAAGCGTGTTGAAGAGATATTTTTCAAATGTTTTCAAATTTGTGTAAGTTACAAGATCATGCTTGTATAGTTTGAAATTTTGATCTTTTTTTTTTATTTCCCTAGTTTTTCCATTGATGTCAAAGGGGGAGAGTTGTATAGTGAAAAATGTATATTCATCTTAGGGGGAGTTGCATTTCTAAGCTGAGATTTAAGATCCTTTTTTGAAGTTTTGAAGTGGCAGTGTAATTCATGTTGGTACTGATCCAACACTTAGTCATTTTTCACTAAGTGTTGCCATCAATGCCAAAGGGGGAGATTGTTGGCAAGAGACACTGCAAATGTTTTCTGGTGGTTTCATTGATGGAAACCCTAGTTGGTGATTGGATCCGCACGCCATTGTTTTCTCATACCGGCAGACAGATTGAAGACAGTCAAGGAAGAACAGAGCATCTGGCAGTTTTGTGTTCATCGATTCACATGCAGATTTTTTGTTGTTATTTTGAGTTGTGGATCTTATGGGAGGTTGATCAATGTATGTATTGTGTTATCCAAAAATCTCAGTGCCTCGTATCAAGTTGTGTGCAAATATGGAGATCTGGTTGGATATCTTTTTATTCATCAGTGTTTGGTGGCCGACCCAATTGATATAACGTGTTGCAGATATTCAAGGAGTGTTTACTCAAATGTTTTTGTGTTTGAGCATCTTGATTTGGGTTTGAGCTAAGTTGTGGCCGATCATTGTGTATGGGCATTGCATATTATTCATAATTTGAGCCGTCAGTTGTAAATATTTTTAAATTTTATTGAAGCCAACTTCTTGTGATTAAATTCTTAGTCACAGATATATATAAATGATAAATTATATCATTTTGGTGTGTGAATAAGGTGTGTTAATGTGTGTTGTGAATATCAGAAGAGTGATTGAGTGATTATGCATAGTTTTCACTTGTGCATTAAATATTTTGTGATGTGAGTTAGAGTAGAGCAGAGCAGAAGTGCAGAATCAGTCAGAAGGACAGAAGATCTACTACTAAGCCTAACCAAAACTATAATCAAGCATTTTTAGATGCTACTCTCTCAGTTCATTTCTTTTGGATCTAATCCAAATCTTTGTAAGGCAATGTTCCTTTCTATTTTGAGCAGTGAGCTCTAGGAAGTGTGCCTGAATGCAAGTGCATTAGCACATTGTAATATTTCTTTTGAGTATACTCAGATCATATTGTGGATTGGCCATCCACCGTGGTTTTTCCCCTAACAGGGTTTCCATGTAAAAATCTTGGTGTTATGGTGTTGTGGTTGTTTGCTCTCTATTCATGCATATTTCTTTTGGTTGAATGTTTTAAGTGGGTTAAATATCAGAATAATAAATTTATTTTTTGCAAAACACCGATTCACCCCCCCTCTCAGTGTTGCTTGTTTCCAACACTTGCAACATACTCCAATGTTGATATGGTACCTTGGAAATTTTTCTTTCTTCTTCTTTTCCAACAATTTTTTGGCATGCTCACCATCTTCCTCCAAAATACTTGCTTCCTCTTCTTCCCTCCTCTTGTGCTCTCTCTTATAGGGATCAATCCACCACAAATCATCCACCTCCACCTAATTATTCCTTCCTTCTCTCCACATGTGGGATCATTCCCACCGTATTTTGACCACCTCGACCAAATTCCACTCTCATCTTCTACCTTTGTGGGAATTAACTCACTAAAATCTGCCCCCCACTTCCAAGAACATTTTTACCAATGCTCTATGGCTATAGTGACAACAAAATCATGGAAATTAAATATTTTCATTACTCCATTTTCTACACCTATGTGCTCCTCTTCAATATCTCTTCTTTCCATAACAACATCAATTTTCTCGAGATGCACCTCAACCATCAACATCTCTGCACTTTCCTCTTCCACATTTTTAATTTCAAATTTATGCAAATAAACATACTCTTCATAAAATTTAAAAGTTACCTCTTCTTCTGTAATTTTTACGCATTCACTTTCAACTGCAACACTTTCACCTTCGCTACTCATTGTAATCACCATCTTTGTGTCCTCCAAAGGACTTAACTTTGATGCAACATCATTTTCCTCTTTGATTGCTACACTTTCTCTTTTCTCTTCATCCTCCACTACAATCTCACCATCTTCCTTCATGTTATCCCCAAAGAATACTTATGTAATATTTTCTCCATCTTGTTCACTAGTATACACAACTATGATGAACTTGTTTCCTTTCTTCTTCATCATATCATCAATCACTTTCCACACACTCTCAATATGCAACCTCTCAGGTATATATTTCCTCACACTCGACGATCGGTCTACACACCACACACACTCCACTCCCAGGTCCTGGTGCAAACTGCCTCCAATCGACGCTTCTATCTACACACTGAGGAACACTAGCTTTGATAGAACTGATGTAAGATAAAATCAAGCCTCATTCACAAACTCACAACAAAATACAATGCAACTCATAAAATCTTTTAAATAACACAAAAATATGCAAATAGTGTCTTCATTTTCTCATTCAAACTCTCCTAAAATCACCTAATAACAAGGTAATTCTGAAATTATATTGTTTGCAGCCATATGGGCTCATGTAAACCATTAAAAAATTGTTATAAATATGATATATAACAGAAAGATCAAATACATAAATTATCTCCTTCAATCCTTCTTCATTTGAAGCTCTCTAGCTCCCTTCAACCTGCCATCTTCAACTACAAAATCATTGTTGTAATAACCAACAATTTTCCACTATTTTTGCTATTGTATATCACATCAAAACTTGTAAAAAAATTTCCATTTCTCCTCTTCTCCAAAAATGTTCCCCCTCAAACAAACTCAAAAGGTGCCAAATAAAACACTTAACACTACTTTCAAAAATCAGATTTTCCCCTCTTTTCAAAAATTAGATCTTTCCCTCCTTTCAAAAATCTGATTTTTGCCTCTTTTAAAAAGGATTCCCCAATAATTAAAAAAAAAACATTAAATGATCCTTGATGCATTTTAGTAACTCCAAAAAACTCACGCCAATATTAGTATTTTTTTTATGCTTTTCAAAATTCGAGATTGATTTCCTACACTATCTCCCACTTCAAGATTTGAAACAATAGAATGCGACCAATTATTGAATATATGATTTTTGGCCTATTATTTCAATTTATTCCTCTAATAAATCATTACCAAACCTTACGAAAAATAAAATAAAATACTTCCCCTTTGGTTGATGCAAGATTGCTATTGATCGTGGATGCTCCTGCATCATTTATTCATCAAATATCTAATTGTTGTATGGTCAGTGTGAATGAATACAAAGTATTTTGTGATGTAGTATCTAAACTTATTGATAGCATAGACCAATACCAAAATTTCCTTTTTAGTTATTGTGTAATTGAGCTCTGCACCTTGAATATTTTTGCTGATATAATAGATAAAATATTGTAAGTTTCCTTCTTTCTATCCTAAGACAACTCTTATCGTAAAATCAAATGCATCAATGTGTATATGAAAAGGTATTGTCCAGTTTGGTCCTCTTTAGGATGGAGTCTTAGTAAGTGTTTCTTTAAGGGCCTCAAAGGAATTTTGGAAAGTAGGTGTCCAGTCAAATTCTACATCTTTAGATAAGAGAATAAATAGTGGTGCTGCAATTTTATTGAAATCTTGAATAAACCTCCTATAATAACTAACATGACCAAGAAATATTTTGACATATTTTTGTTTTTGAGGAACAGACAGGGTCAAGATTACATAAATCTTGTTTGGATCTACTTGCATCCCCTTGTTGGACACAAAGTGCCCCAAGACCATTTCTTCAGTCATCATCATGAAACATTTTTCACGACTCAAGGAAAGGTTGTGATCTTGACATATTTACAACACTTTCTTCAAATCAACCAATATATCCTCATAAGTATTCCCATATGTTGTAAAGCCATCCATGTAAACTAAAATGGAATCATGAGAAAAATTTGAGAATATACTTAAGACTATCCTTTGAAATGTGGTAGGGGCATTGTATAACCCAAATGAAAAGACAAAAGACATATGTACCCCAAGGGAAAGTAAAGGTTGTCTTGTATTGGTCCTCTGGAGCTATTTTGATCTGGTTATACCCATTGAACCCATCCAAGAAGAAAAAATACTTTTTCCTTGCTAATGAATCCAACACTTGATTAATGAATGAAAGGGGAAAGTGGTCTCTTCTGATTGTTGCATTCAACTCTTAGTAATCAACACATACCCTCAATTTTCCTCTCTTTTTGGGCACAATCACTAATGGAGACACACATTGACTATTAGATATTGGATAAATGAACCCTGCATCTAGTAAATTTTGTAATTCTACCTTAACTATGCCACTTATAGCTAGGTTCATCCTTCTTTTAGGTTGCCTCACCGGTTTGTAGCCTTTATTGATGTAATTTTTGTGTATTCATAGGTTAGGATCTATTACTTTCATTTCATGATAGTCCCATGTGAATGTGGCTATGTGTGCTTGCAACACGTTTAATAGTGAAGATTGTTGTGTAGTTGTCAATTGATTGTTTACATTTAATGTCCTACCTGGTGTAATCTCTATGGTCAAGGTTGGTGTTTTAACAGAGGAAATGTCAAGGCCTACAAAATTGGGGTTGCAGTTATAGGGTAGTAATGTATGGAAAATATAAGAAATAGATTCAGATGCATTCATAGGGATTATGTTTTGCAAAGGGCCATGCAAGCATGTTAGATAATCATATTGTTGTGGGTCCTTGCCATAGGAGTTTTTCATAATGTTCACAAGTAGTTCATCTTCATCTTGGGCGTCCAACATAGGACTATGTTCAACGGTCATTAATGTTTGCAATGAATATGGAACATCCTCATCTAGGTTAGGCCATACAGTTTGGTCCAAATCTGTATGTGGCTAAGCAGGTGGGTAAATGACTTGTTTCTTTATTACATTTCTATTGGAAATGATCATGTTTCCATACCTACAAACAATGAATGTATCTACAGTATCCAATCAAGGCCTCCCTAGGATTAAGGGGTCCTTCAAGGTTTTCTTTAGGGTGTAACATCATAAAGTCTGTAGGGTATTTTTAGGAGTCTAATGTGATAACCAAGTCTTCTATAATTCCATCTGGTTTTACTGTTGACCTATCTACTAATTGTAACACAATAGGGGTAGGTTAGAGCTCCATTAACTATAGTTGCTTCATGGTTTCCTTTGTCATCACATTGAGAGTTCCATTGATTTGGACATCTACCATAGGGCTCCTAGGGTCTACATATTTAGGGACAACTATGTTTCCTAACATGATATCTATAAGTTGTCTTAAAACATGCATAGTCTGAGGGTCCTTTCATTTTTTTCCTAGTTTCTTAAGGCATAACTCTATCACTGTATTTTTATATATTAGCACTTAATTTCTTGTATCAGAGGTATTTTTATGCAACCATTTTTTAGTTGTCCTAATAGGTCAGATTCAATTTTAGAATGATGCTTTGGTATAGTAAGTATTTCAAGGAAAGGTGGTTCTAACTTATGTTGGTTGGTTTAACCTAATTTTGTTCTGGTTCCTTGGGTTTCCTATCCATAGTTTTTGTTGGGTGTTCCTCATCAATTGGGTTTGTGATATGAGGAGATGAAGGGCCGACTATCATTTTCCTTGAACGGGGGTGAACGTCACTCACTTCCACCCCATAGGTAGGGTATTGCATGGTGTCATTGGCATAAGCTTGTTGAAAAGGCTTATTGTTGGGGTTAATTGCAAGTTGTGCTAGTAGCTAAGGTTCTCTTAGTTGTGATGGTGTAGCCTGTTGGCAAGAGACACTACACATGCTTTCTAGTGTTGTCATTGATGGAAACCTTTGTCATTAAGTGAATCCACATGTTGTCATTTGATCATAACGGAAGACAAAATGAAGATCAGTGATTATTTGTTAAGCTAGAACAAAGCATCCAGTAGATTTGTGTTCTTCGATTCATATGAAAATTTTATGTTATTATTTTGTGTTGTGGATCTTAGGGAGGGTTGTTCGATGCATTATCTATGTTATTTCTAAATCTTGGTGCCTTGTAGTGATTTGAGTGTAAGTTAGAAGATCAGGTTGACTAATTTTTTGTTCATCAGTGTATGAAGGCCAACTTTGTGTATGTAGCGTGTCGTGGATATTTGAGGAGTTATTGCTTAAGTATTTTTGTGTTTGAAAAATTTGATTTGGGTCCTCACTATGTTGTGGCCAAATTTTGTGGATGAGCATTGAATATTATGCATTATTTGAGCCGACTGTTTGTGAATATTTCTTATTTTGTTGAAGCTGACATGAAGTGATTAAATCCTTAGCAGTGGATATATATATGTAATCGATCATATCATTTTGAAGTATGTTCAATGTGAGTTGATGTATGTTGTGAAAGTCAAAAGGTCAGTAAAGTGATTATACACAGTTTCACTTGTGCATTAAGGATTTTTGACGCGAGTTGAAGTAGAATAGAGCAAAAGAGCAGAATCAGTCAGAAGGTCCAAAATTCAATTGATGAGCCTAATCGAAACTGTAATCAGAAATTTGTAGATGTTACTTTCTTAGTTCAAATCCTTTGGATGTAATCCAAAACTTTTGTAAGGCAGTTAGCCTTTCAATTTTTGAGCAGTGAGCTCTAGGCAGTGTGCTTGAATGCAAATGCATTACCATTTTGTAAATTTTTCTTTTGAGTATACTTAGACAATATTGTGGATTGACCTCCACCGTGGTTTTTCCCCTAACAGGGTTTCCATGTAAAAATCCTTGTGTTATGGTGTTGTGTTTCTTTGTCTTATGTGCATACATCTTTATTTTCGTTGAATGTTATCAGTACTTTAAGGATCAAATTAATAAAGTTAAAAATTGCAAAACATTGATTCACCCCCCCTCTCAGTGTTCCTTGATTCCAACAATTGGTATCAGAGCTCTGTTCCTCATAAGTTTAAAATATTGGGGAAGATCTTGGAAAGTGTTTCAATGGATGCAAGTAGTCTTCAAAAACAACTTATGGTGGCCCTAGATGATCTTGATTAGTCAAAATATGAAGTCCTAGAATTACAAGAAAATATCATGAATGCTAAGAGATTCATTGAGTCATTGAAAGAAAAAATCAACAAGTCCAGGGAGAAGAGAAGGGAACTCTGTGACCAGATCAAGTAGGAAGACAACAAACACATTATAGATGAACAACTAAGTCAAGCCCTAAACGAAAAGACAGAAGAATGTGAAAAGTTTGCTAGAGATAATGCAGTCCTAAAGCATGAGACAAAATCTATTATGATGAGGATGACCAAGGAGATTGAAGACATGAAGAGGAATGAAGAGAAGCTGTCTCAATCCTTGAAAGAGAAATATGAAGAATGCAACTGAATTACTAATGGATTCATTCAGTTGGAACTTGAGCTAGAACAATCCAAACATAATGAAGAAGAGCTTGAAAAGTAGATTGATTGTCTTAGAGATGAACTTGCTACAAAAAATGAATTCAAGGAGAAGTTCAAGATTAGCTCATCCAAGCTTGATGAATTGATTAAAAGTTAGAGGACTGATGGTGACAAGCGAGGTCTTGGATATGAGAAAGGAGAAAGTTTCAGATCTAGACAAAGGATATTTAGACAAGGAAATCAGATGAATCAACCTGGAAGGTATCCGGTAAGACAACCTAATGCTCAAAGGTTTAATGTTAACTATTATGTTTGCAATAAATTTGGTCATATGGCAGCTCAATGTAGAAGTAGAATG
Source organism: Sequoia sempervirens (assembly GCA_007258455.2). Taxonomy (NCBI): domain Eukaryota; kingdom Viridiplantae; phylum Streptophyta; class Pinopsida; order Cupressales; family Cupressaceae; genus Sequoia; species Sequoia sempervirens. The sequence continues at coordinate 26,026,147 of VDFB02270651.1, forward strand.
AATTCAAGTGGTCCATCATTCTCTGGTCAATGCTCTAATTGTAACAAGTATGGTCATAAGTCAAATGAATGCATAAACATTATGAAAAACTTTTACAAAGATGTTAGATGTTATACATGCAATAGATTTGGTCATATTGCTAACGAGTGCAGATCAAGAGAAAATCGGTGGAACTGGTCTGGACAAAGAAATGTGGTGTGCTACAAATGCAACAAAACCAATCATATTGCTAGAGTTTGCAGAAGAGGTTCAGTAAATCAAATAAAAAAGATGCAAAAGGATGAAAAAGGAAAAGGGAAAGTCACTACAGATCAGATCAGGAAACAGATGAAGAAGACATGTGTGAAGAAGAGTCCCTTTGTAGCAGGAAATGAGCTAGCACCAAAATCAACATCTCGTAATTCCTCTGAGAATTAGATTAAGGCCTCTAGCCTAGGGGGAATTGTTAAGAAAATCCTTCAAACCCCTTACTAGTAATTGACAACGGGATGTGGATGAGTGCAGTAATTGCATTGATGATCTACAAATGTTGTTGAATAGTTGAAGTATTTATACAGAATTGAAGGTTTGCAGAAGAGTTATCTCTCACAGTGTGTGGAAAAAATCATACACTATCTGAATGAGTTAGGGAAAAATCATTTATTACGTCAAAAAGGTTAGATATGCGAATGATAAAAGGTCATTTCTATCTTTCATTTGTCACTTTGCATTTTGAGAAGAAGTTTGGAGAGCTCTGAAGCGAACCTTGGCTAAATTTGGGAAGATTCAAGTGTGAAGGCGATTCAAAGATCAAACCCTAATCCGACAAAAAGGTATTTATTGGGAAAACTTGTAAACCTGTGAATTTGTGAAAATGGCTACTCCATTGGTAGTTGAAGTCAAGGATAGACCCCGTTCGAAATTCAAGTGGCATCCTTTCAAATTTGTTGAGAACGATCCCTTAGGCACATTTTCATCTATTCCGTATGATGTCTTGCATATTGAAGACATTAGGGAATACATTCATGCTAATATTGAGGAATTAGGGAACTCACATTTTCTGAATTTGTATTCCAATCACATTGTTGGAGAGGATTTTTGTATTAAGCCCGAATTCAAAATCCTAGAGGAGAAGAAATTCACGCAGATTTTGAAATTCCCCATGTTTGATGAAAGTGAATGGGTCTGGTATATCTTGAGTCGAGTTCATGCTAAATTTATGTGGTTGAGTCGACCCTTCAAGATTACAAAAGAAGCCATAAGCTTTGTTACTGGCTTAAATTCCTCCTGTGGATTTCCAATCTTGAAGTCTATGAAGAATTAGATAGTCACTGATGCAACTGGTTTTGTATTTGATAGAAGAGCAATGAAAATTGACAACATCATTGATGTGGATGTGAAATTTTCCTTGATGGTGATTGGCTACAAGATATATCATTCCAACAAAGAAAATTTTGTATCCGGTACAACCATATATGCAACATATTAGATGGTGAAGGAGAATACAAAGTATGATTTATGTGAGTTGCTTCAAAATTAGCTTATGGAGAATATTGGTAAGATCAAGAAAGACAAGAAGAATTTCTTTAAATATGGTAATCTATTTCTATGTATGTTCTTTTATTTCATGAATGAAGTTTCGGGAATTGGGAAAGTGCATTGGCAAAATGATAAGCCCATAGTTGTTCAGATTAGAGATATCTTGCATGGAATTAGTGATAGTAAAACAAGGAAAATTTTTATCTGGGGATATTTCAAGAATTTTCAGAATGAGATGCAAGCAAGAGAAATAATTCCTACTTCTATTGTGGAGAAGTACAAGGACACAATATGTTTTATGGTTGACATTGATCAATGCTTCATGGAAGTTGCAGATCCTAGAACCCTTTGGATTATTCCAATGGGTTATGAAGTTGAGGAAGCATCTTGGAACTATATGCAAAAAATTTGTTGAGTAAGCCTTTGGATCTGTCTGAAGAGAGGTTTGGAACCTATGCAGAGAAGAATATTCAAGTCCATGAGCAGTTGAAGAAACCAATGATAGTCTGAAGAGTAAGGAAAGAAGTGGAAGTTTTTGCAGAGAGCATGGGTATACCTGTAGAAGCTATTAGAGAAACCAGAAGGAAGAGAGAACAAGATGAAGCCAAAAAAGAGCCTGTTGAACTGAATCTGCTAGTCTAACAACATCCTCTTCCCGAAGTAGATCAACAAGAAGCTCTACACCCATATCCGGTCATGCAAGGAAGTCAACCCCTGCAAAAGCTCAAGTTAAGGAATCCAGTAAAAGGAAGAAGGATAAGAGCACAAGAGTGTATGTAGCTTTTTCAAAAGATGAAGAGACAAAATTTGATGAAGAAGTTAAAGAAATAAAGCATATGAGCACTCAAGCAACAACAGTCACTAAGGACAAGCCCTCCAATGAAAAACATAAAGCCAAGAAGAAAGAAAAAAATGACAATCCAGGTATGTATGTAGAAGAAGTTGAGAGAGGCATAATAAAAAATGGTAATCTTAATCTCCTATGTGAAGTATATGGTACCTTTGATAGTGTTGGTCAAAGAGTTCTTGAGGAAGCTACACTAAAGTATTTGAACAATTTCAATATTGCTCTTGTTGAAATAATAACACAGTTTCCTAAAGAATTGTATGAGATTTTGGAGATGAGGAGAGTTAGTGCCAGAATTGAAAAAGAGTAGTTGAAAGAATGGATTCTTGCAAATCTATGTCCGGTAATGTCTATTGAGGAAATGAAGACAATCCTAAATAAAGCTAAAAGAGAATTCAAGAGAAAAACAAGGATAAACAAGCTTATGATTGGTAGGACAAAAGAGGTAGCAAAAGAAACCAAAAGAATTCTAAAGGAAGTTCTATTAAAGAACATAATTAATGTTTTCTCTAAAGAAGTGCATGTTGAAGATATTTCATCTGGTCTGGTAAATGAAGAGGTTAGAGTTGAGGACACTCAGATTCCTCCTTATGTGCATAATACTGAATTACCTATGGAGACTGAAGCTCCTGAAGCTGTGTCAGTTGAAGAAAAGGAGATATCAGCTGAAGAAGTTGAAATTCCAAAAGACAAGCAAAAATTTATGGCTAAGGAAATAGTGGTTGAGGAAAAGAAGGTTGAAGTTAAGGAAGTTCTTGTGGAAGCAAGAGACGCTACAGAGGCAGAGAAGAAATTTCTGGAAGAGCAATAGGAAGAATTTGACCTTCAATTGGGAGAAGGTCCTATTCATTTGTCTACTTTGTCCCCAATTTAGAAAATGAAAGTTGCATCATTTGCACAGGCTAAGGCTAGGGAAGAAATTCTGAAGTCTCACATTGAGGATAGTGAGTTATTGAACCTTGCATCTGGTATTTTAGAGAATATCATGTCTACTGATGTTAAGGATCCATCTAGTTCTTCCTCCGGGGAGCTAAAGAAGCTTATCAATTCTATAAGTACTCATTTTGAGTCACTTGAGAAGTCAACTTTGGTCAAGGTACAAAAAGAATTTGACGACAAAAGGTTCAGTAGGTTGAAAGGTATGATAGCTAATGATAAATATTTTTTAGCTACCTGTGTGAAGAATGTTCAAAGTGCACTATCTAAAGGTGGAAAGATCTATAAGTCATGTTTTTCTTTGTCAAAATTTACTGAGGACAATGAGAAGATTATTAAGGATCATGAGAAATAGTTAGCTGCTATTTCTGATGCCTTTGATCCTTTAACTATTTCTATTGGAGAGAACGAAGGTCAAGTTATAGCCCTACTTGATAAGATAAATATTTTGAAGCATGATAATGATAGAGTTGTGGAAAGAGCTTGTGAACTTAGAGGCCTAATTGGTCTGAATATGGAAACTATATTGAATGATTTGAAGGAAGCACAAGATGCTATGGCGACTAGTGATCCAGTGAACCTTGAATTTGTAGAGATGCAATCTTATTTATTATGTGGTCACATGACTATTCTAGAGAGTCTCAAGAAGGGTTGGGACATAAGATTGAACCTGATGAAGACCAATTTTGCAAATATTTTGTAGTTTGTGTAAGTTGTTGAAACAAGTTTGTACATATGCAGTTTGAAGTTTTTGTTTGTTTATAGAAGTTTTGTGTGTGAATTCCCCATCTTTTCCATTGATGTCAAAGGGGGAGAATAGAACAATGAAAAATGTATATTCATCTAAGGGGGAGTTGTAGTTTTGAGTTGTGGATGAAGATCTTTTTTAAGTTTTGGTTGGTAGTGTATTTATGTTGGTACTGATCCGACACTTAGTCATTTTTCACTAAGTGTTGCCATCAATGCTAAAGGGGGATATTGTTGGAAAGAGACACTGTACATGCTTTCTGGTGTTGTCATTGATGGAAAACCTTGCCAGTAAGTCAATCTGCACGTTGTCATTTGATCATACTGGAAGATAGAATGAAGATCAATGATTATCTATTAAGCTAGAACAGAGCATCCGGTAGATTTGTGTTCTTCGATTCATATGAAAATTTTATATTATTATTTTGTGTTGTGGATCTCAAGGAGGATTTTTTGATGCATTATCTGTGTTATCTATAAATCTTGGTGCCTCGTATCAATTTGAGTGTAAGTTAGAAGATCCGGTTGACTAATTTTTTGTTCATCAGTGTATGAAGGCCAACTTTGTGGATGTAGCGTGTCACAAATATTTGAGGAGTTATTGCATAAGTATTTTTTTGTTTTAACATTTTTATTTGGGTCCTCACTATGTTTTGGTTGACTTTTTTAGATGCGCATTGAATATTATGCATGATTTGAGCCGACAGTTTATGAATATTTCTTATTTTGTTGAAGCCGACATGAAGTGATTAAATCCTTAGAAGTGGATATATATATGTAATCAATTATATCATTTTGAAGTATGTTCGATGTGATTTTATGTATGTTGCAAATGTCAGAAGGTTAGTAAAGCGATTATGCACAGTTTCAATTGTGCATTAAGGATTTTTGATGTGAGTTGAAGCAGAACAGAGCAAAAGAGTAGAATCAGTCAAAAGGTCCAGAATTCGATTGATGAGCCTAACTGGAACTGTAATCAGGCATTTGTAGATGCTACTTTCTCAGTTCAAATCCTTTGGATGTAATCCAAAACTTTTGTAAGGCAGTCAATCTTTCAGTTTTTGAGCATTGATCTCTAGGCAGTGTGCCTGAATGCAAGTGCATTCCCATTTTGTAAATTTTCCTTTTGAGTATACTCAAACAATATTGTGGATTGACCTCCATCATGGTTTTTCCCCTAACAGGGTTTCCATGTAACAATCCTTGTGTTATGGTGTTGTGTTTCTTTGTCTTATGTGCATGCATCTTTATTTTGGTTGAATGTTATCAATACTTTAAGGATCAGATTAATAAAGTTAAAAATTGCAAAACACTGATTCACCCCCCCTCTCAGTGTTCCTTGATTCCAACATAGCCATGACTAGATTTGACATTATGGCAAGTTGCTATGGTTGCAAGGGTTGTTGTGACTACATATAGTTTGTGTTTTGGTTTTTCGATTGTTGACCTCTATGCCACTATGATGGCCATTTTTTTTTCTGGGGTGGTCACTGGGGATTGTAGTTTGAACCTTGGTAATTTTTGGGTGTCCACATCCCTTGTTGTTTTTATGTCCAATTATGAGCTTGGGTTATTGTCTATGGTGGATTTTGTCCATTAGTCCAAGGTTGGGAGTTCCAATTTGAAAGGTTTTAATTACTACCTGGAAATAAAATATTGTAGGTCAAGGGTTCTTGAGGCATACCTTGTCTTTATTTCCATGGTTTGTGTTACCAATTTTTTTCCACAGCTCGATTGGTGGAGCTGGCTGAACATTGTTATATCTTAAGGTGAAATTGCAGATTATGTTTAAGTGCTATTTGCATCATGATCGTTATTGTTTAAGTGACAGTTGTGCATTAAGAGGAGAGAACTGAATTTCAGAGTGATATTCGAATGTTCCAGAATTAAATGAAATACAAAATTGAGCATATAAGCAAAAGAGCATTTCAAATGCTTTCATTTATTTCATGAAATAATTCATATTTACATAGCTTCATTTGATTAAAAGAATTCAAATGATATTACAACATTGCATTGGAATGCATTTTCTTTTCAAATGAAAATCATAAAATGAAATCAAATATCCACACAAGCCGTGGATGTGACTGTCACAGTGCATCATTAATAGCACACCACACTATGGAAGATGCGAAAGAATAAATCACATAAGTAACGACATAATCATCATTGCCTGATTATTGATGGTCGACGCTGAAGTGGTGCACCTTTGTCTGCTCGAGCTCTGATTGACCTGTAAGAGAAAAGAGGGAGATGTCAGAGGCTCCGATTATGAAGAAACCTATATGAGTCACCAACAATAGTGCAGCCTACTATCAATCATACAATGAAACAATCAAAAAGTACAGAAGAAATGAGCTGAAGGAGAAACATCAATATGATCATTATGTCTTTTTTTATGCTAACATTATTTTTTTCCTTGTGAAGGTATAGGTAAAGTCACGAAGTTGATCATTATTTGAAGACCAAGCATGTGGAGAAAAATGGGCTCCCACAAGGGTAGAGCTCGGCATGCTGCCCTATTCATTATAAATGGGCTGATTTAAAGATTACATCATCATATATTCATCAAAAGAAGTGATATACAACTGAAAGAGTAAAGCATAGTTATCTATCAAGCTACTAAACAAACTGTGCATTCATAAGGATCAGGTGGATACTTTCTAAAAGCTATAGGTGAACAGTGAGTTTAATCCACTCAATCATCTAACTGAGTATATTTATATCAAACATTGTTGTATGGTTCACGTTCTGTGTTATTTGTTCATCATGATCATATGTCATGCAAGGTTTCAGTTCATTAGTGTTTTTTCTCATAGTCGAGGATAGTGAACAGGCATACATAATGCCTCGATGAAGAGAATTGTTTCAGATTTTCAGAACAACTTTGTTAAACGGAGCATAAAAATGCATGAAGAGTGCCAACTAAGAAATAGTGACAACATCTAATCAAAGCATAAGCAGTTCAGTCATCTATTAGATGGTGGAGCAATCAACTTGTTTGTAAGTACAGAATGCAGTGATCTAGTGTGTTTGATACAATCTTTTGGCTGGCGGTAGATGAAATAGCCCAAGAGTACACTGTTTTAAGGTTATGTTTCTTCATTTATCATGTGTTTCAAATGGTGATACAGCAAGTAAAAAATTATTTTGGGCTGAGCAGAGTTTTCAAAGTAAAAAGTATAATGAGAGTTCGAAGTGAATCCATGAGGAACATAACTGTGAATGCATAGGAGACCAAGGTAAAAAACTCATTTACATATTAAATAAAAGCATTTTGTGTGCAAGGAAGAAACAACATGGAGATGACAATTGAAAATTTTCCAGAATCTCATGATCCTGTATGAAGGTTTTAGCAGTAGTACATTCAGAGGTACGTTTTCTTCACAAGGAAACAAATACAGATATAAGGAAATGACTACAAAATGTGATCAAAATGGGCAGGTTTTTGTTTATTTTTCATACGCCCACTTTGGGGTTTGAATTATAACACAGATTTCTTTAGATTGCCTGATATTCAACTGAGTTTTCTACAGAAAGAGTGCAAGATTTTGTTTCTTCTTCATTTTTTCTGAAAACCCATAATGGAGTTTTGTTAAATCAACATTAAATATAGTGCACGATTTTGAGATTTTGGCTCAATATTCGTATGGGTCTTTGTTCCAGGAGTTAAAAGTACAAATGAGGGTCGTGCTGGATTAAAAGCCTGAATTATAAATACATGACAAAATGTACAGTTTTTGCTTATTTTTCCAGCTTACTCACATGATAGTTTGTATTCAAAATGAAAATTTCATCATATTCCAATAGACCCATGATGGGTTCTGATTATAAATATAGAGACATGTGATTCTTTATCTTTTCTCGAAAACCCACATTAAGTTTTGTTGTAGATAACACAAAAGAACGGTCATGCTTTACAAGGACAAGCTGTGAAGTTTTTGTTTTGTCGAAGAGAACAAATGAGAGCATGAAACTCACCAAGTACGTGACTCTCACAAAGCTTCAATTCCTAACTCGAGCGTAGGTAGGTGGCCAGTGGATATAGGAAAACCCGGATAGAAAAATAGACATAGAAAATTTTAAAAAGAAGCATCAGAAGTTGTGTTACATCTGTGGCCATGAGGCCAAAATGGCTCAAAAAGTAAAGTCATAAAGATATTATGCTCAGTAGCTCACCATGTGTGTAGTGGAGGAGTGAAGTCTATGGCTACAAGCTCTCGCATGAAGCTTTCAGACAAAGCCCAAGCTCGTGCATGGCGGCCGAGAGGAGTAGCACAAGAAATGTAAGGGAAGAATCAGTAACAAAGCATGAGCAGGCCGTGGCCTTAATGGCTTTTCTTGTTTTTGAATAAAGTAAAGAGCCATAATAACAAATAAAATCAAGCTTACCTAGATGAAGTTTCGACTGTCAAAAGGAAAAACTGAAGTTTCTCAAGACACACAAGCTACAGATTCAACCCAATCATGGCGGCGCTCCTTTTAGCCAAAGACCATTTTTTCCAAAGTGATAATTACAAAATGAATCATTTTAGGGTTTGACCTTGTTTTGTTCATGCCCTAATTCGAGCTAACTTCATAATTGTCTAGAATATTCATGCTTATCAATAGCACATGGGGAGTTCGAATTAGGGTGGCCTTGTACTATGATTTATTCAAAAGTCTGAAGTTTAATATTTGATGGGTGCCGAATTCATATGCCTAGGTCGATACATTAAGTCTTTAAGGCTTGTATCTTGTGCCTTAGAAAAATTAGAGAAAAGAATGAGAATATAAATGTTGAATATGTTATGACCTAGGGGTGTTTTTTATCATTATCTACTTAGGGTTTATGTTTTTGTGATAGGGAGAATTTAGGTGCTAGAAAATGAATAGCAAACAAAAGAGTGCACAATAACACTAAAAACAACCTACACCTCAAGATTAGGCTAGTTGGATTCAATACAAAGTAAGGATGACCAAATGAAATTTTATACCTTGTCTCGAATCGATCCTTTGGTTGGCCCTTCAATCTTTGATGTGTATGCTCCTTGGATGGCACAAGATGCAAGCTAGATGATGATATGATAATGGATGAAAGTGGATGCAAGTGTGAAAAATGGATAAGTATGGCTCCTAGAATTTTTTTGCAAGAGTTTGGCTACAATGCATGTTCTCTCCCTTAAAAATGAGAGAAAAGAGGGGGTATTTATAGAGAATTTAGAATTCTCTAGGGAAATGGATGGTCAAGATTGAGCCACCAAGATCAAGATGTAGGGCCAAGGTGAGTTGAGAACTCACAAGCCCTCACATCTTGACATGCGGCATATGATATGGCTTAAAAAGGGGGATGTGTACATGAGGTGGAGTGGTAGTACATGACATGGAGGTGGTACATAGTACCTTGGGATTGGAACAAGATCTCCTCATAAAGGAGGTACTTGTCCTCATGTGGGTGAGAGGACATGTGGGGAATTAAAAATTCCTCAAATATTCTCATGGGGATGAGAGAAGGAATCTTGCATCCAATCCCATTCCGCCATCTAATCCTAGTTCCCCAATCCCTAGTCCTAATCCCCCACTAATCCATAATCCCTCATCCACTCCTACCACACCATCTCAACCTAGAGTCTGCAAGTCTCTCATTTCAGAAGTTCTCCAAGGAATTATAACAAAGAATACATCTCCCACTCCACACCTTGAAGTTGTGGAATCATGCCATCCCAAGACATCATCCACGGTCATTAGTGATGAGACCCTTCTCCACCCAACACGTCATTGATGATACCACCCCTAGCACCACTTAAACCATTGAAACCATCACATCCTTTGAATCCACTGAGCCACCATCTCCTACCATCACATCTATCGAATCCATTGAACACCCACCTCCTACTCCGAGAGTTGTCGAACCCATCGATGACACCCAAATCCAATCCACTTCTCCCACTCTAGTGTCACTAAAATCCATTCCCATGAATGTTTTGAATCCTCCATCCCTCCATCTTCCCCACTTGAAGATTCCCTCCAAGACTCCATTATCATGCCTCCCGCACACAATGAGTCATTCCAAGAGCCTAATCCAAAGCATGCCAACATATCCCCTTCTCTAGATCAAGATCCTACCATCCCATCTAGTCCACCTCAAGATCACATTCCCCCATCCATTCCATCCCATTATCCCCTCATCATTCAAGATTCCACGTTCCATCTCCATCTCCATCGCATGAGCCCACTACCACAAGTCCAGATCCTATCATATCCACTAATCCCTCTCTTGATACCACCCATCCAAATGTTGCTATCCCATCATCTCCCTCTCATGATCCCCCATCACCGCCTAAAACTGCTATCCCTACACCGCTTTCATATCCCCTTGGTACTCTCACATTCTTCCATGGTGGCCTCCTCACAGAAGAAAAACACAACGTATATACTACCCATCATCCTCCACCTAATAATGGACTCGCATCATGTTTTCAAAATAACACAAATCCTATCATGGATCACATGCTCAAAAAAATGAACTATCAAGGAAAAGGTCTAGGCCTTCATGAGCAAGGTATTTTAGAGCCCATCCAAGTCAAAGAACAAATCTACATGCAAGGTCTTGGACCTATTTCCCAAGACTCACAATCTAAAGATGTTGGTACAACCTCTATATGTCCTTGACAAGCCTTTTCCAAAAGAAATTTCCGCTCTTCCCATCGCTCCACCAGATCATATGCTTCCATCCCTCCTCCTTCATCATATCACCTCAAAAAAACCGTCCATATTCCTCCTTCATCTGCTCCATCCATTTGGGTCCTTACATCCCTCCATCCACCATCTCCCATCCTTCATCTACTCCATCCATCTTGGGTCCGTATATCCCAAGATCACCTCCTCCATCTCATCCTTTCATCCATCCAACACCTATCCATTTCATCCATCATAAACATCCCTCTTGCATATCCCCTAATCAGGATCAACAAAGGCACATACCTACACATTCTCCATCTACATGTAATCCTCATAATCCTACCTCCATCGCTCCACATCATCCATCTCCTCACACCCATCCCATTGCTAGCAAAAGAACTTTGGATGCTAAAGTAAAAATACATAAATCCAAACATCCACATGAATCTAAAGCTCCCCATGTCCCCTCTAAAAGACATGGTGAGGAAAAGAAAAATTTAAATCCAAATCAAATCTGTAGGCCACAAAGGCCCACCAAAGCAAAAATAAAAACCATGTGGATCCCAAAGAAAAAAGATGCAATGCCATCAAACAAAAAATATGTAAGAACATCCAAAGTTGCTAATCCAAAAGCTAATCATACACCCCTTTCATCTCCTTTGTCTATTTTGGGTCCTTATGTTCCAAAATTCACCATCCCATCTCCTCCATTATCCCCACATTCTCCATCCATTAATCCTCTTATCTTTTCACATCCACCACCACATGTGCCAATGTTGGTCCTGAACTCATCTCCCCATCACATATCCACCCCATCATTCTATCCATACCATTTCCAACATCCCATCCATTATCCCGCGTATCTTCCCCATCAAATCCCTCTAATTCATCCTCTAGCATAATCCATTTATCCTAATAAGGTTGTACCAACATCAATAGTCGGTTCAGAACATGGCTCTTAATGCCTCATATGGAACTTGATGCTTGATCCTTCATCCATATCCTTATTGCATGTCTTCTAAATCACTTATTCACCTCCCTATCCTTATCCATCTCCTTCCGCATGCTATCAAAAACCAAAAAGCCAAAAATCCAAAAAATCCAAAAAAATCCAAAAGTCAAAATCAAAAATAAAATTAAAAAATTAAAAAAAAAAGTAAAGAGAAATAATCTATCCAATGGTGAAAACTTGGCAAACAAGCGCCTTGGATAGGTACCATGATGAAAACCTGGAAAACAGGCGTCATGCGTAAACTCCCCATCTGCACGTGGGGGAAGCTTCCTAATATGCAATCCCTCCATCCACTATGCTTCCTACTACGCTTTCAGATATGCACCTGTTTGCCTCCTATACATCCTTTTCATTCATCCCCCCCATCCTGCCTATCTTACACATCCTGGTTGGCATATCTCATTTATCCCATCCCTCCATCCTTCTTGTGATCCTGATAAAAAAATAGGGGCACCTATCTATGAATGCTTTGGACATCTCTTGGTATACATTCCCTTCACACATGCTCTATCATATCCCTTAATCACCCATCCTATCCTCCTCCAGTTATCTCCTTCATTTTCCCATCTTCCATCTCTCATGCCTCATTATACATGGCATATCTAGAGTGGGGGCATCTATCTTCCTTTGTGATATAGTCCTTGGAGACATCATTCATTCCATCAAAGCAACCCCTTCCATCTCCCCATCCTTAGCTTCCTATCCTTCCATCATAGCATCCCTTCTTTCTCATCTATCCATCTGGTCACCTTTTCCCCATCCAAATCCTTATCCCCCTATCCAATCCATCCAAACAATCCTTTTCCTCCCCCATCCTCTCTCCTCATCCCATCTCATAATCCCTTGTCATTGGTATCTAGCTATAGGCTACTCTCCACGCAATCCAATGCCATCTACCTCGTCATCATCACTTCCGCTTCTTTTGCGACATCTTTTCAATCTCCTCTCCTTTTTCATCTCTCATCTCTCCATCATATCATCCTCCCAATTCATCTTTTGATTACTTGGATAACTATCCCATCCCTGAGCTTTGTGATCACCAGCCTCCGATCCAATCTAATGGGTCTATCCTATCCCATCATGTCGGTCCCATCATTTTATCCCCTTATCTAGGGTTATCTCATCATCTTTTATCCATCACTTGTCTTTGGTCTTTTGTCAAACTATGTTGCCCCTGCGCTTTCACTTAGGCAAGGTTGATCATTTGATCCCCCCTGGGGTTCTGTTCATCCACTCCTTTATCATCTATCATCGGTCTTTTCTCCTTTTCTCCATCCCATCTTTACCATCCATCGAGGTCTCCAGCATGGTCTGTCGTCAGCCTTTTATCCAACTACGAGGGCTTTATGCTTTCACGTAGGCAAGGCTAATCTTTGATCTACCCCCGAGCCCCTAGGTCTTTAGGGTGTGTCATTCTTGTGTCATGTTTCTTGTGTCGTATTGTCGAGCTATGCCCTTATCTAACTGGTTCTTAACAAACAAGATCCACTTGTATCAGCAGATCCAATCAGTTTCGAATATCCTGCGTCATACTGATCTTTTAGTTTAGTATCCATCATCGGTCTCAACAAGATGCATCCTTCCTAACAGACCTCATCAATTCCATCCATCCCCTTGATCCTATGGCAAAGAACGTTTGAAATTGATTGCGATCTTTTGATGCTTTTGGCTTTTGTTTATCATTTGAGCTCCCAACTATCATCACTTGTCATGGTCGCCTTGATCCATTATATCATGGTGTGCTTTGACTAGTCAACATAGGGGCGTATCTTGATCTTTCCTTTGTTGTTTTCTCGGTTGTCCCACATAGTACCCACCAAGATCCTTGAGGTCTTGTGTTACGCTGGGACATCCTTGTGTGCTTGTGGTTATCACAATACGTAGCCCGACCAAGGTCATCAAGACTTTGGGGTGTTGGGATATCCTTCTTGTTTGTTATGTTTGTTTTATGCATTAGACACTAATCCGCCTTGGTTCTTCATACCCTGGCATCTCGTGTCTTTTGCTATAGCAAAAATCAATGCTTCGACGATGGAAAAATTGCATTAGGATTGCATTTCATCTTCCCTGACCTTTGCATCATCTTCTTCATCTCCCCTTACATCATCTCCTCCATTTCGAGAGCACATTCGTGTTCTCTTGAGCCCGCATGTCCTCTCGAGGGGCATTCTCAATCCCTAACTTTCATCTTCACCCCCATCATCCTCCTTCCTAGTCAATCCTTTGATGACTGAGGCATCTTTTCCAATCTAACCATCTTCTTCTAGGTTCTATGTTTTAATGTTCTTTGAAATAATGCTACTTCGTAACACCATCTCAAAGAGGGGAAAAATGTAGACACCTAAATTTGGACACTTAATTTATCCAAATTTATCCCCTTTCGTCTAAGCATCCCCTTATTTGTATTAATTAAGTAATATCACTATTATTTAATTAATACCTCTAAAGTTATTCTAATCCCTAAGGTATCTAGTTAAATAATTAAATACCTTCCCACTTTCATCAAATGAATTAAATAAATATGCCATTTATTTAATTCCTCATATGTCACATCCTCCATCATTTTTATCTAATCCTAATCCATCTTCTAATCTCATCATTAGGATGTGCACATGCCTAATATTTGATTAGGATGTGTCACATCCTCCAAATTTTGTAAGTTGGTCTCTAATCTTTGTTAGCCACCTAGGTCCGCCCCTGTAGGTCGGGTCCGACCCAGGAAGGTCAAATCTGCCCCTGTGTAGGTCGGGTAGATCAGGTCCGCCCCTCTGTAGGTTGGGTCCACCCCTCTATAACTTGTACCTACAAAAAGACAAAAAATAGAAAACGTGAAAGCAAGAGACCCGTTTGTGGGTCCCACCAGGCATGCTAGAAATGTGATAGGGTGAATTTAGGTGCTAGAAAATGAACAACAAACAAAAGAGTGCAAAATAACACTAAAAAAAACCTACACCTCAAGATTAGCCTAGTTGGATTCAATACAAAGTAAGGATGACCAAATGAAATTTTATACCTTGTCTCAAATCGATCCTTTGGTTGGCCCTTCGATCTTTGATGTGTATAATCCTTGGATGACACAAGATGCAAGCTAGATGATGATATGATAATGGATGAAAGTGGATGAAAGTGTGAAAAATGGCTAAGTATGGCTCCTAGAATTTTTTTGAAAGAGTTTGGCTACAATGCATGTTCTCTTCCTTAAAAATGAGAGAAAAGAGGGGGTATTTATAGAGAATTTGGAATTCTCTAGGGAAATGGATGGTCAAGATTGAGCCACCAAGATCAAGATGTAGGGCCAAGGTGAGTTGAGAACTCACAAGCCCTCACATCTTGACATGTGGCATATGATATGGCTTAAAAAGGGGGATGTGTACATGAGGTGGAGTGGTAGTACATGACATAGAGGTGGTACATAGTACCATGGGATTGGAACAAGATCTCCTCATAAAGGAGGTACTTGTCCCCATGTGGGTGAGAGGACATGTGGGGAATTAAAAATTCCTCGAATATTCTCATGGGGATGAGAGAAGGAATTTAAAATTCCTTTAAATGCATTGGGGGATTAAATGTGAATTAAAAATTCACATGGGGAATGAGGTGCTTTCTCCAAAAAGAAAAAGAATTTAATAGGGTTGACTCAATTAAGTGATTAAGGTTGTGCAAGTACTTGATTAGACTAATTAAGGAATCATTAGAGGCAAGTGGGAAATTATGGAGGATGGGACCCTAATGATGATTAGGGGTGTGCACATCTTAATCATAAATTAATTATGACTAAGAAAGAGGGTTAGATTTCACATGTGACTTGATGTGACAAGTCAAAGATCACATGAGGAAGAGAAAAAAGAATTTAATATTCCTTGGAAGGATAAAAGGAATTAAAAATTCTTTGAGAGGTTGACTAGGCTAGTTAATGAAGGATTAGAGGACGGCTAGGTGGCTAAGAGAGATTAGAGGCCAATTTGCAAAAGTTGGAGGATGTGACACATCCTAATCAAAGATTAGGCATGTGCACATCCTAATGATGAGATTAGAAGATGGATTAGGATTAGATAAAAATGATGGAGGATGTGACATATGAAGAATTAAATAAATGGCATATTTATTTAATTCATTTGATGAAAGGGGGAAGGTATTTAATTATTTAACTAGATACCTTAGGGATTAGAAGAACTTTAGAGGTATTAATTAAATAATAGTGATATTACTTAATTAATGCAAATAAGGGGATGCTTAGACGAAAGGGGATAAATTTGGATAAATTAAGTGTCCAAATTTAGGTGTCTACAGTTTTAATTGATTTTAGAGAAATCAATTGGAGATATTGATGTGAGGATGATATGCATTGATATTTTTATGGTTTTTTAAGGAAAAAATCAAAGAATTGTAATGGAGAGGTTAAGATATAATTCTTTTTGCAAAAGATTTTATAATCTTTAGTTGCAAAAATAGACAAATTGTAAAATCTGCAATCCTGTAAAGTAGAATCGTAAATAAATCTCTTATAAATTGTTTTATGATTTCTTGCTATTTTTAGTAGATTTTATTGACTTTTCCTCTTGGTCGGATTTGAGTCTCATCTTGGAGAGATAAGGTTTTTTCTGGCTTTTAAAGCAAATTCAGCCTATTTTTAGAGGCTTGACAGTTTGATCATAAAAATAGTATGCTTTTTTATGCTTTTATGCAGTTTTTAGATAGTTTGAAGCTTTTTTCCTTGAGCTTCTTTGTGAGCTCAGATTAGGGTTTCTTGAGAGATATATTCTAAAAAGACTTAGTCTTTTGGTCTCCTTCTTAGTTTATATTTCAGTTCCTACTCATACACATTTTTGAGTTTGTGAACCCTTTTGTACTTAGTTCAGACTTATTCACTCTTTCAGTTTTAATAAAGTAGCAGAATTCTCCTTCTCATTTCTGTCTCAGTTTTATAATAGAAATTTGATGTCTTTGTGGTTCAAATCAGAATCCTTTTATGTCTTGTTGTTGTAAGTTGTGTTTCAGAATTGCATAGTTTTAGGTTGCCAGTTGTATTTCATTTAAGAATCTTCATGCAAAATACTGATGGAAGTATGTGCCAGTGGGATTGTGAGATTCATTGTGATAGGAAAGCTGTTGTGAGTGTCAATGTTTGAATTTCATAACTTCAAATGAAATACCAGTTAGATTTAAGTTTTAATTAGTCATCTTTCTATCCCTTTTCCCTCAAGATATCTTAGAGTAAAATCTATCTTTTGGAGAACCAGCTCACTCTGGAGATTCCTTTTTTGTTCAGGTCACCCACATTTGAAGAAGGTTTCCATGTTTCAGTAGATTGCTAAATCTTGCATTCAGCAGGGTACAAATCTAATTGACAACAGTTTTTGGCACGCCCGGTGGGACTCTGAAAATCAATTTCAGAGAAGTTTTTAATCCTTTAAGGTTGTTGTTTGGTGTATGCAGCAAGTTATTCAGCCTTTTGGAGGCCCTTTTTCAATATACTTGGTGACTTTGTTCTTTGATTTTTGAGCAGATCTAGTGTGAACAACACACAAAAGAACACATACTGAAGGGTCGAGTGTTCCCTTCAGAATTATCAGCCTTCAGAGGCAAAATCATCAAACACCATGGAGACTCCGAAAAGCCTTTTCTTGTATGCTTTTAATTGATCAAGTACTGGTATGCTTTTAAAGATTCTATTTTTGCTTGTTTTTAGCCTTCAAATGAACAAGCATGTCGAGGCTTCATGATGATACGTCATACCATCCGCCATATCATGGAAGCCCTACGTATTCATATTCATATCAACCATACCAGCATAATCATGTTGCTGGTTTCAATTCCATGGCTTTTCAAAACCAACATCCGCTTTATAATTGCCACTCGCCCACCCCTGCTCAACCTCCATCTTTGCCGTTATTTTCCCCAAATCAGTCCCAACATATTGAAGAATTGAGTTTTGGAGAAATATTGTTGAACTATGAAAGGAAAATGAGTGAGATAGACCAGCAGAAGGAGGTGGCAACCATAAAGAGTACGTTGCTTGAGTTCATGAAGCAACTAGAGGAGATCAAGAGACAACATGAATATAACCAGCAACGGGAAGAGATGGCCTATCAGGCCTATCTTTTTGAGTGGGAGTTGGAAGGGAAAAGGCACGAGGTTCAAGCAATCCCCACAGTTCTATGTCAGCCTGCTCGAGAGGAAGTTCGTGAGTATAAATTTCCAATCTTTACACAAGGTGAACCTCCTAATCCTCTTAAGATCAAAATTCCTGGCTTTAGAGATTCTTTTCCTTTGCAAGAACCCAGGTTGGAACATTCTGAACTTGTTATGCTTCACAACCAGCCAATAGAAGAGCCTTTTCCTCTTCAAGAGATTGGTTTTGAATGCAAATAGACTCCTCAGAAAATCAAAATCCCAAGTTTCAAAATTTTTGATTCTTTTGAGGAGCCTATGAACATTCGAGACCAGTCCACTAGAGAGCAACCTCTTTTCCTCCAAGAAACTCCAGAGATTTCCCAAGTTTCTCAATCAAATAAATCTAATTTCCCTGCCACTACTCGCCCTTATGAAAATAGATCTATTGTCTTGGGAAATGACTCATCATTCGCCATGGAAGAAGCTGGAAGAGTGAATTTATTGCATATAGCTATGGAGGAATATCGTTTTCAGCAACAAAAGATTGAACGATAAGAGTATTCTCTTATTGAGTCCTTTCATGTCTTCACTAATGAGTTGCCTTGTTTTATGGAAGATGATGAAAAGTGTTCAAAAGAACAATTTTTGCAACATACCAAGTAGGAAGTTGTTGATTGTGCCATTTTCTCAACTAAATATGAGAATGTGGCAGATGTGGAGAAGATCGATTCATTGCAGCAACATAATATAGATGGTTATTTTGAGGTATCTAGTTGGTACAACGAAGAAGAAGATACAAAACATCAGGAGAAATTGTTGTAAGAGATAAAGGAGGTTGTGTTCGAAGAGCAACAAATTCTCGATAGAGGGGTTACATCCATACCAACTCCAGTACAACAAGAAGAGGTTCAAAGATCTAATGTTTTGATACCTCAGAGGAGCTGTAATAGGGTAGCAAAGAGTCTTCTTCCACAAGGAACTGAAAGTGAGAGGGAAGACAACATGTTTTGGGATGACCTTGAAGCTTTTGTTTCAAGCTTAGATACCAAAAATTCATCTTTTGAGGGAGAAAGCGTGGAGCAGCAGCTTGAGGGGATGATAGTGGCTGTCCAAACTCGAGCTGGGGAGAGCATGGCTATCGAATGTCAGAACCCCGATGAACCTGGTGCAATAGCTCAAATAGAACAAAGTCAAGCTAAGCAAAATCCTGACACTGCTGTCCAAGGTAGGGGTTTTGATAGTTTTCCAAGTTTTCAAGAAAGTAGTTAGGAGGACACTTCAAAGCCTATTATGAATACAGAAGATAATGATGGGCCTCACGAGGACTTGTACGCTAATATAATTGATGAGTTTTGCGCAAGTTTGGGTGATATGTTTTTAAATTACCCTCATCAGAAAGATGAGGTTGAAGGAGTAGGTAACCAGCAAAGAACCAGTGGTACGAGTTCAGGCTTTGTCCTTTCGAGAGGCTGCCCCATCAGACATCTATCCAGGAATGTTGGCAAGAGCCAAAGAACTTCTAGCACACCTAAGGATGAGGTGGCAGTCGAGCAGCAACAAAACCAACTCATTAATTCTGAATAAACTAGAGGTATGCTGGCTCAGATTCACATGATTTGTGCCTTTGATTGTTATTTACAAGTTGCAGTGCACCAACGGGTGAGAAGCATCCTTATTTTTCATCTTTTAGTGCAAATTTGTGAATATGCAAAGTATCCTCGGTTGATTAGGAGAGGCGATTATTTTTCAAAACCTGTAAATGGTTTTGTTTGAGTACCTTTTCCATTAGTTAGCGTAGAATAGTATTGCAAATAAGTGCGCTCTGCACATTTACTTTCAGTAGTTTTTCTTTCCCTAAGCACTGCTGCGCATGTTCTGTTGGCCATTAGGGCCTGTTAGTTTGCTTTCAGTTCAGTTTTGTTTTCTTTTGCTACTATTTGGAGTGTTGCTGCTCAAGTTTCTGAGTTTCAAGAAGGGGCAGATTTGACTTCGTGTCCAATAGAGTGTTTTAAGGCCACTGATCTATGCTTAGCAGGAAAGAATTTAGCAGAAATTGCCAAAATGTTACCAATTTTTTGCCACAGCTCGATTGGTGGAGTTGGTTGAACATTGTTATATCTTAAGGTGAAATTGCAGATTATGTTTAAGTGCTATTTGCATCATGATCGTTATTGTTTAAGTGATAGTTGTGCATTAAGAGGAGAGAACTGAATTTCAGAGTGATTCAAATGTTCTAGAATTAAATGAAATACATAATTGAGCATATAAGCAAAAGAGCATTTCAAATGCTTTCATTTATTTCATGAAATAATTCATATTTACATAGCTTCATTTGATTGCAAGAATTCAAATGATATTACAACATTGCATTGGAATTCATTTTCTTTTCAAATGAAAAGCATAAAATGAAATCAAATATCCACACATGCCGTGGATGTGATTGTCACAGTGCATCATTAATAGCACACTACACTATGGAAGATGTGAAAGAATAAATCACATAAGTAACGACATAATCATCATTGCCTGATTATTGATGGTCGACGCTGAAGTGGTGCACCTTTGTCTACTCGAGCTTCGATTAACCTGTAAGAGAAAAGAGGGAGATGTCAGAGGCTCCGATTATGAAGAAACCTATATGAGTCACCAACAATAGTGCAGCCTACTATCAATCATACAATGAAACAATCAAAAAGTACAGAAGAAATGAGCTGAAGGAGAAACATCAATATGATCATTATGTCTTTTTTTTATGCTAACATTATTTTTTTCCTTGTGAAGGTATAGGTAAAGTCACGAAGTTGATCATTATTTGAAGACCAAGCATGTGGAGAAAAATGGGCTCCCACAAGGGTAGAGCTCGGCATGCTGCCCTATTCATTATAAATGGGCTGATTTAAAGATTACATCATCATATATTCATCAAAAGAAGTGATATACAACTGAAAGAGTAAAGCATAGTTATCTATCAAGCTACTAAACAAACTGTGCATTCATAAGGATCAGGTGGATACTTTCTAAAAGCTATAGGTGAACAGTGAGTTTAATCCACTCAATCATCTAACTGAGTATATTTATATCAAACATTGTTGTATGGTTCACGTTCTGTGTTATTTGTTCATCATGATCATATGTCATGCAAGGTTTCAGTTCATTAGTGTTTTTTCTCATAGTCGAGGATAGTGAACAGGCATACATAATGCCTCGATGAAGAGAATTGTTTCAGATTTTCAGAACAGCTTTGTTAAATGGAGCATAAAAATGCATGAAGAGTGCCAACTAAGAAATAGTGACAACATCTAATCAAAGCATAAGCAGTTCAGTCATCTATTAGATGGTGGAGCAATCAACTTGTTTGTAAGTACAGAATGCAGTGATCTGGTGTGTTTGATACAATCTTTTGGCTGGCGGTAGATGAAATAGCCCAAGAGTACACTGTTTTAAGGTTATGTTTCTTCATTTATCATGTGTTTCAAATGGTGATACAGCAAGTAAAAAATTATTTTGGGCTGAGCAGAGTTTTCAAAGTAAAAAGTATAATGATAGTTCGAAGTGAATCCATGAGGAACATAACTGTGAATGCATAGGAGACCAAGGTAAAAAGCTCATTTACAAATTAAATAAAAGCATTATGTGTGCAAGGAAGAAACAACATGGAGATGACAATTGAAAATTTTCCAAAATCTCATGATCTTGTATGAGGGTTTTAGCAGTAGTACATTCAGAGGTACATTTTCTTCACAAGGAAACAAATACAGATATAAGGAAATGACTCTACAAAATGTGATCAAAATGGGCAGGTTTTTGTTTATTTTTCATACGCCCACTTTGGGGTTTGAATTATAACACAGATTTCTTCAGATTGCCTGATATTCAGCTAAGTTTTCTACAGAAAGAGTGCAAGATTTTGTTTCTTCTTCATTTTTTTCTGAAAAACCATAATGGAGTTTTGTTAAATCAACATTAAATGCAGTGCATGATTTCGAGATTTTGGCTCAATATTTGTATGGGTCTTTGTTCCAGGAGTTCAGAGTACAAATGAGGGTCGTGCTGGATTAAAAGCCTGAATTATAAATACATGACAAAACGTACAGTTTTTTCTTATTTTTCCAACTTACTCATATGATAGTTTGTATTCAAAATGAAAATTTCATCATATTCCAGTAGACCCATGATGGGTTTTGATTATAAATACAGAGGCAGGTGATTCTTTATCTTTTCTCAAAAACCCACATTAAGTTTTGTTATAGATAACACAAAAGAACGGTCATGCTTTACAAGGACAAGCTGTGAAGTTTTTGTTTTGTCAAAGAGAACAAATGAGAGCATGAAACTCGCTAGGTACGCGACTCTCATAGAGCTTCAATTCCTAACTCGAGCTCAGGTAGGTGGCCAGTGGATACAAGAAAACCCGGATAGCAAAATAGACACAATTTTTTTTTAAAGGAAGCATCAGAAGTTGTGTTACATCTGCGGCCATGAGGCCAAAATGGCTCAAAAAGTAAAGTCATAAAGATACTATGCTCAGTAGCTCATCATGTGTGCAGTGGAGGAGTGAAGTCTGCGACTACAAGCTCTTGCATGAAGCTTTCAGACGAAGCCCAAGCTCGTGCATGGCGGCCGAGAGGAGTAGCACAGGAAATGTAAGGGAAGAATTAGTAACAAAGCATGAGCAGGCCGCGGCCTTAATGGCCTTTCCTATTTTTGAATAAAGTAAAGATCAATAATAACAAATAAAATCAAGCTTACCTAGATGAAGTTTCGACTATTAGAAGGCAAAATTGAAGTTTCTCAAGACACGCAAGCTATAGATTCAACTCAATCATGGTGGTGCTCCTTTCAGCCAAGGACCATTTTTTCCAAAGTGATAATTGCAAAATGAATCATTTTAGGGTTTGACCTTGTTTTGTTCATGCCCTAATTCGAGCTAACTTCATAATTGTCTAGAATATTCATGTTTATCAATAGCACATGGGGAGTTCGAATTAGGGTGGCCTTGTACTATGATTTATTCAAAAGTCTGAAGTTTAATATTTGAGGGGGGCCGAATTCATATGCCTAGGTCGATACATTAAGTCTTTAAGGCTTGTATCTTGTGCCTTAGAAAAATTAGAGAAACAATGAGAATATAAATGTTGAATATGTTATGACCTAGGGGTGTTTTTTATCATTATCTACTTAGGGTTTATGTTTTAATTGATTTTAGAGAAATCAATTGGAGATATTGATGTGAGGATGATATGTATTGATATTTTTATGGTTTTTTAAGGAAAAAATCAAAGCATTGTAATGGAGAGGTTAAGCATGTAATTCTTTTTGCAAAATATTTTATAATCTTTAGTTGCAAAAATAGACAAATTGTAAAATCTGCAATCCTGTAATGCAGAATCGTAAAGCAATCTCTTATAAATTGTTTTATGATTTCTTGCTATTTTTAGAAAATTTTATTGACTTTTCCTCTTGGTCGGATTTGAGTCTCATCTTGGAGAGATAAGGTTTTTTCTGGCTTTTAAAGCAAATTCAGCCTATTTTTAGAGGCTTGACAGTTTGATCATAAAAGCAGTATGCTTTTTTCTGCTTTTATGCAGTTTTTGAGACAGTTTGAAGCTTTTTTCCTTGAGCTTCTTTGTGAGCTCAGATTAGGGTTTCTTGAGAGATATATTCTGAAAAGACTGAGTCTTTTGGTCTCCTTCTTAGTTCAAATTTTAGTTCCTGCTCACACATTTTTGAGTTTGTGAACCCTTTTGTACTCAGTTCAGACTTATTCACTCTTTCAGTTTTAATAAAGCAGCAGAATTCTCCTCATTTCTGTCTTAGTTTTATAATAGCAATTTGATGTCTTTGTGGTTCAAATCATAATCCTTTTATGTCTTGCTGTTGTAAGTTGTGTTTCAGAATTGCATAGTTTCAGGTTGCCGGTTGTATTTCATTTAAGAATCTTCATGCAAAATACTGATGGAAGTATGTGCCAGTGGGATTGTGAGATTCATTGTAATAGGAAAGTTGTTTTGAATGTTAATGTTTGAATTTCATAACTTCAAATGAAATACTAGTTAGATTTAAGTTTTAATTAGTCATCCTTCTATCCCTTTTCCCTTAGAATATCTTAGAGTAAAATCTATCATTCGGAGAACCAGCTCACTCAGGAGATTCCTTCTTCGTTCAGATCACCCACATTTGAAGAAGGTTTCCATGTTTTAGTAGATTGTTGAATCTTGCATTCAACAGGGTGCAAATCTAATTGACAAGAGTTTGCACTAGGAAATGTAAAACACTTGGCCTTCTTCATCCTCTAGGGTATGAAATTTTGGCTTCCATTTCTTTTCTTTTTAGATGCTTGCCAACTTTTTGAATTTGCAATTGATTCTCTTCAGGTGATAGTGTGGACAAATTTTTTTTAGGGCTTCCTCTGCTTCTTCCTGCTTCTTTTTGATATGGATGGTATCCAATTGAGTATCCAAGTGGCTAATGATGTCCTCCTTCATATTGGACTGGATATTACTAAGTTCTACCCTTGAAACTCTAGTAGATGTCTTGTTGAGGGAAGAGATTCTATCACCCCTAGTATTCTTGATGAATGATCTAGAGTAGTTTCTACACACCTTTAAAATCTCATCAAAAGGAAATTGAGAGATGTCTCTTGCTCCTATGCGGTTTAGAGTTTCCATGCAATCTTCATGGACCCCCTTAAAATACCAATTTTAAGGAATCAACAGAGAGTCTATTTTGATGTGATTTCTTTAGATAGAACTAAAACCTCTCAACATAATCTTCCAATGACTCATCTTATCTCTCTAACATCTTGAAGATGTCATCCCCATTTTTGTTTGTGCTTCTTTAGTAATCTTGGTATTTGTTAGGAATTTTATCTTCATTATCCCTAGTTAGGAACAACATTCCTTCCCAATCCCATGAACGAATGCAAATCAATATCTTTCAGTGTAGCTGGAAAAAATTTGAGTTGATGAGCATCTGTGGTATAGTGATAGCTTTGACACAACATATTAAACTCAAAAATAAATGTGTCTAGATCCTCCATAACTAGTCCATAGAAAATGGGCAATGTTGATGGAGGTATATTCTTTAGGGAAACAACCCGTTCTTGGTTAGTTATCAAGAATTAAAATGTCACATGCTCTCCTAGGTTATCCATGGCCTCTTCATCCATGATGTCAAAATGTATTCTGGAAGTCTCCTCTATAACTGGTGTAGCTACCAGTGTAAGGGATAATTCTTCTTCATTGATTCCCTTAATTTTTTTGCTCTATCCACTAGTGTCCTCAAATGCTTCATGTACTAAGGGGAGAAACCTTCCTAGAGTGTCTCTTTGCCTCCACATGCAATGGTTCCTACACATTGTTAGAAAATAGTTTTTTGTTGATGCCTAAATACCTAATTACCTTAATGCTAAAACAAAAAAAATATATCCTATGAAAGCTTAGAAATAATTTAAAACACAAAAGAATCATAAATTTAGCACCAACCCGTATAACAACACCAAAAATGTCGAGCTTCCTCTAATTCCTAATTAACTTGGTGCTAATAGTTATGCACATAGCTCAATGGGTCTAAGGATCCCTAAACTAAGGAGCTCATCATTCACAAGAGGAATACATTAAATCATCAACCAAATAATTGTTAGCTTTAGATAGTGTTGGAAATATATATGCATTCATGGATTCTAGACATCCTACATCGAGTGAGTATAGGATAATAAATACATGAAAATAGTGTAGAGGATTTAAATAAGAATAAACTACTACTCAAAACAAAGTAAAGGAATATAAACTACTACCTTTGCTATGGGTACCTAATGCTTAAGGCTATAACTAACTAACTGTTATGATGTAGTGTGTCCTAACTTATATAATCTCTAGAGTATGAAACAAAACATAAATATATAGATTCTAATTTAGAAATTGTAACACATTTATTCACAATCACATAAATTGGAAACTATCTATTCAACTCATAATACATAATCTAATCTAATAACTTAAATTGAATTGGTTCAATAGTACCTCAAGTGGACCTTTCTTGAGTTTTTTCTTCCACAAAATCTTTCCAATCACTCACTTACTCAACAAAACATATTATCAAATCAATTCTCCTTTATTGCATTCTAAACACATAATTATTACATAAAATCTAATAGGAAATCTTTGGAAATATTATTCAATAACACACATATGATCTTCTACCATTCTATCTCTATATCTCCTCAGCACAGGGTATCCCATTATATAGGGTCCACAAGGGAGTCCAATTATTTATGAACTAAAAACAAACTAAAGAACATATGTCAACTCTTCCTCAAGAATAGGAAGAGGACCAAGTATTAAAACATAAAATAACTACTGAAACAAGAGTATTAAAATAAAACAAGGAATCTATTCCCAAGAAGTTTAACCATTTTATAACAGAAAACGTGCTTAGTAGAACAACTCTGTCATAATTCACAATCTTGTTGAAAATAGATTTTTTCTCTTGGTTGTCTTATTGAAAGATACAAGTAATGCTTGGTGATTCACAAACTAATCATTAAATTATCACCTCCATCTTCCTTTGAAAGTGGTTGCACTATAGTCAATTGACTCCTTTGCAACAAATTGTAGTCCTTATACTAGGAGTTGGAAAACTTGTTGTTGCGGGTTGATAGATGTCTCACTGCAAATGTTAGTCCTATTTCCTAGAGACATTCTCAATACTAAAAACCATAATTTAAACATAAAATCCTACTAAACTTCATGGAAATTCATAAATAATGCATACACATATTAACATAACATGTTTCCATTCCAAATGCTTAAAACTACTTATTTAAGTATATGAAAGGTCTTGGTAATATCTTAAAGTTTAGCAAAAAGTAATGATAAAAATTCTAAAACAACAACAAGAAACTATCCAATTCTACCTGGCCCATCAATGGCCTCATTTGTTAGGACCCATCATCTTTTACATTCTCCTAAGTTGTGCTTAAGGGGAGTGTTGGTGTAGGTTTTTATTTTCCTAGTGGGATAATTTATTTTTCCCTTAGTTATAGGTTTTTCCTACACTTTTATTAAGCTTGCTTAGGATAATAATGTGATTTTATTATTTAATAACTAGGAGATAAAGTGATGAGGTCCATCCACCCTTTAAGGGTGGAGTATTTACTTTTTCATCACTTTATTTAATATTGGTGGTTATTGGTGGTCAATTCCTATCAGTTTATTTTCCACCTCCATCCTCTCCTTAGTTCTATATAAAATCACTACCTAGCTTGTATTTTTCATCTTTGAAGCTCTTAATGCAATTTCTTCATCTTGAAATTGCATATCTGTCAAAGTTGTGGTTTGCATTGTTTATGTTTTTCTAGTTTATGTAGCTTTGAATTTCTATTATAAAGTTCCTTGGGTTGAATCAATTTTGCTTCTAGTTTTGATTGTGTTCTAGTTTTGATGAAAAAAACTCAAACACAATCAAAACTAGAAGAAAAATTGATTCATGATTATGGATTGTGGAAACTTGATATCTCCTATGTTCCTTGGGTTATTCAATCTATTTCAAAATTCTAACAAAAATGGCATCCCTCTTGTTGGCACATCCCATAATCTCCCTTTATACATCAATGCTATCATTACTAACCATAAAGTTAAACAAGTACTTTTACATAATGGATTAGGATTGAAAATTTTCACTTTAATGTTAGTCAAGCATCTTGGTTTATTTTAATTAGGACTAGATCCAAGCGTAATTAAAGGTGTATGATAATGCATAACAACAATCAGTGGATACTATTCATCCTCCTATCATGGTTGGGATTGTCACACAACAAAATTTGTTACATGTTGATATTGATCTCCAATATAACATCCTTCTTGAGTGACCCTAGATTCATGACATATGCATTTCCCCTTCCAACTTCCACCAATATATCAAATTCATATATTTAGGCATAGAAGTAACTATCCCTAGTAATCCTAAGCCTTTTCAATATTGTCAAATTTCCATAGGGTGATAATTTAAACCCAATTATTGTCCCATTAATGAAAATTCATTTTCCATGGATAAAATAACCTTAGAATCGACAAAGTCTTCATCCTACATAGATCCAACTGATCTCCCATCCACATCTAAAATCTTACCTCCAACTCCCATTTCAAGGTAATCAATAAAGGTTATGGTGAATATAAAATCAAATATATTTTCCACATGGGTGAAGTTCCCCTTTCACTTAAAAGTTGTGGTAGATTTGATACAAATAAGAAGACAACTCAAGTAGCTCATTAGTTTGAAACAAATTCTTTCATCAAGTTAGGTTTTCTTGCAGATGAGAATATTGGAAGCTTAAATGATTCTTGGTTATATGATGATGATTTTTCCACCTATTTTCAAAATGAACATTCTAAAGTAAACACATTGTGTCAAATTATGGAATACGAAGGACAAGGAACAAGCCTTCATAGAAAAGGTATCAAATAATCCTTACATGTTCATACAAATCAAGGATTTTATGACATTGGATACAAAACCTCTTGTGCTCAATATGAGGATATTAATGACACTCCTATGATCTTTGAGGAACCTAATTCTAACATTGAGACAGGGTCCTTTCATACTTCTTATGATGATCTTCCCACTAACAATATTTTTAATGGCATCACTATCCTTACCATTAATCTTAGCCTCCAACATCCTAAACTTATTAATTAGGGCCAACAAGATCACTTACCATTTGACTTATTTCGAAATGATGAAGGTATTGTACAATTCATGGGACTTTGAGATGGTATCCCACTAGGAAATCATTAAAAAAAATTGACATCAACCTAGACTCATTAGCATGTTTTGGGGAGCAAGAAGAGTTCTTTAGTCATGATAAATCAAAAAATGAAAAAAGGTCCCTTGCTAAAAACATCTCTGAATCACTATTGAACCAAAAAAACTAAAGAAAATAAAGATGAGTTTAATGGTGAAAAACTATTTGAGGCACCAATAGATGATGAATTCAAACTTCCCCCTATGCCAACACAATTACAAGATGGTTCTAAATTTTTAGTTGAAGATGCTATTTATGTGAATATTTGAATAGAGAAAAATCATAAAATGATCAAACTTGTATGTTATTTCAATCTTATAGAGTAGCCAATTTTAATCACCCTCCTGATCAAATTTTAGATTTTTTTTCTTGGTCATATGTTGACATAACAGGGTTGGACCCATCTCTTGTGGTGTATATGACTGATTGAATATTCATAATGGATATATAACAATATTCTCATAAGTAATAAACTAGGAGGTATTTGCATATGCACATATTCTAGAGACATGAATAAATCATGTTCTGATGAAAATTTTCCTTTACTTGATATTGACATGATTATTGACTCAAAAACATGAAATTTTATCTTTAAAGGATGATTTATTTGGCTATAACAAAATTAACATTTCGCTTGAGTATCAATATAAAATAGAATTCACTAGACCCTAGGGAACCTTCTATTACTAAGTCATGCCTTTTGGCTTGAAAAATGTTGCAGAAATACATCTCAAAGAAAACTATTATTTTCTATGACATGCTTCATCATGTTGTTGAGGACTATGTTGATGATATATTGGGTAAATCAAATACAAGAGAGTTATATATTGCTATTTTAAGAATAATTTTTAAGTTACTTAAGGAATACAAAGCTTGTTGAATCCAAAAAATATATCTTTGGTATCATCATGAGAAAATATTTGGGTTAATTGTGTTCATAAGAGGTATTGAAGCTAATCCACTCAAAATTAGAGCCATCAAAAAAATGCACTCCCTATTAATCTTAAGAAACTTCATAGTTTACAAGGAAAAATCCAAGTAATTAAAAGGTTCATCTCATAGCTTGCAAATAAATTTCAACCATTCACACATCTACTCAATAAGGATATTGTATTTCATTAGAATGAGGAATACCAAGAATATTTTGAACAACTTAAACAAAATATCTTAAATCTATCAATGCTAGTTCCAATTGTTCTTGGAAATTTGTTATTACTTTACATCTTAGTGACACAATTTATCATGGGATCCCTTCTTGCTAAGCATGATGATCAAGGAATAGAAAGAGGTATATACTATTTGAGTCAAACTTTAATTATTTTGTTAGGATTTAGTGTTCACATGAGTGTTTATATTAGCATTATTAGTATGTGTAATAAAATATAGTTATGTAAGTTAATATTAAGTTGTTGAGAAACAACTTAATAGTATATTATAGAGAGTGTGTAATTGTGTGTGAGCCTAATAATGTAAGTGATTTGTTAACACAACTTGTGTAGAGATTTAAGATTAAAAATAGGAGGGAGAGAATTAAGGTGGTTGAACAACCCACCTAGATTTAGTGTAAGAGGTTAGTGGAGTTGTTGTAGAAGTTAGAATACTCATCCTATATATTTGTAATATATTATTGAACAAAAAATACGTAGAATAGAAGCATGGTGTTATTTGTGTATAAATTTTATCAGGCTTATATTTGGTTCTACCCAAATTTCTGATTCATATTGTATTAGATCCATTCAAATGTTATTCACAACACAAATTCATTGAGAGTAGAGGTGATTTGTGTCAAGTTGGGTTGTGTGGCATCCGATCTCATTCTTATATAGAATCTATAACAAAGTGTGCACTGTGTAAACTTAGGTTTATTCTTTATTTTTTTAAGACGTTGGGAATGTGACGCTCCATTTGTGGTAGTCATAAATTAGAGCCTATGTATGGTATGTTCAATATTTTTTTGATTATTTGTTCATAAAGAGGACATGAAGGAAAAGGAGAACCCATGGAAAAAGGAAAACATAAGGAAAGTTGGGAGTGTTTAGCAATTCAAGGTAGCTTAGGAATAGTGTGGATGTAAATACAAGTAATCTTTGCAAGAAATCCAAGGTGCAGATTGAGAATCTGGTTATGAATAGGGAAGGGATTTTTTGAATGACAGGAGACCTTTCAAAGGATGTAAAAGCTCCTTTGATTTCCAAATCAATCTCCAAAGCAAGAAGTTGATACATGCCTGTGGAGGAAAAAGAAGTTGAGAAATGATGACACCATATGCAGGTGGGACATGCAAGTCAAGGGAACCTTCTATTGCAATACCTTTGTTGAGGATAGAAAAATCCATTACAAGCATGAAACATATTTGTGATATGGATCCAAGTGCATTGTATATCCTTGATACTTATATGGGAGTACAACTTTTCTATTTCAAGAATTCCACTGCTTTGGCACACAAGGAAGACAACATTGTTGAATTTATTTGTTTGAATTAACACGGACTTGGAATGTCATGAAGGAATGGGCACATAATTTATGAGATAGGAGTTTCCAGAAGATTATGGAGGAAGTTTGAGAGAGAGTCAAATTGAAGATTATGTATAATTTGTTTGGGTGGCTTTGGTAGTAGGGATTTTTTGTGGATGTCTTTGAATGCATGAATTTTTTTAATTATGTCCATGAGACCATCCAGTCTATGGGACCCCCGAAATGAAACTGAAACTTCCTTTTCCAAAACAAAAACACAACTAACGACCCCACCAATTACTTCTTGTTGTTTTCTTACTCTTTGTTAATTTTGTTTCTTTTGTTGTGTATTTTGATTAGGTAACTTTCTATTTTAGCAATCTTCTCCTCTTCAAAAAAGGACACTAATGATTTGAATTTAAGCAAATATGATTAACTATACTATATTTCCTCTTAAGCCTTACACTACATAATATAGTGCCACTCTGTCTCCACTTAGCCCAAAGAGAAGAAACAAAAAATCCTATTTGTCCACACCTCTTTGGGTATTTTCCATCTTCCCGTTTCACATCTCAAATGGTGTGAGCTAGTTCTTAATTGGGCTATTAGCATTTTAGCCTTCCACTTTATATTTTCTCCCACATAGTATTTTTTCTCATGATCACAAGTGGGGTTAAAATGCAAAACATAGTGCTCTCTTTTTGACCAAGTTGTTTCAACCACATGATATTCTTGACTTTTTCTTTTACATACATTTTAATTTCTATATTTGTGTTGGGACACTCCTACATGTTGATGCCCCATTTTCCCATCTAGTTGACATTTTGTTTCATCCATGTGCTCTTTCTTCTATTTAATTTTTCTTCCACCATAATTTTGGGCCATCATTGTTCCCCCATTTTCTCAATTCTCTTCAAATAACCTAATAGATGAATTAATGTAGCCATTTCCATTGGAAAGACACTAGCTTCAGCTAAAACAATCTCATACAGGACTATACTTTTTATTTTGAAATTTCTTGTGATTAGGTGCTTTCGTAATCTTTCTATTTGTCTCCATTTTAGAGCTGATGTGTTGTAGCCCCAAACTTCACAACCATATAAGACCATAGGTGTAACAAGCAGCCCAAATAACTTCCTTTTTTGTTTTCCAATCCCATAACTCAGTGGATCTATATCTATTTTGAAGAAATTAAAGAGCTTTCCAACCCCCTTGTATTCTTTTTATCCTACAAGTCTCCCAACTGAGAGTATTGCAAAAATCGAGACCCAAATATTTGTATTCATTTACTAGTTGCAAAGAGTTTCCCTCAATCTAAAAATTTATTTGCTTCCTACCTCTTTTCAACGTAAATATCATGACCTTGGTTTTGCTGATGTTCACTTGCATCCCTACATCTTGAAAAAATAACTCTAGAGCTTTTAGATGTTCTTGTAGACCATTTTCCAAATTTTTCGTTAAGGTAGGATCATATACATATAACAACAACTTGATCACATAAGTGGCCAAGAGAACACCATCACCACCACACTTTTTTGACCATTCTTCTAACTTGTCTACGTATAGCCTAAACAAAGTGGGAGACAAAGGACAACCTTGCTTGACACCAATGTCTCTCCTGAAGCAATCATAAAGACCCTCCTTTGTTCTAATTTTGGCTCAAACCTTATCATAAATTTTGTGGACAAAAACCCTATAATTTTTTGAAATTCCAAGTTGTTCCATTTTGTCCCAAAGTGTTTTTCTAGGTACCATGTCAAAAGCCTTTTAGTCAACAAAACAACAACAAACATCATTACCTTGTTCATCCCAACAATTTTCAACCATGTGCATGAGAGTAAGGCAATGGTCAAATGTAGAATGCTTTGCTTTGAAACTAGCTTGCCCTTTCACTCTCTTAACCTCCTTCTCAGCCCAACAACTAATTATTTATTCCACCATGCTCCCAAAGAGCTTCCCAAAAAGAGGATTAATCATTATGGTACAGTAGTTTGATGGATTGTTGACATCACCACTCATGTGGAGAGGGATAACAACGCTTGTCGTCCAATTTGTTGGAAAACCATGTTGAATGACCCTATTGAAAATCCTTTTGATATGAGGTTCCAAGAGCTCTAAACCCCATTTCAAATATTTAGCTTGCATCCCATCAATGTCTTGAGCCTTGCCCATTGCCAATGCTTTAATACCAACATTGATATCCTTTGTGTATAAATTTTTATCATTAGTGTTAATTGTCAGAGGGTAGGCTTTATCTTGGTCTCTTTCATACAATATTTTTGCATTTTCTAACCATTGAACATTCGTGATGCTATTCTCATTGGTATTTCTAGCCTTCTACAATTCCCTCCAAAAACCCTTCAGATTGTGCTTTCTAAGAGAAATTAGTTCCCTCCTTACTATCATGTATTCCTCTTTTTGTGATCTTACTAATTTTTCATATAGTTTTTTATTTACTTGTTCACTTCCAAATATTTTCAAACTCCTTTTAGCTACCTTGCACTCTTCATCATACCGTGGATTTTCTAGAAAACTATTTTTGGGATCTCTTCTACCCTTAGCTCTTTTGCATGCTATGAGAGCCTTGTGAATGATTGCCATCAACTTGTCACTATTTATTATGTTTTGGTTTCTGTTGGGGCTGCTAGTGTTTTTTATTTCCTTTAGTTATTTTTAATTTTTTTTTTTTAAATATGTCTTGATTCTCACAAGTTAGGATAATTTTTCCTTGAAGGCCACTTCTTTTGCATGGTTGCGGACTAGTTCTTTGTTGGGCAATTTTTTGCATTCCAAGCTTTATGTAAATAGGGCTATGATCATATTTCAATTCAATAGGGAGACTCCTTATTTCCAACTCTAGTATCCTTTGAATAATACTTTACGAACCAATGACATAGTCCACCATAGTTTTCCCATTGTGGGTATGGCATGTGAAAGTCCCCGAGATCGACAGTGTATTTATGAAAACTATTGATTCTATTGAAGATTATGTCAAACTGATGAAAACTATCTTTGAACTTGAATCCATTCAAAAGTTGCTTACATGTACCAAATTTACATTCTACTATGATGTACTTCATGTTGTGGCTAGAACATATGCTAAAAGTATTTTTATTAAGGATTTGTATGCATATGAGAGATCATTAATAAATTGTACTCCAAAGGATGATTTTGAAGGAGGTCATCGAGATCCAAATTTAAAATATACCAAGAGGTAAAGTGTACGGTTAAAGAAGATTGTGTGACCAATCTATTTACTGAATTACAACCTATGGTTATAGATTGGATGTATAATGATAGTTTTTAGATTGAATTTAAGTTTTGAATAGATTCATATTGATAGGTGGATATTATTTATTGTTTAGTTATTGTTGTGTTGTCAAAATTATATCTATTAAAATTTCAAAGTGTCAATTTTTTTATCTCAATTGTAAATGGATGCATTATTGCTTGTACACAACATCCATCTTGAGGGGGGCATTCTAAAACTGGGCCTCAAAGTAAGTTTGTTAAGTAAGTAGCAAACCTAATGGAGGTTGGTGTCATTGGTGGAAGGAGGTTTAATAGTGTTACTCATCAGCCACTAATGATGAGGTCACCTTTTGTATTAGTGGTATTTCATTTCATTTTATTTTCTTATTGTGTGCAAAATAAAACATTGTAATTATTCCCCTACTAACTTCGAAAAGAGGAGAATGTAGATATCATTAATACTGTAAATAGTTGTCTAGGAAAGGAACTAGCTGTAGATTTCCTCTAACTACTAGACTTCATGGAAGTGTGGTTGATCAGTGATAAGTTCACTAGAAGTGAAAGTGGGATAAGTTCTTGTATGTAGGTGATCATGTGCAACAAGATCCAAATGGTAGTATGCATAGGCATATGATTATGTTTCTAATTTATGTGATGTAATTTCTCCCCATGTTCACACAAAGGGAGGTGTTAGGAATTAGTGTTCACATGGGTGTTTAGGTTAGCATTATTAGTATGTGTAATAAAATAGAGTTATGTAAATTAATATTAAGTTGTTGAGAAATAAATTAATATTATATTATAATGAGTGTTTAACTATGTGGGAGCATAATAATGTAAGTGAGTTGTTAAAACAACCCAGTTAAATATTTAAGAGTGAAAATATGAGGGAGAGAATTAAGGTGGCTGAACAACTCACATATATTTAGTGTGAGAGGTTAGTGGAGTTCTTATAGGAGTTAGACTACTCATCCTATATATTTTTAATATCTTATTGAATGAAAAAGGTTGGAATAAAAGCATAGTGTTATTTGTGTATAATTTTTTTTAAGCTTCTATTTAGCTCTGCCCAAATTTTTTATAGGTATATGAAATCAATTACAACCAAATTGAAAAGCCATGTCTAGTGATATTTTTTATTTCTCAAAAATTATGACACTAGTTACTCAAAAATAAAACTCTTGAATTATTTCCAAAATTGATCCTTTCAAGTATCTTCTATTAAATTTAGTTTTTATGAACATAATGGTAAAATGGGTTATGTTTCTTAGCAAGTTTGAAATCAAGTATGTAAATTAGAAAGCTATAAATGTACAAGTATTTTTGGATCATCTTGCTAAAGCACCACTACAAGATAATCAACATGTGAGCCTACAATTCCTAGATGAGTCTATTCTATCTCTTGATGATTTTTTTTAATGAAAACTTTATTTTAATGGATCTTTTACTACTCATGGTCAACAGAAGGAATTTTATTTCTTATTCTATAGAGTGATTTTATCTCTAAATAATTTTTAATTGGTTTTCCTTGTACTAAGAATATCATTGAATATGAATCATTCATATCAAGCCTCAAACTAGTGATTCAATAGAATAATCATTTTCTTAGTTTATGATTCTCAACTCATCATCAAGCAAGTCAATGATGAGTATTAGGTAAAAGATGACAAACTATTCCCTTATAATGGTTGATAGCTTGATAACATATTTTAAGTATATTACCTTTGAGCATATTCCCCATGACAATAACAAACCAATAAATGATATGACTACCATTAGTTCACTTCTTGAGATGCAACATGATTTTTGATATATTTATTTTTTGGTTGAACAATTAATGATCCCAACATATGATCTAGAACAAAAAATGATATGTGATTTTTTGTTCTTGATTCCCCTTAGTATCATGATAGTTATACTTACCTTTGTAATAACATATCCCTCCCTCTTTTTCACTTAAATGGCATAAATCCTTCATCCAATGTGCATATTGCTTCACTCTCCTTGTCAATACTCTCTACCGTAGGGGCTATGATGCTACCTTATCAAGATTTTTAAATTTAGAAGAATATATTTTAGCAATCAAAGAAGTTCATGATGGAGTATGTGGAGCACATATTGGTCATATGATCCTAGCCAAGCTATTCACAATAAGGTACTATTGGCCTACCATGCAATTAGATGCTTTTCAGTATGTTCAAAAATATCTAGCTTGCCATAAACATGGAGACCTTATCATGCACAATCTCAAGCATTGCAATTGCTAATAATTTCTTAGCCTTTTTCCAAGTTTGGGAGCTCAATCTCATTGGAAATATATATTTATCTTCATATAATGACCATAAATATATCATTATAGCTACTAAATATTTTACCAAATTGGTAGAAGCCATTTACCTCATATAAAATTGGAAAGAAAATATCCAAATTCATCCTTAATCACCTCATTTGTCATTACGAAATCCTTTTGTCATTATCATAGATAATGGTAAATTCTTTAAGAGTAACAAATTCAAATCTGTTTGTGATAAATTCCATATCAAACACAAGTGGTCACATCCATATTACCTTCAAGGTAATTTTAAAGATAAATATTCCAATAAAACCATCATCAAAATCCTTAAGAAGATTGTCAATGATGTTGGTCAAGATTGGCATCTTCAACTCTATCTTACCTTATGCGCTTACCATACTAGTATTTGCACACTCACTAAAGTCGCACCTTATTCCCTTATCTTTGTATTTGAATATATCTTATCCATTTAGATAAAACTAGCCTCTTTGTGTATCTCCTTGCATGATTTGACTAATGATGATGAACATCAAGTTGCACGTCTTCATGAGTTAGAAATTCTTGATGAAAAACGGTTCAAGGTGCTTGATCATTTGAAATCATATCAAAAGAGGTTACATAGATCCCACAATAAGCATATCAAATCTAGGTATAATTTAAATTTAGTGATCTATTCCTTAAAGAAAACCAAAGAAACACCAATTAGGATCATGAAAATATAGGAAAGTTTGAGCCTAATTGGTTGGGTCCTTATGTCATCATTACTAAAATTTGGATGGGAGCATATCAATTGGCCACCCAAGATGGTCAAGAGCTAGAAAAACCTAGGAATATCCTTCATCTCAATTTTTTCCTTACCTAAAGAGTTTGATGCTGCAAAAGAAGAAAAAAATAGTAAAGAGAAAAAAATCATTTATAAGTGAAAACCATTCTTATGGTTCCTTAAACAAGCACCATGATGAAAACAAAAAAAATAAAAAACAAAAATAGTAAAGATACACATTTCATCCATAGGGGAAAACCATTCTTATGATGTCTTAGGCAAGTACCATGATGAAAACTAATTTCTAAAGTCATGTGTAATTTATTGTCTACAAGTACCTTGCATTTTCTGGTAGCCCTTCTCCATTCAATCCCTTTATATTTTTTTATCATATTTACCATAGTCTTTTTACCTTGCTTTATATATGGACTATATATTGAGACTTATTTTTAGAAAATCTTGGTATATCATATCCTCTTCAGAGTGCATTGTGTTAGGAATTATTACTTAACATAGATTAGTTAATAATAAATAAATTAACATGCTATTGTTAATTTAATAAATAAAATTGGTTTTGGAAGTTATATTCCCATAACTAGTTTT
Organism: Sequoia sempervirens; assembly: GCA_007258455.2. Classification (NCBI taxonomy): domain Eukaryota; kingdom Viridiplantae; phylum Streptophyta; class Pinopsida; order Cupressales; family Cupressaceae; genus Sequoia; species Sequoia sempervirens. Next base: position 26,064,147 of record VDFB02270651.1, read on the forward strand.
ATACGGGAATAATGGCCTTATAATGACAATACTTTGTAATAGTTTTGTGTGTAATGTGAATGATTGAATATTGATTTGAGCGAAATATCATTTTTTCCTCTCTCATTTCAATAAGGTATCAGAGCAGGTTTCTTCTTGGACTTCTCTTTGATCTCTTTCCATTCATTTTTTTTTCTCATAGCAGTGTTTACAATGGTACTACAGTGAAGACCACGTGCAACTGATATTGTTTTCTATCATTCTTACATTTTACAACAGGTGAGCAATGTAGACCATGTGCAAAACCATTTTTTACTCCATCATTCATCTTCATTTCTTCTCTTTCTCTCCACCGTGTTCATTCTTGCCATTCTTTAACACTTCACTTTGTTCATTATTGTCATTCCAAAAAAAAATTAAAATTAAAATTTATATATTCCCCAATCTCATTTCCAACATAGTTTTACCTTAGTATCTAGAGGTAGATTTTTCATATTCAGAACAAGAAATGGTTGATTGCTTATTCACACTTGCGTTGGTGGAGAATATTTGGCAATAATATATATCATCGAATACCTAATGAATTGTTGGATCCTATATGTCAGGATTTCTCCATATTTTATATTGACGAAAAAAGTATTTATCAAAGTGATGGAGGAAGTTGATATAGTCATTGGATTCCCATTATCATTTGATTCATAGTGAAGGTAATACCATTTGAAGCCATTCACAAAAGTGTATTAGACTAATAATATCAGGCTACTCTGAGGAGACGAAGTAACCACATATATTGTATTATTGCTAAATATTGGAACTATTCATCTTATTGAGCATATCATCATCACTGGCATGAAAGCATAACAAGGGAATATTATGGGAAGCATTGTTATATCTTCATAACTAGTGTTTAGGAATAAAGGACTCTGCCTCTATATTTGTCCTTTCTGAGACTCGGTTATCGGGCAAGCCACTGACAGTTGGAAGTTATATGTCAACTTGGTTTGAACAGTTTGGTATTGAGGAACAAAGGATTTCAATGGAATGGTTTCACCCTCTTTTTTTTTTTTTTTAACAAGGGGAATCGGGTGCAGCAAGGCCCCCCATATAACCCCCCATCGCCGGTAAACTTTTTACTGTGACCGGTAGTGCTGGCGAGACACACCAACCGGTACCACGGGAGCGTCGGAGAGTCGAACCCATGGTGGGCGCCCTACGACAGGGAACACCTTAACCAACTGAGCTGGGACCGGCGCCCCGGTTTCACCCTCTTTCAATCAAATAGGTAGAAACCGAAATTCAAGAATTTTTTCCATTAAAGGGGAGCAATTTAGAAGATACAGGAAAAAACCAAGGCCAACCATCGATATGTTACAACACAGAATAAAAGATTCCTATGTTAGCACTAAAGGGGGGTGTTAGGAATTAGTTCTTAACATAGATTAGTTAATATTAAATAAATTAACATGTTATTGTTAATTTAATAAATAAAATTGGTTTTGGAAGTTATATTCCCATAACTAGTTTTATACGAGAATAATGGCCTTATAATGCAAATAATTTGTAATAGTTTTGTGTGTAATGTGAATGACTGAATTTTGATTTGAGAGAAATCTCATTTTTTCCTCTCTCATTTCAATACATTGCTCCCCTTAAAATCCAAAAACATTTTAAAATTCTAAAATTTAAAAAACATTAGAAATCTCAAAAATAAAAAAAGATATTTAAAAAAATTCAAACACCTAAAAGGGTGAGTGCACAAAGTTGTGAGTCAATTTAGATGTCACTTTAATTTTTTTACTCAAATTGTACGTTTGACGAGCACCAAATTCAGCGATCGTCAAATGGCTTGGATGATTGAGCATAAGGTTTGGTCATACCAAGCTAGTTTAGTGAGCGCCAAATGTAAGTTGCATTAAAAAAACCCAACTCTCACTTCATTCATTCTATTGTTCATCCATGACTTGCCTGCATATTTTCCCCTTCTCAACCTATGCTCGCCAAATAGAAAGCAATTTTTCCACTTGGAGCTTGTGAATCTTTGTCAAGATGCTACCATTACGTCGCATAAGTGAAAGAGGTACATATTTCTAGTTTTCTAGTTTTAAATTTTAATTAAATTGTAGATTGAATTAGGTTTTTTAATTAAAATTTGTTTTAATTCCTAGGAAATAAATTTTCACCTCCAAATATTGAAAATTCTCAATCACCTCCTCATGAAAACCCTCATGAACAAGAAAAACATCAAACTTCTCCCTCAATTCGTAGACATCTCATAGGAACACAAGAAAATATTCTAGGGCAAATAGAAAACAACAAAAAAGAACTTGAGGAATTGATTACAAGGTTAAAAGATATTGCTATAACAAACCCTCATAGGAGAGGCCTTTCCAAATCGCTATAATGTATTATATCTCATGTAGGATCAATGAGTGCACAATTTAGTTTTTGGTCCAATAAGAGGGAGGAGTTCAAAATTAATTTTATGCAAATAAAATTTCGTATGAGAAAGTGAAGAAAGAGAAAATTACCAAATCTGACTTGTGTGCCCTCTTCATGAACCCATGAACCAATCAACCTTATCAGTTGCATGTAGGAGGTTCCCAATCCATTGGTGCCACCACGAAGGAACAAAAAACAGTTTTTGGTATAGGTGGTGGATGGTTTTTGACCAGCCTTCATACAATAACTATAAGGTGCCACAATACTTTTTGAGGAAACTCTATTGTGATTTTTTTTAAGGGGTAAATGCTTTTTACCCAAAGCTATGAACCGATGAGGTCACAAACAAGGGACCCCATCCCCAATTTAAACATCCAATAGTTACACCACAATGGGGTTTGAACCTTGATGGCAAGAAAAACACCACAACAACTTAACCATCATACTATGCCACTATTGGAAAACTATATTGTGAGTTTGTCCTCAATAAGATTCCAAATTATTTTGACTATCTAGATTTCCAGGGTAGAGGTGGGGGCTCCACACATGACAAAGTGGGGGGAACAACATAATTCATAGCAGGCATCAAGACCCTTGGCTAGACCTGTGCTAGAGCATGTGACCGTTCCTTCCGTTGTGAAGGACAGTGTTGAGGTAGACACATTGGACTTGATTAGCTCACTCACTCAAAGCCTTGTATAGTATGTGAGGCCTCTAGTGTTGCAAGAGACCAGGTGTCTTAATTGTCTCCCCTTTATTTCTTTAAAAAACCAAAAATTCAGCACAAATATTTGAACATCCCCTTTTATCCCTTCCCAAAAGAATTTTTTCTTGACTCGATGATATTTCTTCAAAAATATTAATGAACACCATTGGAGACTTATGAAGTGAGAATATTTTGTTTGAGAGAGAAATTCTTACAAAGATACAATCGCTCTTTATACCACAAAGCATCTCCCTTCCAACAAAACTTATCTAAACTATTAGGATCACTTTATAATTGTTGAATGATATTACTTGTAGCAACACCAGTCTACCACTCATCTTTGGCTTCTACTACCCAATCTACTTGTAATATTGAAATGCCACACAATAAAGCTTAATCCTTCCTAGATAGTGCATATGCTACAACATTTTCCTTCCCTTTCTTATATACAATCTCAAATTCATAACCCAAATCTTAGTGACCCATTTTTGTTGCTCTTCAAAAAAAATTCCAAAAACTATTTTAGGCTATCATGATTTGTTGTCTTAACCTTGAAGTTTCTACCCATTAGATAAGGCCTCCATTATTTTACTACATGAAGAATAGCTAGCATTTCCTTCATCATATATAGGTTTTAGTTGATTCTTACCTTTAAATTAAGGACTCAAAGAAATGGTTGACCCTCTTACATGAGAACTTCTCCTATACCATTTCTTGAAGCATCACATTCCATGGTAAAATCCATGGTGAATTCTAAAGTAGAAATAACTAGATTAGTACACATATCCTCCTTCAATATTTAAAATGATACATTAGTGAACTCATTCTAATGAAAAAATCCTTATTTAATAAAGTTGTGAGGGGTGCTTCTATACAACCATAATTCTTCACAAATCTTCTATAGTATCTAGTCAATCCCAAGAAACTCTTCAATTTATTAATGTTGTTGTGAATAAATTTCTTGCACCTAGCTAGTTCATTCACTAGGTAATTAGGGGACATATTCACATGTTAAGTTTACTTAGGATATAAGACTCTTTCTAGAAGTCTTAGTTGGATTTTCTAGAACTTATCTTATCTAGCTAGTATTGCTTGATTCCTAGGTGATTAGTTTGTTGTCTCATGTAATAGGATTAAGACACTTGTCATGATCTTGTCTAATCCTACATCTCTACCTTTCCTTTATAAGCAAGTAATCTCATGTACATTTGCATTGCATCAATTGAAGCTCATTCAAGTATATTAAGCCATTATTCAATCTTGCATTGTGAAGCAATATTTCTTGCCATTCTCTCTCTTGTGGAAGTGGTTTTGGTCTAGAAATTGCTCCTAGGGGTGTTGGGGAGTCACCATTTACTCCCACGTGGTATCAGAGCTCCAGGTGTTGCAGATTCCTTCCCAAATCTGAGAGTATTGTGTTGGCTTGAAGATTTTGTTGGGTGCAGATTGGGGTTTCAAGGACGTCACGGTTGAGATCAGGTGACCGCATAGACAAATTTTGGCTATAAATTCAACCATTTTGGGTAAAATTATTTTTGAAGCAATTTTTTTTTTTGCTGGGACAACCTCCCAAGAAGTAAATTTTTTCTAATTTTCACAAAAAAATATTTTCAAAATATTTTCTACAGTATCTTATTCAATATTTTGGGGCAAAATATTTTAATATCGGGCAATTTATATTTGTGGATCGGCATCATTCTGTGGCATATTCCACACCCGACAATACTATATCGGCAGTCTCTTCATTAACTGTCGGAGCCTGCAACATTTTGTACCTAGCCATCCATTCTCGCAAGGTTGTACTCTATCGACATTCAGTACGATCTAGCTCTGGGTCCGCAGTTTTTGGAAGGGTACATTTGGCCATTAAATCTGCATGAAGCCATCACATCGGTTTGCATATGTGGTTTGAGGGACAGTGTCCTTCACATTCATTAAGATTTCATCTTACCTGTCGTCCGATCAAGGTAGTACATTGGCATATTCCTTTCCCATGGTCAATTTGTCGGTCATGTCCCATAGGCATGGGCTCATTGGCCATTGCCGGTCATTATACGTTGGTTTCTATTTACTCCTCAACATCATTCGCTGCCCTAGCCTGTCATTTCCATTTCATTCGGCCCATGTTTCTTCTATCACCGGTTGCCATCAAATCACTGGTTGTCCTCTCTGCAACATTCGCAGCAGGAACAAAGAGGTATTCTCCATTTGAAGTTTTAAATAATAATATTTTTTGTTACAACTGTTGGTGCATTTATATTAAAGTTTTTCTTTATAATAAATCACAAACCATATAAATTTGGTTCATTTTATTTATTAAAAATCTGCATTGTATTTTATAAAAGGTCGACTATATGATGTATGTCGATGGTTTAATGCCTTGGCTGACGGGTTGAGTAATAGGCTAGGGTATAGACTCTAGCACCTATTGTGGGCTACTTCTATTTTTTTCTTTTGCACAGGTCGCGGTCACATTGGATGACCATATTTTTAGCCCTTGGAGCTTTAATATTGTGCCCAATAAGCCTATTTATTTGCCCCCAAGTGCTCTTTTATGGGCCTTTTTCATTTTTTCATAACTTTTTCTAATAGAGGCAAAAAAATTCAAACGAAATATTGTCGGAAAGCTAGCGATTTGAATTTTATAGTGGTGCAATCATTTTGCATAATTTTTATAGTTTTGTGCCATTTTTTAAGGTTGAATCCAAATCATTGTTTTATGCCTCTGAGCTCATATCTTTTTGCTCTGGACTATGATTTTCCCCAAATTTGTAGCATTGGCAAGGTATTCAGGAGCACTTCAGTTCTATTCATGCACTTTTTGTAGATTTGTTTGCAGATTTTTAGAATTTTAGTTTGTAGTTGATTTGATAGCTTGGGATAGTTTGTTATAAATTTGCAAAAAAAGTGTAAATTTGTTTGGGACAAAGGAGTTAATTGCTTTTATTGTGAAGGGAATTTTTTGTTCCTCTCTTGTAATATATGATTGTATCATGGATTTTCCAAAAGTTGTATCTCTAACTCCATTTAACTATCATGAGTGGAGAACTGAAATGGAGTTATTAATGTTAAAATTGAAGTTGCAAAAATCACATTTGGTCAAGATCCAGAACCTGTAGGAGCTAAAGAGAGAAGAAAATGGCTTGATAGAAGGAATGAAGCTCTTGGTACTATTCTTTTGTCCATCTCTCCAGATCTTAGATAGCATGTTGCATTTCCCATGTCCTAATCAAGTTTGGACTACTTTAGAGAGTCTCTTTGGTAAGCTAGATAAGATGAGGAAATTTAAGTTGGAAAATGAATTAATGAGTCTAAATCCATCAAATTTTGACAATATCCAAGAATTCTTCTCTAAGCTCAATTCTCTAATATTGCAATTATCTAATTGTGGGGTCACTAAAGAGGATGAACAATTGATTCTTTATATTCTTGCTAAGCTTGGTCCTGATTATTCAGTGTTTGTTTCTACATTCTATGCTACAATGGATTCCCTTGGAAATGCATACAAAATGCCTTCTCTTGATGAATTTGTAGCTTAGCTCACAAGGGAACAAGCAAAGTTGGTAAATATGGGCACATTGAAGTCTTCTACATCTCATGCTCTTTTTGCAAAGGATACAAAGGCTTCAAGTGGAAAAGGTAAGAATCAAAACAAGGCTCCCAAGTCTAATGAGCAAGGTAAATATTCTTCTTCACATAGCACTCCTAAGTCCATACCCTCTTCAAAAGAGGAATCATATAAAAAGAAGAAGTTTAAATGTGCATATTGTAAAAGACTGGGACATGATGAACATAGATGTTATAATAAGAAGATTGATGAACTCACACACCTTCTTCAAAAGAATAACATTCATTTTCCCTCATCAGTGTCTTCTACTTCTTCTTCAATATCTCAATTGGTAGCCCCCTCATCATCATCTCAGTCAGAGAACACGGGATCTACATCTAGGCTACACAAAATGAAAGGACAAGCACTCTTGGCCTCTGCAAGTCCTGAATCTCATAGATGGCTTCTTGATTCAGGAGCATCTCATCATATGGCATCTTCTATGGATATGTTCTCTTCTTTTGAGCCTTGTAATTCACCTCATATATTGATGGGTAACAATACATATATGAAGGTAAGTGGGAAGGGTTATATTGACATGGGGGAAGGGACTTTCAATGATGTACTTTTTGTTCCTTCCTTGTCCACTAATCTCCTTTCTATTTATCAAATTACTCATGGGGGTCAAGGAAAAATAGTTGAGTTCACTCCCGATAGGGTGTACATAAGGGACTTGGAGACTAAGGATATTGTTACTTTCAGGATGGTTGATCATTCATCTCGTGTGTATTCCTTTTCACATTTTGATTCAGAAGAAGATAATGTTCCTTTGACTGCATCACACACTCCATTGAGTGTGAACCATGTTAGTGAGGAGAAGTTTGGTCATTTACACCTTGGTATTCTAGAGACCAGTGTTGAGCTTCCTACTCCTCCACCTCCTACTTCTTCAACCATCAATTCTTCTATTCAGCAAGATGATCATAGTTTTTTAGATCTTGCTTTGTGGGATGAGTATTTGATAGGTATTTCTAACTTGTTCATGGAGTCTCATATTGCAGATTTGGAGGACACACTTGAGGGGATTTCTCTCCTCTTTGATGATAGTTTCAACACAACTATTATACTAGATACTTTGTCTTTGGAGATTGGAATTCATGAGTCTCCTCCTTTACTTAATTTGTCATGTTTCTTGGTTGAGTTTGACCATGATTATGTTGTGACTTATTCAAGCTTGGAGACTCCTACTCAGTTTCATAGGAATTCATGTTGTGCATTCATCCTTCCTCATTTCAGTTAGACATGGAGTGGCTTCTTCATTAGCTTATGGATTAGTTTCTTCCTAAGGGGATATGTGTTTCTTGTAGACATTGGATCATCTTTTTTTTTAGGCATTCTTCATCAGCATTGGAGCTTCTTCATTATGTGGGGGATATCTTATCTCTCTATTACCCTCTTATGGGGGGTTCATTGATTGTAGATACATGATGGATGTAGTCCTTGGGGGGTATCATTGAGTCCTCCATACATCATGGTTTTTTTTTTCTCTCTTTTGGAGAGGAGTTTTATCCCACAGGGTTTTCTCCTTTTATCCGCTTGTGAGAGATTGTTTGCATTTGCATTGTAAATGGGTACCTAACATGGCCTACTTTTTGGGACCCATCTTAATCTTCATCTTTGCATGATAATCTTCTCCTTAAGTTTCACTTAAGGGGGGTGTTGATGTGAATAAATTTCTTGCACCTAGCTAGTTCATTCACTAGGTAATTAGGGGACATATTCACATGTTAAGTTTACTTAGGATATAAGATTCTTTCTAGAAGTCTTAGTTGGATTTTCTAGAACTTATCTTATCTAGCTAGTATTGCTTGATTCCTACGTGATTAGTTTGTTAGTTGTCTCATGTAATAGGATTAAGACACTTGTCATGATCTTGTCTAATCCTACATCTCTACCTTGCCTTTATAAGCAAGGAATCTCATGTACATTTTCATTGCATCAATTGAAGTTCATTCAAGTATATTCAACCATTATTCAATTTTGCACTATGAAGCAATATTTCTTGTCATTCTCTCTCTTGTGGAAGTGGTTTAGGTCTAGCAATTGTTCCTAGGGGTTTTGTGGAGTCACCATTTACTCCCACACTTAATGGTTCTAGGAACGGTCCATTCCATGATAGCCTTAATTTTGTTAGGATCCACCTTTACTCCATGTGAAACTGTGTCCCAAGTACTCCACTTCTTTGAGACCAAAAGCACACTTGGATGGATTAGCATAGATTTGGTGATCTTTGAGAACATGTAATGCTTGATCTACATGTTTCAAATATTCCTCCCATGTCTTACTATAAATCAATATATCATCAAACAACCCTAATACAAACTTCCTCAAAAAATTCTTAAGTATGGATTTCATCAAACTTTGAAATGTATATGGTACATTGGTATGACCAAATGGCATCATCAAAAACTCATAATGAACCTCATGATTCCTAAATGTTGTCTTATAAATATCTTCTTCCTTAATTCTAATTTGGTGATAACCTAATCTAAGATCTAACTTTGTAAAATACATAGCTTCATTCAACTCATCTAGAAAATCATCAATGAGTAGAATAGGAAAGTTATCTTTGATGGTGTGCATGTTGAGCACTCTATAGTCTAGGAACATGCACCAAGTTTCATCCTTCTTATGCACCATCACCATGGGAGAGGAATAATCACTTTTTTTTTACTTGATAAGTCATGCATCCAACATCTCCTCAACAATCTTTTCAATCTCACTTTTTTGTATATATGGGTACCTGTAAGGCCTGATGCTAGGTGGTTGGATCCTTGTAACTATTTGTATAGAATTATAATGATCCCTCTAAGATTAATTCTGTTAGGAATATCTTAGAAAACCATTGAGTAACAATCAATAATTTCCTGTAAATCTAGATGGGTGGGAGCATTGGATTGATAGGATTCTAATAAACATAATTGGGCCACAAATCCATCAACTTCTTTCTTAAGAAAATTCTAAATTTGATGAGAGATTACCATTTGTGGGAAATTTTCCTTCAACTCTCTTAGCTCTATTATCTTTCCTTCTAACTAAAATCTCATGAATAGTTCTTGGAAGTTCATCTCAATTGTCCTGAATGTAGTAAGCTATTGTACTCCCATAACAATATTAGTTGTAGGTCCATGGAGATAGCATACATTGGGAAATCAAGGTGATGATTTCCCATGGATAATTTAATGTTGTGGAATTTTACAGAACAAATAAAAGTACCACCATCTACAATCAAGACCTAAAAATCTAGATATGGTTATATAAAACAATTTAGATGAGTAGCCAATTTTTTTTGATGAAATTATGAGTACTACTTGAGTCGATCAACAATGTTACTTTCTACTTCTTTAAGAAACCCACTACCTTGAGAGTTTGTGGGGCTCTAAAACCTAAGAGTGAATGATGAGAAATGATTGGTTGGGAATCATGTGATTCCTCATTTGACTCCCTATAACCCTCTAATATTGGTTTCTCTTCTTCTTCCTCACTCAGATCTTCAATATAGAATAATTTATTTTGATTGCATTTATGTCCTTGACTGTATTTATTTTCAAAATTGAAACAAAACCCTTTTGATCCCTTCTCAATTTTTTTGGAGTCCATCTAGTAGGTTGAGGTAATGGATGTGTAGGAGAGCTTCTTTCTCTTACATTTACAATCCCTTTTCACCTATTGACCAAAAACTTCCCCTCAGCTTGTCTTGCCATAACTATCACTCGTGACAAGGATTGTGGTTGGAACAAACGTACCTCATATTTTATGTGGTCGTTTAAACCTCTTAGAAAAAATTCCTTCAAATTTTCTTGTTACATTCTCCACTCTTAAAAAAAGGGCTTGAAATTGTTGAGTCTAGTCCTTGACTATGCCTATTTGCTTTAATTTTGTGAGTTGTCATAAGTAGTTATCCATAAAGTTATCTTCATAATGGGCAACAAGTTCCTATTGAAAAATTGACCATGTGATCACACAACCCTTCTTTCTCTTCTCATCACATAGCCAACGATACCAAATAAATTGATCTAGTTCTAAGTATAATGATGTCCTAGCCACCTTTTGTTGACTAGGAACATGATGAAGATCAAAGAACAACTCCATTTGGAAAATCAAATTGGTTGGATCCTTTCCATCAAAATTTCCCATATCTAACTTGGGTATGAATTTCCTAGGCATAGGATTATTAAAGAGATGATCCTTCTTGAAATACGAGTCAAGCCCAAAGAATTCATGTCCAAAAAAAACATTATCTTACACCTTACTTGGTAAATTTTTTCCCTTATACTTTATCCCCTAAATAATTGTGTCCAACTTCTTATAAAATTCATTTATCTCATTCCTAATTGATGAAATTTCACCCTTGACCTTGTTGATTTCATCATTAGGTTTAATATCCTCAATTTCTACATCATCTTTATCTAAAGATTTCCCAAGTGTGGTAGCATTATTTTTTACTCTTGTTCCAAGCATCATCATGATGGTAAAACATAATTTTGTAATAAATCACACAAATAAAGTAAAAATAATTTAAAATTTTTATTGTAATTTATCTGGGGCTAGGTCACACTTTCCCAAAAAAATCTCCCAAAAATTAGATGTTTTGCAACCTTGAGAGCGAATTTATTGGAAACCCTAATTCTACAATAAATCACTTAAATTTGCTCCAATTATTTTGAAATTGTGATTGTAGGTACCTCTCTTAGTGACTAAAAAACCCACTAAAAATTAGGAACAAATTCACCAATGTGTGGGAGATATTTTATTTCCAAATATATAAATTGGGTAAAAACCCTAATTCTATAATAAATCTCTCAATTATGCACTAATTCCTTTGAAATATGGACTATAGAAACCCTAATTCTATAATAATATGTTCTTAAAAAACCATTTAAAATTTATAAAAAAAAAATCAATCTGAGAGATATGCACTTCCTAAAATGACCTCAAAATTTGAGAAAATGCCTTGCCTTCACAATGTTGAGATCATGCTCTGATACCACTTGTAATGAAATAACTTACACAATATATGATATACTATGAAATATGTTTCAAATACTTGATAATAGCTGAGAATAACAAGCCACTTCAAGGGGGAAAACCTCCAAATATCTCCAATGAGAACACAATTCACAATCTCATGAAAAAATAAGACTCACTACCTCCTATGTATACTCTACTTATGCCTAGGATATCACCCAGGCTAACTTAGATAACCATATATAAGCCTTAGGCCAACCTAACTAACTAAATAATAATATAATAATGATAATATTACTTAATTAAAGTTAAGATAGCCACAATCCAACTATTCATAACCCCATGTACTCTAATATTAAGGACATAACAATATCATTGAGCATTTGGCCATTCCACCAGTGAATGCTAAGACTTGCAAGATAAAATACAACTTCTTAACTTGGGTGCCATCACTCTTCCCTCTATTGATGCACCTATCTCTTATTTACATGAAAAGTGACATCAAGGTTCCCCTTTATTCGGGTCATTGTAGATGATAAACATTCTTCTTCCTCTATAATGTCATTGATATTTCTATGAAGCTTTCTTTGTTATGGCATGAGATCACCTTTGTCATCATATTGTGACTACCTCTAGCTTTCTTATAAAATGGCATGGCATAGAGTTCACTTCTATTTGGCCCGCTTGAGTCATGAGATATTTACACCTCCCTTCTTCTATTGTGTTGCTACCTACTATGTGGCACTTTTAGCTTTCTTTATTTGTTCATTGCCATCCATGGTGTTACAATCTCATGTGCAACCCTACTTTCTCTTTGGTAACAACACAATATTCTTTATAACGGTTTTCGTTGCCTATATTCTAGAGGGAAAGGTCAAATTATTTTGGAGGTGCACATCCTTCCTAAGGATGTCCTCATTTCTTTCTTCCCTTTTTATTTTCCTTAAAATATTTGCATACCTTACATGATAATATTTTAAGGGGTATATATTATAATCACACATGCACCTTGTCTAGTTTTTCCCCCTACAATGTTTCTTTATTTTAGCCCCTATAGTGTTGTTTATTTTTATGCTCCTTGAAATGTTCACCCCTAAGGCATTGGTTTTTGTTATGCTCCTTGTAAGGTTGGTTATATATGAACCACCTAAAATAATACAACTTGCTAGCCTATGGTCCTTCATACATCCTTCCTTGGTAGTCTATGAGCCACCTAGCATAATGCAACTTACTAGTTTGTGTGTTTCATATGGATTACCTTTTAAATCCATGATCACCTAGCATAACATAACTTTCTAGAATATGATCCATTTTTTTATTATGATTTGCATGACACCTAGCGATAGAGAAAGATAGTGTTTGAGTCATTTACTCTCTTTTATATTGATTGACCTATCTATTTGTATGCATTCTCTCCTTGAAGAAATATATCAGCTCATGAAATTATTTTCACTATTTAAGAATTCTTATATGTGTTGTTTATTTTATTTCAATTATACTTTGGGGACAACACATAGTATTAGGACAACCTCCCAGATTCAGGTCTCTTTCACTTTGTTGACTCAAAACTTTTCCTTGTTTATTTGTTGTGTGCTTTTCTCCTTTGTATATATGTAATTTTTTATGTTTCTATATATATTTTTATGATATTTTTTATTAGATTAGCAAGGGAAGGGCCCCGATCCCATGGTTACAGCCAAAATTCAAAAGAAGGAAGCAAGGTGGATAAAGAAAACACCACATTCCAACATCAAAAAACAACATGTTCAGGGTGGCACGTAGGCCAAATAACAAAACAATAACCATAGAACCACTATACTTAATCAAAAACAGAAAATTAATACTAGAGCACTTAAAACTACAAAGACCATTTATTAGGCCCACCATATACCAACAATTATGTAACCATAACAAAGCTATTTGAAAATAGCAGTCTGAGATATTGAAACAGAACAACAAAAAAAGTAGAGCAAGCATAAACAGAAGCAAGAAAAAAATCCGTTACTTGGATTTTTCAATCAGGTCCTAGTAATCTCCTATTAGGGAGATATACTCTCTCTAATCAGGTCCCTCAATCTCATCCAGATCCTTCAATTCATCCATCTTTCCCATCTTCTTCAACTTCCTAGTGATCTTGGTTTGACCAGACACTGCACCTACCATTGCTCTACACATTAGGCCGTTTGTCACCTTCATTAGTGTGACCATATCTTTTTCCATATCTTCCATTTGAACTTGCATATAGGTCAACCTACTTTTTAGATAATTAGTGCTAGAATCATCAATAATAGTTTCATTGGCAATATTCGTAGTTTTAGGAGCAGTCAGGGTTTCATTCTTTTTCTCTTCTTCAATTTTTTTCTCTTCCTCCTTGTTATCTTCTTTCTCCTCCTTAGTTTCCCCTTCACCCATGTCATAGGCGGTCTCTTCAAATTCCATCCCATTGCTTTCTTCATCAACTTGGGCTTCAAATTCTTCCACCTCCAATTCTTCCTCCTCACGAAAAGTGGCTAAACCTCAGTTTCCTCTTCACCTATGTCATAGGTGGTCTCTTCAAATTCCATCCCATCACTTTCTTCATCAACCTATGCTTCAAATTCTTCCACCTTCAATTCTTCCTCCTACAAAAAGTGGCTTTCTATTTCCCTTTCTTGTCTTGGGAGGCAGCCTTGGCCAAGCGAGCGGATCTACGACCTCCACTACCCTGACATAGATTCCTATCCTCCAAGTCCTCATTTTGAATACCCTCCTTTTCTTCACTTATGGTAATTACCTCACTTCAATTTTTTAAGCTCTTTTTTCATCTTCTTTGACTTAGGTAGTTCCAGGGGAAGAGGGGAATGCTTGCGCTTCTCAGGTGTCACTCTAACCAACTCAATATCAATGGATATTTTTACAAGATTCTTCAAACCCACAGGGGTTGAAGGATTGGATCTTTTGGAAGTAGGGGAAAAAAATTTAGTAGGGATAGACTCAATTCTTTCAGCAACAATGGAAGGGGATCCGGGGTTAGGCTCCTCAATAGGGTTAGCCTCCACTAAAGGTTTTGAATTTTCACTAGCATTACGGTTCTCATTTTCCAGTCTAGCAACTAAAGGATTTCTGTGAGGGTTCAAAGCTAAGGCATGTTTGTAAAGGGAAAGAATTAAACCTTGATGTAGGGGAGGGTTTGCTCCTTTTTCAATATTAAGTTGTAGGGAAGATAGCAAATAAAAGGGAAAATTAATTCTCTCATTATTCTGAATATGATTCAACAATGGAAAGTGGTATGTATGAACTGTCATATATCTTCCTTCAACTATAAAATACCACATCACAAACATACTCACCAAGGCATAAGGAGTCGGGAGTTCTAGTTGTGCATACCCATTTTGAAATTTGGTAAGATTTTTGCCGTCGTGGAGAAACTTGTCAACAAATAACTGTTAGTCAGCACCACTTTTTTTAGCCACCTTGATTCCCTAGTTTTGCAAACCAGTAGCCTCCATAATAAACTACGTCGTCACCTCGAATCTAACTGCACGAATTGCCACATTCCCCTTTCTCCTTGAATTTGTAAATTTTTCAATTAGGCTTTTGTTGTAACCCTTCATGGCCTCGAAAAAGGGGACCATACCTGTTGTGCTAAAAAGCCTCCATAGGTTTGCATTTTGTCTAAGCGCCTAGAAATTCAAAGGTTTTGTGTGCTTCCCTGGCCCACCCATTTTTTTTATCTACAAGATTTTAGGATTTTGTTGGCTCTTCTTCATAACCCCACTCCATTGAGGCTTCCTTCCAAACTTGCAAAAAACACTATTACAAACTATTTGGAAATAATCTCTTAAGGATATGAGATTCAAGAACTTTCTTTTAGAGATAGTTGATAACACATTTCTCAGGGCTAAGAGTTCATTATTATTTTTACAAATAATAAATGACTCTTTATTGTTCGTGTTATCAATCAGATATGCACCCTTTGTCAGATTCGCAAAAATTAGACTATCTATTGAAACATGGAAACTCTTTTCAGATGTGGGTGATCTATGCGAAAAGAGAATCTCTAGAGTGAGTTGGTTCTCCGAAAGATGAATCCTACTCTAAGAATTTTCTAGGAAAAGGGGGAAGGATAACTTAAATCTAACTGATATTTCACTGGAAGTTATGAGATTCAAGCACTGACACCCACAACAGCTTTCCTATCACAATAACTCTCACAATCTCATTGGCACATACTTCCATCAGTAATTTGTATGAAGATTCCTAGACGAAATAAAACATACAACCTAAAACTATGCAATTCTGAAACACAACTTACAATAGCAAGACATAAAAAGATTTTGATTTGAATCACAAGGACATCAAATTGCTATTATAAAATGAGACAAAAGAATGAGAAGAGAATTATGTTGCTTTATTAAAACTGAAAGAGTGTTTTGCCAAAATCTAAGTACAAAATGCTTACAAAACTCTCTGCATGCCCAAGAGAGAAAGAAGCAATCATCTAAATTGAGAAGAAGAAGAGACTAAGTCTTCTTCAAGATAAAAATAACTCCAAAACCCTAATCCGAGCTCAAGAAGAAAGCTCAAGGAAAAGGTATCAAAACTGCCTCAAAAGCTTGTACAAAAGCAAAAAAAACTCACTTTTTCCATGCTCACACTGTCCAACCTCTAAAAATAGACTAAATCTTCTTTCAAAGGAAATAAAACACCTTATCTATCCAGTAGGCA
>VDFB02270651.1:26080652-26244859 GCA_007258455.2 Sequoia sempervirens
TATAGGGACTTGAAACCACAGAGTATAAACAACAAAAGATAACAAAATAAGTCCAAACAAGCAGACGACTATCCCAAAAAGGAAACAACAACACCAAGAGACAACAAGGTCCAAAAAAAGGACCACCCAAAAAACCAGAAACAAACACCACCGCACTACTCCAAGGTGTTCAACAACTCCCCAGCCTCCTTTTTAACATCCTTCATATCCTGTAACTCATGCTTGAGGATTTGAGCCGTATGTGATGAAGTCGAGGTATTCCTCTTAGTGTTAGCCTGGGTACGAGTTGAAATCCCTTCACCAGCAGATCTGCAGCATCCTCTATCCGCATCCAAATCCATGACCAGTGAACCCTTTTGATTTTTTTTGAGCTTTTCCACCATAGCATTGATGATAATGGTGTTATGCCTAGCAATTTTGTGATTGTTCACCATAGTGGCCCTAATATTTTGGCCTATCTTGGACATATTGCACTCGATACTAGTCAATATTTCCTCCTACGAATGCTGTCTTTTCCTTGGTAAGGGGGTTTCCTATCCTTCATTCTCTTTACAACTCTAGCTAATCTTCTGCTCCAAATCCATGACCCTGTTGCTTAGATCTATATTACGGTCTTTCAAATCACAGACTTCCTTCTGGGTCCACTTGAGAATAGTGAAAAGGCCATTCGTACTTTTTTCTGCCACACTCACAATGTCCTCAGGCTTGAGCTTATTTAGGGCCGAATTAATTTCATCCTGATTAGGGGAGTCAATAGGGGCATTCCCAAATCTTCCAGACATAGGGGCACTAGGGGCCGACTCCTTACTGACCATAGGTTTATCAGAAATAATTTCCATGGAATTCCTAGAATATGAGACAAGTTTTGTAACAGAGGTACCTTTAAAACCAGAGATCAAACCTAGAGTAGGGCAGCCAGGAGACAGCTGGGGATTAAGACAGGGCGGTGAGGCAAAACCTGAACTAGGGAACTCATGCAGAGGCTGCAACTTAGGACATAATGGCAGAGTAGAATCCTTAAGGGCATTCTGACAAGACAGGGACAGGGGAGCATTGGTATTAGGACCAATAGGGGCACAAGCAGGGGGGGCCCGGGGGTCATTCTCCCTACTACTTTATGTATCCTCATCATCCAATTCTCCAATATCAACAATTTTAGGCAAAGAAAGTAAATTTTGATAATGCTCAAATATGAGCCTGACAAGACCAGGGTGAATAATAGCAGTCTTCCTAGGGTTTCTTTCAACTTCATCAAGGTAATTTTTCAAAGAAGAGAATAAGTAAAAAGGCAGAGAGATACGAACCTTGTGACAGATGTGGTTCAGAATGGCAAAGTGGTAACCATACACTCTGGTGAAGTGCCCATCAACCGTGATATACTCCATAATAACTCTTAAAACTTTCCTCCAGATAGATTTGATGGACTCCACATCAAAGTAGCTATTGGAAACCTTAACCAACTTAGCCTTCTCCTTGTCTTTTTTAGGAAATTTAATGACCGCTTCATCAGAGAACCAACGGTCCCGATAAAATTTCACACCCTCTGTCGAAAGACTAGTTATCTCACCGATTAAAAAATCTATTTACTTTGTTAATAAATGTCAAATTCCTTTATAAAATAAAATTTTAACTAATATCTATGTCTAAATAAATCATTCAATTTTAAATTTTCTATATAACTAGAAACAAGTACTTTGCATTTTAAATTTTATTTCATACTTATGGGTGTGCATGTGCAATTGAGGCTCAAAATTTTTGGATTTGAAATAACTATTTTTTAAACCATTTCTTGCATAACTGTTTTCTCATTTGAATATAATCAAACTACATAATTGCTTCATAGTTCATCATGAATTCTTCTTCCTCTACAATTTGATGTAACAAACTTTGAGATGCTCTCTTTGGAGTTGGTAAAAAATGACAGTAGTTGAGTTGTTGATATTGTATTGTATTTGAATTAATAGAGTGCCCCTGCTTCTAAAAGTGGATGTAGTCTACATTCTCCATGAGTCTACATTTTGCAAATTTATTACCATTCTAAACATTTGTATTGGTCATATGCTCTTTTTTCCCCTTTAGTGCTTTTGAAGTGTCTTAGTGTATTGTTCTATTTTGAATAATAGTCAAAATTGCAAAGCAAGGATATCATGGGTGCAATGTAATTTTACATATTTTAAAGGTATTGTCAAGTTCTCTTATGTCTTGCCTGCAAATTTTTGTTTGTATCTTATCAATAATCTTTTTAAATAGTGAAGTCAAATGAATATCAACAGTAACATTTAAAAGAATGAAGTGTATTTAATATTTTTATTAGTGAATAGCATACATTTACAATACAATTATGTCATATTCTTTCAGGCACTTTGTTAAATAGATTACATGTATTCTCCATGTCAATAATTGAAAGATCTTCTCATTATTTTTTATGAAATCCAAGTCTGTTTGATAGATATTCTTATTGTCCTAAACAACATAAGTTGTAGATAAAATAGTCAATTCAAATCAAATATGTAGTGTACAATTATTTATGAGTAAAATAACAAAATTTACTATTGGAAGCACCCAATTTTTATAACACAACAATTTTTTTTAACAAGTATAACAATGATTTTAATTATTTTTGAATAAAATAAATATAATATAAATTAAAGTAAATTATATCAATATAATATATAGAACTATAATATATAATAATAAAATAGCATAAAATTTAATTTCTTAAAATAATTAATAATAATAAATAATTGATGAAGGAGCATCTAGTTCCAGGGTGTGTTGTGTTTGCAAAACATTCCATGATTTGTTATGCCAACATAAAATTTGGAAGCTAGAAGTTATTTAATTGTCAATGTAAATGGTGTTACTATGAAATTATAAATTTTATATTTTGAAGAGAATTGGTGAGTCATGGGAGATTAGTTGTAAATTTTTTGTTTGCCAATAAATAAATTATTATTAATAATGATATAAGATAATAATATGGTTTTATAATATAATATAGCTAGTTTTTAAAATATTATATTTGATTATATATTATATTAATTTATTAAATTCATATGCAATATATTAATTTTAACATGGCATTATAATAATATATATTGTATAATATGTAACATATATAATCTATTTTTTTTTTTAATTTATAAGAAAGAAAATATTATATAAAAAAGATCAATGATTGCACTAATTTTTTTAAGATATTTTCCACAACAATGTTAATTTCATTATATATTTTTTTTTAAAAAGTAAAATGTTTGATTTTTTACTTTTTTAATTTTTGAATTTTTTTCTGTCATCTCATTATTCCAAAGAAAATCAATTAAGCGGGGTTAAGGAGGGTTTGTAGGTGAACTTCATTCAACTAATGAAAATGATACACCAGTTAAAATATTTGTTTGCTTTAATACATAAATTTGCATAATGTATTAGCAAATTTTCATATAGATAAAATTTATGATATACCTTAAGTATTTTAGTTAAGTGATTTCCATATAATTGCAAGGGTGTGCAATAATAATGCTAAAAATTGTTTATTAAGGTGAGTGTTATAATTAATATTACATAAATATAATCAAAATAATCTAATTTGAAAATATTAATAATTAAGAATTAGGTTTAGAATTAAGTTTATTATAATTATAATTATATAGATTAATTTACAATTATAATAATATTATTTTTTAATTAAATTATGATTAGGGTTATAGTTCACTAAAATATAATTAAATATTTTAGTAATTTAGAATTAGAATTAAAATTATATAATTATTTAACTTTAGGATTAGAATATATAAATATAATTCTAATTTATTAATTATTATTTTAAAATTTAAAATAATTATAAAAATAACTATAGATGTTTTAATCAATTATATTATAATCATATCTTATTTAATAATTATTTTAAATGTTTAATTAAATAATTAGTGGTGAGAATTTTTATAATCAAATAATTAATTACAACATTAGTTTTATAAATTAATTAAATTATAATTCTAGAGCCTTAATTATTATTAATAATTATAATTCTAAAATCATTATAATTATGATTAGGTTTGGAAATAGGGTTAACTAGTTTAATGGTTAGAATTATAGATATGATTAGAGTTAGGGTTAGGATTATTGTTAGAATTAGGATTAAAAATAGGGTTAAGATAGAATTAGAATTAGATTTCAAATTAATGTTAGAATAAGGGTAATGAAAAGGTAAATAATGTTCCCCTTAATCACACTTCAAAAATTTATCTTTATGTTAGGGTTAAAATTAGAGTTTGGTTTAGAATTAAAATTAGGATTAGAATTCAAGTTATAATTATGGTTAAGATTAGACTTAGGCTAAGGCTTACAATTAGGAAGGGTTAGGGAAGCACTATCTATAATTTCCTCAACAAATTGAAGGTGAGAGCCTTTTTAGATTCAGAGGAGTTGGAATGTGACGATTTCTTCCCTACAACACTAGAAGCAGTAATGCGCAGTGCCTCGCTTCATATAAATTTTTTTTCTAAGAATTATGCAAAATCAGCTTGGTGTTTGGAAGAGCTGTCATTTATACTTAAAACTGGTGCCAAAAATTTTCCTGTTTTCTACCATGTAGAGCCTGCTGATCTTAGACATGTAGATCGACAGAACAGAATGTATGTTGAAACCTTTAAGGAGCATGAAAGGAAAGGTAGATATTCCATACAAAAGCTTCGGGAGTGGAAAAAGGCACTCCACGAACTCTCATTTTACACTTTTGAAATCTTCAAAACTAATGAGTAAGTGTGATAAACTCTACCTCCCTATCGTAAGAATATTCATTCATTTTCATATTAATGCATTTAACTTTGGCATGATTAGTTATTAGTATTTTGATTTTTCAAGATTTTATTTGTTCAGTGAAGAGATGAGGCTGCTAAAGAAAATTGAGAGATTTATTTTGAAAGTTAAAAACGATGTGCCACTATTGGTTGCTAAACATCCTGTCGGTCTGAGAGAAATAGTGCAAGACTTCTAGATGAAAAAACTCTGATCCACCTAGGATGATCAGGTTGTGCCAATTGTGGGAATTTGTGGCATGTGTGGTTCTAGAAAGACCACCCTTGCAAAAGAATTATACAATAAAATATCCTCTTCGATGTGTTAATATTAAAATGAGCAAAGAAACGAAATAGAAAACCAAAAAATTAAAGAACACAAGACAAGACACAAATTTTATAGTGGTTCGACAATTGCCTACATCCACTTTCAACAGTAGGGAAAATCTCTTTATTAATTCTTAATCTGATTACATATTCAACCAACAGCATATATATAAAACGATCTCCACTCCAATAATTAGAAAAATCCATCTATGAGAGAAACTTTCCAATTTAGGCAGAAGGCATCCTTATCGAGAAACTTGTCAATTTGGGCTTCACCAAACCCAACAATCTCCCACTTGAAGACCAAAATACTGCTCGGAGATCTCCTGGTCTACACTCCAATAATTAGAAAAATCCATCTATGAGAGAAACTTTCCAATTTAGGCAGAAGGCATCCTTATCGAGAAACTTGTCAATTTGGGCTTCACCAAACCCAACAATCTCCCACTTGAAGACCAAATTACTGCTCGGAGATCTCCCCCACTACAAACATTTACATCACAACTAGACCTTGAGAAGATTTTAATTTTACTAGACTCTGTTCTAGCACACTCTAAATGAGTCTTCTCCAAATCAAATCAGATTCAAAAACATCTTGAAATACTACACTTGCAAACATAAGCTTATTTTCCTGCTCATGCGACCACTCCCACTCAAACCAATGCAGGCACCATTCCAAAATGGTAGTTTTATTCGCGCCATCCTTCACCATACGTTTATCTCTAGGGGTGTGCCCAGTTTTAGCCTCGGACAGAGTGGCGAGTGCTTTGATCAAAGTAAGGAAGGATGATTTTTCATATTTATCGGCATACTCATACACCTCCACCCTAGCAAACACATCCCACAAAACTTTTTCGATAGTCAATAGGGAAACAACAAAAGTATCACTAAAATTTCTCAACCTGTAAACGTCATTACTGTCATCCCCATCTAACTCCTCTATCTTTTTCTTCATTCTCCACAAAACCACTTCATCCAATTCAAATGAAAATAGTGTTTTATCATGCCATTGGATTCTTTTAGGGCAATGATGAGCTATTGTGGACAAGTCCAAACCCGTGCCCCATCTGTCCAAGGCTTTGCAGACTCTGCACTTAGAACACAGGCATCCAAAATCTCTAACGCTTCTAACGCTTGCAGCGATTTCTAAAGCCACCAACCTTGAATTGGCTTTCCGAAACTCATCCTTTGAGATGAAAGGAGTGTATGGGTTCCATCCTCAATTTTAAGAGGGATCACCTCTATGTATGGAATATCTTCCTGTTGTTTAAGTTCTTCATGCGACACATTCTCGTTGCTTCCTGTATTGAGTTGCACTCGATGAGCCCCACTAGAGCATTTTGCAGAAACTACGCTCAACTCCTTGAAATAGGTCATGGCCAGTTCCACAGCGGTGGGCATTTTTCCAAAGAGTTATTTTGCAGTCAAACAAGAATCCTCCAACAAGTGACGATTCTCCATACCCAAATTCACTTCACCCTCTTCAAGCACAGTTGAAGAGGTTCTACTAGCAGGTTGCGGTGACAATCCAAGTTCTTTGTCATCTATAATAGTGGTTTCCAGATCAAAAAATACAACCCAAGGAACATTTTTGCTAGCGCCCATCTCCCTGAAAAATGTATTGAAAGCGTCATCTCTGCCTCCAAAGGTCTTAGTGTTGGGCATCTTCCCATCAGGCTGAATACGGTGTGCGAGGTAGTACAACGAGGTGGGAACGCCAGTCCAAACCCGATCCTTAAACAAAGGCTCCAATAGAAGATTCAGGTTATACATGGCTTTGTCCATGTTGCCTTCCACTTCTTTAGGAATATCAAATGTGCCGAACCAAACCCTCATTTTGCTGCACTGATATCTTATTTTGTCACTGTCACTGATGCTTTTCTTGGAGAAAACCGTAGCAACATCATCATCCGCCTCCTAGGAGTCAAACAATGGATTATTATAAATCATTTCTCCTTTTGACTTGAATACTTGATTTTCATAAACCATTATTTCAGCCTCTCAATTTTTGACCTCTTCCACATGGTCATCTTCATCTTCACTCACCTAGGGTTCATCTTCCCTCTCAGAGAGGTCCTCCTCTACACAGACAGGCTTGGGCATGGGATTTTCTTTTGGAGCCCATGATAATTCCCCATCACATGGGGATTCACTCTCCTCCAAAATAATTTGCAGAGCACTTTCAGAACTTCCCTCATTTGGTTCCTCTGCCCCTTCTTCCTCTCTTGCTTTCTTTCTCCATTTGGATCACTGCCTTTTTCTATGGTTATTGCTCTTCTTCAAAGTATCATACTCCTCATAATAAAAAATATCAACAATATTTGCAAATGACACTTTCTTCTTCCGTGTTGCCCAATCTTCTACCTGTGGCACCCTATCTTCAAACCAGTACTCATTATCAGGAGCCCCATCAACTCCTCTTCTACGATCACCACCAGATTCCAACATGCATATGAAATCCTCCATAACAAATTTAGTTTCAGCATCTAATTCATCCAGAAACTTTATTCGAGCAGCCCCAAAATCAAATGATGGCGAATCTTTAGTAGGATGAATAGCTTCCTCATAAAATTCTTCAGAGCCACAGGACCAAGACATGAGAGGTTGGGCCCAATCATTCAAAGCTTCCATATTCATTTTCCTATAAATTATAGAAGAAGAATTTTGCCTCCATTAGTCACAACTTCCTTTTCTCAACCTCACCAAGCTCTGATACCAATTGTTAGTATTAAAATGAGCAAAGAAACGAAATAGAAAACAGAAAAATTAAAGAACACGAGACAAGACACAAATTTTATAGTGGTTCGGTAATTGCCTACATCCACTTTCAATAGTAGGGAAAATCTCTTTATTAACTCTTAATTTGATTACATATTCAACCAGCAGCATATATATAAAACAGTCTCCACTCCAATAATTAGAAAAATCCATCTATGAGAGAAACTTGCCAATTTAGGCATAAGGCATCCTTATTGAGAAACTTGTCAATTTGGGCTTCACCAAACCCAACACGATGGAAAGGTCTAGTTTTGTGTTTGATGTTTGAGATGCAGCATCCAAAGGAATGTTGCATAACAAGAAGATAAAACTACTTAATGATCTTGGTGTCAAAGATGTTGCATTTGAGAATATAGAGGAAGGAATAAGTATTCTTTTAGTCTGTTTGAGATCTGTTAAGGTATTGATTATTCTTGATGATGTAGATAAAGTGGAGCAACTAGATGCTCTGTTGTCCACAAATCGATAACCTTGAAAGTGGTAGTCTCATCATTGATACCACACGGGCATATGATGTCCTTAAATATTGAGTTATTTCTTCCATATATACAATGAGACCACTGGATTCATTGCAGGCCGAGCAGCTTTTTTGTTGGCATGCTTTCTTAACATTTTGTCCATCGGATGGATTCAAGGAGCTTGTTAAAAAGTTTGTAAATGCATGCAACAGATTACCTTTGTTTCTCAAGGTATTTGGAGCACTATTATGTCGTGAGTTCTTCATAGAGTATTGGGAATCACAACTACATAAGATTTCAAGAATATTGCCTGATTATATCAAGAAGAGGCTCAAAATAAGTTATGACACCCTTGATGATGAAGAAAAAGAGATTTTTTCTCGATACTACATGTTTCTTCATTGGAGAACAAAGTAGATTGGTAATTGAAGTATGGAATGGATTGCGGTTGAGTGGTCTACAAAGTTGGGAAAGTCTCTTGCATAAGTGTTTGGTTGAATGTGACAATGACAATTTCATAAGAATGCATGACCACATAAGAGATATGGGAAGGGACATTGCAAATAAACAATCACCCTATCGACTTTGGTTGCCCCTTAGATAAACTAATTTATAGTCTCATTGCATGATTTGTCTCTCATATATGCCATTTATTGAAACTTTAAACTTAGTTTCAACTTTCTTTAATATTTTGGTTAAATAAATTAGAGGAACATAAATCTAGTTTTTCAGCCAAACCCAATAGCTTGATTTGGGACACTACTTGTCTATTGACTATCATTAATGTATACCAAAATATAAAAATTGAAGATACCTTCAATAGTCAATATAAACCTACTATTTAAAACAAAACTCCTGCTATAAAACTAAGGATTCCATATTTAAGTGTTGGTCATAATGGGTGCACCCCCTTGCAAGATTAATCGCACTACAAGAAGATATAAAAATCACAAGGTTCCAAGCCTATTTGGCAAGTTGGAATAAATCTAATGCCACATTGCATGCTAAGTTCCATCATAGGCTTCTCGGCAACATCATCCCTTAACCATGGACCTTCATCGCAAACCTTATCTTACATAAAAGGATAATTAACCAAATGTAGGTTGAGGTTGTGCAGACTTTCTATTGCATGATGACCCCAGTTAGATATGTCATAGACACAAGGTCATAAATTTGTTGCAGACTATCAACATCCAGTTTGAAGTCATCAAACTTAGGAAAATATTTAGGAGAATAGGAATTCTATAGAGAAACTTTCTCATTACTCATTCTTAGAAGACAAAAACCCTAACCTGCTTTTGTTGTTTACAAACAGTTTCTTTAATCTCATCTTTATATTTCTTTAGAAAATTATAACCCCAAGAGGCCATATTGATAGCATGACCATCATTTGGGGGGAAGTAGAGGAAATCCTAAGAAAGAAATTATGAGGTTTGAACATAAAGTTAGTACTGCGATCTTTCAAGATAGAGAAGTTCTCAACATCTAGTTTAAGTTCATCTGAATAAGATCCTTGACATTCTTCCATTTTTCATTAAAATTCCTCTCATCCAAGCTTGATTGAACTGAGTGATGGTAATAGTATTCTCATAGACAAGTCTTTGGTCTTGGTATCCATGGCACTAGGGGGAATGGGGATGGGAAGTGGGCTGGATTTAAGAACAACAAGGATCGTAGAATCTTTAACCAAACCAAGAGAATCCACATGTTATAACTAAAATGAAAACTTTGTTTGTGGCCTTGACTTGGCCTTTCTATTGTTTTACCTAGCCCTTGCTTGAGCTCACTTCGTCACATACTTTATTGGTAAAGACAATGTATTTACACTGATGTTTTTGGCTAAAATTTAATGGGAAAATGAAGTTCAATCCTTATATTTCAAATATTTCTTATGGTTGGGATGGCCAAAGGGGCATAAAGTCTTGTTTTAATGGTTTTCCAATTCAATATTTTGTTACCTATTCTTTGGCATCAAGGCCACCATAGACTTTCCAAGAGTACATTGCATGTTGCGGCATGAACTTGAAGTTCCAATGGCCTCTAATAATATTATCATGTGCCTATTGAAGTACATTCCCAATCTCTTACTGTGCCACACACTTTAATATTTGGTTGGGCCCCAGCTTGAACAACAATCCATTGACCAACTGGAATGCCTTGCTTTCCCATGCTAACCTTTAGTGGTTTCTTGCTTGTAATTCATGTATATTATATGAGGTTTTATTAATACTTGAAATAAAATAGCAATCAACATTAATTAGAAAGAGGCAGCGATAAATATTGATAGAGGGAATCCATTCATATTTGTGCTCATCAAAAACTTGGGATGAAAAAAATCTCACAAGTAGTTAAATTGTGTTACAATAATGTCCAATGAGATGGTAGAAGATTTGGGTTTGAAAAGGATAACACACCCAAATCCTTATAAGTTATCTCAACTTCAAAATGGTCAACAAATATTGATAAATGAACAATGATTAGTTGATTTTTAGATTGCTTGGTATAAGGACAAAATTTATCTGGCAAAATACATATCTATAAATTTATAAGTACAGATATTTAGTCCATAAATAAATACACATTGATTAAGGGTGGACTACATTATCTCTTCTTTAAAAAGTTTTTGACATGTTAGAATATGGGCCATATTCTATTGAATAGCTCTAAAATTTGAAACATAGTAGACTATCTTTATTGAAGTATTAATTTAAAGTTTTAAACCATGTTTCCAAAAAAAATTATGTAGACTGGATAGCTACTCAAAACATAAAGAATTTTCTATGTAGATTTTACTCATGAAGTAGATATTCTTGTTGCTGCAGCAGGTGTGCCAAATTTGGTTCGTGGTCATTAGCTAAAACCTAGTGTAGTACTAGTTGATCTTGGCTTAAATGCAGTAGAGGTATGGCACCTTCTAACTTCCTTTTTCAAAAAAAGTTTGTAAGTAAAAGATGGTTAATATATAGTAAATTAAAACTATTGCTTCCACTTTTGCATGATCCTAGTGCTAAAAGAGAATACCAAAATTAGTCAGTCCTATGAAGAGGCTTCAAGAATAGCTTCAACAATTAATTGTCTACCATGTGGTCTTGGTCCAATAACTATTGCAATGCTTTTTTCCACTACTCTACAATCATCAAAATGGGCATATGGGTTCAATTGATATTTTTGATGTTTGATTTAGGCCTTTTGCAATATACTTCACATTATAAGTTTTATTAGGCTTATAAATGAGTTATCTAAATTACTGAATGGAATAAAAAGATCATTTTCTATTGTAAGGAATTTTTTGGAGACATTAGGAACCTATAAGAGGACTTGGAACTATATGCTTTCATTTTCATTTGTGCAGAAAACTGTAACATTTAAGCAAGTTGGCTATACATGACTCTACGTACAATGAAAGTTCTAAAGATCTTTGCTTTTTGAAAGAGGATGTTTTATCATAAATGATAAATGGTTAAGGAAATATTAGAACTCATAAATATTTACATAATGCTGGCAACATGTAAATTGTGCTTTCTTCATGCCTAAAAGCACAACTAGAGCATGAGAATTTTGAAGTGAGCAAAATTCTTTTATTATAAGAGTCATTTTCTAATGGAAGACAAAGTTGACCCTATCAATGATCAAATTCCTAAATTTAGGCGACAATTGCTTTATCTTGACTAATTGTTCCTAAAACATAGTAAACTCAACAAATAAAACAAAACTATTCTAAAACTTTCTGGCAGGAACTTTGCTGCTTTGCAGCTCTTGTTAAATCTGCTTTAAATCTACTTTAAATCTGCTTGAGAAAATGTCTACATACAATGAATGTAGAAATTCAAACTAAAGAGTTTTTCCTTACATTGAATTTTGACATTTGAATATCAAATTCAAATTAAAGAGTTTTTCCTCACATTGACGTAATTATATTAATATATTAAATTATCATGTAATATATTAAATTTAACATCATATTATAATATATATATTATATAATATGTAAGTATATAACATCTAATATATAATTTAATATATTAGATAATAATTTTATAATATTATATGATAATTTTTAATATTGTGATATATTATTAGTACTTGCCTTTAGGCATAGTACTATTGTAATGAGTATGGCTTTTTTCAGTTAACTAGTTATTAATAATTTAGTTTTTCAACCAATACAAAACAATATTTAAACAAAAACTAAAATAAAATTTAATTTTGTAAAGTCAACTTGTAAAATATTTAACTTTATAAATTATAAAAATTATTTTTTGTGCATATGATTAGTTAAAAAAGTTTTGTGTGTTATTGGCGGATAAAGAAAATTAAGCATTTTTTTAGGGAATGATTTTTCGTGTTTTGCTTTATAAAACCATTTCATTAAATCTTTCCAAAATAAATAAATGTTATTAGTAGTGTAGGTTTGTAGGGTGGCGCAGGTGCAAAATCTGGAGAGGTAGGAAAGGTTGGCGAGCCTCAAGGAAAGCACGAGATGGTGCAGAGGAGTGAAAAAAGAGCCCAAACGCCGTTGGGGGGATGAAGAGATTGAGGCAAATTTGAATGGATTGCAGACTATGCCCCAATGGGTTTTTGAAGATGGGTGTTGGGTGGACAAATGCGATCCATGTTATAGGCAGGAAGGACTCGATAATGGCACAACCAAACGCAAGAGGCATGACACCCCTGAATCCATGACCTTAGTGGACGGACTGGAAGTGGCATGGAGAAGGCATGATTCTCTCGGCTTGGGGAGGAATGATGATTGGAGCCTGCAAAGACCGCCTGAAGCAACTTGGCCAAATCAAAACGGGAGGCAAAAGGTATGGCAAACTCAGAGTAGGCCAACCAATAATCGTCGGGGAAGGAAAAAAAGGAAAGCAAGAAGGCCAGAAGGAGGGCGGATCCCCATGGGGGAGAACATCTCTAAACAAAATGCAGAAGAAATCTTGATGGAAATTGATGTCACGGAAGAAATTAAATTAGATGCGGTTATCCTGGGGGAATATGCATTCTTGTGTCCATTTTATGGGGAAGACGTCGGCTAGGGTTTTAATCAAAAACTGGATCAAAGAATAATGGAAGAAGGAGGTTATGTTGCAATTTCAACCAAAAGGCTTTTTCTGGTTGTTTTTGCTAATGAAGAAGCAAAGAAGCTTGTCACGGAGGGAGATATGTGGTTTATGGGTGACACACCCCTATACATGTAGCCATGGTGCCCGAATTTTGACTCGGTAAAATTAAGGCCATATGATCACACGGTTTGGGTCAAGTTATACAACCTCCCAATGGAATATTGGACTGTGGAGTGCTTGGAAAAGATAGATTGCACTCTGGGCTCCCTTATAGAAATGGACATGAGTATTCTGGACGGTGACCTTTACAAGTATGTGAGATTGAAAATTGCAGCTATAGACACCATTCCAAATTAGATATGTTTAAAGGTGGGTGGGGATCGCTGGCTTCAAGGGGTCGAAGTTGAAGAGCCAAATTTATTTTTCCCTAAGTGCAGAGCCTAGGGACACACAACATTGGAGTGCAATAAAGGAAGGGGGAGGGTCTAGAAGGAAAAAACAAAGGAGGACATACCCCCTTGCGAATAGAGGTCCTCATCCAGGGCCCCGGAAGTGAGGGCTATGAAAACGGACATTGCTTCAAAGGAGGAGATGTTGCCTCAAGCTAGCTCTCATAAGGAACCGAAAGACAAGAGGCATTCAGTTGAACAACCCAAGTCCCCCCTCAGGAGATGAGATATGAACAAGATCAAGATGGGGCCGTAGAAGTCGATTCGGAGGCAAGTGATGATTTAGATTCCAATGTGGATCCAGCGGACATGCTAGATGTCATCGAGGATAGGTGCATTTCCCAATCGACTGCCAAACACCTGGGTGTGGGCAAAATCAGCACAACTGGAAGCACAAGAGGTCAGAAATCCTCCAAGTAATTAAGGGAAGAAGTTGTAGAAAAAAGGTTCCCTAGCATCACTAAGTTTTTAAGTACCAAGGGAGGAAGCTCCTCCCTTGGGAAACAATGAATATAACAACATGGAATGTCAGGGGCCTGAAGGCCCCTAACAAGCGACGCCTTGTCAAGCATCATCTTTAGAAGAGTATAGACAATATTATCTTGTTGCAAGAGACTAAACTTTTTGGGGAGGAAGGGGCAAAATTTCTAAAATATTGCCAAATCTAGAATGGGTACTTCCAATACTTTGTGGGGAACCCAGGCGGATTGGGAATTCTCTGGAAAGAAGCAATGGTTTCAGTGGAAATAATTGGCTCTTTTTCTAATTGGATGGTTGAAAAAGTATTTGATTTAGGTTTGAACTATTCTTTTGTGGTCATGAATGTTTACAGACAGACAAAAACTGAGGAAAAGGATGCGTTGTGGTGCTCGATACTTGACTTCATTCGTGTTGGAAATAGGATGCCATTTAATTGCAAATCCTAAACATTAATTATTTCATGTATCTCCTAGATTCTTGGAATGTGTTCAACAACACTAAGATTAGGATGAGATTAATATTTGATGAAATAATCATGATTATTGAAATTTCTAATTAATTCTAAATGTAAGGAGCATGTGAGGGCATCCATAGTGAGTTCCTAAATAATAGGGGCACATGGGGCACCCACATGGTAAGGTGACACTCACCTTTGTTTAGTTAACTATACAAAGTAACAGTTAACACTTCTAAATGCATGTAAAGATCCTAGGAGTTAGGATTTGATGTTTGCATGCTTGAAGTTTAGTTTAGTTATTCAAATTCAGATTCTTTTTATTCGGTTGAGAATCGGTTTATTTAGTTTAGTTCATTCGGTTATGGTTGGTTGTCTTGATTGGTTTCGGTTGTATGTTAGTTAACTTGGTTAACTTGGAATGCATGGCTAATAACATTGAGTTGTATGACGAGATAACAGGGACTACCTCCGTTAACGGGCGACCATTCTTGCATGAATGGTGTTGAGTAAATGTTTCAATTAACTAGAAATCACTTGGATCCAACTTGGGCGCCCAAGATGCTTTCTTGGATTTACCTCTCTTGCATGATAAGATATTTCTGAAGGCTCAATTAAGTAGGATTACTTATGGGCACCAACTTTGAGGAAGAGCTTTGGAATTATCACCAAAGTGAAGGATAAGTTGTAGCTTCAGTTTGGGATGCCCAAATGCATGAAGCACATGTTGTAAGCTTTAGTCTTCACAGAATAACTCAACTTGAAGCAATATGGCATACCTTTTCAAGGGATTGAGCTTGTGCATTGTAATTATCACCATTTGGAGATTACAAGGTTGCATATTGTCTCTATATCTCATTCAAGTTGAAGAGAGTTTTCATAATTGTTATTTGCAGGTGTGAAGAAGATTGGTAAAGACAGAAGAAGCATTCTCAAGCAAGAATTGGAGCTATTGTAATTCAGAGATTGAATAATAGAATAATTCTTGGTGGAGTTTTTTCCCGAAAGGGTTTCTCCACATTATATCTTGTGTGATCTTTCTAATATCCTGTCTAGTTCTTCTATCAACTTCTCTCTTCATTCTACAACAGTAAAATGAATTAATCAAGATAATCACCCACAAAGAATATATGTAACAAAGAAAGAGCTTACTTAGATCAGCAATATTAAAGTTTTACAGAGTATTAAGCTAAGAAAACACCTCATTTTTCAACAATTTGTCCCTTCTTGAGGGACCATCTAATCATTAGAGGAGATTTTAACACCATCCTAGACCCAACCGAAAAGAGGGGTGGGATTTGAAGTGTTTCACAAGCCACCATCGACTTTAGAAGCGTTGTGGCAGATGTTGGAGCAGCCGATTAACTGACAAAAAATGGCATCTACACATGGACCAATAGGCGTAAGGACTTCACAGCAATTGCAAAAAAGTTGGACAGATTTTTCGTTTCCTCGACCTGGTTTGAGAAGGGTCTGTGAGTATTGGCTAGCATTCAACTAGTGTCAATATCAGACCATTTTATAGTTGAACTAAATATTACTGGGCAACAAGATCTGCAAAAGATAAGCTTTAAGTTCCAGAATATGTGGTGGCAAGATGATGGTCTTGTTAGTCTTCTGGAATGCTGGTGGAAGGAGACTCGAGTGGGAGGATCGATTAACTTTAAAATAGTTAAGAAACTCCAATTTATAAAACAGAAACTAAAAGTCTGGAATAAGGAGAAATTTCAAAACATCTTTGTGGAAAAGGCTTAGGTGGAAGGCGAGCTGGAAGCATTGAATGAGAAAGTAATCAAAGAAGGCATGAGGAACAATGATTTTCACAAGGAAAAGGATTTGAATGCCAAGCTGGTTGAGCTCCTTAAGAAAGAAGAAATATATTGGCAAGAAAAATCTAGGGAAGTCTAGCTTAGTGAAGTAGACTCAAATTCAAAAAAAAAATGCATCTGTGCTAGCAAGGAGAGTTGCAAATAAGATAGAGGAAATTAAAGCCATGGATGGCCACACAGTACGCGGCATCAAGGAAGTGGGCATGGTGGTTGTTGAATTCTTTAAACACCTGTTGGGGTGTCAAAGTGGGCATGAAGTTGGTGGCAGGTTTTTGGAAACAATAGACAAACGGGTCAGCGAGGCAAATAATTCGATGCTCTGCGGGGAAGTCTATAAGGATGAAGTGAAAAGTGCTCTATTTCAACTCCACCCAGACAAAGCACTTGGGCCAGATGGGTTCCCAACAAAATTCTTCCAGACGTGTTGGAGTTTCATTGGAGATGATTTGTGGAAGTTGGTGGAAGATTTTAAAAAGACGAAGCATTTCGTGAAAGATATAAATAACACTGTAATAGCATTGATTCCTAAGAAGATTGAATGTCACTCTTTTGGTGATTATAGACCCATATCACTCTACAATACCGTATACAAGGTGATCACCAAAGTATTTGTAAATAGGCTGAAATTGGTAATGGGTAACATAATTTTTGTAGAACAAAATGGTTTTGTGCCAGGCAAGGAAATCACAGACAGTATACTCCTTTCAGATATGGTACACTCACTTAAGACAAGTAGGGAGGCAGGGATGTTAATAAAGTTGGATGTTTGCAAGGCTTATGAAAAAGTTGTGTGATGTTTTCTAATCAAGGTTATGGAGAAAATGGGATTTTGTACCCAATGGTGTGAGCTCATTCACTATTGCATTTCCTTAGTACATTTTTTGATTGTAGTTAATGGAACTTTGCATGGTTTCTTTCAAGCCACAAATGGTCTCAGGCAGGGGGACCCCATTTCTCCTTTCCTATTTGTAATTATGGTGGAATCTCTAAGCTGTGTTATCAAAAATTGTCGCCACCGTTTGGTGTGGAAAAGCATGCTTGTGGCTCCAAATGTAACCAATTTCCCACTCGCAATTTGCAGGCGATACTACCCTATTGGGGGAGGCAAGTATAAGGGAAGCTAGAGTAATCAAAGGAGTGTTGGATGAGTATGAAAAATAATTGGGCCAAAAAATGAATAAGGAGAAATCATGTATCTTCTTTTTTAACACAAGGCAGGCGTTACAACAAGCCATCACTAGAATTATGGGCTTTCAAGTAGGAAAAATGCTAGCAAAATTCCTAGGGGTAAAGATCTTTGATGGCGCATGTAAAGCAAAACTTTGGTCAAAGGTAGTTGAGAAATGTAGAAGCAAGGGGATGTCATGGAAGCATAGTTGGCTCTCATTCATAGGGAGAATAACAATGGAAAAAGCGGTTCTATCTGCAATCCCCATTTATACTATGTCTTGTTACGAGGCACCCCTAAAAGTTGAAGAAGATGTGGAAAAAGTCCTCAAGAAATTCATCTGGAAAGGGTCTAAGGATGAGAGAAAAATCCCACTCATTAGCTGGGACACAACATGCAAAACAAAAGAGGATGGTAGGGCAGGACTACGAAAGGTGAGGCTACAAAACAACACCCTAGGTGCGAAACTAATTTGGAAAATGTATAAGTCTCTGGAAAAACTGTGGTGTCAGATACTCTAGAACAAATATTTGGATAATGACGATCCTTCCAGAATTTTAACAATTGCAAACTTGGAAGGTGGTTTGGCTATGTGGAGGTACCTCTCAAAGTGTAGGAATGTAATTACTAACCACCTCTCGTGGCGTATTGGGGATGGTCGGAAGGCTTAGTTCTGGACAAAATCATGGGATGGTCATAAGAGCTTATCAGAGTTGTTTGAATTGGGACATTGTGTGGAAAGGATTCAAGAGGATTATGGTAGCAAGGTAGTGAATTATGTAACCTTAGTTCTAGACACAATTGGGGGGCAGTATAAATGGAAGGATGTGGATACCTTGCCTTTACCACTAGAAACAAAAGAAGCGGTGGTGTGAGAACTAGCCAATTGGGCAGTTAATTTGTGCAACAAGGAAGACACGATAATCTAGTGTGGAGCTACCTCTATGGATTAGTTGGCTAAACTGGGTTATAGAATACAAGTTGCATGCAACAAATAGAATACTTGGATGACAACCCTATGCTGGAGGCGAGAAGTGTTACCCAAGGCTAGTGCTTTCCTTTGGGTTGCCATTCACAAGCGATGTCTTATAGGAGAAAGATTGAAAAAGATTGAAATCGCAGGCCCCTCTAGGTGTCCATTATGTGAATGTGAAGAGGAGAGTGTGGACCACCTCTTTCTAAATTGTTATTTGGCAGTTGTATGCGAGGACTTGTTACAAGACAATTTTCATTTCCAGGGACCAAGACAGGCGAAGCTAGAGGAGTTCCTATGTAGCTAGCCAATAGCAGACAAGGGTGGCTACTAGCATGGATTATGGGTTTTGGCACCAGCCTTAATTGTATGGCATATATGGAAAGAGAGAAATAGGCACATTTTTTGTGAAAAGGCTTTGAGCAAGGACCTTCTTATTACCAAGATTCAAGGGGCCATCATTGAAACAACAAACAATCAAATTAGGATTGGCACCAAAGAAAATTTCACAAGGTGGGATGATTTGATATAGAAGGCTTGGTTTGAGCTCAAGACACCAAAACCAGGGGTTTGTAAGTAGGACAAGGTAAATCAGAAAATTATTTGATGGTTGCAACCAGTATGACTGAAGTGGAAACTAAATTTTGATGGGGCTGCAAAAGGCAACCCCAGGTAGGCAGGTGCAGGATGCATAATCAAGGATGAAGATGGCAAGTGTGTGTGGGTTGCCTCGAAATGCCTAGGAAATTGTTCTAATAACATGGAAAAAATGGAGGCATTAAAGCTTGGGTTGGAGCTATGCATTCGAAAAGGGATAGCCAATGTAGAAATTGAAGGTGATTCACAAATATGTATTCAGGCTATTTCCTCAGGAAAGTCACCAAGTTGGAAAATGGAAAATTGGATAAGGAGGATTCATAATCTTTTGGCCAAACTTAATGATTACTCCATAACACACGCCTACAAAGAAGCTAATAAAGCGGTTGATCTGTTGGCGAATTACAACGTATCCCAAGCCATCTTGGTAATTATAGATTCTCATATAGATTGGTGGCCTGGCTTACAGGCTATACTTGATCAGGACAATAGGAAGGGTTGAGGTGTTTGGCTGTGTGTTGCCCTAGGTGTGCGCTAGTGCATTGGGTACAGAGATTCACATGTTGGTTGTTCTCGGTAACTAGTGGCATATCAAGGCATAGCCTTTATCTACATTTGCTTGGCTGGTGTGGTCATTCATTTGTCATTCTGTATTGTTGGAGGGCAAGTTAGAAGCAAAGATGGTACACTATTTCGGATTGAGTTGCATGTGTGCCAAGGAAACCACGTGGGAACAGTGCAGAAGGTTATTCTTGGTTCAAAATGAGTCGGTGATGCAGGAAATAGTGAAGGTAGTCAGTTGTGTGAACCAAGCGGGGAGGCACTGTTGCGACAGGAAGGTGTTTGAGGTGATCGGGTTGTTGGTAGATATTTTGGGTTCCCGGGAAAGAATGGTGGAACTTTTTGGGAGGCTAGTGGCTGCAATGTATGCGCAGGTGGTGGCAAGCGCCACACTAGAACTGAAGGGGGATGGCTTGGTAATCATTCTGAGGTTTTTCTTTAGCACTAATAATCTGAAAGAGGAGGAGGCTGAGGACGAGATGTATGAAACTGAGGCTATTCGACAGAGGATGGAAGTGAAGAGGAACTTCATGGAGAATGCTTGGGAGATCTACCGAACAGGAATCAGCAATGCCAACATGGAGGCTTTTGCCAAACATATGGACTTTGGTTTGTCTTGGCTCAGCGAGGGTAGTTTGGACAAAATTCTAGGTTTGGGGTGGAGTCTTGCGGTGATATATTGTCACCTGATAATGTAATATGGGTTGTTCTGTGGGCTAGGATAATCTATGGCTTTTGCTGCTACTATCTATCTATGTACTCGGGTGCTATCCCCTCTTGATAGCACTTATCTATAAAATAAAATAATAATAAATAAATAAATGTTATTTATTTTGACGTTTTTTTTATGTATGTAATTGTTATTTTTTTATTAAAGAAAATCTTACAAAAATCAATTAACTATTTTATAGAGATTTGGATTCACACTATTAAAAAAAATTTGTATTATTCTTTCCATTAAACGAATATCTTTATCTACGTTTTTAATATTTTATGGTATAATTTGATTATATATGTGCTCCTTCTTTTCATTAATAAGATTTTTTCATGATGTATATTTTTATATTAATATATATAGTTTCTTCAAAAAAATTATAACATATATATATATATATAATTTATATATACTATTTCTATTTATATCTTATATTATTACACGTAATAATTTGTAGGTAAATAAGTTAACTTATATTATGTAGGTAATATATTAATTTATATTATATATTTATATACAATATAATATAGGTTATTTTATATTGTAGGTTTTCCTTTCATATATATTTTTATATATTAATAAACTATCTTAATTGACTACAATGTTAATTATAGCATTAATATTATTATATTATTACTATTAATATAATTAATATAATAGTAAATCACTATATTAATAATTATAACAATATTTTAAAATATATTAATATTATAATATTACCTATTTACTTGGTTTATATAATATAATTTATAAATTATTAATATTAAATTAGAATATAACATATTTATTATATTAATAGTATATTTAACTTCAATTATAATATGAAGATTTCACTATCAAATTCAAAATCAACTAAATCAATCTAAGAATTATTTTTAATAATAAATCATTTGATTATTTAATGTTTAGCAAATATGTATTCTAAAGAACAAACTCAACTTCAACTTTATTAGTCATAGTTATGCCTAGTACAAATAATTCATAGACTACTTCTCTCAATGAATGGGTTCACTATATAAATATTCAAATGTATTCAACTATAATATTTTTTGAAAAAAAATAACACCAAACAATAAACATTTATTCCAATTTATTTTATTTTCGAATATTTAACAGCAAACAAGATATTTACATTACATAACCAAAACATATAAAAAACTAACGCTATTAATCAAACAAAACACAAATACAAAAGTCAAAACTAAAATACAACAATTAAAAAAATTACATTTAATTTTATTCATATTAATTAAACTTACATTTATTTTTATTCCAACTCTACAAATCCCTATTTAGAATACTACAAAGGCAAGTACTCCCACTACGCGGCACTTGTTTTTTTAATAGTTTAATATATATTTTAATATATTAAATTATTAGATTATTTTTAATATATACTGGATTATATATTATATTTTAATTTAATATATTAAATTAATTTTGTGATGAAAGATACTTTATTCATAATTTTTACTTATATTTACAATAAATTTATTTATTTTTTACATGTAACTTTATAAAATTCACAAACTAGATGTAAATATTATAAAATATTTAAATAATGTAAAGATGATACATCACTTGAAAAGAATATATATTTTAAAATACTTGGAGTAAGTTTAAAGTTATCTTTTTAGACCAATCAAAAACATTAATTTTTTTTCAAAAAAATCAATTTAAATAATTTAAATTAATCATTTTTATAGATAATAAAATAAACAAACAATTTTTTTCATTCACATTGAACACTATTTTCTTTACGAAATAAAAGGAGGCACAAAAATTTGTAATAAGGCTAAAACAAGTGACATGTGGCCACCAAAATCTCCAACTAATGACTAATGGAGATAAAGCCGGTTTTGTTGGTGAAAATTGAATAATTGGATGGTTTCAAATGTGGAAGATAGTGTCAAACTATTTAGTTATTATGAACTGCTTTTAAGAGTTTTTAAAAAGCACTCGTAGTAGATATAGCAGGTAGAAATGTCTATCTCAAAAAAAAAACAAGAAATTAATAGAGCTAGAATATGACAATGGTATGTCCTCTTGCACATGTATCCAGAGCTACAGGTTTTGTCTCCTTTTTTTTCCATTAGAAAGATAATTTTTTCTTTGGTTCTCCCAACAGTCAAGCTACGTATTGTGGGTAGTGGTAGATTTTTCTTCAGAAGTTTGAACTACAATTCTTCAACCTCTGTTGGATGTGTAATACAAGGTATACCTGATGGATACTCAAAGGTGTGTATTCTATTGAAAATATCGACTAGTCTAATTATAATGGTAGCAAAGAAGTTGTAATGAATTTCAATAAAACTATTTTTTGTCTGCAAGTGCCATTTGGAAATGATATCTAACAGTTATGGATTATAATATATTACAGGTTACTTGGATTATAATATATTACAGGTTACTTGGATAGAGCAGGGTGAGGCAAAAGATA
This sequence comes from Sequoia sempervirens, assembly GCA_007258455.2. Classification (NCBI taxonomy): domain Eukaryota; kingdom Viridiplantae; phylum Streptophyta; class Pinopsida; order Cupressales; family Cupressaceae; genus Sequoia; species Sequoia sempervirens. Next base: position 26,103,738 of record VDFB02270651.1, read on the forward strand.
GAATGGTTCATGATGCAAGAGGAAAACTAACCTCTATCACTGCTCAAACAAATTTAACACACAAACCCACAAATTCTATGGGTAACACTCTATCCAAAAGTTGCAATGAGCTTCTTTCCTTATTTCAAATTCACAATTTTCAAAATTGCACAATTTCAGAGCAATGATCATCCAACAACATACAATTCTCTCTCACTTAAAAGTTTGCAAACATTTTAATTTACTTCCCCAAACATTACAATCCTTGTTCAGATCATGCTTACCATCTATAATTGATTTTATTCCCTCAATTTTATTTTCAAATCTCATCCTACATCTAATTTCTTTGAATGTCAAACACCATGCCAATTTACCTTTATTATATTTACTCCTCTCAAGATACTTGCCCAATTGTTCTTATATTCTTTTAGAGGTTTGATTTTACTCACTACAGTAATCCCAAACTGCCACCCGTAATTTCAATATGAAAGTAAGTTATTTCCCTCTATTAATTTATTATATCTTCAGGATGAAGTTGAATTGTGTGACCCTCTAATCCAATTCTCATGTCACTCTTTTTGTCTTCACGTAGCCATTACTTTGTGTAGCAACTTGTTCAAAGTTTGTTTATTTGCACTCATCTACCTTCAATCAACACACACACTCCTATTCCCTGAATAACACCTCCTACTTAGCTCTCTTCCACTCTATTGTGCAGTCCTCTCTACTTTCATTGGCGTGGAGTGTTCAATGTTTTTATATCTCCTGCTCATGAGGCTAGACCTCACTTCTCTGCCACACCTCCAATTTGTGCATCCCCCAAAAACTATTCATTCAAATTTTAATGATACCCCCTTATGTGCCATCTCATTTCTCCTTTTGTGGCATGACTTCTTCCTCTTTCCATGCGTGTTCCTTCCCCTTTCTACCTTCAACGCAACCCTCCTTACTGCCCGAATCGACCTTTTTACCCCATCCTTCTTATTGCAATTTTAATTTTTTTGCTCATGAAATCATGCATTATTCAAAAATCTTTCAAGAATATGTCTATGTATTATTTTGAGGTTGATGCTTCTACCAACATCAAATGACCAATTAAAAGAAACTTTTAAAATCTTTAATGTTCTTCAAACACTATATTTAGAGACTCTGAAGATATATGATTGCATCTATTGTATTGTCAAAAATCACCTACTTTACAATTTTTTGATATTGTTTATGGTATTACATGTCACCATCTAACAAACAGAACAAATAAAAACAAGACCATTCTTGCACATTTAAGCAAGAACTTCGATGCTCTACATCTCTTGTTTTTTTTATGCTTTACATTATAATTTAGGTTTTATTTTTATTTTTATTTTATTAAGTTCATATAGAATTATTTTGTTATTATAATAATTATTTCAACTAAAATAACATTTAATTGTAGATATGATCTTTTATTATATTGTTTTATTAAGATTAAGATTATAATTAATATTATGTAAATATAATTAAAATAAGATAATTTTAAAATAATAATTAAGAATTAAGTGTGGGATTAAGTTTATTATTATATTTTATTGTAAATTTAAGGTTAACTTTAAAATAACAAGGTCGCATGTTGTGAAGTTAATGTTGGCAAGACAATTTTGTTCTTTGACTTGTAAACAAATTGAGAATGGTTCGATTAAGTTTGGATAAGGTATATAATCATTAGTTAGTAGGGTTAGTGAATCAATTAGTTCCAAAGAGTAGTTGCATATGAAATATGTGTGTGGTTTTTAAGAAGAAGAAAATAACACTTGTATTTCATGTAAATAGCAATTAACAAAAAGAATAAAGTACTTGCATGTTATGTATATGGTTTTTCACAATAACAAAGTGTTGATCATGGTGACAACTATTGCTTATTACAAATGCAAAACTGTGTTATGACAAATGCATTGTCTACTATAGCAAATGCTATGATCTTTATTAGAATTGAATGTGAAGCATACAATTAAAGTCCATGAGTACAACCTGCATAGTCATAGTGTAACTTCTTGATTGATTTGTTGTTGAGAATCCACATCCAGTTCTTTCTATTTTTTTCCTTCTTGTGCGTTTTGGCTTATTTGTTCAAAATTGTTTTGTTTTGTTTGAAGTTGAAGGTGGAAGTGAGGATTGTCTGCAACTGATTTGAATATGTTAGTGGAGTGAATGACTAAAACTATTAGTAATGAGGTTAGAGAAACAATTTGCATATTAATAAATATGCAATTGTCAATGAAAACATCAGTAATTATATAACTTACTGACTTGTTTTTTGATGGCTTGGTATGCTAGAAATGTAACTTCTTTTCAACTTCTTTCTTATTTTTTGCAATTTCACCAACATAGGAAATTTTCCCAATTTGCACCGTTGAAGTAAAATCTGGAGAGTGTTCAAGTCCCCTTTTTGTAAAAGAAAATATAGGAGAACTCGGATCCATCCTTGCAAGAAGTTCTTTAAGAAGTCTTTTGGAAATTGTCTCCCGTTTTTTTAGGAACATAAGCCATTTAGCATAGTTTTGTATAGGAGATGTCTTTGAAATCTATGATAAAGAAATTGTTTTGAGTTTATTGATAGTGCAAAATTAGTAAGGAAGGTTACCTCAAATTTGTTGTTAGGGTGTTTATTGGTCAAATTGTGTATGGTTGTTTGAGTAGCAGATTGTTCTGTATTTTTTTTGTTTTGTGAGCACCAATGGATTCATATGTTGACCCATCGACAATGACATAACATTTGAAATTTGGTAGATCGAAAAAACTTTCATGCATAGTCTTGTATATTGGCATTGGCAAATGCAACTTTTGTGTATACTCTTGCAATTTGTTCTTGAAATTGGTCTACGCAAGATCCATAAAGAACTGTAAATATAGCAATATATTGAATTGGTTAAATATATGTAAAGTCTTATATTATTTAACGCTTCACAGTTGCAAAAAATGACTATAATTAAATATTGCATAAAGTATGAAATGCTTCATAATGGAAAGCAATAATTGTAGTTAAATAAGTAAACATATGTTGATTTGAAATGTTTGTGGTTTGAGCATAGTTAATCAAAAAAATGAAAAACTAATAAAAATTAGTTAATAGTTTTTTTTTTGTGAGATTAAATTCATAATTAGAGAGTTTCGTAGAAAATATATTATTCAAAATTAAAAAAATAATAATTACATATCACTATCAGATAGTGGAACTTCTTCAAGTTTTTCTTCATCGTTAGACTCCAATAGAACAAATTTAGAGGTACCATGTAGATGCATGTAATCCTCTTTCACTTCATTTTTATGACAAGTGTGTTACGTCCACTTCCAAAGGGCATGTCACACTTTGTTGAAGGTTTTGTAGTTTTGCCGAGGTAGATACTGATGTGTTAACTCTTTGCTCCCTCTCTAACTTGATTTGCTCTATAACAACATTAAATGTTTCTAAATCAAACAACCACGTGTCTCCTTGGTAGGTCGCTTTTTCTTTTGTTTTGAATTGTTTAATTTTCTTGCACCTGTTACTCTTTTTGTTGGAATCTGATCCACCCATCTTTGTGGTGGCATAATAGTATAATAACAATTAGTGTTTTGAACACAATGTTTTATATTTTTTACAGTTACAACGAATCAATGTCATAATTATTAGTGTGTAAACTGTGGATCAAGTGTTTAATCTATGAAGAGATAGAAATCATATGAATGTACATTAAAATCATTGAACCTATATGCATGGTCAAGAATATTTTTTTTCTAATATTTAGTTAAGGTCATAAACTTAATTGATAATGAGATTAGAACTATAAAAATCAGTCCTAGTAATCCAATTACTTCTTATAAGTCAATTATAAATACCACAATCGTTATATACAATTTAGTTACTAGAAAATAATGTAATGTAGGAAGTTGCTAAAGGGACAGTAAGGTGCATTCAATGATTTTGAGAGCACTCATGTAACCTACCTATGTAATAAAGACATTCGATGCATAAAGAGGGTACACAGGAGGAAGTGTTATCATGCGTGGACCAAGGAATTCATTGATGAACATAATATGTTACAAGGTTGTGTGAAATTGCCAAATGCTAGAACTTAGAGGACAACAAGCAAATTGAAACAGTGCAAGAAAGGGAGGACACACTTGGAAGGGGAGAAGTTTTTGTGGGGTTTATTACCAAGCCCCTATGTTAGATATGATAAATTTCTATAAAGATAAAAACTGGTTGCACAAGGGAATAACGAACTAGCAAGAGGAATAACATTTAATCATGGCATGTGGAGTGGGGAGGATATATGGTGCTAAAAGGAGAACTTTAGAATATTTAATGTGTAGATTTGGAATGGTGAATCACACCAGTTCATAGAGGATGCATGAAGAGGTGCCAAAATGCAAGTAGGGGTGACATAATGACTTGGGTAGATTGAAAATGAAGCAAAGAGGTGTAGACGTGGTTGGTAGAGGTTAAGCCCATGAGTTTGGGCACATGTAGCAGAAAAAATTTTGTAACAAATGAAGTCTTATGGGGGTGTGTGGGAAGATGATGTGTAGAATGTGAGGGTCATGTGGGAGCTGAGTTAAGAAGAGAAGCAAATTTACGTAGACAAATTTTGAGCCAAATGAGTTGGCATCATTGCTTGAAGGCATTGAATGATAAAAATTAGACCAGTGACAGGATGAGGTGGAGAATTGGCTGAACAAAGTTCAATGGAGTTTTCAAACCTATTGTTACCTTTTGTTGTTTATATTTTTAAAAGTGAAAAGAATGTACATTTTAAATCTGCTACGTCACATTTATGTGCATAAACAAAATCAGAAGACTACAATACTACAATTCATTATGCAAATGCATATAACATAGAAGAGAATGCTCAATCTTTTCAAAATTGTAGTCTTTATTGATAATATAAAATAGGATGTCCCACACAAGCTGTGAGACTAACTGTATGAATGCATATAATGGAAAACATTATATATTTATAGATACAAAAGAAAAGAATGCACATAAAGTGAAAGGAGATTCATCATTGCTTGAATGATGAATCCTGGTTGCTTTGTTTTGCATCATCCTCGGTCTCTCACACTTGTCCTGCTTCTAGTTGATGCTCTCCTTGCTACTCCTAGGTTCCCTACATCTGTAAGAGAAGTGTTGTTAGAGCAATGAAGGATCACCAGTCAAAATATGTGCATACATCTATAAGCATATAATCTAATCCTTATGTGCATTCAAATATCCAAGCATACCATAAATGTCCAAGAAAACACGAGAGCGTAATCAAACACACCTATCATATGCTTGTTTTTATTTAACATGTTTGCTTCTTGTGCAGGTCTAAGTGAAATCCTTATTTCTATTTTGATTCATCTGATTAAAGCATGTGGGATAAAATGTGGCTCCCACAAGGGTTGAGCCCAACATGTTATTTTATTGTGTTTTAAAGAGGCATAGAAAGGTAAATCATCTCCTTATGGTTCACTCAAGTAGGCACACATCATCTGTGATAGTGATATCTTATTCACTGTCTTAGGTGACATATGCTTGTTGAAGGGAATCATAAAGGATGCATATAATGTCATGCATCAAAACGGATAAAAGAGATCCAATGATGTACTATTCCATGGAGGCACAACATGAACATACATATGTGTTTATGAGACAACATGAGTCAACAAATGCAATCAGGTGCTAACATAAATGAAATGGAAACAACATACTCATGAATGATATGAAATGTAATCATTAGGCTCAGCATGGTACAATAGGTGATTCATGATCATATTCCCTAGTTCATTTGAGTGACAATCATGATTGAGTGTCAATCATCTTATGACAATCTTTAAGCATGGTTCTTGGAGAGGACATGGTGGAATTTTGTCACTCTTTCTTATAATATAAGTGTTAAGTAAAAAGGGAATATAGGCATATTGCATAGAGCATTTACAATGAATAAAATGATTCAAGAACTTTCTAAGTTAATGCATATATTTCTTCCACTAGTAAATGATAGTGCCTAATATGTAACTTGGCAGTGATATGTGGTAGCCTTGATCATTCTCATGACATCATGATAGTCAAACTTTGTTCTTCAAGTTCACTTTTCATCATGGTGAAGGTAATGTACAAATCATAATGATTATGATTGTAGAAAAAATAAAATGACCAAAAGCGGGTCATAGACATGGGTGAATTAAAGGAATAGACAAATAGATCATGAGAATCAATCAAAGGAATAGCAACATATACTGCTTGACAGTGAATACTTGGATCAACAAAGATTGGGATCAGTAGTACCCATACAAAAGGGTTGTGGAAAGAGCTATTGTAAGAGAATTTACCTCATCTTATGGTGTCACTAGTAGCAAATGAGTATTGATAATTTAAAATGCAAAGACAAAACGGTAAAGAAACAAAGGGACATGTGAATGTTTCAAATAAGCAATGAAGACAAAAGTGATATTCTTATGTATGGGTCATATATTTCATGAGCTGCAAAAAAAAAGTGGATGCCATGTATGAAATGATAAGTGATATAAATCCTTATTTGTGCAAGAGAATGGCCTTGATAGAGGTTGTTTCTAGTTGTCATAATTTTGTAAAGTGGCAAGATCAATACGATAAGGCAGTGTTCGAAGGGGTTTTTGTAATAAGTTTTCTCCAATAGAGCACAAAAACCCTTAATGATAAATGCTACAGTGAAACCTTCAAAGGGGAAAAATACATAATAAAGGCCAAATTTTGAACACCCATAAGCCTCTAAGGTTGTGATCATGGGAGTGTTGAAAGGTTTTGAGTTTGCAAGAGAAGGGATTTCAAAACTGTCATCATTCTTTGTGTGGGATTTGAAACACAAGTTGAGAAATAATGTATTCATTGCATATTCAAAAATGAAGAGAAAAATGTAAGTCATATTGGTGTTTCCAAAGCTTGGTTTATGCTTTCATGGCTGTGGCCTGAGAGAAGTGTTTTCTTCTCAAAATACAAAGACCCATCTAGGTTTTGTTTTGAAATCACAAATGCAATAGGAAATAGGAGGTTTTGAGCTAGGCAGGTTTGAAAATACAAGGAAATGTGCAGAAGAAATGTAACAAAAAGCTAGTTGTACAAACCCAGAAACAAATCTTTAGTCACCTGCAAATATATGTAAGGTCGTGGTGAGAAAGGCACAAAAATGCAAAGAAACAAAATGAATACATCGAGTATGAGCAGTAGAAGGAGGTATGTGAAATCAAAATTGTCATGCTCCTGCAGAAATAATTTACAGCTGAGAAACTCGTTTGCTTTTTGAGTGAGAATAACCTCCATGAAATTTACAACAAAACCCTTGACCTAGCCAAGCCATGGCGGCCCAAAGTGGAGAGGAATACAACATAGAAATGAAACACATGGAATAAGTAAGAAAACCATTCTAGCCACGGCCTAGAAGGCATAAGAATCATTAAAAATGGAGGTTATTTCTCAGTGCTGTTTTCAAAAAACAACTTACCAGTGTTTCTTTAAGAGAATCAACCAAAAATTATAGAGAAGAGGTGCATCAAAATTCTCGTGCCCTAATCTTCATGGCGGTTGGGAAGAAGCTTCCAGAGTTCCAAAGAGTGAAAATGAAATGATTTTTTCCTTTTTCAATTGATTTTGTGTTTAGGGTTTTCAAACCCTATCCCTTTGGTCGATCATAAAGTGATATTTTATCACTTTATTTTAAACAATACATGATAATTAATAAAAGCCATGGTCAAGACTTCTGTCCAAATGACCTTGTGTTCACATGCATATGCCTTGTACGAGGTTTCAGACTTGGATTATTTTTGCAATTTATCTCATATGTAGTTGGCCTTATGTTATTTTTGCATGCAATACAAATGTAAAGCAATTTAATTAAGTGTTGTTACTATAAAGCACTTAATTAAAATTGCTCTTTTAAATGCAAAAATGAAGGATTCATGCTTTTTCATGCATGTATGGGTTGTTGTTGAGTCTTTATGCTTTGCAAGAACCTAGGGGGAGTTAGAGGAGGTTTGCAAACATATGGAGAGCATATAGGGAGCTCTTTTGCTTTTTGGAGCACTTGGAGAATCTATTTAGGTGCTAGTTTTTTTGTGCCTTTATGATAGGATTGGTCAAACTTGACCTTTTCATCCTATTGGAGTCTTTTTGGAAGAGATGCAGTTGCTAGGTTCATGGCATTTTGGGGGCATTCGACCCCAGTTAGTTTTTAGTTCCTCTTTTGGTGGATTTTGGGAGGGAATTATGAGATATAGTCGCTTTACGACTCATTGTACTTAGTTCTTCTTTATGTAGTTTTTGGACTTAGTGACTTTTGGGAGTCCTTTGTCAGATTTTAGCATACTTTTGTGACTCATGTTTTGGATATGAAATACATTGAAGGCCTTGGATGCAATTGATATGATATTTTTCCTACTCTTTCTTTGCATTATTGTGTATAGTCAATTGATTGATCAAGTTATTTGTGAGGTAATGTCCATTTCATTTTAACTTTGTCTCAGATTTTAGTACCTTTATGCAAAAAAGTATGTTAATGCAAGTTGCAAACTATGTCAGAAAAGTGTAAATGGCTTTTAGCTATGAAGTTATCTTCCTCCCAGGAGTCTGAGCACTAAGACCTTTTTGTGAAGCACTTATGCAAAATCATGCAGTAATAAGTTGTGCAAGTGTAATTTTTGTCATTGTAGCAAGTGCATGAAATTATGAGTTTCATAGTCCTTTTTAGTTTGGTGTATCACCTTTTAATTTCACTTTCAACTTTTAGTTTTGTTTTCTCTATCCCTTTTCCCTGTCAGTTCAGTAGAATAGAATAACTTTAGGTGATAACCAACTAGGAGCCAACCTTATCTAGAGATTCACTCCAAGTTTTAGGTGACCCACAGTCGAGGAGTGATTCCATGTTTCTCTAGAGTGCCGAGTCCTGCAGCTTAGCTTGCTAAGTCCTGTAGCTTAGCTAGGGTGCAACTTTAAGAGTAACAACTATGTAATGTAATTTTCATGAAATCATGAATGAATAAAAGTTATTTGAATTTTTTTCAAATATAAGTTTCTTGGTGAGCAATTGTAATCAATTTCAAAATTGACACAAGTTATTGTTAATTTTGGTTTAATCATTTTTCTAAGTCAGTTGTAATCTAGAATTTGGTATTTGAGTTGATTTTGGTTTTTTTATCTTCATCAAGTGGTATCAGAGCCAGAGGTTTTGAGCATGCGGATAGAGCACTGAGAGAGAGACAATTCACACTAAGACCTGCGGGTGGAGAGGGAAGCAAGAAGAGGTTTTGGGGGCACAAGCAAATCATCAAATGTGAGGCGGCTTGTGACGAAACCTATGGATAATGGAAGCATAATTGAGGAGTTCAAAAGTATCGTTGTAGGTGTGTGGAGTCCTGAATAGTTGAGGGATGGAAAGCACAAAGTTGAAAGTGTGAGAGAAGCTCAAAAGTATCATTGCAAGTGTGTGGAATCCTAAACGGTTGAGAGCAAAAGGCGTAAAGGAAAGAGTTGTGAAAAATTACAACAAACGAAGTGGAATCTTCATTAGATCGAGGTACAATTGTAGCATGGTGGTTGCAAGGGAAGAGTTGTTGTGGAGACATGCCAGAGGAGGGTATGGAGAGAAGAGGAAGAAATTGGTAGAGGATGTCGGGCTATTTTGCAGAGGAGGTTGAGCTTTCAATGATGGAGTTCGCTGAAGATTGTTAAGAAATCTCAAAGGGTGATTTTATCACCTGAATCCACCTTTGTGATCCCATGCTCACAAAATTATTACCCAACATGTCTAATGTAGGAGCATCTGGGTCCAAGTGCAATCAACATCACCAAAAATATTGTTCGATAAGATTTTGTAAAAAAAATTCTTGTAGACATAATTTTGATTCTATTATGGATTTGTTGGCCAAGTTTCAGAGTCAAATAACTAATGATTTCAAAGAAATGAGTGTTTTATGACTTGTGTTAATAATATGGGAAGTTTTAAAATTTCACAATCTATGAAGTTTGAAGCAAAAATGTTTTGGCGAAGCTTTGTAATGTTAGATCGTGCACCTTCGCCAGTTTTCAAGAAATTATGAAAAGTTGGTTTTGGTCATTTCATATCTTTGTAATAATGTTATGGAGGGTGTATCTTACACATTAATTTGATTTTTTTCCAAGGTTCCACAATGGAAAATCAATATGAATATACTTATTTGCAACTATGGTTTCAATCGAATAATTTGGAATATCAACATGCACAAGGCACTTTGAAGGGATTTTTTTTTGGGTCGATTAAATTGCCTATGAGAGGAAATGCTTCACTTTTCCATTCCTGCATAACATTATTTTAACACAAAATAGAAAATGATTCACGGGAGGGTAAGAATAGAGGGCTAGTTGGAAGGTCGAAACAGTTGGGGAATGAGGGTGGCTATGTGGGCAGGAAGCCAGGCTGGAGGGATAAATTCCACGTAGCCTAAAAAGGAATAGTAAGGTGCATTCAATGATTTTGGAAGCACGCATGTAACTTGCTTGTATAATAAAGGCATTTGATGTATGAAGAGGGTACACAGGAGGAAGCGTTATCATGCCCAGACCAAGGAATTTATTGGTGAACATAATATATTACAAGGCTGTGTGAAATTGCCAAATGTTGGAACTTAGAGGACAACAAGAAAATCAAAACTGTGCAAGAAAGGGAGATCACACTTGGAAGGGGAGAATTTTGGTGGGGTTTATTACCAAGTCCCTATGTTAGATATGATAAATTTCTTTAAAGAGAAAAACTAGTTGCACAAGGGGATAATGAACTAGCAAGAGGAAGAACATTTAATCATGTCATGTGGAATGGGGATGAGATATCGTGCTAGAAGGGGAACTTTAAAACATTTAATGTGTAGATTTGGAATACATTGAATCATGCCAATTCATAGAGGATGTATGAATAGGTGTTAAAATTCAAGTAGGGGTGACATAATGACGAGCAAATTTAAAACGAAGTAGAGAGGTGTAGGTGTGGTTGGTAGAGGTTGAGCCTATGAGTTTAGGCACATGTAGTAGATCAAATTTGTAGTGGATGAAGTCTTATGGGCGCGTGTGGGAAGATGATGTGTAGAATGTGAGGGTTGTGTGGGAGCTGAGTTAAGGAGAGAAGCAAATTTATGCAGAAAAATGTTGAGCCAAACAAGTTGTCATCATTGCTTGAAGGCATTGAATGATAACAATCAGACTAGTGATGAGATGAGGTGGAGAATTGGTTGAATGGAGTGAAATGGAGTTGTCACATGTGTGTAATGTAATTTTCATGAAATCATGAATTAATAAAATTTATTTGAATTGTTTTCAAATATGAGTTTCTTGGTGAGCAATTGTAATCATTTCAAAATTGACACAAGTTATTGTCAATTTTGGTTTAATCATTTTCTGAATCAATTGTAATCTTGAATTTGGGATTTGAGTTGAGTTTGGTTTTCTATCTTTAGATCAATATTGCTAAGATGGAACATAAATTAACATACTCATAAGAAATATATAAATCTATTTCATATTGTAAGAATGTGAGTGGGGTCCACAATCAAAACCATGATGTGAAGGATTTATGTGATGCAATAGGATGCCACCACCTATGAAAAACTAACTAGTCTTTTGTAATTACTTTGTGAAGCACACACATAAGAATAATGGACTAGTCATAAGCCATCAACTTAGTGCAGGGACAAAAAACATTGTATAAACTAGCAAGTATGAATCTACACTTAGAGACACGTGGCATGATATTTATAAATCATAATTTTAGTAAAATATTTTATATAAAAGCTATGATTTAAAGTATCCCCGTGATGCAATAGGAAATCCACATATGAAACATTAATGGGGAATTAAAGCTACAATGTGACCATGATTAAAAAATAAAGGATAACACGTGCACGCGAAAACATTGGTTAATAAAAGAAAATGGAGTGATAAGATGATGATATTGATGTGGATTAAATTGTAATCTTAAGTGAATAAACTTGAAAACCAATCAACACTAAAATAGAAGACTACAACAACATTATCCTTAAAGGAGTCCCATAAACCATAAGGACTAGGGTTTTAGCAAAGGATATAAAGAAAAAACCTTAAAAACTAGAAAGAATAAAACCCTTACAAACTAGAAAGAATAAAACCGTAAGTATTTTCTTAGAAAAAATTGGAACACTCTAATAGTGGCTCTTGTTTAGGGATGTATGTTATAACTTGGTACATAACAAGGATCCAAAAAACCTTCAAGATGTACACCACACAAACACACACTTCACCATTGGTCAAAGATAACAATGGTTGCGCAAATATACACACAACCGAACACAAAAGACACAATAATAAAAAAAGGTCACACAATATGAGGGAGAAACCAATACTTATAGAGGCACTGCTAATCCAAAGTATCATGGATCAATAATTATTTTAGTACTTTGGCCAATATCTTGAGTTAGTATGCACTATCACCACACCCAAGGTTCAAAAAATTTATGTGACCATACACCAATTCATATGCTCCTCCATCTAGAACATTCAAGAAACAATCCATTCTAATTTTTCTCTAACATTAACATATATATTTGGAGTTGCAACATAGGTTCTCTTCAATTATCATCACTCCATCCAAAGGGAAAATGTTGTTATCTAGAAAAAATAAAAATCCCATGTATGTTGGATCATTCTAGAAATAATAGAAGGTGGATGCATATTTGAAAATTTTCTCACCAAATTATGATGCATCCATAGCCTATACTAATATCTTCCATGGACGCAATCTTGTTTTCCCATGCTGTACACCTCTACTTCTCATCATGTAAAGACCTATTAATTAATGCAATAGATTTTTACTACTCATATTTTTCCTTTTGGAGCACAACAATAGTAGCATATGATGTCAAATAGGGGAAAATATAAAAGGGTTCAAAAAATATAATCTTATTAAGACTAGCACATCTTGAAAAATTTATTTGATTTACACATATATTCAAGTGTTGAAAATTGCATACCCTTGCGATTTCACACTATATTGTGTCTTCATTTTAGTTCTTTAATATAAAACATTTTAATTACAAAATGTTAACTCTTGGATTTCGTATTTCTAGAATTTTTATGATGTTCTAGGATTTTTTGAGTTCAAGCTTTCTTAGATAGGAGTGCAACATGTGGATGTTTGCATGACGTGCTGGCATCCCAAAAAAATCATGATTCCAATGGTCGTTTGAGAATTACCTTCTCACTTATAGTTCAAGAAGTAACAATGCATGTAGTTCAACCAAAAATTATATTCATACTTGCCTCTTTTTCTCTATCAATTTGATTTGTCATTTCCCCTAACTCTCAATCTCTACAAATTTAAATAAATCTCTACCATTTTATAACCAACAAGATATACCAATATTGTGCATGTTATCTTCAATATTTTTGGTTGCCATCTTCATGAGATTGTTAAGAATGATAAGATTGAGGCAACAATGTATTCTTTTTGGGAGTTTGTATGAACTTCTAGGTGATTTTGTTCCTATATTATTGTTCCCTTTCTCCTCATTTTCACTATTTTGTTTTCATTTGAGAAAATATCAAGTGTTAACATATTGTACTTGTTATTTTCTATATCATTGTCAATCATATTTTCATTTCAAAAGAATTTATATTTTTATCTTTTAGAAATTATCAAAATATTGGATGTCATGGAGGTTGAAAGACCAAAATGGGGGTTTTACTAAGGCAAGCTCCTCAAATTGTTAGAGTAAAAGGTATTTCCTACTTAATTATTTATTTAATTATTATGTTCATTTTCCTCTCATTACTTAAGCTTACTTAGGCCATGTTCTTATTATGTCTCATGTCATAGGATGAGGACACATGTCATGATCTTGTTTTATTCTCACCTGGGGTTTCTAGGTTAATTATCCTTTTATAAGGATTCTCTATTGTATAATCACTAAGATGCACATTCATAATGATTCATGCTTTTTTGGATCAATAGCTCTTGGCCTCCATAGCTTTTTTATTCTCTCTTTTTGTGATAGGTGTCTGATTGCAGATGATCCTTGGGAGATGTGGAGTTGATTTTTCAAAACTTCAACTTAGTATAAAAAAAATAACAATTTTTAATATTTTTTTCTATAAAAAAATATAATAGTTTTTTTAGCTATTTATTTACCTTCAAAATAAAAATATACAATTTTTTTTGCAATAAATCAAACTGTACTTGTACCTAGAGGATTTTTTTCAGCACTCTAAAATTGGTAAACCTCCACATTTGGAGGTGTTTTTGACAAATTTGGTGGAGATCCTTTTTGCCTAGCTTATCTCCTCTCTATTGGGCTTTTCATTTTTGCACTCCATCTTCCAAAGGTCATATCTCGGTCATGCGATGGTATTTTCCAGTGCAATTTTTTTGAAACAAGGTGGAATTTTGTGCTCTTCATAGTGGTGCAAATGGTTTTAGTTTAAACTTCTAGCTTTTCCAGAAATCAATTTTCTCAGTGTTGTTGTTATGCAATTCTCATTTTGGAGACTTTGACAAGCCATATCTTCTACATCTAAATTCCTTTTTGGGTATCATTTTTTTAAAGTGCATGTTTTTTGTATACTTCATAATGGTGCTATTAGTTTCCTCATTTTCTATCAAAGAATTATATTTTCAACATGTGGCCCTCTTTTTTGGACATTGTGAGCTTCCATTGTAAGCACTTCTCTTATAAAAATGCACTAAAATAAAGTACCTCAGTATTGTACATGTATCATTTGGATCTTGCACATCATTTTGTGCTTTATTATACTCACACAATGATATAAAGTACCACGGGGGGGTTTATGTTTTCCTTTTCTTTGCCATCACACCTTTTTCAAGTGAGTATCCCTTCCACGAAAAAAATGAATCATATTGATTCTTGCCTCATGTGTGTGTTCCTTGGTTTTCACACCTTTTATATTTGTTGGTACTTTCATATTTGCATGATCAAATGTTCTTAATTCTTCTTTATGAGCTTATTTTTGGCATCCACTTTCAGTGTACCTATCATGACTCTCCCTTGTCAACATTATGGGGGGGGTTTCTACCATTGGTGCCAATGCTTCCTTGGTTTGATATTGGAGTGAGCTATGTATCTAGTATTTGTTCCTATGTACTAGGTAGATGCAGCAATTGCATTTCAGTGAGATGGAGCATCTACCATATGGACACTCTCGCATTCCTATTTTTGGAGGCGACCTTCCATTTTCATTTGATCAGTGTTCTTTAGAATTTTGGTACATGTGCCATCTATATCTTTGAGTTCCAGATGTTTTTCCTTTATTTTCCATATGATTCGAGTAGTGTTATTAGGGGCACTCATGCAGATTCTTGTCTTTTTGATCTTGATCATCATATGTTTTAGAGAAGGTTCTTCTTTCAACATTATAGCATTCATTCTTTGACAGTGTTTGCAACTTCTTCATGCTTTAGTGGTGTTCCTCATGTTCATCCCTTGTTCCTATCTTGCAAGACAATTCTTTTTAGAGGATTTTCAGTCCTTCACTCTATTTTTGGAGGCTTGAAGAGTTTGCAAGATTCTTGGAGAAAGAAGATTCCTATACCCAAACTACTCCCCTTGTTGAGGGTTTAAGAAATTTATTAATTAAAGATCGAAGGGGCTTAAAGCTGCTTCCTAGCATAGAAAATATCGTGGAAACCCATGTCCCATATTACACCTTCGTCTTGGAAAATACCCAATATGTTCAATCAAAGATCACTGGTAAACAATTGAATATCTTGATACCTAGAATGTCTATTTGCATGGATGACATGGGTCCCTCAATTGATATTACTAACTCCACCACCGAACATGAGGATATTGCTATGGTCAAAGTGAATCAGTTTCCTCTAGGATTTCAAGGTTCTGCCTCTAGTGATGGTGTTGGTACTAGTGCTAGTTTTTGTGCTGGTGTTGGTGTTGTTGCTAGTGTTGGTGTTGGTGCTTCTGCTAGCACTAGTGTTGGTGCGGGTGTCTTTGCTAGTGTTAGTGTTGACACTTCTGCTAGTGTTGGTGCTTTTGCATGTGGTTTTCCTAGTCATACTTCATCTGAAGACCCCACCCTTAATGCTCTCTTGCAGAACATGGGATGGATGCAATCTTAGTTAGTGAACTCAGCTAGCTCCTCTTCTCAATTGATGTTCCAACCTTTTTATCATCATATTCCTTTATCTATTACCATTATGAACACTTCCATCCCTCAATGGGTGGAAATTCCAATGTTTGAGAAGTACAATGGCTATGGGGACCCGCAGAATCACATCTCATCCTTTAACACCATGTACATATGGATTTCTTTCACCATGATAAACTTCTAGAAAAACTATTCATGTGTTCTCTTAAGGATGCTGCTTTGGAATGGTATTGCTCCTTGCTTGATAATTCTCTCTTCTCCTTCAATCATCTTGTAAATCAATTCCTCCATCAGTTTCAAGCTAACATTTGGTCGAAGGTCATGTTTGCTAATCTCATCTAGTGTAAGTAGGGGCCTCATGAAAAGGTGATTGATTTTATAGCTCGTTATCAAGCTCTCTTCTCCTAGATATCCTATACCCTACCTGACTTCGTATTGGAGTACAATACCACTAAGAGGGGGGGTGAATTAGTGGTATACCAATTACAAATGACCTTAAAATAGTTCTTCAAAAAAATTGAAATACAACAACTATGAGGATGGGCATACTCAGTATCAAGAACTTTGATCAACTCAAACCTTTAACATGATCAACCATAATAAATATGAACATAGAACACTATTTCAAAATAATAATACGTGATGGATATGTGTTCATGCAGATTAAATAAACTTGGGACAACTTTAAAACTAAATGACACATGGTAAACAAATGAACATGAGAATCAAGCACATCAGTGATAATAACAATCGATAACACAAATAATGTCCTGAGTGGAAAACCCTCTTGGGGAATAAAAACCACTCGTAAAATTGCCTCACTAGCTTTATTTGAAAACTTCCAGGTTTACAATGCCTCACTGGCAATGTGTCTCACTAACATTAAATGTGCCTCACTGGAAATAAAGAATATACCTCACTGGCGAGAGTGTGCCTCACTGGCTAATGCAATTTTCTCATATCATCATAGTTCTAATACAAATACAGAGTATCATCTCTATTTCACTTTCATAGCTTCTTCTGATCTCACATCACTTGAGATTTAGAAGCATAAGTCCAAATACAATATACTATTGTGTATATGTCTGGTATACACATTAGTATATAGTATTAATACAAAAGGATATACAATTTTGCTTAGATAAACATTTCATGAAATAAAACTGACAACAATTCCCTTTTACATCACTGAGAAAAATGACTCTTAGCAGAGTATGAATCAACAATCAAAATGATGTTTCTTTCTCATCAATCTTTTTGAATTTCTTCAATCACATATAAAGAATATTCATTGTCTTTGAACTGAAAACAAACTTTCAACTCCATAATTGTTGTGTAATAACATAATGGTAATCATACTGTAGTTTTGTTCACCATGTGCAAACCAAAGTTTATCATGATGCTTTGTGGTATATAGACCCGAGGACTAGTGAAAGAAACTTTAACACAACCCACAATATAATCCATAATTGAATGCATGTTAACCCAAACAAGGATTACTGTATTTTGAAACTACCTATAGTAGTTTCTATTTAGAATGACAACTGTCATTATAGAGAGTTTGAATGCCTATGAAAACTTTAATTTGCTTTAACAACATTTAAATAAGATAAATTGCAAATCTCTGAATTAACAAAGACACTGTTTAAATGATCAAATCAAACAAAAATGGATGTTAACTGAAAGCATTCGAACACAAGATTACCATCACTGAGATATGCCCTTGAAACCATTTCTACTACCAGCTAGTAACTTCCTAAAGGTCACATCTTTGCATATCCTTAATTATTTCACAGTGTTTCCAATCTTATCATCATTCCTCAAACCCTAAGTTTGTAGCCTTATTCACCAATGTCAAACTTTGTAATATATCTGATGTTTCCTTTGTTTCCTACATTATACATCCTTACCTAACTGTTATGTCGTGCCCTAGCTTGAGAGAGCTCTTTCAAGTAAAATAAATCAACAAAATGAAATGATAAAATGCCTTCAAAACAAGCTTCGGGTTTTACATATACTTTTATGTCATATGTCACTTAACATTAGAAAGCTAATGAGATTTATTTCTCTTTTTATTTCCAATGCCTTTGGAAAATATTAGTTCCCAAGGGTCTTAAACACTTTTCTTCATGTTTATTATTACAAACATTATTAGACCACAATACTGTACCACCTCTGAATCATGCCATAGTATGTATTATGAATACCATGAATACAACTGTATACAAAACTAATTTCACCTTATATATCAAGATCAATATGCCATTGGATAAGTAACTATTCTTGTGTAACTTATGTTATTGATAGCTCATCAATCTTGTATGAATAAGCCATTGATATCTCATAAGTGAATAATTGATAAAATATCAATTTCTCATTAATAATAAGATATAGAAGATACCAATACCTTAAGAATTGTGTACCTGCAATACCAATGCATATGTCAAGGTAAGATGTATCATTTCCAATCAAAACATGTACATACTATATTAATAGTGAACCGCACCATCAACCTTTTTGACATCAATGACAAAATATTGTGCCAAAGGTCAACACTCTGATGTATGGAGAGTGTTCATCAAAAAATTGTAGTATGGGCTATGAGATAAATTTCTATTGATAGAGCATCCATCCTTTGTGCATTTGTGTGAGTACCAAAAAATAGTTGCACAATACAAGGATTCATCCTTGCACTCCCGTCGGGATGGTCGATCAGTTGTGTCAATCTCTGGTGAGTCTAGAAAGAACAAAGCTACGGTGAATGTGGTATCTGTTTCCACTAATAAAAATGTTGCAAGTCGAAATAGAATATTCACTCAATTATCATAATCTTATAATAATGTCCTACAAAAAAATTTAAAAGATGGAATAATAACTCTCCCAAAGATTAGATCATTGTCTGAGTTGTATCCTTAGTGGTACAATGCACACAAATTCTACCAATACCATCAGGTCTTGGTTCATGATACTGAGATATGTGTTCATATGCATCATGTGATTCAAGACCACATTGATAATGGGATAATCTAACTTGATGGTAGGAGGCAGAACTTGAACAAATATGTAGCGAAGCCCAGTAGTGAGCTATAAATCTACATATATCCATTTATGTCTCATTTTGATAACCTTGTCACTCCTTCTAATCCGACCCCATCCAAGTATGTGAATGTAGTCTCATTTACTCATATTATTGATACTACATTAACCTCACATGATCTACCTTTGAACAAATAGCTCTTTTTGTTATATATTCCCGCTCGTATCAACAATAACATTGCAACATGTGTTATGGTTGACCCTTTGAGTCGAGTGAATATTGTCACAAAAGAGACTATTTTTATTAATAATTTCCATAAGGAGAAGTACGATGAATCGTAGACTAAACTTCACATGTACGATGGGTTGTTTGTTGCACCTATTGGCTCTATTTCTTTATCGGTCCTCATAGGACCTAAGGTCTTGGAAGTCCCATTTGTAGTGATTCCTGAGTCCAACTTTGTCAGAGTGAGGCTAGGAATTCCATGGCTAGTATCCATGAATATAGTCACCTCAATAGTCCAAAAATATCTAAAGTTTCCCCACAAGGGTACCGTGCATAGTATCCAAGATACTGGATATAAACCACTAGTAGCATGTGGGGGCTTCTCCCTCGACCACTTTTGGTCTGCCCTAGTCAAATCCATACCTCCTAAAGGGGATATTTTATATAGAGCTTATTTTAGGTATAAGTCTTTGGGCTCGGCGTTGAAAGGTGGTTTTTCTTCATCTGGTCAGGCTATATCTTTGAAGGCCTCCTTGCGTGCATAACAACATGCTTCATCATCTACCCCTCCAAAGGGGAAGGACAAGCAATCTCTTTCCCTTGGGCCTTCCCCCTCACCTTTTGTTCCTTTTTCTTCTTCTTCCCAACCTTTGGTGGCATCTTTCATTCCTTTTACTGTGCTTGGCACAAGAAAAATAAAAGTGCTCACATTGTGGAAGTCGAAGATGTAGGCTTTTTAGCTTCTAGTTTTACCCATGGTGCCTCAACCCACCCTTTATGGAAAGGGGAAGCATTCCTATGGGGTTGTTCCTACATTTCATCCTCCAAGGCCTCTGCCTATTCCTCCACCTGCCTCTAAGGCAACAAAAGGAAAGGATCCTTTTGTCGAGACACCTGTCTCTCATTTTGTCTCTATGCTTCCTTCTCCTACTCCTCAAGAGTCCACCCTTCCACTAGTGATGATTGTGGAGGTTTCTCATCTAGTAGAGTAGGATCCCCTGACCTCTTCTTAGGCTGCATCCTCTAGTGCTCATAGTTGCCATAACCAACTTGTGCGAGAGCATAAGCACTGGCGAAAGGCCTTGGCTAAGGAGCATGTTGCCTCGCAAAAGACCGAAGAGGAGACTTTTGCTTCTATTTGTCCTATCTCTACTTCTTGTTTTGCTTTAGTTCCCATTGCCTCCATTCTTCTTTTGACTTTGTTGGCAAATCTCGATGAACCTTACCCCAAAAGGGTGCAAATGTTCATCTCTCCTTATGTGGAGTTGTCCCTTCTCACCTCTCTTCTTGATATTCCTCCTTTTTTTACAGCCTGTAGACATGCCTTCATAAAGGTGGTGTCCTTTGTGGTTTCATCTCCTTCTCCTTCTTCCACTTCAACTGTGAGGATCCCATCTCCTCCATTGAAGTGCAAGTTAGAGAACGACCTCACTTCAAGCGACAGTTGGAAAAATTTGTCTTCACCTCTTGAGACTTTTTCTACTTTGGCATGTGTCATCCTTGTGATGAAGGCAACACTTGCCTCCCCAAATTTTATTAATGCCCCTCTTCTCAAGGATGGCACTGACTCTCGGGTGTCTTTTCATCCTCTTGTCCAATTTCTACATGCCACTTCTAAGAAGTGCATGTCCAACTTGTTGGACATATTGAATTTGTCCTCGATCTTTGCTAGGTTGATGACTCAAGTCTCATAGGAGTTCGATGATAAAGACCTTGAGGGGCCTTCTTCCTTAGCTCTTGTTGTGGGTGAGTCAATTGGTACCATCTTAGCTATCCCTCCCCTATAGGCCCATCTTCCCTCCCCCTATAATGATCTAGATCGGGAGCAAGATGACCTGCTAGTGGAGTTGGACTAGAGCAACGCCTTCTTCTACATCTTTAGATTAGATATGCAGTTTGTATGTGTTCCCCTGTGCTTTTCTATTTATGTTTGTGCTCTTTCCTAAAGGACCCTTGCTACCCTTGTAGGTGCTTAGATACATGAGAGAAAATATGTCATATACTTCTTTTGTTTATATCTTCACTTCTATGTGTTGTAAATTTTGACTTTCATGTCAAGGATGATATAAAGCGTTGGGGTATTTAAGCCTCTTCCATGTTGACCCAATTTTTCTTTTTTCTTTATATCTATGTGCTCTTCTTCCCGTTGTGATATATTTGGGGGTTGATGATAGTTCATATATATATATACACCTATGAGCAGTTTTGACCCTAAATACTCATATACCTATTGGATCTTGATTTCTTCATCTTTGCTTTTCTGCTTCATGATGTTGTGGTTTCTATGTGTTGTCCCTCGTGTGAAAACATTCCACAAATACATCTAGCCATGTATCTCGTGCCACATCATCTCTTGTCTTTCTCTTCTCCTTAGAATGACATGTGCTCCTTTGCATAGCACACATAATTCTAAGGGGGGGCTATCATATATGCTTAATTTTTAAAAAGTTTCAATTTTTTTCAAAAGGATTCCTTGATGTCTTATGTCTTGTTGTCTAGCTTAGGGGAAACCTTACTAGACCTGTCTTATCTCTTTTGTGACTATCCTACAATGCAATTTGTAGAAACCACATGCCTATATGCTTGTCATATGGTCTCTAGCCATGGTAGCCATACCTATTAGTGTTGTCTTTTATCTAATCAGATTGTCATGTCTTATCTATACTTTTTTTTATCATGTCTATTACTTTTCACTTTTTTTCCTAACATGTTTGTGGTGAGATTGCAATCATCTTTGTAGGATCAAAGACACATGTCCTCTTTGCATTCTGCTGGAGCTTCTTCATGTCAGGTATACCGGATCGAAGGTCTAGTTCCTCTTCATCCTAGGTATATTCTCTTCAATATCTTTCTACTTTAGCTCACACATGTTTAGATACATATGCTCACTAAAGTGGGGGAAAAATGTTATGTAATAAAATTGCACCCTTATGCAATTTCACATAACATCAACCTTCACTTTGGCTTAATAAGACGATAATGTGAACTTGCCTTCTAACCTTTATTTTCATGCTGTCCTTGTCATTTTCTATCAGTGGGGCAATTTTTTTCTGGGACACTTTCACACCATGCAGACATCTACACGCCACATGAACATCTTGATAGGATTCCTGGTCCTGTGGTCATTGGGATGTTACACTATCCCCTGATCGTAAAGTGTAACACCTCTACAGTCACAGGGACACCCAAGAATGGTTCTCTAGCATGCAATTTTACCATATTCTTCCCTCTCTTTCTCATTCTATTCCATTCTACCAAGTCAATCTATCACTCTCCCATTCTAACACTTCATTCTCACATTCTCTTCAATCTAGCTCTCTTCTTGTAGTTCTACAACTTCCACTCTTGTAGAATCAAGCTTTCCTACATCACGTTCTTGCATGTTTGTCTCAATCCTTCAAAGCATTGCTCTTCCTCTCGGCTTCACCAAGCTCATTGGAGGGAGGGTAATATTTACTTTCATAGCATTATTATTATTATTATTATTATTGATTAGCATATCGTTGTCTTGCATGTCATATTTCTTGTCTTGTCACTTCTTTATCTATCTTCCTATATTGTTGTCTGTTTGGTTGTTTGTGGAGGTGGAAACACCAAAGCGAGGGTTTGACCAAGGTAAGCCCCAAAAACAACCCCAAAATTTTTCTTGTTTTTATGTGTGCAGGTTGTCCATGAGGAGCTTGCGGAGGCTTCATAGTTGGATCTACTGTGATTTTATCCCTTTTCTTCCGCTGCTTGTCATTTCTTTTAATAGTTAGTTTACTTGTCAATTAGTATTCTTCTTGTACTTCTTTGCATTTTTAGCATTATGTTCAAATTACTAAAATTGTTAAATTTCAACTCTCGGGTAGTTAGCAGATCCTAAGTGTCTTTGATGGTTGACTTTGTCTCTAGTCAGTATGAGATGCCAGTACGCCATAAAGATGCTAGTGCATTGCACTAGCATCCTTGGTCCATGCTTTTGTCCTCTAGTTGAGAACCTATTTGTTTGTCTCTCGAGACCTCTGAGATTTGTTCACCCGGTCTCTAAATTTCCCCTTTCATAAGCAATCATAAAACCCAAAAACATTGCATTAACTCTCCTTTAGCCGTCACCGGTTGTAAGATGGGTTAAAATGAGCTAGACTAGATAATAGTGACAACCACAACACTACTAAGCCAAAACCCAATCTAGAACAAGAGAAAACAATGAAAGCATAAGGAAAATAAAAGCATCAAATCAAAACACTCCCCATGCTTGAACTTGAATCACTTCCCTTGTCTCTCCTTCTTCTTTTGCAAATATGCCCTCAAATTTGTAGTTTAACTTGTGCAAATACCTCCAAAGCAAGAAAGTTGGAGATAAGTGCTTGTTAAGGAAAAAATGGAGGAGAAAGGCTTCTTTTATAGATAGCCATTCGAACGGATGGTCAAGATCGATCTTCCAGAAAGATTCCAAGATCAATGGATGAGGTTGCATGCAACGTAGGAAAGGGGAGGTTACCAAACGAATGGTCAAGATTAGAAAGATCCCAAAGGCAATCGACGACCGAGATTCAAAAATGAGATAGTGGAGGAAGAATATGGAGAAATTAAAATTGAAAATAATCAATTCATGAGAAAGAATCTCTAGACAAGTGGAGGCATAAATAATTTATTCAAATTATTTATTTGAGGAAAAGGCAAGTGGACATTTTATTAAAATAATTTATAAAATCATTTTAATTAAATAAGAGGAAATGAGGAAAAAGCATTAAATAATTAATTTGAGTTAATATTTAATAGAGGGAAAGCATTGGAAGATAATTAAATAATTTTGACAATTATTTAACTATAGAAGAATTTAAAAGATTAGTGAATAGTTAAATAATTAATAATAACTATTTAACTATAAACAAATGACGATAAGCAAATAATTAAATAAATAATAATTTATTTAATTATTGAAGAAAAGGGGGAATTAGTGATGCAATTAATTTATTTAATTGATCAAGATAGAATAAAGATTTAAGAAAGTGAATTAATTAAACAATTAAAAATTATTTAATTAATAGAGGAATGCGATCAAGAATAATTGAATAATTAAAATTATTTAATTATGCAGAGACGAAGACCAAGAAAAATGACACTTGCAGACTAAGACATTTTTTAGTGTCTACATTTTTCCCCTCTTTGACATAATGCAATTTATCGCATTGTGTTAAAGAAATTCAGTCAAAAAGATGCCTCGGTGAAAGTAGGGTATATGTATGCTCCCCCTCGGGAAGATTTTACAAATTTTCAAAAAAAAAAAAAAAATTGGGAAATTGTCCCAATAAGATAATTTGAATGCCAGGGCTCCAATAGTGAAGACGAAATTAATTTTTGAGGTTGATAGGGGGTCAAATTTTTGGTTAAAGTAATAAAAAAGTGTGCCCAATAGATAGGGTAGGTGGTAACCCTAATTTTCAACCTATATAGCAATTGGATTGGGAAAATAGGTCATTTGTGCATTCTATTTTTAGAAAACTTTGGAGCTCTAAGTGATTTTACTGTGAAAATGTCACCTGTTCTAGACATCACACACCGAGCATATCGCATCCACCACTTATGCCGACCTGAGGGAGCGCCTGCCCCAATGAGTACTACAAACTCACCTTTTAATTTGTTTGATTTTCACACATTTAGGTAGAAAATTAATTTAGCAGGCAATTGCATCGCAAGCCATGTGACACAATTGCATGCGTGAGCGATGCAGATGAGAAGCGATTTGCTGCAATCATCTCATCGCGACGCAAATGCTTAGGGTTAGGGTAGGGGAAGTTGTGTCGCGATGCAATTGTGTGTGATACAACTAAATTTTTGAATTGCATATGCGGTCGGGAATGATGCAATCAATATTTTGTGATGTAAGCGTTGTACAACATGAGACATTTGAAAAATGTGTGACGCATTTGCAGTTGCAAGCTAGTGGAAAATGTGTGCAACATATTTGACCAAATAGCAACACAATTGCCTAGTTAAATTTTTTCCCTAGATTAGGATATTTTGACTTGTCAACTTAGGTCAATAGGGTCAAATGGAGACATTAGATTGACACATTGGCTTGTGTGATGATTCTACCTCTTATTTATACACAAGAATCATGACTAGATGTATTTTAGTTGCGGGACCAGCTAGACAATGTGGAGAGATAGGTGTTGTTGTATATCGGTCTATTCTATGTCACCTATATGCCCGTTATTAGGGAAAATAGGGGCATGCTAATGGTACTAGTAGAGTGATGGAACTTGGAGACCTACATTTTCATTTACCGATGGGGGAGGCAACTATTACTCTCGAGGATGTCTGTAGGATCTTACGACTTTTGATTCGCGGTGAGCAAGTATGATATGACCCCGCTCAAGGATTGCAGACATTATATAATTATTAAGACTGCGATGATGATACACTTGGAATCTAGAGATACGAGATCAGTTGGGAGACCCTAGCAGAGAGGTATGACAGATATGACTGTGTGCTTTGCACACTGCTAGCAGGGGTGATGATTCTCGACCGCAGAGGTTATGGTTTCCTAGTGGGATGGGGGAGATGTCGGTAGGGTTGGTCCAAGAGGAGATTGTTGGAATAGTGTGCCTCAATCTCACAGGCTGAAACCTCCGAAAGAGAAAATTCGGTGTGACATCCTTATTGTTTGGCCGACTAGCAGTTGTGCAACCTTGTGAAATGTTCAGGTTGCCAAGACCTTGTTGATGTCTTGTCGACTAGAGCTATCGCTATGACTCGTTGTGTTCGGTGTAACCCTCTGTCGAGTGGGTTGGTCTGGCCGACATGCCATTCTTATCAGATGTCAGGGAGACTTTGGGTGACAAGCGGTTTTGGGGAGAGGCATGAAGACTCGGTAAGAACTCTTGGTGACGGATGGTGTCTCGCCGACAGCTTTACACTCAGAGTCATTAGAGTAACATGAAGGCTTCGGTATGAAGTCTTAGCGATGGAGGTTTGTCTCACCGATGGTGTAGTCTATTGTTGGTATGACTCCTAGCGAAGGGTGGTTTCAAGGTGACTTGGAACCTTCGGTGTTACCTCTTAGCGATAGCCTAAGTCTTGCTGACGAGTGTTCTTTTCGGTATGACTTGAAGGGCTCGGTATGATCTCTTGGTGAATAGCGATAGTCTCACCGATGGGAATGCTGATGTCTATGTGACTTTGGAACTTCGGTATGACCTCTCGCCGACTAGCGATTGTCTTGGCGATAGCGCTACATGTGATGGATATTGGTATGATGTCTTGGCGACAAGGGGAAGTCCAAGCGATAGTTTGTGAACTCGGTATAACCTCTTGCCGATGGTGAGGACTCTTGGCGATAACTACAATCGGGTCTTGTGGCATCGGGGAGACACGGTTAGTGTCTCATCGACATGCGAACACATGTTGAATGTTGTTGACTGATTAGAAGACTATGCTACGTGGTGTGTCTTTGACCAATCAGAGAAGCTGAATAGGAACCGTTGGAAGTTAGTTTGTTGTGGCCATTCTATGAGGAAGTTCAACAGATAGGGACGACATGGATATACTCTGCAATTGCAGATGATGTTCGGTTCGATCAACAGTTGGACGATCAGTGAGATGAACAGTTCGATGTGTTATCAGTGAGAATTTGATTCTAAGAGCATTGTATCTTGAATGTTCTGTACAAGGTTGATCATTGTGTATGCTGTTATAAATTGGCATTAGAGAGTGAAGCCCGTACTCTGTATGTAATTTCATTACTGTAATACAAAGGGGTTTTTCTTGGTGTGGTGGGTTTTTCTCCCATAAGGGTTTTCCCACGTAAATCTGGTGTTCATCTATGTATGTTATATTCTCTGTTTCTATTATTTCTTTCAAGTGTATCTTAATTTGGACTATAATTGAAAATTTAAAATCACCTTTGCATTCTTCCTTGAGGTTTTGATGTTAGGAGAGTTAGTTCCACACCTTAGCTTTCCTTACAAGTGGTATCAGATCCTGGCCAGTTGTGTTATCCTTGTGGGTACGTTGGGTTTTTTGTGTTAATTATGTTCAATGGGAGTCTTGTAGATGTTTGGTAATTCAAATTACGTTAAGATGGCAAGCACGTTAGGAAAGATTGAAATTGAGAAATTCAATGGCAGCAATTTTGAGCTGTGAAAACTTAAAACGAAAGATCTGTTGGTTGATCGTGATCTTTGGATTGTTGTGTTTGGAATGAAGCCTACATGCATGAAGCAAGAGGATTGGGACCTTGCAGATAGAAAATCAAAGGGGCTGATAAGGCTCTGTTTAGCATACTCTGTTCTTTTGAATGTTCATGAAGAAAAGACCATCTTCCTTGTGGAAAAGACTGGCAGCTATTTATTAGGGCAAGTCCTTGGTGAATAAATTGTTCTTGAGGAAGAAGTTGTACACTTTGAGAATGCAGAGGGAGGGTCTGTTGATCATTTGAACACATTCAACATGTTGATTGCTTAGTTAGCATTTGTGGGTGTGAAGATTGATGAAGAAGATCGTTGTATGCTGTTATTATGTTCTTTTCCAGATTCTTGGGATCACCTGGTGATGGCTATTAGGAGTACGTCATCCACTTTTAAGATGGAAGATGTTGCTTTTTATCGAAGAGATGAGAAGGAAATCTTCTGAGATGGTGAAGGAGGCTCTTGCTATTAGAGGCGATCAAAAGATAAAGGCAAGAAGGACAAGAAGTCCAAATCCAAATCGAGGGGAGATCAAAGTCTCTTGCAAGAAGTCCCTAGGTGAAGTGGAATTGTGGGCAACCCGGTCATGTCCAAAGGATTGTAAAGAGGAGAAAAGAAGAAGAATTATTCTTTCAACAATGATTATTCTCAGTGATCAGAGCCTTCATTACGGCCTTGGCTACGCATCGGATGATGTCTGGGTGATTGATTCTGGAGCATCTTTCCACATGACGTCTCATAGAGACTGGTTCACGAAGTATGAAAAATACGATGGTGGAAAAGTGTATTTGGAAAATGATTCATCTTTGGAAATAGTTGGTCATGGAAGAGTCAGAAATTAATTCCCTGATGGAAGAGTGAAGGGAATCAATGATGTAATGCATATACCAGGTCTAGTTCGAAACCTACTTTCTGTTAGTATGCTGAATGATATTGGAGTGCAAGTCACATTCTCTGGAAATGGTTGCAAGATGACTAGAGGCTCTATGGTGCTAGCAAGAGGTGTTCGTATTGGTACCTTGTATAAGCTTGATGCACATGCTGTGTAATGCAATAGTGTCTCTGCAAAGTCACAGAAAGCTACTAATGGGGAAAAAGAGGAAAAAGTTCTTGATAGTGTAAACTCTATGGAAGTTAAACTTCTAGCAGAAAAGACTATGCTCTGGCATCATAGGCTAGGCCACATTGGAGAGAAAGGTTTAAAAACCTTGAAGAATAAAAACCTTGTTGAGGGGCTTGAAGATTGTAACCTCGAATTCAAGATTTGTGAACATTGTATATATGGTAAACAACACTGTGTTTCATTTTATTCTAGTCCTCACAAATCTTCTGGTTTGCTTTATTAGATACATTATGATGTTTTTGGACCAGTGAATGTTCTTTCTATGTCTAAGTCAAGGTACTATGTATTGTTTATTGATGATTATTCAAGAAGAGCATTTGTCTATTTTTTGAAAAGTAAATCAAAAGTGTTCAATCGGTTTAAGGAATTTAAGAACCTTGTAGAAAATTAGAATGGAAGGAAAATAAAATGTTTAAGGACTCACAATGGCGGTGAATTTTGTTCTGATGAATTCGAGAGGTATTGTAAAGATCATGGAGTTAAAAGACATAAAACTACACCTTACACTCTGCAACAAAATGGAGTTGCATAAAGGTTCAACATGACAGTGATGGAAAGAGCACAAAGTATGCTGAGTAGTGCTAGCTTGGAGGATAAGTTATGGGTTGAGGCAGTTGCTACAACATGTTACTTGTTAAACCACTCTCCTAATTCTGCTCTTGTTGAGAAAACACCTTTGGAAGCATGGTCTGGTAACAAGCCCTCTCTGAGACACATTTGAGTTTTTGGCTGTGAGGCATATGCACATGTGCCAAATGAGAAAAGATCTAAATTGGAAAAAAAGGCTGTCAAATGTATTTTTATTGGTTATAGTGCTGGCATAAAAAAATACAAGCTTTGGAATCCTGATACGGAGAAGGTTCTATACAACAGAAGTGTTATCTTTCATGAGCTAAAGCCTTCTACCTTGGATCTGCAATTAGAGACAAAATCAGAAAACAAAAAGGATGTAGTTGAAATTCCTCTGACACCAGATAAACAGGAATTGAAAATTCAAAACGTACCTAAAACTGAGGAGAGCTCAAGTAGTTCTGAGAGTTCTGATGAAGAAGAACAACCTCAGCCTCAACAAGTGAGGAGGTCAACTCGTGAAAGAAAGCAACCTGATAGGTATGGGTTCTCTTTGATAGATTCTATTTGTGCCTATGCTTTAATTTTTAGCATTGATGAGCCTAGGAATGTGAGAGGCATTTAGAATGTTTGATTCAAACTCTTGGTTGGAAGCCATGAATGAAGAAATGGCATCATTAGAAAATAATGATACTTGGAGTTTGGTGCCCTTGCCTGAAGGCAGAAAAGCTGTGGGCTGCAAATAGGTATTTAAAAAGAAAATAGGTCTGGATGGCAGTGTGGAAAAGTACAAGGTAAGGTTGGTTGTGAAGGGTTATTCCTAGGTAGAGGGAATTGATTATGGAGAAATTTTTTCTCCTGTAGCTAAGCTGACGTCCATTAGATTTCTTTTGTCACTTGCAGTAGCATATGACTTAGAGGTTGAACAGATGGATGTGAAGACAACATTTCTTCATGGTGATCTTGAAGAAGAGATTTATATGTCTCAGCCTGAGCACTTTGTGGAAAAAGGTAAAAAAAGAATGGTTTGCAAGTTGAAAAAATCTCTGTATGGGTTAAACCAGTCTCCTAGAATGTGGTACCAGAAGTTTGACACTTTTGTTTTGTCATTGGGATTTGTAAGATCAAAATCTGATCATTGTGTGTATTATAAAGTTGAAAGTGATCAAGTTCTTATTATTGATCTCTATGTTGATGATATGTTGTTCATAGGCAATAGTAAGTTAATGATTTCTGATCTTAAGTCTCATTTGTCTGTAAAGTTTGAAATGAAAGATCTTGGTGCAGCAAGGTATATTCTGGGAATGGAAATAACTAGGGATAAGAATAGTAGAAAAATTTGGCTCAGTCAAAGTAAGTATGTTAAGACTGTTTTAGAGAGATTTTGTATGAATGATTGCAAGCAACAAGTTGTTCCAGTTTTGCAGGGAACGAAGCTATTTGTTGAAGCCTGTCCAAAATCTTCTATTGAGATGGATGACCAGTGTACCTTATGCTAGTGCGGTTGGCAGTCTTAAGTATGCAATGGTCTGTACAAGGCCAGACATTTCCCAAGCAGTGGGAGTACTTAGTTGGTTTATGGCTAATCCTGGAAGGACACATTGAGATGCTGTGAAAAGAGTATTCAAATATTTGAAGGGCACTTTAGAATATGCTTTGTGTTACCATGGGAACTTGGTTGAATCATAGAGAACTCTCAGTATTCAAGGCTATGTGGATTCTGATTGGGCAAGGGACATTGACAACAAAAGATCCACTAGTGGATATATTTTCATGTTGAATGGTGGTGCAGTAAGTTGGATGAGTAAGCGACAGGCTGTAGTTGCTTTGTCCACTACAGAGGCAGAATACATGGTAGCAACACACGCCCGTAAAGAAGCAATCTGGTTAAAACGTTTGTGTTCTAACATTGGTTTTGATGCAGGGAAAATAATAATTTACTGTGACAGTCAGAGTGCTATTTGTTTGGCGAAAAATCCTACTTTCCATGCTAGGATGAAACATATAGATGTACAATATCATTTTGTACGGGATATGGTGGAGGATGGAAAGGTCTCTTTAGAAAAAGTGGATACTCTGGAGAATGTTGCAGATGCATTGATGAAGCCAGTGAGCACATACAAGTTCAGGTGGTGTGCCAATTCGATGGCCCTCAGTGCCCATGAATTTCAATAGTTTTGTAGTGCTCTGGAGGTGCCTGTGTGATCTTCGTCAAGTGGGAGTTTTTTGGAATAGTGTGCGTCAATCTCATAGGCTGAAACCTTTGAAAGAGAAAAGTCTGTGTGACATCCTTATTGTCTGGCCAATTAGCAGTTGTGCAACCTTGTGAAATGTTCAGGTTGCTAAGACCTTGTTGATGTCTTACCGAGTGGAGCTATCGCTGTGACTCATTGTGTTCGGTGTAACTCTCTGCTGAGTGGGTTGGTCTGGCCGACATGCCATTCTTATTGGATGTCGGGGAGACTCTGGGTGACAAGCGATTTCGGGGAGAGGCATGAAGACTCGATAAGAACTCTTGGCGATGGATGGTGTCTCACTGACAGCTTTACACTCAGAGTCATCAGAGTAACATGAAGGCTTCGGTATGAAGTCTTAGCGATGGAGGTTTGTCTCGCCGACGGTGTAGTCTATTGTCGTTATGACTCCCTGCGAAGGGTGGTTTCAGGGTGACTTGGAACCTTTAGTGTTACCTCTCAGCGATAGCCTAAGTCTTGCCGACGAGTGTTCTTTTCGGTATGACTTGAAGGGCTCGGTATGATCTCTTGGTGAATAGCAATAGTCTCACCGATGGGAATGCTGATGTCTATGTGACTTTGGAACTTCGGTATGACCTCTCATCGACTAGCGATTATCTTGGCGATAGCGCTACATGTGATGGATATCGGTATGATGTCTTGGCAACAAGGGGAAGTCCGAGCAACAGTTTGTGAACTCGGTATAACATCTTGCCGATGGTGAGGACTCTTGGCGATAACTACAATCGGGTCTTGTGGCATCGGGGAGACACAGTTAGTGTCTCACTGACATGTGAACACAGGTTGAACGTTGTTGACCGATTGGAAGACTATCCTACGTGGTGTGACTTCGACCAATCAGAGAAGCCGAATGGGAACTGTTGGAAATTAGTCTATTGTGGTCATTCTGTGAGGAAGTTCAACAGACAGGGATGACATGGATATACTCTGCAATTGCAGATGATGTTCGGTTTGATCAACAGTTGGACGATCGGTGAGATGAATAGTTCGATGTGTTATCAGTGAGAATTTGATTCTAAGAGCATTGTATCTTGAATGTTCTGTACAAGGTTGATCATTGTGTATGCTGTTATAAATTAGCATTAGAGAGTGAAGCCCGTACTCTGTATGTAATTTCATTACTGTAATACAAAGGGGTTTTTCTTGGTGTGGTGGGTTTTTCTCCCATAAGGGTTTTCCCACATAAATTTGGTGTTCATCTATGTATGTTATATTCTCTGTTTCTATTATTTCTTTCAAGTGTATCTTAATTTGGACTATAATTGAAAATTTAAAATCACCTCTACATTCTTCCCTGAGGTTTTGACGTTAGGAGAGTTAGTTCCACACCTTAGCTTTCCTTACAAAGATGATATATGTATGGGGACCATGTCTATTGGGCATGTTGTACTTCTAGTTACATAATATTTCATACAGAGGAGGGCAGAGCCTGAGCTGTGACATGACATTATTGACAATATGGGCTTGGGAGCATATAACAGTGTTCCAACCACCAGTGGTACGTCATATGGGAGTGGGTGCTCCATATGTGTATCTATATTGGGGGGAACTATCACAAACACATGTGGGAGGTGTTAGGTACTGGAGGCACAACATTGACACATTAGTTAGCTTCATCTAGAGACCATACAAAGACTATGATTATTGGGTTGGTGAGGATGATCACTTGCCATGGTGCCAACAGCCTAGGTACCTCATTGGATGCACAATGCTGAGTCAACACATTATTGAGATGTATCTCCTAGAGAGGGTTTAGAGGAAATTTGAGGATGGGTAGGGTGTTCCAATTGGTAGGGCAGAGTTCGCACGATCCTCTCGAGAGGTTCATCCATGGGGCTTTAGATTGTTGTCACCATAGCTAAGCAGAAGATTGATGCCCTGCAACCATTAGAATTGGATTGTAGAGGCGGCGATGCAGATGTGAGGACTATACCAGAGTATGATTCTTGATGGTTGATTCATTGGTTGGTACCACTTATAGATCCACAACAGCTAGTGCTTATAGAATGCAGAGGTAGGGGCTCAAGAGGCCAGAGAGGGGATAGGGGACAAAGGGGTGGAAGGAGAGGTCCTAGTGGACGGGGAGATGGAGGAGGACGTGGAGATGATGGGGGAGATGGACGGGGAGAATAGGGAGGAGACTAATTGAGGAGGAGGGATAGAGGATGACGAGTGGTGGGATAGTTACCACTGATCCAAGAGGAGGAGATGGAGGAGGATGAGTCAGAGGTGAGGGTAGTAGCAGAGGTGGCGGTGGGGGAGGGACAACAACATGCTAAGATTCCTACTTTGGAGGTAGAGGCCATGGAGGTCTAAGAGTATGGAGAGGGGAGACTAGAGGAGCATGGAGAGGAGGTCAAGATGGACGAGGAAAAGAGAGTCCTTTGAGAGGGGATTATATTGGGGATGGCTAAGGATGAGTGACTAGAGGAGGGTCGAGATGGATTAGAGGAGGAAAATGCAAAGCAGAGGATTGCCGCCTTGTAGGCCTGTGTACAGGCTTTGGAGGAAGAGGTTAAGATGGTGACAACAGAGAGGGACGACCTTAAGGCCAAGAGAGATGCCTTGCAGACTAAGAGGAGTCTAGTTGTCATCAATCGACAGACAAATCAGAGGATGATTGATTTTATAGCTACATGTAGTGGATCTATGGTTGATGTCACTTGGGAGTATGCCAGGGCTAGTAGAGCTATGCAGTACTACAGAGATCTTTATGAGAGGGTGCTACCACCAGATAGGAGGGAGCCAACATTTTCATAGATTAATAGTGGCTCATAGGGTAGGTCACATGGCAAGTCCCATAGCAGGTGCTCCCAGAGTAGATTAGAGGGTGAGACATCATATGTGAGATGGGCTACTCCATATGATAGGCCTCCTACTGTAGAGCACAAGTCCAGGGAGTCACCGTGTTAGGAGGACAGGGATGCCCTAGGGACAGGAGATCAAGGTAGCTTAGGATAGAGAATCTTTTTATTTATTGTGTTATATGGACACTATATTTTGATTAGCGAGCCTTGCGAGCTCCATTTTATCAGACACGATACATCATGAAATTGTACCTATGACACATAATTTGAGCGATATATGATATGATTTTTAGCAGCGGTTTATGATATGCATTGTTATGTGATTATGCTTTTATGTTTATGATGATGTTATGGTATGGATGTTCATGCTTCTATGATGTCTATTAATGCATTTTATATGATGATGTGATGGTTCAATATGTGTCATGATTATACATTTATGATTATGTTACGAATGTTTATGCCTTTATGAGAACGTGTTTATGCATGCGATATGATGATGTGATGCATTTAGGATTATGGATGTTTACACCATTATGATATGTATGAATAATGAATGCAATAGAAATGACCTAATGTCGTGAATGTGATGTAACATGTAAATGCAATTAATGTTCATGTAATGAAATGCTTATATGATAATGCAAAATGTGATGTATAATGTGATATGTCATAGTATTATTAATGTAATGCAATGAATATGAAATGTAATGCAATGTGGTGTGAAATGCAGTACTATACAATGTGATGGATGGAAATGAACTATGATGCAATGTGCAATGCAATGTCATGAGTTGTTATAATATAATGTGATAAAATGTTAATTCTATATGGATGATTTCTATGTTTTTTTTTTGTATTTTCTTATGTAAATGCATGTTTCTTAATATGATAATGTTGTCTATGATGATAATGCTTTCTATGATGTTTCCTAGCATGATCATGTA
This sequence comes from Sequoia sempervirens, assembly GCA_007258455.2. NCBI lineage: Eukaryota > Viridiplantae > Streptophyta > Pinopsida > Cupressales > Cupressaceae > Sequoia > Sequoia sempervirens. Next base: position 26,139,002 of record VDFB02270651.1, read on the forward strand.
TGTAAGATATTTTTGGGTGTCACGAGACTCTGTCAAGATGTAGACAGAAGAAATGTTAGCACAAAAGAGATGGATGTTAGCATGGAAAAGGACAAAGGAGATGGCCAGTTAGATGAGGAATGACAAGGGACCAACTTTCATGCTTTTATATTTATCATCATTGGGCATCAAAATTGTCACAAATGGAGCACAAAAACCATGGTATGGCATAGATCAAGGTGTGCAAGGTGACCATTTGTGAGAGACAATTGGTCAAAAGAAAAAGCCAAAAGACAAGGAATGCCCCAATTCATACTAAGGACCCGATTGCCCTAGTCTTTTTGCCAAGACAAACCACAAACAATAAGAAAAGAAAAGAGGCCATGATCCATCTTCATCCGTCTAAATCCCTTAATAGGACATCCTCGAGGTAACTAGTAACATGACCTAGGACCAATCAAAAAGATAAGACAAACCCAAACCAACAAAGTGTTTGCTAGAGAGATTGTGTTTGCCAAGATGACCGAATTTGATTGATAAGTTGACAAGGATTGATTGATAAGTTGACAAAGGTTTGACTAATTGATTTGATTGATTATGCCTAGTTTTAGGAAAGACACATCATGTATAAGGCAAGATTAGTTGACGAAAATGATAGGATTGATTGTTTTGATAATGTGTGATTGATATGACTGATTGATGTGACGATGCCTAATTTTAGGAAAGACATATCATGTTGGAGGCAAGAAGCACATCTGATAAAGTTGACTGATTGACCATTGTTGATAAAGCACCTAACTGCAAGAAAGACACATCCTGCTTAAGGTGAATGACCAGATTGACCAAAGACAAAGTCTAATCTCAAGAAGGATGCATCTTGATAAAAGACAAGAGATAGGACCGAATGAGACAAATGACATAATGTCCTATTTCGATACAAGACCAATAACCTGATCAATGGATTGACAATAAGATAATTGATTGATTGAAGATGAAATATTTGTTGGTTATGTTTTCCTGTTGATTCATGATTTGGTTTGAATGATGATTGCTTGCGGTCAAAAACCAAACTTGACAAATGCTAAAGGACTGACCTAGGGCTTTGGGGGCTCATCGATTGATGGGCCTTGCCTATGTTATATACATAGAGACCTCATAGTTCAACATGACTTGACCTTATTGTACTTGACAAAGGACAAAACCTAAAAGGACTGACCTAATGTCTTAGGGGCCCATTGAAGATGAGCCTTGCCTACATAGCAAATACGTAGAGACAACATAGTTCGACCCTACTAACACAAACTGACTTAGAATTGGACTCTGACTTTTTTTTTGGAAGTTTTGACATTTTCTAATGTTTTTTGGATTTTAAAGGTTTTATGATTTTTTTGGATTTTGATGTTTTATGATTTTTTTTTGGATTTTGATGTTTTATGATTTTTTTGGATTTTGATGTTTTATGTTTTTTTTGGATTTTTGATGTTTTAAAAGGTTGATACCATGCGTTATTTCCCATGAAGATGTATGTCAAGGATTTTCCCCTAGTTAGGTATAGGACCAGCTTATTATGCGCGACGGGAAGTAGCAGATGAATGCAAAGGATGATCATGATGGCAAAGGACACTAAATGTCGGTGGTTCCCATGCCATGGTAAGGTTGATGAAGCTTTATTATGGATGCATGATATGTGTGAATGGGTGAGCAATGGATGGAAGACCAAGTGGAGTGACAGTAGATGGAGGAGCATAGACTGACTACAAATGGTGCCTATTTACTAGGTTTTCATCATGGTACTTATCCAAAGCACCACCAAAGTAATTTTCACTTTTGGAGGAATTATTTCTCTTTACTATTTTTTAATTTTTTTTATCATTTTCTTGATTTTTTTGTTGTCACCAAGATACTTGTTTGCCAGGTTTTCATTTGAGTGACTATTTTGTATTTTGTATTTTTTTTCTGACTTTTTGACAGGATACTTTGAGAATTAGGTGTAGTACTTGTAAAGGTGCACATTGTTGATGGGTTCAGGAAATGGTTCACCTTCAAGAGTAGAAAGCTGATAAGCACCAGATCCATATGCTGCTGTGATGATATAAGGTCCCAACCAATTAGGTTCAAACTTTTTAGGCTTTTCTCTATCTGCTTGATTTTTCAAATTTCCTTTTAGGACTAAGCCACCAATGTCAAAGCTTCTAGGTTGGACCTTCTTATTGTAGCTGCATCGAAGGTGATTCTGGTATGCTTGCAAATGTGTCAAGGCATTCTATCTCTTTTCATCCAGTAACTCTAGCTCATGTAGATGGGATACACAATATTCTTCTTGATCAATCAACCCTTGCATAAATACTCTTAGGGACAGTAACTCAACCTCAATAGGAAGTATTGCTTCAGATGCATAGACAAGGGAGTATGGAGTAACTCCTATAGGGGTCCAACATTGGTATGGTAGGACCATAGAGTAGGATTAAGTTGAAGATGCCAGTCACGACCAACATCATTGACAATCTTCTTTAAGATTTTTAGGATAGTCTTATTAGATGCCCCAACTTGGCCATTACCTTGAGGGTAATATGGGGTAGCAAAATGGTGCTGGATATGGAATTTTTCACAAAGTTCATGGACATCCCGATTCTTAAAAGGATGACCATTATCTATGATGATGGGCTATAGGATACCATAGCAGCATTTAATGTAATTCAGGATGAACTTGGCTATTTGCTTTCCAATAATGTAGGTCATTGGAACAACTTTGATCCATTTTGTAAAGTACTCAATAGCGACAAGGATAAACTTATGTCCATTAGCAGAGGTGGGATGGATCTTTCCTACAAGGTCGAGTCCCCATTGAGAGAATGGCAACAACGATGTAAGCAGATGCAGTTCCTAAGCTGGTGCATGTATAAGATCTCCATGAATCTGACACAGTGACATTTCTTCATAAAGTGATAGGCATCACGTTCCATTGTAGGCCAATAATATCCAGTCCTCACGAGCTTTTGGCTAAGGTTGGACCAACAGAGTGAGATCCACATATACCGTGATGTACCTCTTGTAAGGCTATTTGTGCTTCATTTGATTTGAGACATCGAAGGAGGGTGCTATCTAGGCTGCGACGATAAAGGGTATCTCTGATGATGGCATATTTAGATGCTTGTCGAATAAAGGTTTTGCGTTGGTTGAGGGACAAGTCTAGAGCGATAATTTGGTCATGCAAATAACTGTAAAATGTCTTTGTACCAGGGTGATTCAAGACCAACATGTTCACACACAAGTTCAGTTTTGGGGACATTGAATGTAAGGACCAATTGTTGTTCTACCAAGAACTCATATTGCGATGCATTGTTAGGAATGTCCAAGAGAGATCCAATTGTAGCCATTGGGTCAGCTACTTTGTTCTAGATTCTTGGTATCTACTCAAAGGTAATAACATCAAAGTACAGTCGAAAACTATCCACCATGCACTTATAGGGCATCAATTTCTCATCCTTCGTGTCATAATCATCATTAACTTGCTTAATCACTAACTGAGAATCACCATAGACTTGAAGATCCTTAATTTTCCATTTTATTGCCAGTTGGAGTCTTGTCAATAATGCTTCATACTCAGCTATGTTATTAGTGTATGGAAATGCTATTCAAAATGACTTGGGAATGGAATCTCCTTGAGGTGTGATGAACAAAATACCAGCTCCTGAACCATGAATTGTATAAGACCCATCAAAGTACAATTTCCATGTTGTTTGTGTTTCTATGATGAAGATTGATTCATCTAGAAAATCAGATATCAAAGGATGATTTTCCTTCACTGGTGCATCTGTGAGTTGATTAGCTATCACTTGTCCTTTTATTGCTTTTTCACTCAATGTACTCAATGTCATACTCACTTAGGATCATAACCCACATAGCTAGTCTTTCTGTCAGAGTTGCATTGTTGAGGAGATATTTCAAAGGATCAATTTTAGAAATTAGCTTTATCTTGTGATTTAGCATGTAATGTCTCAACTTCTGTGCCACAAATACAAATTATAGACATGCTCATTCAATAGGGCTATAGTTCAATTCATATCCGACTAAGGTGTGACTGATGTAATAAATTTCTTGTTCTTTTCCATCATTGTCATTCTTTGCTAACAGTGCCCGCAGTGTTGATGTAGTTGTTGTCACATATAATATCAATTGTCTTCCATCAATTGGAGGCATAAGAACTAGTGGAGTCAATAGATAATTCTTGATATGATCAAATGCTTCTTGAAATTTCTCTATCCAATTGAAGGGAATTCCTTTTCGTAACAAATGTTGAAATGGATGGATCTTGTCTACTAGTTGAGAAATGAACCTATGGATTGATTGTAATATTCCTTGTAATGTCCTTAATTGACTGATGTTTGTTGGTGGTGGCATGTCCAAGGTAGATTTTACTTAAATGGAAAGATCAACTTCTATTCCTCTGTGAGAGACAATATATCCTCAGAGTTTTCCTGATTGGACCACAAAAACACACTTCTTTGGGTTTAACCCGAGTTTATACTTTTTGAGTCATGTGAAAATCTTGTCCAAGACTGCTAGGTGACCACTTTGTTCTAGGGATTTTGAGAGAAGTTCATCAACATAATCCTCCATAAGTAGGTGCATATAATCATGAAAAATAGTAATCATGGCTCTCTAATATGTAGCTCCAACATTTTTAAGTCCAAATGGCATGAAATTCCAACAGAAAGTTCCCCAAGTGCATGTGAAAGTTGTCTTCGATTGATCTTCAGGAGCAATTCTTATCTAATTATAACTTGAGAATCCATCCATAAGTGATAGCATCTCATATCCAACAGTGAGGTCTACTATGATGTCAATGTTTGGTAAAGGAGAATCATATTTAGGACAAGCTTTGTTAAGATCTTTGAAATTTGTGCACACTCTGATTTGACCATTTGGTTTCATGATAGGAACAAGGTTTGATATTCAATTTGTATAATCAATCGAGTGGATGAATCCAACATCCAAGAGTTTCTTCAGTTCTACCTTGACCAAGAGTGCAATATGTGGATGCATTTTCCTTAGCTTTTGTTTGTATGGTTTGACATTTGGTAGCAGTGGTAGGTGATGTAGAACAAGTTCAGGATCCAATCCAGGCATATCAACATATGACCATGCAAAATTAACTTGTCTTTCTAAAAAGAATGTTGTAAACTCAAGTTTTTCCTTGGTGGTCAAAGATGCTGCCAACTGTATGATTCTAGAATTGTCTTGTGTACCAATATTCACTTCTTTTGTTTCTTCTATAAGCAATGGCGACCTCTCTCGGTCTATAGGGATACTTTCCAGTGCTCCATCCTCGGGCGCCTCAGAGAGGTTTTCACCTTCAGATATGTCCTTTATTTTTAGTTTTTCACGATCAATAGAGCCTTTTGGTTTTCACCTGAAGACTTATTATTTTTATTTTTACTTTTTTCATTTTCACTTTTGTGACTAGATGATAGGACAACCTCACCAAAGTATGTTGCATAATTTATTTCTATGGAAAATCTAATCTTATGACCCCCACTTGGTATTCCCTCATGAAGTCCCATGAAATCGACAATTGCTTCGTCGTTCTTGAATGTGTTAAACTCGGTGGTTCTTGTTGATCTCAATCTATGAGTTGTGGGTAGACAAGAGGTAAGCCATCATCGATATTGTCAAGGGTCATTGTGTAGGAATATAGGGTAAAGATAGAAGTAGATTCATCAAGTTCCCAAGAGCGGAATCAATGGTTTCCCAGAAGTGTTTGATCCACTCTTCTCTTTTCAAAGGGACCTTTGGATGAGGACTAGGTAGGTTTTGCGGGGAACCAATTGTAAACATTTGATTGAATGTTTCTTCTAGGGAAGGGTCATTAAGTTCTCCAAATAGTTTATCAAGGTTCATGAAAGAAGTGGAGGATAGGGAATCCCATTCATATTCATTGGAATTGACATCAAAATCCCAAGAGTCCTCAGATGTCTCGATCTCATTTGAAGCATCAACAACCTCACTCGAAGGTAACCCGATACCCCAGATAGTCACTTTTACTGGTAGAAACCCCAACCCTTGGTGCTTTAGTAATTTAGGAGGTTTTAAGGGTTCCAACATTCCTTATTTATTTAGGCCAAGGCCGTTGTGTCCATCATATCCTTGTTGTTTCATCATTTGGAACCCTTTTGGATACTATTCAACTAGTAATTTCTTAGTTTCAGTGTTCCTCTTCTCTGTATAACCATGTGAGAATGTGATCATCCAAAGACTCTTTAGATAGATCCCCCCATTTAGTGAAGGTGGTAGGGGGATTATGGATGACGACTTTTGGCTGCACAAGATGCGGTTTGCCATAAGACCTTGGCGATTTAGGTAATTTTCTAATGAAAAAGAGACTCTTCATGTTGTATTCTCCACATCCTCTGTCTTGAATTTGGATCTTCAGTGTGGAAGGTGTGGTGAATGGCATGGATGATTTGACAAGGGCAAATGGATCAATGTTTTTAGATGGAGTGGTAGATGAGGTGGAGGATGAGGCCTCTCGATTGATGGGCACTTGTTGTTCAACAGTTCCTTTCAGGTTTTTGTAATATTGAAAGGGATTAGGGTCGTCGAGAATAGTAATTTCAATGCCCTTAAATGGGAACTTGAGGCATTGATGGTAGGTGGATGGGATAGCCTCATGGCATGAATCCATGGGCGGCCAAGGAGGAGATTGTAGTGTAGATCCAGATTCAAGATATGAAATATTGTGTTATGTATTGCTGGACCAACTCTTATAGGGAGTGAAATTATTCCTTCAGATGAATGCTCAACATCATCATAAGCTTTAATTACAATTTTCTTGGTTTGGTCTATACAATTCTCAGAGTAATCCAATGCTTTCACCAATTTTAGTGAGCAAATGTTCAGACCTGCTCCACTGTCTATTGGGACTTGTCTGATCTTGTGTTTATTAACGCATACTTCAAGGTGTAGGGCATCATTGTGACAGAATTTTGGGCGGAGAAGTCTTGTTCAGAGAAGGCGACATGGTGCGGCATAGCTAGGTATCCAACCATGGCCTAAAATTCATTGACATCTAGATTAGCAGGTACAAATACTTCTTGAAATTCTTTATTGAGGACAACTCTATCTTGTGGTGATATGAGAAGGAGTTCCAAGATAGAAATATGTGCGGGGGTTTTTCCCAGCTGATCTAGGAGATTGTATTGGCCTTTTTGCTATGGGTTAGAAGGAGGTCCTGGAATAGTTATCTTAGTTCGATAGGTGGTAACAACACATTCTAAGCTTGGCTTGTTTATGGTAATGGTGGCAATGTGATCATCAAAGGGTCTCACATTAAGAATGATAGTGTTGTAATCATGTTTGACGATTGCATAACTGGCATTATTGTTGTTCCCTAAACTGGAGGCTTTTCCTTTGTCATGGTCTTGCAAGGGAGTTTTGAATATGGTATGATCAACATTGGTTTTTTCTTGTGAATCTCCTATCAATATGGCTTCATTCTCAATGAGATCTTGAATGATATTCTTAAGTGTCTAACATCTAGCTATTTTGTGTCCTTTTCTACGATGATATTCACAATATTCATCTTCTTTCCACCAATCGGGTTTGATCAATGAGGGTTTATAATTTTTGATGTCTAGTAGTGTGATGACATTAGATTGCAAAAGTTGTTTTAGAATTGATTCAATGGGTTCACCCAATAGTGTGTATGTTCACTTAACATGGGGAGGACCTCTGCGTTGTTGATTGTTTTGAACATCGTTCAATGTTTGGTTTTGACCTTATGTTTGGGTGTTTGCTGAATTTGATGTATTTGATGAGGAAGGACCTTGTAGATGAATGGTTGGACCTTTGGTTATCACTTTGGAATCAACAACTCCATCATTTGTGATATTCTTGTTTTGGGATCGATATTTTCTTTTGTCGTTATTGGATTTTGGAGTCTCCTTGTGTACTTTGACTAGTCCTTTCATGACAAGACCTTTTTCAATAAGGACACCTTTCTCAAGGATCTCCTCAAAAGTTGTGCAACATTTGATTTGTAGACTACTCATCATTTCTTTGTCAAGGTTCTCAACAAACATGGTGACCAATTGTTTCTCAGGAATGTGACAAGGGAACTTGCTAACCAAACCTCACCATCTCTGGTAAAACGAGGTAAGTGATTCCCCTTCTTGTTTGGTTGTGCATAATGTTACAAGGGTGACATCATTTTTAATGTTTAAGGCAAAGTGATTGATGAATTTGTCGGCTAGTTCACCCCATGTTCTAATCCTTGGAGGGAGATGTGCAAACCAATCTAGGTCTAGCCCTGTGAGGCTTCGCAGGAATAGTCTCATCAATAGGTAGGATCATATGGGACTTCCTTACACGACGTGTTAAATTCTCAAATGTGCTCTATTGGATCCCCTGTCCCCTTATACTTAGGAAAAGATGGTGTCATGAAATGAGGGGGAAAGGGTGACATGTACAAACTTCTGTCAAATGGAAAGGGGCACAATTCTTCCATGGAATAAGTCTTCTTGTTGGTCCCCAATTGTATGTTTGTCCTTTGTTGTTGGAGGGCCTGTATTTGTTGTATTAAAGTATTTGCAAGAAGTGGTGTTGTATTGGTTTGATTTGGTGTCATGGTATTGGTGTTGAGGTCATGTGTCAGATTTGGATTAGGATTGGTATTTTGGGGCATGGGACCTTGGTTACCATACTGATGTGTGTTGTTTTGTTTGGAATGAAATTGGCATTTAAGTTTGTCCCAAAAGTCATGTTTGCATTCGGTATAGCATTTTGGAATTGAGGTGTAGACCCTTGATTTGTTCCTTGGGTTTGAAAGGTTGGTCCTTGATTAGAATTTTGGTAAGATGGTGTAGGTCCTTGAAATAATGGGGTAGGTCCTTGATTAGCATTAGAATTTTGGAATGATGGAGTAAGCCCTTGATTAAGGTTTGGGAATATATGTGCTTGTAATGTAGGAGTGGGCCCTTGATTGGTATTTTGATTTGAGATCCTTTGTGGGACAATGTGAACCTTTCTAGATTTATTTGGTTGATGTTGATTTGATGAAGGTGTGCTTTGAAATTGGAATGGACCTTGGTTTGTGTTTTGAAGTGTAGGTATAGGACCTTGATTTATTTTTTGGAGTAAAGGTGTGGGACTTTGTGATATAGGACCTTGATTTGTGTTTTGAAAAAGGGGATTTGTAAAGGTCTTACCCATGGGATTTGATGAACTTCCAAATGTGAAATTTTTTCCTTGTGTAGTAGTATGGGTCACCTTGTTTCCAAATGTGGAGATGCTAGGGATGTGTGTGGTAGTGGTAATCACGTGTGTAGTTGTACCAAGTGGTATGGTTGGCATTTGTTGTGAAGAGGGCATCCCTAGTGCAAATGGATTTTGGGTATCTTCTTCTACAATGGTTGATACATCAAAACCTTGAGGGATTTTAGCACCCTTTTTAGCTAGTGCTTAGAAAAATCTCTATTAGGGTTAGCATCAATGATTTGATCAACCATGCTTAAAACCCTTGGATCTTGGTAAGCTCTTTCAATTTCTTCTGGAGACAATTTCTTGTTGAATTCCTCTAGACTTAGGTCATCCAAGGTAGGTTCTTTATGTGGCGTCTCCCTTTGAGATGTGGATTGATTTGAATTTGTTCAAAGGGTGGTATCATGAAAAGGGTCACTTGAAAAATCCATGTCTTTTATTTTGGTTCATGACCTTGTTTCAACCATGTGAGACTTGCAAGTTGAAAGGTAATGCAAGGTGTTAATGAGGCTAAACTATGTTTTTGGGATTTTTTTAATATACGGATGCAAGGTGATTATGCAAGGATATAAAACTAATGGATGCAAAGGATGCTATAGGTTGATTAAAAAATGATCAAGGATAATGATAAGGTGACTAAAATGATGCTAAGTTTGATGATAAAAGGTAATGGTGAAACTAAGGTTAAGATGAAATCAATCTATGTTTTTGTATTTTTGGGATATAAGGATGTAAAATGAAAGTGCAATTTGAGTGCAAGATTAGGGGTTGATAGGATGATAATTAAACCTATGGTCTAAGGGTATGATATGAATCTAAATGAGACTATGGTAATGCTAAGGGTATGAATTCTAAAATTTGAGACAAAGGATGACAACCAAGCTAATGTAGGTCCAAGATAACACACCCAAATGTCATTGACCTTTGTGATAATCAAGAGGATAATTTTGACAAGGTTGAGTCAAGACTAGGACACAAGCTTGAGACTCAAATTTGAAAAAGGTGATAAAGAAAAAGATTGATAAAATGAAGGATGAAGGTCAATGAAAAATTGGATAAGCAACCAAGGACTGTCCAAAAGCTTAATGGTCTTCCTATGTCTAAAATTTGAAAGGGAGTTGCAACCAAAGGTTTAAGTTTAATTTATGCAATGCAAAGGATGGGGAAAGTAACCTATAATGTGATGAAGTCCTAAATGGAAAGGTTGGGATGAACTGGTAAAGGTTTGCAAGTCTCTGGTTTACCAGTTAGGGTCATTGTAAAATGAATTGATTGAGTTTTAGACAAGGATTTGTGATTATCAGGCAATTGTGGCACTGTTTTATGCAAATGTGTTGTTTCAGATTGCAGTTGTGGTTCAAAATGATAGTTGCGGCTCTATTTTTTGCAAATGCGGCTCAGTATAACAGTTGTGGTTTTCCAGTGATCAGTTGCGACACAAAATATTAGTTGCGAGCCTATTTTTGACAATTGCGGTTCACAAAGTGTTGATTTTGCAATTTTGATGGTTTTGACTTGGTTTTTGAGTGAATTTTGATTGATTTTGATGAATTTTGATTGGAAAACATAGAATACAGTCACAAACACTTATTTTTGGTCTAGTTTTGGCAGTGAATATGTTTTGATTTCAAAATAAAACACACATAGACAACAATGCACAATTCCTATGGTTGGCAAGGAAACCACTGGTTGATATCCCCACTTGGATTTCTCGAGCCACTTAAACAAGGTGGACAACTAGAGACTTGGTGGCACTTGCTCCCCTCCACAACACTCACTTCTCGGGCTCACAAAGTCTCATTCCCCAAAGAGGAATTCCTGTCTCTAGACATGCTTAGTGAAGACATGGGGTGCCTCCAAAGGTCTGACCTCTTGCGATCAACGAGCGTATAAAAGGTTTCTTGGCCACTAACACAAATTGGTTCTTATTAAGGTCATCCATTCAAGGTGGCCATACATGTGGTAAGATTAGCTCAAGACTATGGTCAATCAAGAGGCCTCCTAGTCTCTTCCTAAGAAAGGATTTTAATGTAGCTCATAGGGCTGTTGAGGGTGGCACTTGTTGGTATGACACATCCGCACTTATTGCTAAATGACTTTCGTCAAGAAGCACTTTTCTTATATAGCAGTTTAGAAGAGCTTGGCCTTAGCTCTGTTACTGCTTGGGTTGTTCCTACCTTTTGAAGTGGGGTGGAAGGCCCTCTAAAATAAATGTACAAAATAGCAAGGAAGTACGCTATTTCTGATCTCTTAGGTCGCATGAAGCGCAAGGAGAGAGCATACACAAATGCCTTTTCCTCACAGTTGCATGGGGTTCATTTTAGTCCCAAAATCCAATGTGGGGTGTGATTATACAAATGCCAAAGGAATGCTTTTGATCCTCAAGATCACCAAATGGCCCAAGAGGAGAGCATACACACTTAATGACAGTTTGCAAACCACAAACACAAAAGACACTTGTAAATTTTAATCCCTTTGTTTATTATTTGAAGATACTTGAATTATTTTTATACCAATGACGTTTGATGCAAGTTCATTTTAATACCCATGAGTGTGAAGATGCATTTTTTTGTTCTTTTTAAATCCTAATGAATGAGATATGCAAGTTCGTTTTACCCTTATGATCCCGATGCAAGCTGTAGTTTTGGAAAGCAAACAAAATGAAATTGCTTAAATCTAAACTAATAAAGAGCTCGATTTTTCTTGTTGTTTCTAAAGAAACAATTTTTTGGGAACTCCTTAGATCCAAAGCCACAAGCTAAAAATAAATCGCTAGAACACAAAAACCCTATTCTATTCGGAAACCCAGAAAGGAAAAATGGAAAGCAAATAGAAATACCCAACAGGTAGTTGCATCATTCGAGACTGCAGATGTGTCACTGTGTTGCGTCACACCAGAACAATTGTGTCACACTTTTAAATTCAGGTTCCCACCCACAGATGCGTTGCTGTTTTTCACAAATGCATTGTATGTTTGAACTTGGATTCTCGCCTAACTGTTGTGTCACTTCCCCTAACAACTGCGTCGTTCCTTATCACTTGCATTGTTGCATGTCTCAGTTGCATCATTTTGTATGAAAAACCTGCAAAAACAAAAAGAAAGCCATATGGATCTTGCAAAATCTTGTCTTCATGTCAGGTTCACCAATGTAAGATGGGTTCAAATGAGTTAGCCTAGATAATAGTGACAACCACAACACTACTAAGCCAAAACCCAATCTAGAACAAGATAAAACGATGAAAGCATAAGGAAAATAAAAGCATCAAATTAAAACACTCCCCATGCTTGAACTTGAATCACTTCCCTTGTCTATCCTTTTTTTGCAAATATGCCTTTATATTTGTAGTTTAACTTATGCAAATACCTACAAATTGTAAGCAAGAAAGCTGGAGATAAGTGGTTGTTAAGGAAAAAATGGAGGAGAAAGGCTTCTTTTATAGACAACCATTCAAACAAATGATCAATATTGATCTTCTAGAAAGATTCCAAGATCGACGGACGAGGTTGCATGCAACATAGGAAAGGGGAGGTTACCAAACAAACGGTCAAGATTAGAAAGAGCCCAGAGGCGATCAACAACTGAGATTCGAAAATGAGATAGTGGAGGAAGAATATGGAGAAATTAAAAATTGAAAATAATCAATTCATGAGAATGAATCTCTGGACAAGTGGAGGCATAAATAATTTATTCAAATTATTTATTTGAGGAAAAGGCAAGTGGGCATTTAATTAAAATAATTTATAAAATAATTTTAATTAAATAAGAGGAAATGGGGAAAAGACATTAAATAATTAATTTAAGTTAATTATTTAATAGAGGGAAAGCATTGGAAGATAATTAAATAATTTTGACAATTATTTAACTATAGAAGAATTTAAAAGATTAGTCAATAGTTAAATAATTAATAATAACTATTTAACTATAGACGAATGACGATAAGCAAATAATTAAATAAATAATACTTTATTTAATTATTGAAGAAAAGGGGGAATTTGTGACACAATTAATTTATTTAATTGATCAAGATAAAATAAAGATTTAAGAAAGTGAATTAATTAAACAATTAATTTTTTATTTTTATTTTTGATACATAAGCTAATTAATATTATTAATAGAAAGCTGAATACACCCATCTACTAAGCAGGTAGGAGGGAAAAATAAACCATGGAGAATCAGCCCTCAGAAAAACTACTAACAATAAAAAAACCACCATGACACCAGACCAAAGCACCAAACCAACCTCCATTACAAGCCACAACAAAACATGACAACCATATCCAGACCACGCCAAACCTGAGCAAAAACTAATACATCCAAAACCACCCGAAAAAACATACCAGAACAAACTACGACTGACCAAAGTGCTAACAACAATGCCTTACAGGAATTTATTCAAAATAGCAAATTCTTCAAACTCCGCCTTCCACTCCACACTATCAACCGTCATTAGCCCGAAGAATTTTTTAAGAAAGATAATCGCCACCGCTGCAATCGACCTATGCCTCATCAACCTCGAACCTTGCAAATCTAGAAGGAAGGGATAAATTTTCACCGTGTCCTTCGAACACACCCTTTCAATGTCACAAGGACGCAAACAACCTTGTTCTTCAATCACCACCCGAAGAACATCGTCTACGTTTTCATACAAGTCCTTCCTAAACAGCTTAACCAACAACCTTTTAGCTTCCATCTTCGACTCCAAATTTTCTAGCAGTGATGCAAGAAAATGGGAATAAACATGCAAGTTATCTCGCCCATACTCCTTGCACTCAATATGGCTAGAACCCAGCACCATTTTTACCACTATGAGCACCAAAGGATCATAGTTCACCAAAATCCTTTTCAAGCACTAGTCAGTGACCTCCCTAAAGGAAGCCTGCCTTGCCGACGACCGTAGGGAGATAGGGGTATCAGCCCCAAAAAAAGCTAATCCCGTCACCGAGACCTCAATTAAAAATTTGGAACTCTTCACCATTCTCTACCCCTCACTACAGATGATTGATAGGAGAGGCAGAGTGACCCACAACCAACACCCAAATACGTAGAAACTAAATGCAAAAAGAGATATGTTTCTACCATAAATAAGCTTGGATCCCCAAGGCCGCCACCCACCACCAACCGTACTCCAACATCATGCTAGATGTCCCCTCTGAAAGGAGAGAGCTTATTTCCATTTAAAACCATCATCGTAATGCATTGGAAATGATGCCAAATCCATCTGACAACATCCTCCTAGCATGTTGACCTGACAAGCCAACTCCTCCCCACGTACTATCTTGCCAACTTGGCACCTAAAACCATCATAGATTGACATCGTGGAAACTTTGCCTAATCCCTTTGCCACCATGGAGGTTCGCCCGCCCTACCGCCCACAATTAAAAATTATTTAATTAATAGAGGAATGCGATCAAGAATAATTAAATAATTAAAATTATTTAATTATGCAGAGACGAAGACCAAGAAAAATGACGCTTGCAGACTAAGACATTTTTTAGTGTCTACACTTGTCACTTGAGCTTTTGTCCTTGAGGTAACATAGAGTTTTTTCGCTCCCTATAGACTCTTCCCATTACATATCTATACCTATAGATGGATATGGGGTCATTCAATAACCTCTCTCAATTTTGATCAAATCCATATTGTTTGACCATTTCAAGAATGGATGCATTCTTGCAAGAGCAATGTAAATGTATAAACAAACATATTTTGCATTTTGGGCATTGTGGGCACTTCTTGTTCTCTCAACCCATGCAATCTAAAAAGTTTCTTTGTAGACCTATAGGTGGATGTTGGGTTCCTCTACAATTCCCAATATCATTTTTGGTAAACTCTAAACCATTTGACTAATAAATTTGTTCTTACAAAATGTGTCATTTAAGAGTATTGTAAATGTGTCAATATACATATTTTTTTGTGCATCATGGGAGTAAACCAACTATGCCAACACATCAAGATGGGTAGGTGAATGCTCCTAGAGGCATTGGTTTATTCTTTACATCTCTTGATCTTCTAGGCTACATTGCATCAAGGCAGTCGTTTAAGGGCTAAAAGAGAGAAAAAATTCCTACCAATTATCTTAATTTGTGGTACCTAAAAATGTCTTGTTTGGGTAAAAGCACAAAGTTGTCACACTTTCAACCAACTTATCAGCACAACTAAATTTAAGTATTTCTAACTAAAAATCAATTTTGGTCAAACATATGATCTAGTAACATTCATTCTAGCTAAGTTAGATAATTTGACAACTTTTTCAACTAAAATTGTTGGCTAAAATATATGGAGCACCACTTTGAGTCCAATTTACCAAAAAAATAAAATTATTTGAATAACTCCTAATGTAAATGACATTTTAAAAAATATATAAAAAAACCCTTTTGTAGATCCATAAGTGTAGTTTTTAAAAATATATTTATTTTAATAGTTTAATTATTATTTATATTTTATTTTTTATTTTTACTAAAAGTAGGTTATCAGCACAAAATATTAGGTTCATTACCTTGCCAAGGAAAAATACTATTTTTTGATTCACGCATATTTTAATATTTATTTAAAAATATATCTTTATCAAAATTGGAAAAAAATATATCCATGCACTAAAGTTTCAAGTTATAAATACACACAAAAAATTTGAAAGAAAAAAAAAAATTTACTATAAAAAGTTTGACATCCCATGCAACTTCATTTTTCAACATTTTATCAACAACTAAATTATAGTGTTAATTTGTTAAAAAATAGTTTAAAATATTTTTTTAATTTTTTTATAAAAATACAAACATAAAATATAATAAAAAATACATATTTTACTAGTTTACATCATTTCAAAATTTAAAACATATCTCCCACTTTTTAGTTATTCAAGTTTAAAAGTTGGATCAATGTTGGTTGTTTCCTTTATAAAGTGTGACACAACTTTGTGCCTTTACCTGTTTGTACCTAGAGATGAATATAGGTCCCTATATAGTAACATATCTCAGTTTTTCTCAAATCCATACCTTTTGAACTTGCCAACAATAAATGCATTCTTACAAAATGTGTCATTTGAGAGCAATGTAAAGGTGTCAATAGCCATATTTTTTCTTCGGCACCTTGTTGAACCAAGCTAACTATGCCAATACATCAGAGTGGGTAGATGAATGCTACTAGAGGCCTCAACTCATTCCCTCTATCTCTTGATTATTCCAGGATACCTTGTATTGAGGCAACCACTAGGGACATGTTCTCCTAGGTCAATCACTAGAAATTATCCAATAGACAAGTGTCATGGAATTATTCAATATTTTTTATAGTCTTGCAATTAGCATTGATGAGAACCATGGGTTGTCTAATATTGCATGCTTCTCATTCAAGAAAGAAAAACAAGATGAACCTTTTCCTTTGGACACATATTCCATATGATTGCTTGAAAATGGTAATGATTTTGGTGATCAATCCCACATGCATGGTGACTCTATTCCATGGTGTAACATGTGATACATGTATCATATGGAATGTGTTACTAGAGATACCTTCGCAAGGAAATAAATAAATTAGAAAAAAAAACACATAAGATTTGAGTGAGTGGTGCAATATGTCTCAATACCACATGCATGGTGGCTCTATGCTATGGTGTAACATGTATTATAATGAGTGGGATTACTTATGGGATTTGAGTGAATATAAAAATTCAATTTTTTTGGTAGAAATAAACCTAGGTCTCCAAATGCTTTTATGCATAACAGTTACCTTGCTAATTTAACATAATCCTTTTTCTTTGATATGAGGACAATAGTATTATGACTAAATACGAGACTGCTAGCTACAAAAATAAGGTTCTACCCTATTTAAGTGACCATACATACTACCATGGGGTAGCTATTTTAGATTTCATGCTTGATGGATATTCATATTTGGACATATTTTGCAACCACGTATGCACTTGTGAGCTATATGAGTTTAAAAACTTTTAATTTGATCTTAAAATGCCTATTATGGCATGCATGTGAGGCTGAATTGAGTGAATAGATTTTGATTATGTATTTATGATGGTATGTTGACTAATGCATATGCTAAAGATTTGCATGTTGAAATTTTGAATTAGAGGTTTGTTTTTGTTTTTGTGCTCTCCCACGATGTATATGTGTCATGTAATTTATTTATTGTGCATTGGGAGGTTGTAATTTTGTGTTTCGTTATCATTTTCATGGGATAAAAGGGTGCATGAGGTGGTAATTTTTCATGAGATGATGATTCATATGGTCATGGTGATGATTTTTTGTCCATTTTTTTAATATTTGAAACTAGAATTTAATTAATCATTTTAGGTATATCCTCAAGTCTTATAATCATTATCTCAAATAGAAAATAGTTGATCTTACTATTTTAGGAAAATATAATATTAAAATAATTAGAATAAAGAAGAACATAAAGAATATAGAAAACACTTGCATACCATGTGTAACAAACTACTTGCCTAAGCCCTCGTTTTATAGCAAATATAAGCAAAATTGGTAATAAAAATATGTATTCACTAAACATCCATATAGGCATATAATGCTACATGTCAGTGAAACAATAATATACATATCCATACAAGAATATTATGTTACATGTAGGTAATACAAAAATACATGTACAAGAGTACCGATTAAAAAAAAATACATGTATAAGAAAGCTATATAGACATAAAACAAAGGCATAATATAATTAGTCCTCTCAGTTGGCATGGAAGAGTCGACGACCCTTTGTTTTTTTAATAGATGGAGAGGAAATTTATGTGGGTTGCTTTTGAATCTACTAACTTGAACTCCTCTCTAATTTTTTTTTGGATGTGCAC
This sequence comes from Sequoia sempervirens, assembly GCA_007258455.2. NCBI lineage: Eukaryota > Viridiplantae > Streptophyta > Pinopsida > Cupressales > Cupressaceae > Sequoia > Sequoia sempervirens. Next base: position 26,157,053 of record VDFB02270651.1, read on the forward strand.
CTAATAAAATAAAAAAGATATACACATTAATATAGAAAAAACAATTATACAATGAAATATAAGGGAATAATCACTTATCACCAACTAATAATTGGTCTCAATCATTCATTACCTTTCTTCATTCATCTAAGGGGTAGGTGCATGATTTGGAATTATGATCCCTATGACAAACATCTAGAAACAAATTAGACTACATATGAATATAATTTAATTTTACACATATAATATGGATAGGGATAAAATAAGAAATATAATATGAAACTTACTAATATGGCTCATACCCCTATCAAAGAAATTTAAGACAAAGTTGTTGTAGAAATCCCCACCTCCATTGTATCATGAATATTAGGATATTAAAGGTCTATATCATCAACTAAAAATAGAACATTATTTTACCAAAATCTATCTAACACTATTTTTACAAATATAATGATTAAAAATAGTTAAGCTTACCTTAGTGAAACTTATATGACCACTCCCACTGATAGGTCTCAATGTTGGAGGTCCAACGTCCACTTACAGTTCTTAATCAAATATGAATTTAAGATTACTATTCATATAAGGAAAAATATTTAAATGTACTATATTTACTATTTATTTACTAATTACATACATGTGTACTTGACATGGCCATTTAATCAAGAGCTTAAGGGTTGATAGATGTAGGATAAACACTCTAACCCTAAAATTTTATTACATACAATTTACATTAATTTTTAATCATCATAGATGAATATAATTAATCTTAGATTTTAAAAGGAAATATGGTAAATTGCATTTAACCTTATTCAAAATTAGTTGTCTATGTAAATGCTAAATGTTATATTAAGTAGCTCATTTGTGAAGGGTGTTGCCACAATAATGGGTTACACTTTTTGGGACATCCTAATTTTTTTTTCTTCTGAAAACACATATTTTTAGAACATATAATAATTTAAGCCTCAAAAAGGTTCCATTTAAAGGATTTTAATTGAATATGGTTTGATCAAACCCCCTTGGATAGAACCTCGTTAGTTTTTAATCCATACCTATAATGGAGTCACCTCTACACTTAGCAAAATGCTGATAGAAAACCACTTTTGATTTACCTTTTTGAGTATCAAATTAATTCATTTAAAATTTATGTTTTGTAAGTATGTAGTGCTTATTATAATCTTCCCAAAAAGTATAATTTTAAATATATTTAATTTTCAATTATTATATTTATTTTTTATTTCTTGTGAATGTAGGTTTTTCACTGAAAATCAATCTCTTTGTTCTACACATGTGGAAAAATGGTAGATTACCAAAAAAATTTCTGAAAAATATCTACGCTCTTGGTATTGATGTCCTTAATCCAACAAAAAAAATTGAATGTTGATACATACAAAAAAAGTTGTGTTATATAGTTAACCTATGTCTAAATTATAATTAGTTTAACTTCAAAACTTAATTGAGAAAAAAATATTTAATAAAACACTACGAAACCAAATGAAGGAGCTAGACATCGTAGTTACAAATCTAAATTTGAAAAAAAAAGAATTTTATCCTTCATAGAAAAAAGTTGTGTTATACAGTAAACATCACTCTTTAAAAATGGTGTTTACTATTAAAACTAGTTATAAAAGGAGATGGAAAAAGAAATGCAATTTGATTCCAATTTAAAAAATATATATATTTAGAATATACAAACAAAATTTTACAAATCACTAGTTTACATCATCTTCAAATTCCTCATGCTTTAGCAACTATAGGTGTCTGAAAGTGAAGAATTAGTTAAAAAAGTTTAGTTCAATGTCAAGTTTGGCCAAAAACCCACTATTGTGGGATCACCCTAAACACCATATCATCCAATATGGATGTGCCCTGCACTTAGCCCCATGCACATTGAGCATTGTTAGACCCCATAATTGTAGATATACTTGTAGTTTTGGAAAAGGTGAGGTGATCATTGAGACCTAGGAGCCTCACCTTCACCACCTTATGTTAAAAGTTGTTGTAGTGTAACAAGGTCTATTAAGGGATTTTATGGACTATAGAGTCTCCACCTCAACAATCTCCTTCACAATGGGAGGGATCGTGACATGTTGAATATCTAGCCTTGCAAGGGGTCTTCATGCTTGGTTCTTCTTGTGAAGATCCCTAACTTTTCCTTGTAAGTCACATATGTCAAAGTAATTTGGGATCTCATTGAGGATAAACTCACAATATATTTTTCTCAAAAAATTTGTGGAACCTCATTATCATTGCACGAAGGATTGTCAAAAACTGTCCACCACCTCTCCCAATTTTTTCCCCTTATTTCTCGGTGTTGACACCAATAGAAAAGGAATCTCTTGCAACTAGCATGTATGGGTGCATTAGTTCCCATAAATCAAACTCCTTATTTTGTACCACCATTTTGTATATCGTTAGTATGACTAATCCCATGGAATATATTTCTTTGTTTGTGTTGTATAATTTGTGGGTGATGCTAGGGTTATGTATCTCATTGTTGGATTTTAACCTTTTTCAATGGATAAATTCCTTCCATTTGGTGTTTCTCTTGTGAGCTCCTTGGCCTCCTAGTTTCTCACCTTCTTCTTTGATGGTAATTCACCTTTATTCCATAATCTTGTGATTGCATGAATTACCTTTCATTATTTGGTAGGTTTTGTCTAGGTACATGAAGTCATCATGGATGCAACTTAGAATTATGTGAACTCATTTATGATTTGTTATGAATTCCAAAAAATTCTTTCATATGTCCAACCTAAAATTAGGGATTCACTAAAACTGTCATAGGTGTTATTTTGGACTTGCCATAAGAAGTATTCTATGAAAGGGTTTGAATGTTATGTAATTGATTTCTATAAAGGAAGTATGAATATACATTTTCACATTTTCTATACATAGATCAATTCTATAGACACATTAGAGAATGTTCTGTTTGGATCCATCTCCATTGCTTCAAAAGGATATTTCTTGTATTTTGGTCGAGGATTGTTTGTTGTGTCTACTATAATGGTTGTTTCAATCACCATGACTATCTTTCCTTGTATTTTTTTACAATTCGATTCCTTTTCTATGAAATTCTCTTCTCTTATGTTGCAACAGATCTCCTCATAATTTAATCAAGTAATTTTGGATTAGATTGCATAAGATTTATAGATTTTTAGCGAGGATTATGCATTTATTACACTTACCTACCCATTATGTTCATTCCATTCTTTATGTTAGAGTATCCTTTATGCAACATAACTTTATGACTATAGTATAGTATGTTACAAGATATGCTAATTTCACTTATGGGTTTTCTTCCTTATGTCTTGTCGTAGTAGTGCTTTAGTCATGTACCATTCAAATAACCTTTTAATGGTTTATTTTATAATATTTTTAGTTTAAAAATCCAAAAATAGTTATTTTTAAAATTTTATATGGTCCCAAACATAACATATTTGTTTTTCCTTATTTCTTGATTTTTCTATCATGCAAAAGAATTGTATCCACTATTTCAATAAATTTCTACTATAAATTTATATCATGCCACACTTTATATTATTTCTATAAGCATTGAAATTGGAAAAATAAGAAATAATAAAGACTCAAAAACACAAAATGAAATTCTGGACATGGGGCTTTGCAAGTCATGGCATTTTTGCACGGGTGCATGTGTCTTCACAATGGTCATAGGCCATTAAGGGTTTGGAATTATTGAACTCTTTTATTTTGACCTTGCCTTGTTATGATTCCTTTTTCTACCACTTTTCTATGTTTATTTTGTTCATGTGAATGGTTTCAATCCTTTGCTTGCATTCTTCAAATTTATCATTATTCATATAGTTTTACTCCCCTTGTCATCCTTCGAGAGAGAGGAGAGTACTAGGTTATAATGGAATCATATGTACTAGTGAATGGAGATTTGTCTAATGGGATTGGAATGCCCTCAGATGAAATTGTTGCAATAATTAACAATGATGGTAGGGAAAAGTGTTCATTCAAAGACATTGTGGTGGGTGTCGAACACATCCCTACCCTAGAATCTGCAAAAAATTTCAAGGTATGTGTTGGTAAAAAAAAATTGTCTTTATGAAAATTAGTTTATTTTTAACTCCATTTTCCTGATTGATAAAAAAAAATGCTACCAACAGTTGGAGAGATCACCATTTCATTGGTGATTTTCCTCTACATTTGAAAGGGGCATCTCCCTCGTATGATTTAATTGGTTTTTGGGTATTCTTTTAACCGGAAAGTAGGAAAGGAAAAGCTAACATTCATGCATAACCATGAAACAAATGCAATAGTAGATTCAGAATAAAGAGAACAAAGAAAAATGACACACAGATCATTAATTTGTAATCATTAATAGTTGAATTCATGGATGTAATGTTTATTTGTTTGCTTGTATAGGAAGAGGTGTTGAATTAGTGGAATTGAGGAGATTTTGATTATGGTTTAATTGGGAGTCTTTTATGCAAGTGGTCAATGGTAGTCTTCCAAAGGATTAGGGGAGTATCTTATTGGTTGGATTTTATGATGGTTTCTTTTTGAAGTGGTCGGTAATGTACTTGTGATGTGTGCAAGAGGTTCTACGCCATGCACTACTCATTCATTATTATGGTTATGATTGTGAGCAAGATGGTCCATGCCTTGTTGTGTGTGTGTGTTTCTTGTGGTTTCATTTAGTGTGCAAGATGGCTTTACCCTACTTGTTGTATTGGGTCTCTAGTTGCATGTAGGGGGAGTGGCTCTTAATGGGGACCGAAACCCAAAGTGGTGCCCAGGGTAACCCATTTAAGAGTTCCTTAATCCAATGATAACCTAATTAATGAATTAGGGGGTTGGGTAGATTTCACATTAATCAAGATAATTATATGCCTTACCTAGGCTTGTAGTGCTCATTTAAGCTAAGGATGGGTTGAGAAGGCTTGGTTTGAAAGATCAACTTCCTTGTCTTCATGAAAAGAAAGTTGGTTCTGCATGTGTCACCCTATGGGGCCAACGTCTAGTGAGAGATTGCCAAGGTAACCATAGATGGGGGCCGGTGTCTAGTGAGAGATCGCTAGGGTAACCCATGCTAGGACCATTTGATGACACTCTCCCTATTGCAATCTAGCATTCCCTAGTCTTGTGTTCCCCTACTGTTGTGTGCGTGCCTCTAGAAGTTGTGTCTCTATTGCATTTGATGTTAAGGTTGTTGCAATGTTGTGTTGGAGTCATGTTTATCCTTCTGTCTTCTTGACTGTTTACTTGTAGTGGGACCTTATGTTATCTCCTAGCACAATGGGTGGACCTTAGGGTTCCACATGGTTGGGAGGTTTGTGCTTTTTCCTCGATTGGGTTTCCCTTGCCATTGTTCGTGTGCATGAAGTAGGAACCTCGTGTAACAGATTCCAGTTCGTGTTCCAGTTCAGGGAGACAGTTTCTTTGTATTTGTATTGGACTTGTATATCAAATGTATCATGTACTATAATATTGATGTATACTTCCCAATTGTATTCAGGGAAGCATTATTGTAAATAATGTAATTCTGTAACAGTTTATGATGTATTCTCATGTAATGTAATTTTTTTATACATTTGTTAGTTATTTATATATGATCTTTAATGATTATTTATTCGATGGCATGTTATGGAAATGTATGTTGTTAAATCATTTAACGTGATGGATTAAAATCTACTTGTGCAGTAGGTTAGTTAATGATATAATTCTTGCTCCTGTTTATTGATTATGTTAGTAGCGTAGTCATGGAAACTTAGAGGACTTAGGATTATATATTTTTTTTAATTGTTCCATTGTTTAGTCATGTTTAGTGTTGTTCTCTGGGGTTCCTTGACAGGGTGTTACATCATCAACCAATTCATACCCATCCTTCTCCATCAGAGCACTAAATTGTAAAACTAGCCTATCTGAAAAAATGAGTGTTAGGCAAGGAGGGTAGAACATCATGAGGGTAAGAATTCAAATATTTTTCATCTTGATCATCCCCAAATGACACAATGGCCTCCACGATTCCATCCTTTTCATGTTCACACATCACTAATCTAACCCGATTTCTACAAATCAAAACTAGAACATTATTTCTTGGATACATATGATTTGCACGTACAAAATTCATAATTAATGTTTTGCAAAAATTTACACCTCCAAAAACAAATGAATTGGATAGACTTATTTGTCTTTTTCAATCCTTCTAATCTTCATTATTTGTGGCATTATTAAGAGCCACTACAAGCAAATGCTAAGAAGGTGGAACCTTCTTTGGTTCACGCACCTCTTCCACAAGCAATGTTGACTAATGCATCAAGTGCTACTGATATCTTAAGGATATGGGAGAAATATGTGTCGTCCTATAATTCAAATTAGTTGTCTACATTTCCACATTTACATGTATGTCCAATGACATTGTGTTATCGTTGCTGCCAAAAGGCGTGGTTCATTTCTGCCTAATTTAGTGTATTTTCAAAGGCTTGAAAGTGCATCAATAATTAGAGGGTGTGTCAGATTTATCAATAATTAGAGGGTGTGTATCTGTACTCTACCACCCTATAGTAAAAGTTGCAAGCACACGATGCCTTTGGATTCTTTCGGAAGCTATTTTTTAACAGAGTTTGAAATTTCCCTCTACGCCTAGATGTCATTAGATTGTACATTAAGTGTACCAAGATATTTTATAGATGTTACCAAACTATTCCATCTCAAAGTAGCACAAAGGTTTTGGGACCCAAATTCTTCAACACCAACTGTAATTCATCTTGCGAAGAAGAGTGTACTACAACCTCCCAAGGGATTTGATTTTGCATGTGCACCATACACATATCCTTCTAACCTAACTACTCTCCCAACAATCTTGCATGTTGATATACACACAATGGATGAAGTTCATCAACATAATCGATAGTTCTAAATCTATTAATCTATCATGAATGAAAATCTTCTTTAGTGTAAAAGGTCTTCTCTTCAGTGGTACCCATCCAATGATCTGACTTGTCATCGTTACACCATCTTCTACACAAAGATTATATGTCCCCAGTGGAATTTTGACTTTCTAGGTGGTTGTGAGAACCACTTTGGATGCCACTCCTGCTTCCACAACCAACAAGATGCTAATGAAACTATATGAAACTTCTAACTTTATTTTTGCTCTTAAAATTTAATTTCAGGTTATTAGACTCCATCAAGGTTATCATAACCTCATCAAATTTCAACACAGGATCAAAACTTAGATTTTCAAATAAAAATATGATTTTGAGGGGCTTAATAATATTTAAAGTCAAAAATTAACTTTGAAACTTGGCAACCATGACACTACGTGAAAGATGAAATTTTTTATATCTCTTGTTCAAAAAATCATTTTTGCATGAAATTTTGATCGGATGATAACCTATTTGGAGGATAACCCATCTTTATTTTTGTTCTAGGCTATTCAAAATTCAAAAATTAACATTTTCATAAATTGCTTGCCAAAAACTTAAAAATTTCAAAATCTCCCAAATGGAAAGGAATTTCTACACAAAAATTAACCACATGAGGCAAAATTAAGTTAGAACTGACCCTACCAAAGGATTTTACATCAACTATTATGGATTTTCAAAATTAATTATTTTTGTGATTTTGATGAGTTAAACTACTCAGAGTGTATTGGGACCTATTTTGAAAAAGGTTTGGGAAGTTTGTTTTGGAAGAGCTTATTGAAATGAAGGTTTGAAATTATGACCAATAGGGTATGGTGAGTTAGGAAAGTTAAAATTTGGCCGAGTTTAAAAACGTGGACAACAATATGCGATGGTGAGGAGTTTTGACCCAGGAAGTCAAAGGTGGAAATGGTAAGTCCCCTCCTCCGTGCTCAAATAAATTGTTCCTCACCCCTAATTTGGACATGAAAGAGGCCATTGCAAAATAATAAAATAGGCTTAGCAAGGTTTTTGTTTTCTTTGCAACCATATACTATAACATAATTTTGACAAGGAAATTCTTAGATGAATGGCTACTCAATGCTTGGCGTAGAAAATTTGGCATTCAAAAAACATTTTGTAGGATGCTACAAAGAGCATTGTTTATTATATTCTTCAAAGATCATGATATGCAAAACAAAATCCTTGAAAATAAATTTTGGAATGTAGGAAGCTCTATTTTCAAAGTGGTAGCTTGGTCACCAAATACCCTAAATAATGAAATACTTGCTTTGTCCTACCCAAGATGGGTGATGGTAAAGGATATACCACCTCGATTGTGAGCATTTTTACCCTAACTAATTAACCCGATTGGAAAAATAATGGGATTAGATGAAACTAACACGACCCTAATGAGAATGGATGCAAGGCTTCTAGTTTCTTTAGATTTGGGTGTAGATATTCTGAAAGAAATTATAGTTAAATCAAATAGGAAATTGACCCCCATTAAAATAGATGTCTTAGGTGGGTTAAATTTATTCTTCCTTTGTAAAAAAGAAGGGCATGTTAGGAGGAACCGCCCCATCCTAAAAAGGAAAATTACTAAGAATAATAAAAGACCTTCAAACCCAAAGAGGGTGGGGGTGTTTCAAATGTAAATAATGTTGTTAACTAAGCTTCAATGGTTGAACTAAATGATAATTGAAAAAACCCTAACTTTGATAATATTAAGAATAAAAATGTAAGTGTCTCAAGGGATTATGGTACCAACCTCAAACAACCTCAAATAGATGTCTTAGGAGATCTCACTAGCTCAATTAAAAAACTCCACACTACAAGCTCACGCTTTGTAAACCCTATTTGTGACTCAAAGTCACCCAACATAATAGCAACACATGGGAGCAATGGTCACCTAGGTCATAAGAAAAATGTCCAAGAATTGGTGTTAGATAAAATTAAATAAAGGATTTTGGAAAATAAGAAAAAAAGTGATCCAAAGCAGGTAGTCAGGCTTGATGAAGGTAGTATGGATATGAGAATCCAAGGCCTTAAATCCAATTGCAATAAAGAATTAAGTTGTGGAGTTGGTGGGGTAAGAGATGTCCAGAAGTTCCCTTATCGAGAATGAAAAGAATCCTCCTCGGGTAGGAAAATAGAGCTCTCAACCAAAAAAGGAGAATCCCCCTCAAGTTTAATCAAGAAGACAATTGAGGACTCAAACCAAGAGTGTTAAAAATAAGGTAACCAAAAAAGGTCAGAAGTTGGCTTTAGTAGCATTCCCAATAAATCAAGGTTTGAAGTAGTCTCTAACTCGAATTTCTTCAACCCTTATGATAGCACTAGACATGAGGATTCTCATGTTCTAGATGTAGATTTATACAAAGTTACACTAAATAACTTGTTGTGTAAGAATAATAATGGCACTTTCATAGATTCGACCTCGGAAAATAAATTCATGTCCATCCCCTTTGATAGCCTTTTAGAACAGTTAAAAAGGATTATGAGAAGTAAGCCTCCTCTCCACAATCTTAAGAATGATCCAAAAGGAATTGATAAATCCTCTAATTCTTTGGATAAACCGAATAAAGATGTTAAGAGAAAGAGGCAATATAGGAAGCAAGAAAGGGGTCCCTACTATAAAAGCTACAATAAGATTAAAGAAGATAACTTACCTAAATATCTCAATAGCTTTTAGAATAGCTTAGATGAGCCTCGAAACAAGGAAGATGATGCTTCTTAACTACATACGTTGGAATATCAATGGGTTATAATCCCCTAATAGAAAATGCATAATAAGAAGGTATTTAAATCTTGAGAAAAGCAAAAATGTAGTCCTCTTACAAGAAGTAAAAGCTACAAAATTTACATTGGAAAGAAACCTCAAATTTTTATGGAAAGATGCTACCCAATTTTATACCAACCATGATAGGGGCAAGAGTGGTGTGGCTATTCTTCTAGCCAATTGGCGGGCTAAATATGTATCTAAATTTGGAATTTCACCTTACAACAAGGCAATATGGGTTGTCATAGAGAAAGTTATAAGTTTGGAATCTGCTCTACATACGGTTCCAATGATTATAGGGAAAGAATTAACATGCGGAAATGATTCTATGAGCTACCTAATATTCCTTAGCTTATAGGGAGGGACTTAAACATGATAGAAAATATCCAAGACAAAATTGGGGGGTTGGAGTTAGAATGGAAAAGTAAAGAGAAGCACAACTCAACTTAGAATGCTTATGGGATGGTGGCAGTCTAATATCTAAAGGAGAAATTAGAATTCTTATGGGATGGTGATAGTCTAATCTCTAACCCTGAAGAAATTCTAAATTAGTTCAACCTCTTCTATAAAAATATTTTTGCTTTAGAAGGCCAAGGTGACCACTCCCTTAAAGCTAGAGACTTATGTAAAAAATTGATCCCTAATTTAATTTTAGTGGATATGGTTATCAATTTGAGAAAATAATAACTAAAGAAGAAATTTAACTCACAATTCAAACCTGGAATAATGATAAATCTCTAGGACCTAATGGACTACCTATTGAATTTTATAAAAAAAATCTAAACTGGATATCTAAAGATTTATTTCTTGTATACAATGAAGTGATTTCTAAAGGATCCCTTTGTAAAGTACTAAACAAAGGTATAATAAAATCAATTCAAAAAGATAGGGACAAAACCTTGATTAAAAATTGGAGGCCAATAACTCTCCTCAATGTGTCTTATAAGATTTTTGCAAAAATATTAGCCTTAAGATTGAGATAGATTCTCCCATTAATTATCCAATATACTTAAACTGGCTTCATTAAAGGGAGGTATATCCTTGACAACCTTCTCACAAGTTGGGAAGCAATGGATTGGGTTAGGTCCATAAATCAAAACATTGGCATGCTTCTCTTGGATTTTGAAAAGGCTTATGACATAATTGAATGACCCTTCATGTTGGAGGCTCTTGAGGCCTTTGGGTTTCCTAAGGAATTTTGTAAAATGGTAGACACTTTACTACAATATGCTAATGATCAGATTAATGTGAACATGAACTTTTCCCAACCCATTGCTCTCCAAAGGTCGATGAGGCAATAATTCCCTCTAGCCCCAACACTATTTGTGATTGCATTCAAAGCTATATACTACATCCTTATGGATGACTTGAGTGGCCCCAAAGTTAAATGATTAAAACTACCTAATAATCAAAAGTTAATTAACATACACTTTGTAGATGATACTTCACTATTTATAGATTTAGATAAAGAAAATATAGACTGCTTAATGCATTAGTTGAATCTCTTATGTGAGACCTCTAGAGCTAAGGTTTCTAAAAGAAAGTCAATAATGTTGAGTTTGAATGGCACCCCACCAGATTGGTTTGCTAGATATGAAATTCAATGGGGGTCTAAATAATCAAGTAAGATACCTGGGTATCCCATTTACAATTAACCCCAACCTAAAAGAAATTTGGAATTGGACCAAAGCTAAAATTGAAAAGAAAATTGATAGCTGGAATAAACTCTACTTATCTCTAGCAAGGAGAATCCAAGTTTGCCAAAAGATTCTCTCATTGTATACAATATACTATTCCTTAGTTTGGTTGTTCAATAGCTATCAATTAGAAGATATTCAAAAGAAAATAAGGAAATATCTATGGTCATATGGGAAGGGTACAAAGAAGAAGCATTCTGTCAATTGGGATTGGTGCAACAGGAGTAAAGATTTGGGTGGAAGGATCTAAAAAACAAGGTATTGCAATTGTAGTGAAATGTAGATCATAAATGCGTTGGAAGGGAAGAAACATAGAAAGTTCTTATAAAAAATAACATCCTAAAATCAATACCAAAAAAGGAAAAAAAATGGAGAAATATTCCATTTAGTGACTACTTAATAGGTATGTGTCATGTCCTACCAAATGGTTCCAATATTTTCAAAACTATTTGGAAGGCATGAGGAGCCTAATAATGAAAAATGATAACAAGCTATGTCCTAATATATCGATTTGGTGGAATTTAATTCATAAAAATAAGCCCCTAGCCTTACTACAAGGTTGTTCAACTAAAGCTTGGACTAAGAAAGGCATTATTGTTTTTAAAGACACTATTTGTGATGGATCTCTTAAGCCATGGACCACTTTAAGTAATAAGTATGATCTCCCCCATACCCAATGGAGAACATACTTGTTATTAAGAGAGTCCTGTAAAGGATTACTATTTGTAAAAAATAATGTAGGCTATTGTACTATTAATTGCTATGCAAAACTAACCAATTACAAATGGAAAGATGACACATATTTCTTTAAGATGAATTCAAAAAAATTGTATAACCTTATGTGTAACTCAAAAGCTATTATAGATTATACTAATATATGTTGGAATAACAATGCCACTCAAATAAACTAGAATAAAATCTTTAAATGGATTTGGAATGGGGTCTTAGAACCGAAAAAGGAATGCTTTCAATGGCTATTACTCTTAAAAAAATGTCATGGTCTTCTTATAATGTAAGTACAGATTTGTGTGGCTTATGTAGAAAGACTAATATTATTGATCATATTTTTTTGAGTGTTTCTTTGCTAAAGAGATATGGCTAATGTTTTGTGTTGATTTATGTGAATGGGGAAACCTACAGAAGATTAAAAAATATAAAATTATTGTTGGTAAAATTGAAGGAATGGAATAATGATTCTAATTTATTTTTTCTTATTCTATCTACTGATTCTTTGGATGTTTTGAAAATCTAGGAATGAGGAAAAATTCAAGGTAGGGTGAGGGTACTTACTGAGTCAAATAGAAGGCTCATTTTTCACAATCTCTTTGTGTAGGTTACTATGGCATTGGAGGTGTCCAAAGATAAACTTAAAAAGATGGCCAAGGGAAAAGTGGTAGATAAAGAAGGATGAAGTAAAGTATGTAAGGGCCTAGCATCACAACATAGAAGGTAACCTATCATTCATGGAGTTTCAAAACAATTACAACAAGAAATACAAAGTGAAAGCAAACAAAAAGATCAGAGGCCCTAGATTCCATGAGAACCATGATGAAGATGAAACTTTGAAGTAATCAGATCTAATTTATAAATGTCCAAAATAGACCCCTCTTAAGATTCTATGATTTTGACAAATACATCGAGAGCTGCAATTTATAGATGGTGTATATAGATAATGTTGTTCCTTTAACTCTTTTTTACTTGTAATCAATACTATACTATATTTTATATCGGATGCAATATCAAAACTTGATCTAACAAATCTGTTAATTAGGCATAATATTGATATAAAAATGTAATAGTCTCTTTTTTATATTTATAAACCATATTTAATTCAAAAATGAAAATCAAATCTAAATTCTATTTTATCGATCTCATTGCAAATATCAAAATAAATGATGTTTTATCTTTGGATGTGGATGTTGAATCTCAGTAGCATAACACTATGATTGATGATTGATTGATTTATGATTTTGAAAAAGTTTAATTACATAAGATGTGAGATATGAAAATGATGAGGAAAAGACTATATTTATAGGATTTCCAAGGAAAAATAAAATGGAAGATGAGGATAAGAATAAATACTTTAGTTAACTGAACTAACTATGGAGTCAACTCAACTAATAAATAAAAAATTTCCATTTCGATTCATGAAGACATAATATTGAATTATTTGATTTAACTAATGGATAATTGTGCACATCAAGTTTCCATTTAGAGATTGAGTTGACTAAAGAATGAAGATGAGGTTTCTAAAGTGAAGAAGAGTTAACGTGTGAGAGAAGATTGAGTTTCCAAATGAAGACTAAATTAACTGATTAGTGATGATGGAGCTGACTAAAGAGATGAAAATGGGAATTATTTAAAAAAATGGAAATTGAATCACATTTAATTAAATAATAAGATTATTTAATTAAATGGATAAATGGGAGTTTAATTAATAAATGATTTTTGATGTGATAAATGGATAATAAATAATAAATAAATGATATTTGATAATGAACGATTGGTAATTAATTAGGTGATCAATGAAAATTATTAAATGATTATTAACTAGTTAGGTGATAAATGATAAATAGATGCAATTAACAATGATATGATGACCCTTTTTTAGGATACAACTTAGAAATAAAAGTATTTGGAAACTTAAAATTTCTTTCTCATCAACAAGATCTTCATTAAACTAATAATTATTATAAGGGATGGCATTGGGTAGGAGTGGGAGCGGAGGGAAAATTTTGAATGCTGAGGAAGGCGGTAGCAAGGAGGGCGACAGAGCTGGAGGGGTCATTGCTCTTCAAGAGGTGGATTTTTTGCTGGTCAAAGTTTCTCAAGGGGTCGTCTTTCTCTGCATGCTTAGAGCTTCCCATGCTTTCCTCTATTCGGGGCTTGTTCTTGGAGTCCCTTTGTTACGTTTCCCCTGTTGGGTTTTCTCGTGTTTTTTTATGCTTTTTTGGTGCTTTGCTAGGTGGGAGCTTTGCTTTGGGTGGTGGTTTCCTATGTGCTTGTTTGTTTCCGGGAGTGATTTTGAGTGTTGGCTCGCCTTGGTTTCCTGGCTTCAAGCTTCTTGTATGGTGCTGGGAGTGGTGTTTGGTGTTCCTATTGAGGGTTTGTCTGTGGAGAGGTTCGGTAATTAATTCCCAAACCTTGACTAGCATGTAGGGTCGGATGTTGGTTTTTCTAGTCATGCCTTCTCTCTTCTCTTTTTGTTTGCAGGTTTTCCAATCTCTCTCTTGCTCTTTGTGGGTTATAGTGCCTCTGTTTGGGTGCTTTCTTTGGTCCAGGTGGAGGTCTTTGGTTTGCCTTTGGTGGAGTCATTTGTGGATAGTTATTGGAATGTTTTAGACCTTGACTGGCATGTAGGGCTGGAAGTTTCTCTTCATAGTCTTTCTTGCTACCCACTCTCTCTATTGGGGGGCGTTCCTCATCTTGACCTGCTTCTTTTGGGTCCCTTTGGCTCTTTTTTAGTGCCTATTGTTTTGTTGGGAAGTGTGGTTGCTCTTCTCTAGGTCTTGCTTTGTTGCAGTGATGTTTCTCTTTTTAGATCCTATGGGGAGTGTTTCTCTTGGTGATGGGTGCTTGGGGTAGCCTTGGTGGAGTGGTGCTCAACCCTCCTCTTTTTACTAGTTTTGCTTCTTGGAAGGTTGTTGTGGTTGGTTGATGTGGCTACTGCCATGATTCAGCTGGGTGGTTTTCTCTTAGACTGCCAGTCTTTTTTGTTGAGCTTTGTGCTCTCCCCCATTTGGGTCCTAAATTTCATTTTCTAGGATGGGGATGTGATTATTTTGACTCTTGTGCTCCTTCAAATGTTCTGGCTTTTGGCTCAGATGTATCTTCTATTGTGGCTGCTGGTTGAGGAGTGCTCTACTTTTTCGTCTTTGCTCCAATTTACTGATATGCTAAAGGATGCTATGTTTTCCTTTACTATAGGTTTTTCTTCTCTTTAGTTTTTTCAACTATGGTCTTCTTTGGAGGTGGAGACCACTCCTTTAGAGGTGGATCCCTCTTCTATTAAGGTGGAGAGGTGTTCTATGGATCGGGTGGGAAGTTCTATTTTTTGTGGCCTCGGGACTCATTTTATCCTCTCCTATAGAGGGGAGACCCTTCCTATTGAGGTGGAGGTCAGGTTGGTGTTATGGGTTGACTAGTGTTGTGTGTTTGTTGGGGCTCTTCAGTGTTTTACTTGGATTCCCTCCTATTGAGGTGGGGAGTTTGTTTCGTTGGTTGGTGCTGATAAGTGTTGTGCTACAGTCTGTTTGATACAGGCTGATAGTTACCTGGCCGTCCTAGGTAGTTCTTGGGTTCAATTTCCCTTGTAATTTTTGATTGTTTTGGGTTTAAGGATCCTGTTAAAACCTTTTCTATTTTGTGCAGATTTGAGTATTCATGCTGTTTATTTTATAATCTGCTTTTGGTTCGTTGTTGGGTGTCTTTGTTCTATTCTTTTGCTACTTGTTCTTTTTGTGTGGGATTCGAGTCCCCATCAAAACCTACTTGTTAATGGTTTCAAGTCCATTCAAAACCTGCTTGTTAATGGTTTTAGGTCCATTCAAAACCTATTGTAAATGGTTTTAGGTCCATTCAAAACCTACTTTTCCCCCTTAATCAAAACAATGACATGATGATGATCAGGGTTAGGTGGAATAATTTAGTTATCTATATTTTTCCCCTCCTTGAAGTAATGTTTAAAGTAACATTGTTTCAAAGAAAAAAAGTAGCCAAGAAGAAAAATTAGAAGAGATGAAGAAGATGATGATATGACCCAGTCAGGTGAGAAATGACAATTAGAAAAGATAAGATGATTGATATGATTGATGCCCCTCAAGAGATTACATGTGTATTAACTGCATGAGTGATCACTCGAAAGAAGAAAAGAAGAATAAAATATTAAATGAAAGATGGAAAATTATGGATGAAAAAGATTAAAATATGGATACAAGAAAAAATATTATGAATATAGTGATGATGATGTGTTATGTTGACTTTGAGATTAGAAACGTTTATTTAATATAGCAATGGATGTTATGCACTAGGGTATATAAGACCAAGGTGACAATGTATCCGATGTATAGACTGACTCTCAAGAAAAAAAACAATATACAATATGATTCCCAAACACTCACAAGGTGTATGATGCTCTTGGTGGATTTGTGATGAGACAATCATCAAACACCACAAAAAATACCTTGCCCCAATTTATGTCATATCAATGCGCACCATGATATGAAATAATTGTGGTGACCTTGAGTAGGTTCATAGTATGGGTCAATAGGTAAATTGTTGCAGAGCATCTACTGAATTCAATGGTACTAAAGATCCAAACCACAAACTTGAGAAGATCATTGAACATTCACCAAAAATTTGACTTCTTTGCAACTTGATTCCACTTGGCTAAAAGACATCAAATCATCAAATTAGGATTCTAAACTCTTACTAGACCCTGAAACACCTTCAACATCATCATTTAGATAGGTTCAACCCAAAAACATTCACTTACAACACTATTTCATCAATTTCTCCATTGTTTGTACTAGATGACCAAATTGGCTTGTAGTAGTCCATATTGATGAAATCAGGTATATCTCCTAAACCTGATTGAATCTCCACAAAATAATTACATTTCCAAGAACCCATTTTGGCCTTATTAAACATACTTCAAAATGAGGCATAGTTGTTTTGGAAAGATTAACCAAAAAATTGACTGCACCGCTGCTACAAGCACCAAATAGGCCTATTTTCCAAAGCACTTGTCACCTAATTCACTCCTCAATCCGAAATAACAATAAGCAGTATTTCAAAAAGTTCTAAAAATTCAAAATCAATAACTTTGAGAGATTGAAAGACTCAAAGATTCACCAATATATCAAACCCTCACCCTAGGCCATTTTCAACTGCTTCAAATAGGCTAGAATATGTCTGCAAAAACTATAGGAACTATCTCCAAACCTTTACAAATACTATTTCACCATAACCTTGCTCTTAGCCATCAACTTTCATGGGAAAACTTAGAAAATTCTATGAGGCAGCAACCACAAATTTGTATCTTTGCTTCCCCTGCATCTGCAATCAGGAACACAATAAAAATTAACCTACTCTAACCCATTCCATTGACTTACCAAGCTTCCATCGATGGAATGGTTGTTAAACCTTACCCTAGACTCTCAAACCCCTAATTTAAGGGTTACAAATAGTTTACTATAAAGTGAATCAAACAAACCTTTAACTCAATTAAATCCCTCCAAACCAAATTAGATTGAAAGCCAATTCAATTTTCTATCTAAAACAATGAAAATTAAGGCCTGATGTTTCTATACAGACTGTACAAAGCTAATAAACAACAGGAAAACACTGTATTTAGCAGATAGAGTATTTTTATTCCCAAAATTGGTTTCAAGATACAATGTATAATCCTTTGCTCACTTTTACAATGCTTTATAAAGATGTTTCCAACAGTTAGACTAACTTCCCTTTCAACTTCTCGCCAACCAACAACCTTTCCTATCAAATGACTCTTCATCTTCCTTCATAATCTTGCACATTTTTGCAATTTTTCATTTTTCATCTTTTGCAACAAAAAATTTTTTTTTGCAAATTAACTTCCTTAACCTCCTAGAGACCTAATAGAGACTCAAATACACTTGAATGGGTCCACACATGGGCATTTTACAAGTATTACATGATAAAATTCAAATTTTCACAATTTTGACTATTGGAGGCATACAATGCACAAGGTGCTCCTGCACCATAAATAAAGAAATATCAAAAGATAAAAAAGATAAACCAAAGAAAAAGACAAGCAACTGATCAATAAACACACAACAATATTATCTTTTTCCAAGGTTCAAGAAGGACTGAAGGTTGGATTTGGATCATGTTTGGTTTTTGGAAAGAAACATCTTGTATAGGAAAAATGTCTAGTTTCGAGAAGGCAACATCCTATATAAGATAAGCTATGGACTAAAAGGAATTATTCACAATGACAAAGGATTATTTTGACTACATGTTATCTAGGTTGATGTTGATCTCTAATGTTTTACATTGAAAGTGCATGTTTTAATTTTTTTGGTTTGATGGTTTGAAGCACATGTCTATGTTTGGATGCTTTCTTGTGTTTATTGATGGGGTGGTATGTTATGGATGGTATATACTATAAGGACCATGACAAATGCACATTAATAAAATATACACACAAGTAAGCAATCATACACAAGGATACAAAGACAAACATGATCTTGCCCCTAGTATAATTTAAAACCAACTGATTGATTGATTATGATGATGATAACATTGTTGATATGGGAAGGAAGCATCCTAAAAACAACGTGAGGAGTGGGAAAGACATATCTCGATGATGATAATGTGAAGTTGGAAAAAAACCAAGGAATATTTTGGATGACACACTAGATTGCATAGGAAGTTTGTATGGATTAGAATTGTTGCATTTGGATGGACTTGTTGATGTAGAGCAAGGAGGAAAACCTTCCAATAATCACAAATTAAAAAAATTCAACCAATATTCAATCAAAAAACCCTCAAATCACTGTCCTACTCACCATTCATCTTCATTTCCTTATAATACTCCAAACAGAGAAAATTGTGCATATATTTTCAAAGGAAACTCAAACCCACATGAGGATTGGTATTCTAGACACCCATTAAGGTATATTTCAACATATCCAAATTGTGCATATGGTTGTTTCAGACTTTCACCTTCAAAATAGGACTGATACACTATCCCCTTAAGCCAAATAAGCCTCTTTTCCAAAGCAACCTTGTGAAGTTCTTCACCCAGACCCCAAAACTCAACTCCAACACTCTCAACAGGTCTCCAATGGATTGAAACAAAAAATTTTGGCCAAAGAAACACTCACTCATTCATCAAACCCCAAAACCCTTACTTTAGGCCATTTCATGCTTGTATAATGAGGGTTTAATGGAACTATGCATTCCAAACTCTCTCACTTGCCACTACCTCAAACACATCAAAATATATCTGCACATGCTTAATAAGTCATCTACCAACCTTAACCAATGCAATTTCATCCAACTACAACTTCTAGCCATCCATTTTTAAGCCAAAACTCATAAAACATCAACTAGTGCATCACTACAAACCCTTCCATCCACCTTCCTTGCTCATGCCAACTACTCTAACATCTAAAAATATCCTACTGCACCCATTCCACCAAGTTACAAGAAAATATAATGGTGGAATGGGTGTTTAAATCATTTTTGATGCCTTCAAACCCTCAAACAAGGTATCACAGACCTGCCTACAGTAAAATGATTGTAAAAACCTTAAATCTTTAAATCTTTATGAAATTCAATCAAGTAAAAACCAAAATGATGCTACTTCAATCCTCCATTGAATGAAATAGATTTTAGACCAATATCACACAATACGGACCTGTACAGATCCCAGGAGCAACAAATTATCAGAAAATACACACAAATTTCAATGAAAATTAGGAAATTTTATTGTTTCAATCTTTACATACACCTCTCCAACCCTTTGTCGAGCCTTCTTCAGGAATATTTAAACTTTTCACACCCAAAACTAACTGACTCAACCGATCCAACTAACATTTGAACCTCCTGACCATTGGTATTCTCTATTTTGCATTTTTTGTAATTTTACATTTTGAACAATGACAACATTTGGAAATATTGACAACCTTAACACTAATTGACCCCTAGAAGACTTGAAACATTAGAAATGGTCTATTATGACCTTATTACATGACCTTGGACTAAAACACACCAAAAATTGACATAAGACCCTATTTACATCAATGAACTAACCTGGTGCCCCTTCACCACTCGTTGATGGCCAAATTGACACATGCAACACAACAAAAAATATTATCTCTAACCTCTCTTGAAAAAGATAATCAATCATGTGATTAATTACCTTCCAAGGTCTTGGGAGTTGGGTCACAACTAGGCTATCTTGCAAAGTAGACTATATATGGTTGTAATATTCAAGGGGCCTATTGGTATTTTATAAAAAATAACATATTTTATTACTTAAATCTATATAATAGCTATTAAAACAAAGATCAAAAGATAGAACAAGGCATACAAGAAAGAAACAAAAAATATTAACCAAATTAGATAGATTCATTATCCTTCAAGGAATATTTCATAAACTGCAAAATAAATAAACTTGTAATTAAACACAGTTATAATTACTGATAGTGCTAGATTTAAAGAAGTATTTCATTCCATCCACCATAATAAAGATCCATAACCAATAAATTTACTCCTTTGAAGAAGTATAAATCATAGATAACAAGATAAATACCATTCATTTGAGAGTACAATCCAAAGATGGTTGAATTTGGTTGAGTTTTATTAAATTGTTTTGGTCACAACTTTTACATATCCATTAAAAATTTACTGGTGTATACATCCAATCTTCTTCAAACTAACTCTTCCTAAAATTTAATATAGAAAATACAAAAAATTGATAGAAAATTCATATTTTATTGGACCATAAGTCTTATCTTCAAATTCCAGACCCTAATAATGATTTTTTTAAAAATATATAGACTCAAAAAAGAAGATTACCTCCAAAAAGAAAGACATGTAGCACATGTAGTGTGCCTAACATGTAGATTCATAAATCAAGGAAGTTCCAAAGTTGAATTGTAGTTATCTAGCATAAAATCAACTCTTCAAAAAAGAGACACCAGTTCATTGTTCTGATCATCAATGAACTCTAGTCCCACTGTTGCAACCTATTTTAGAGGAGAAGTCACCAAATAACATCTACATTATTTTTCTAGTCAAAAAAACATATTCCCTTTTCAAAATATTCAAAATTTACCACTTTTTTTGCTACTTATACTCTTCAAAATTTGCCAACGCTTGTGTGAATACCTCCATATTAGAGTTGTCTACCCATTCCAATCTAAATTTGATTTTCTCAAAAATGATCAAGGTTACAACTATACACCTCTCCATCTGTTGAATATCATTTTTAACCCTTCTTACATCAGTGTTAATATTCATTAATTTGTCCAAAATGGTCTCCCCCTCATCATTTTCAGAATTGATTTCTTTCTCCAACTTTGTCTTTCATGAATCTTGAATAGCCTGGAGAGTATCTAATCTATGAGTGTCGGGCAAAAAGAGATCCAATTTGATGATGGTGAAAATGAAACTCTTGAAACAAGAAGAATATTCATATAAATCCTTTTGCAATTTAAGAAAACTTAGCCTATTTTTCACTATGAGTTCCATTCTGAAAGATATTTTATTAATACATTTACTTACAAAACTGGTATCCTCGTCACCCAAAACTTTAGCTTGGATCAACTCTTTCGTATTGGCCCTATTCAATTCTCGCAACTGCTTTAAGTCTACTCTATACTTCTCGTCCTCATCTCTTAGGCTATCTGTATATTTTTTTAATCGCTCTTCCAAAGAGAAAGCCTTCTCATATTGTTGGTATCTGGATGTCAAAAGTTCTTCCATTTTATTCTTCAACTTCTCAACCCATCTGTAAAAAAATTGAGACTTCTTCATTTCATTAAGTTCATCGACTTCCTTTATGCTCATGAGTACCAAAGCCTTGGATAAAGAAGGTTGCTCAAAATCTAGAGAATTCAAGCCTTTAAGGAATCTTTTCATTTGTTCTATTTGAGCCTTAAGCTCATCCTTTGTCTCTTTGTCCTTATTCATCCTAGTCTTCATTGAATCTAATACTAGATCCAAGCATGAAATTTGACAGGTACCCTTGTTTTCTTTCCCAAGTTAACAGTCGACAGTTGATAATCAAATGCTTGTAGTTCCCTGTCGTCCTTGTCAACTAGTGGAGTTGTAATTTCCAAAACTCTCCAACTTCATTGAGTCTAGTGGCATGGAGGGTTCTTGGCTTGTTTTTGGGTTTGGTATTCTCCACCTCGATCACCATGTCTTGCCAACTTAGTGGTTAGACTACCAATTTCTACCTCTTCTCAAGATTTAACTTCAACCAAGTGGGAGCTCCTGAAGAGGTAGACACTTGTTCTATTGAAAAAGTCTCATTTGGTTGATCTTTTGTCATTTATTTTGTGCTAGTGACCTATGAAGAGGAGGCCTTTTCCTTCATAGATTTCCTTTTCTTTATGTCTATGAGTTCTTGTTGCTCCTCTGCAGTGAGCACATGTTCTACATTCTCTTCCTTCTCTCCTTTAGGCTTAGACGATTCTTCCCTAAGTTCTTGAATCTCAAGACCATGACCCTCCTGCTTTGCAAAAGCTATGTTCTTTGTCATTTTCTATTCTTTAGAATGTGTACCTTTTGGGGACTCAAGTGTCATATGTTGAACACTCAAAATATTGAGAAGGGGGGTGAATCAATATTCTTTAAAACCACTTAAACATTTAAACATTCATTCCACATATCATATTCAATTTGCAGTAAGGAAAGAAACCATGAAAAACAACCATTAAGGCATATAGCACATGAACACAAATTTTTTATGTGGAAAACCTAAAAAGGGGAAAACCACAATGAGGATCAGCTCACAATATATTATAATTGGTTATAAGATATTACATAAAGGCTCACTGGTAGGTGGAATTGTTGTCCAGTGGACTCATTGCCAAAAGAAAGAAAGAAAGATAGAAGAAAGGGGTTGGCTCACTGCTAAGATTTGAACTACTACAAATGCATCTACAATATGCATAAAATATAGTTCCACTAAAGCTCAAAACATTGAATCAACGCACTTCATATTAATCTTCTTTAACACTTTGCTATGCTTTGCATTCACATGACATTCACATGCTCTTCTTAGGAATTCACACACACAACTTAATCACCCATTATCATCACACTCCAAGATCAAAATGATCTTATACTTATACCCATTACATTCGCAAAAACCTACAACATCAATTAGGATGGCCTAATTAGATGTATCATTTAAAACAATAACTTGTTGGCTCAAGATCAAACATACATGCTTCACACCTCATTTCAAAACTTGTAACTCATCAAATAGATCGACATGAACCTATAATAGCTCCACATAAAAAATCAACACTTCCTTTAACTTTGCATGACCCTAAACATATTAGGTTGACATCACTGGTGAACAACACCAAAATATACCAACTAATTATCCTCAAACCGACACATGGACCTCCAAACTACACACCACTTGGAACATAGATGCAACTAACACCTATAAACACTTCCAAAAATATACAAGACCAGATATTCTTCCACAGAGGAATGTGAACCAATCCAAATAGGTCCTTTGTACATGAAACACTATCACTAGCAAAGCTGATATACTATCATCCATAACTTTTGCACTGGAGGTCAAAACAACATGAAACTTTGGATTTAGAATCCTCTATCATCCAAATTTTTTTCCTTAGAACCGCAAACCAAAATACTTCAAGTTAGATCAACACTCCGACCAAAAACTAGATGCATAAAGCACTAAAAATGTGTTCTAACACTTAGCCAAATAATAAACTCATTTGTTATGCATTGGAGAAAAAAATTTGCATCTCTATACTAGATTGCCATAATTTCAAACACATATGCACACTGGATCAATTGATCATCAAAGTAGACTTCAAACCACAATGTTGACATCAATGACAACACTATATCTGCACATTGTATATCTTATGCTCATGTTGCAAACAAGCATATCAATGACAATCTCCTCAAACTTCCAACAATCTCCCCATTTTTCATTAATGGAGACATGCATCAATTCTTCTCCATATCTTCTCAAAACTATTCTCCCCCTTTGACATCAAGGGCAAAGGGCACAAAACATATTTTTTGTTCTTTTCTCACCCTTTGATATTATACACATATACTGTTGTTATCTTCTCTTCTCCCCCTTTTAATGATTTTACATTATCAAGCAACTCTTTAATAGATTACACATATACTCCCCCTAACTAATATATACATGTATACATGAGAGTAACAAACTCCAAAAATCTAACCAACTACCCCTAATAGTGCTATCCATTGAATGGGATCAAAATTGGCACTGAAGTATTATCCTTTAACATCCACATATACACAATGAAGTCTGAAATACATAAAAAGAAAAGAAATGTACACAAATCAACTGAAAGAAGATGGAATATTGGTGTATAGCACTTGCAATTTTGCAAGGTGTGCTTTCCAAACCTTTTTACCATCTTCCCAGTGATTCTTTTCTAGCCCAAGCATGTGGTTCACAGCCTCAAAATCCATGAGGAGTTCTTCACCTTCATCTGGAGTATTAGGTACCAGATTTAACTTCATTGCTTTCTTTGCACTAGTCAAAGCACCATATATAGATGTGAAATTTTCATTCACCAGGTCTCTAAGCTATCCAAACTACACTATGATCTTTTCTCTTTACTCCTACACCTGAAAGAATTGTTCATGCAAATTTTCAATAGCTGCTCTAGTGGATCCATCTACGTCATTCTCCAGATCGTAGGCAATGGATGCCTTGTCAATCTGGGACTCAATGGATTCCATCTCATCCTTAATGTTCTTGGTTGAATTGGGCCACTTCATGCAAAATTAAAATAACACCTTGGCCTCATCAACATAAGTCTGCACATCCTTAAGGTTGTTCTAAAATTTATTATGTGCAGTAGCACACTTATTTGCTATATCCATCAACCTTCTCTCCATCTTCTTACTCACTTCTTTCTTCCTTAATTCCACTAGGGCACCCTTTAAAATAATCAATCAAAAGCTTCAAATTTTGTACATCGAATAATGAATCATTAATACTTACACTATGTATGCTCTCTTACAATACCTTCACTGCTTCATCTATTAACTCTGCACTCTTCTGATGTGTTTTTAAAATTTCTTTCTTGGCAGAGGTGTGGAATGCATCACCCAAATATAAATTGTGTAGGGGAGACATTTTCTCCATGTTTACTTGTCCTTATTGCATTGGTATTTGTAGTATTTGGGTAAAAATAATAGGTTGGAATTGGATTGCATGCTTAATAAGTCCTTTAGGGAATCTCTAGAGGTTTTAGAGAACTCTCCAACCAACTTTTCATCAACATTTTTCTTTTCCAAAGCCTTTTCCTTATCACCAATGTAAACCTCTACTTTTTCATCCTTCTTCCCCTTATCTATACCAGATTTACATTCATTCTTCTTCTCACCAACAACTAATTTATCACTATTATTCGGAGAAGGCATGTTTTATGTGTTTTGTGCCTCATGTATTTTTGGGTTGTCTTGTACAATATATTTAGCATTCTTTTCTATTTCCAGAGGAGGAGGAATTTTACTTGTTTGAGTATCCTCCTTCAACAATCCTTCAACAATCTCTTCTTTAACAATATTTTCTCCTATCGGATGAGTGTCATCAGTAACATTTTCTTCATTTGTTAGAGGGATATCACCTTGCACATTCTCATCTTTTACTCCATGCTTATATTTTTACAGTTTCCAGTTGTGCATCTCCTACTTCATTCACTTCCAAAATAGGAATATCATCATGTTCTTCCTCTTCACTATCAGGGGTCATACCCAACTCCTTTTCCAAGTTGGAAATATTCTCAATAGTCTCATTTCATAACCTTTCAATATCATTTTTATCTTTGCTCATCAGTGTAGTAACCCTTTGTTTGGTCCTAAACTCTTTGCTATACACTTGAGATAATCTAGCTTTATTCTCATCTGAGAAGGTAGCACTAACTTTCTACAGGGAAAATGATCTCAACTTTTCATCTTCATTCATTTCCTCTTCTCTTCTTGCATATAATACACTTCTCAAACCTTCAGGCAATTTCCTTTTAATATTTTTCATATTGACCTCAAAAGTAATAATACATTTGACAATTGCTTCTTCAATTGTTTCTTTATCAATGCCATCTGCAATAGTTTATGTGGTAGTTTATTCCAACATCTCATGTTCTACAATACTATTAAATAGTTTGTACAACTTCATGGATATATGAGTTCTTAGTAGAGGGGTAGAATTATCCTTCTTCTTCTTTTTCTTTTCTTTTGGAGTAGCTTTTTCTCCTTTAGATTTCTTCTCCCTCACATAGATTTTTGCTTCACTATCCATGTCTACAATGTCAACCTCGACCTTATTTGTACTTGATTCTACTTGTGCTATACTATATTTCCTTGTTTTGATTAGAGTCTTTTCTTCTACCTCTTCCTTTTCTTCATCCACACTCAAATTATTGCCCCTTGTGGCTTAGCCTTTACTCTTCCCTATTGATTCACCGAAGGAGCCTTTTATTTTATTGGCACACTCTACTGTTTTGTTAGAGTATTGGTTGACTCCTTTCTCTTTGTTCCATCGACAATGGGAAAATTCCCACAGGACTTGGGGGCAACTAGAGAGGGGGTAGATGTTCTACTATATCTTCTTGTATTAGATGCACCTCCCAGAGATCCAAAAATTCCTTTGGATTTCTCCAATTGTTCCTTTGAAAGGCTGATCATCTCCACAACCTGTGCAGTCTGTTGCAAGTATGAAGGTGTTGTCATTGATGTCAACAAGCCTGTTTTGTCATTGATGATAGTAGTGCAATGGTTAATAAGATATTGTTGCTTTGATTAGTTGCATTATGTTGTCATCAGTAAAGTTGTTGATGTTAACCTATGGTGTTGCTTTGATAAGCTTCTATTTATGGTTCATATGTCAAGGATACTAAGAAAATTAATAAAATAAGGAAACATGGTGTTGCAGAGGTGTTCTAGTTTTGCTTCACATTTCTTCTGGGTTGAATATCTTCTTTTGTGGTTTGGATATGTTCGTTAAGATGTTCAAATTTTCTATATCCATAATTTTGGCTTTTGGATCGATGGTCAGAGGAAGTTATGTTCGTTAGTGTGTGAACTAGTTTTGTAGTGTTGTGTACAGAGGTGTCTAGGAGAAATGTCTTTGCTCTGCATTTCTCTGCAGTTGTTTCTCAGGACTTGCAGTTTTGAAGGAGAGTTGATGATGTTGTTTTCTTACATTTTTCAAGAAGATTTATGGATTGTTACTCAAGAAGTTGGATTGTAGATTTGAAGTGTTTGTTAGTGTAGTCTTAGTGTACTAGTTGTGTACATTCTAAAGGAGTGATTTGTTGCGAAGGAGTTTTTTGGTTTCCAAGATGTTCTTGGATCATGTTCAGGTTTGTTGTTCAAAAGTTTTGGATTGATCAAAGGAAGCATGTAATTCAAAGTTTAATGTGTTTTCACGGGTAACGACCGACCTGGTGTTTACACTACATTTGAAGATGTTCAAGTGTTAATAAAGGTATAGCATGGCGTGTGAGGGTTAATTTGGGTCCCAACTAAGTTTTTTTTGGTTCGCTTTTAATTCCCATCCACCACGAGAATGTTTAGTGCTGACCTAATTTGAAATTGCAAAGTGTGAAGTGTGTTTAGCCAACCTTGGAGAAAATTTTCAAGGTTGAGGATAGTATAAGTATGAGTTGAGATTTTGAAGGTTGATAAGATAGAAAGTATAGAGGTGTGTGATGCAAGTGATACGAATTTTCGAAGAGTAGAGTGCGAGTTTGAGCAAAGAAGTGTGAACTTCAAAGTGTTGGACTTCTGAATGCAGTGAGTTGAAGGTGTCCACAATTATTCAAATAAGATTGCGAAGGTGTTGGAGCTATTGTGGTGGATTCTTTGTTGCATTAAGAAGTTGTTCTTTGTGTAAAATTTCTCTTCTATTTTCTTTTCTTTTTGTGGCAGTGAGCCATGATTGTTAGCCTTTGTGGACATCGCATCCTATTCTGGCAATGAGACCTTGTATTGGTTTTACAGTTACTTATATTATGAGCTAATCCTAGCCATGGTTTTTCCGTCATTGGGTTTTCCACATAAATATGGTGTTCTCATGTGTATGGTGTTGGTTGTTTCAGTTTTTATTATTTGTTTTCCATGGTTAAACATTATAACAGATTAGAGTTTAATGAATGCATGTGGATCTGATTATTGTTGAGGGTTTTGATGTTTTAATTTGGTACAACTGATTCACCCCTTTCTCAGTTGTCTTGTTCATTTGACAATTGGTATCAGAGCAGGGTTCCTTGGAAAAAATATTAACTGCTTGAGATAGATCTGGGATGGTGAACAAGATAGAGAGCCCTAAGTTTGATGGCACAAACTATGCATTCTAGAAGACAAAGATGGAAGGATATCTGACATCCTTTGGATATGAGATTGAAAAGGAAATAAAGACTCAATATGTTGCACTTGTGAATGGTTCAATCATAAATGATGAGTTCAAGGCACATGAAATAAATGGTAAGGCAAGGTTTGTTCTTGTGAATAGTCTTTCAAATTCTAAATTAGTTAAAACTATGAATCTTAAGATTGCTAAAGAATTTTGGGATAAGCTAGAAAGCATTTATGAAGGAGATGATAAGGTTAAACAAGTGAAGTTGTAGAATCTGAAAATACAATTTGACACTTTTTGATTGTTTGAAGACGAAAAAATTACAAGTTATATGAAAAGGGTTGATGTGATGGTAAGTGCAATGGTAGGTCTTGGTGTGCAAGTCAAAGAACCTAGAGTGGCAAAGAAAGTTCTCATATATCTTCTCAATTCTTATAGTGAAAAGGTATCTGCTATTGAGGAAGTTGCAAATTTTAATAGTTACTATAGAGATTAGTTGTTGGGTACACTAACTTCATTCGAAATGAGAAAACATGGTTGGAAAAATGGTACAGAAGTGGAGACTACTTTCAAGCCTGGAAAATCAGAAAAGGTTGAAGATTCAAAAGGAGAAGATCTTGATGATGTGGAAGCTAAATTTGTAAGAAGGATGAAAAAGGGAACTGATAAGTACAAAGGTAAACTACCTTTCAAATATTTTAGTTGTGGAAATATAGGTCACTATGCTTCAAGATGTCCAAATGGAGCTGTGAACAATAAAAGTAAGGAGAACAAAGGAAAGATGATCAAAATAAGTTACTATGTTAGAGAAGATGTTGGAATTTTTGATGATGAATCTGATTATGGAGATGATGATGAATGCTTGTTATTGGTTTTGAAATATGAATCTACTTCTACTAACTCTGAATGTGTAAAGGAAATTATTCCAAAAAAGATGGATAAGATTGAAGGTACTTTGGTATTTTCTTTTCATGCTAGACAAGATAAGAACTATTGGGTTGTTGATATTGGCTGCTCTAATCACATGCCCAAAGAAAAAATTAAGTTTGTTAAACTCAAAAATTATGATGGAGGATTATTTAAATTTGGAGATGATTCAAGTGCTAAGATTTGTGGAATAGGTTCAATAAGTTTTGATGGAAATCATAATACTGAAGATGTTTACAATGTTAAAGGATTAAGGCATAATATTTTGAGTGTTGGGAAAATGTGTAGCAAAGGGTATAATCTTGTGTTTCAGGATGATGTATGTGAGATTAGAAAAGGATCCGGAATTGTGATTTTTGTTGGTAAGAGGTAGATGGAAATATCTATCAACTTAAGGGTGTTGATGGTCATTGCTTTATGACTCAGATTAATGACAGTTGGTTATGGTACCATAGGATGTGTCACATGAATTTTGAAAATATGGTTAGAATTAGTTCAATTTAAGCAGTAAGAGACCTACCAAGAATAAAAAATCCTATCAATGTTGTTTGCAAAGATTGTTAATTTGAAAAACAAACAAGGAGTAGATTCAAAGGAAAAAAGCAATCTACTACCAAACTACTGGAATTAATAGATACAAATCTTTGTGGTCCTACAAGAGTGAGAATTCTTTGAGGTGACAGGTATTTCATGCTTTTGATTGATGATTATTCTAGAATGACATGGGTTATTTTTCTTAGAGAAAAATCTAAAGCTCTAGATAAATTTAAAACATTTAAAGGTATGATTGAGAATGAAATGGATTTGAAGATCAAATGTTTAAGGTATGATAGAGGTGGAGAATTCACCTCCAATGATTTTAACATGTTTTATGAAGATAATGGAATAAAGAGACACTTGTTTGCCCCTAGAACTCCTTAGCAAAATAGAGTTGTTGAAAGGAAAAATAGAACTATTCAATAAGATGCAAGGACTATGATGAAAGAAGTTGAACTATTGAAAGTCTATTGGAGAGAAGAAATTCATAATGTTGTTTACATACTTAATAGATTTCAAGCCAAAGCTAATAGCACAAAGAATCCCTATGAGTTGTGGTATGGAAGGGTTCCTATTGTCAAGTACTTTAGAGTATTTGGAAGCAAATGATATATCAGAAGAGATGAAGAAAAGTTGGGAAAATCTTATGTAAGGTGTGATGAAGGTATCTTCCTTGGATATTCTACTAAAAGCAAAGCTTACATATGTTACAACAAAAGGCTAAGGAAAATTGTCGAGAGTGCAAATGTCAAGGTTGATGAAGATTTGCAAAATTCAATTGTTATAGATGGATATGTGTCAAATGAAACTTCTTGCAGAGAAGAAGAAGAAGAAAAAGGTAAGGAAAAATAATTGCAGAATGAAGAGGAAGAAGGTTTGGAAAAGACCCCTAAGACCCCTAAGTATGTGCAAAGAAATCATTTCAAAGAAAAGATTATTGGAGACAAAAGAAAAGGTGTATTGACAAGAAGAAAAACTATTGAAACCGAGGTAAATCTATGTTTACTTTCCAAAATTGAACCAAAAATAGTGAGTGAGGCATGCAAATATGAATATTGGATGAAGGTAATGGAAGAAGAGCTACAACAAATTGAGAAAAATCAAACTTGAGAATTGGTTCCTAGACCTGAAAATAAGAATATAATTTGAACTAAGTGGGTATTCAGAAACAAGCTGAATGAGAATGGAGAAGTGGTAAGAAATAAAGCAAGGCTTGTGTGTAAGGGTTACTCACAAGTAGAAGGAATAGAGTTTGAAGAAATTTTTTCCCTTGTGGCCAGAATGGAAGCAATCAAAATGTTTTCAGAATTTGCAGCACATAAAGACTTTAAAGTGTATTAGATGGATGTGAATTTTTCTTTCTTGAATGGAGAACTGAAAGAAGTTTAGATGGAACAATAGAAAATATTTTAGTTGTTAGATAAACCAAACATGGTTTGAATATTGAAAAATTCATTGTATGGATTAAAGCAAGCTCCCAACACTTGGTATGCAAGATTGGATAGATATTTGATACAACAAGGATTCATCAAGGGTACCACAGATAGCAATATTTTTTAAAGTTGAGGAAGATCGAATCTTGATAGTGGTTGTGCATGTGGATGACATTATCTTTAGAGGAAATTAAGACATGTGTAAGAAATTTTTAGAAGAGATGCAACAAGAGTTTGAGATGTCAATGTTTGGGGAGATGAATTTCTTCCTTGGGCTACAAATCAATCAAATGGATAAATGCATATTCATTTCACAATCAAAATATGTTAAAGAGATGTCAAAAAAGTTTGGGATGGATGACTCCAAACTGGTATGTACTCCTATGGTTATTGGTTGCAAATTGAGCAAGGATGATGAATCACCTAAGGCTGATCAGAGCAAGTACAGATCTATGGTTGGTGGACTACTATTAGACCATATATCATGCATGTAGTTTGTCTTGCACACTAGATTTCAAGGAGATCCTAAAGAGTCACATGTTTCTACAATAAAAAGGATATTTAGATATTTAAAAGGCACTTTGGATCATGGCTTATGGTATGCTAAAGATACTAATTTCACATTAAGTGCATACACATATGTAGATTGGGATGGATGTGTTAATGACAAGAAAAGTACAATTGGTGGTGCATTCTTTCTTAGATGCAAATTGGTGGCATGGCTAAGCAAGAAACACGATTCAGTTTCTTTATCTACTATAGAGGCTGAGTATATTGTAGTAGCATCTTGCTGCACATAGTTATTGTGGATGAGACAAATATTGAAGGATATTAGAGTAGTGTATGATGAGCCTATTTTTATCTTTTGTGATAATACAAGTGCAATTAACATTTTAAAGAATCCAGTGATGCACTTAAGGACAAAGCATATATCAATTAGGTATCACTTTTTGAGAGAGAAAGTTGTGGAGAATGAAGTGAAGCTTGAATATGTACCTACAAAGGATCAAATTGCTAACATATTCACTAAGGCTCTTCCTAAGGATACTTTTGAGTATCTTCAAGAGAAGTTGGGGGTTATTTCCTCTCCTTTGAGCTAGATGCATATGGAGATGCATTGGTCCAGTGGATCTATGGATTCATTCTTTGTTTGGATTGATGTTGGTGGATACCTCTCAGGGGGAGTAGGTAGTAACATTGTTGTAGTATGAAATTTATGTTGTCATGATGCAGAGGTTGTTGAGTTGATCGGTGTGTACTCCTAAGGGGGAGTATTTAGAGTAGTTGCAAGTATCTTGGTTCTATATCAAAGGGGGAGACAAATTCAAAATACCTTATCCTTTTCCATTGATGTCAAATGGGGAGAGAAATAAATCATGTGAAAAAAGAGAGAAGTCATGTAAAGAGAGAGTGTAAAGAGATAGTTGTGCAAGGGGGAGAAAAAAGAAAAGGAAATAATTATGTTCAGAGCTATTGTGTCTTTGATGTTTTTTCACATCTTGTGTTTCCATTAATGACAAAGGGGAATATTGTTGCAAGTATGAAGGTATTGTCATTGATGTCAATAAGCTTGTATTGTCATTGATGATAGTAGTACAATGGTTAAGAAGAGATTATTGCTTTGATTAGTTGCATTATGTTGTCATTAGTAAACTTGTTGATGTTAACCTCTGGTGTTGCTTTGATAAGCTTCTATTTATGGTTCAGTTGTCTTTTTCATTTAACACAACTATTTTCTCATTAAATTTCTTTATATGTTTTTCCATCTGTTGCATGTGCACCTCTATAGAATTCTCCACATATTTTCCATTTCTTACTTCAAAGGTTTCTTTAGGTTTGATTAATATATGGTTTTCCAGACCAATGATTACATCCTCCACAACTTCATATCCCATTTCTGGGATCCACACAGTCCTAGGCTCAACAACCTCCATTATGTAATATTCCTTGCTCACCATGAAAATAATGTCATTCTTGTAATTTTCTACCAAACTCTTTGGAATACTTTCTACAG
This sequence comes from Sequoia sempervirens, assembly GCA_007258455.2. NCBI lineage: Eukaryota > Viridiplantae > Streptophyta > Pinopsida > Cupressales > Cupressaceae > Sequoia > Sequoia sempervirens. The sequence continues at coordinate 26,190,404 of VDFB02270651.1, forward strand.
CTTGTATATTTTCCTAGAAAGTCTTAAATAATTCTGATAATTCTTTCTTTTGAGTATCTTCATCACCTAATCTCAACAAGTGATCTCTGATTTGATGTGCCACTGGTCTCTCCTTCAACCATACTATGTTCCTAGTTCCAGGAACTTCATTAAGAAAGTAGAAAAGCAAGAAAATAATAAAGGTACCAAACTTGAAGGGGTACTGGGAGTCTTTGATCTTTTTAAAATTATCTAGGAGTTGTTCTCTCAACAACTCACACAAATCATAATTAACACCTTTTTTTGCCATCTTGTGTGCAATGTTGATGGCGGTTATAGAAACAAAGTTCTATTTGTTTATAAAATATATCTTATACCTTGTTATCATTGTTACATATTTCACCATAGGGTCTCTAATGTCTTTGAGTATCAAGGCTCTCTTGTCATACCATACACTTGTCAACTCCATCACCATTTCATTCTTCATCGATTTGAGCATAAAAAATGGTTCGGTTGAGCATAATCCCGTAACAACCCTAATAACCTCCTTGTTGATTATATGTGGAATATATAGCCACATAAACCTTCCATGAATTTGGTTCAATGTGTATCTAACCCACCCATCCACGTAGCAAAAGATAGGTAAATTGTTCCAGATATCGAGCTTCTTCTCTGCCAAACTCTCAAACTCGGATTTTAGTTCAAATTGATCTCTGGTGAGTTATTTAAACCACACATATCCTAGCTTAGAGTGATTATACTCATACATATTTTCATGTATGTAGATTCTTACATTTTCTGTGTGCAACACACCAAACAGGATGCTCAAGAGAGCACCATCCAGATCAGTCATCATTGACTTATTAGGGCGTCATTTAAATTTTGGATGGGGTCGGTCCACAACCTCTACAACTCGTGGGGTATACATTTTTGTAAAAAATTGAAAGAACCTACAAAATAGGGAAAATGGAAACTATAAGTACCTTTTAATCATCATTGGTTAGGGTTTCATGTGTAAGAATTCTAAAATTCTTCTTTTCGCTCCTTCACTACTCTTCTCTCTTCAAATACTCATTTTTAAATGACAGACATATTTTAAATAACTTATAATCCCTTTTTTAAAATAACCTAATTCACATTGAATACACTGATTTGAAGTTAGGCACAAAAAGTTGATAAACCCTAAATGTAATGCACAATCACCTTCGATTGCTCCACAAAATTTCACATCTTGATATTTTCCACTAGTGTTTTCACCAATAGGTCAGGCATTCATCCTATACCTCATATCCATGTGTTGAAGGAATCAACACTATATCTTTGTTAGGGGTTTAATGATTGTTAGTTAAAAAACCCCCTGAGCCAAAGCTCTTAACTCAGTTTTCAGAGGTAACATCTGCATCAAAATCTAGTATAGACTCATCCTTAACTTCATTCTCCTCTTTATTTTTCCATATCTTGTCCATCTCTTTCTTCATCTCTACTAGATCAACCTTTTTCACTGGATCATTCTTCTTTATCGGATCAAACTTCACATTCTTTCTTTTGCAAAACTTAACAATGTGTCCTAACTTATTGCATTTGTGGCATTTGACATTTTAAGTAAGATTACTTCCACCCATTCTGGATCTGCATTGATTAGCTTTGTGTCTAAATTCATTGCATGTATAACAATAGCTATTGAAATATTGAAACATCATACCATTGATATAGCCATTTATCATTTGATTTCTACATTCACTAGCCTTATGAACAAATCTTTTGCATATAAAACACTGGCTGGAAAATGATTGAACATTTTGATTCATTCTGCTTCTACATTCCATAGCCTTATGTCCAAATTTATTACAGGAATAACAAAAACCATTAAAATATGGGTACCTTTGTGCATTTAGTTATCTGATTGGTGGTCTTTTGAAGTCTTTCCTCTCATTCTAGATTAACTTGTCATTACTCTTCTTGTCCTTAATCTTCTTTTTAGTTTTGTTTGGAGTTTGATCTATCTTTGAGCTTTCTCCTTTTTCAAACCCTAATCCTTCTTTGTCTTTGGATCCCTTCTAATTTTCAATCATCTTATCAAGAATTGTAGTACTCTTCTTGAATCTTTGTTTTCTCTAGATATGATCTCAAGGTTACAAATTCTTGTTTAAGATTTAAGCATTCTTTAGATTTGTCTTTCAATTTAGCATTCAGGCAATCTTCCACTCTTTTAGTTTCTTCAATCTACAATTTCAGGCTGGGCATGATCTCATTTGATTTCTTGAGCTCTTTGATCCTATCTGTATCTTTCTTAAGTTTCTCTCTCAATATCTTAATGCATTCATCTACATAACTAAGATCCTTTTTCAGATCTTTGTTCTTAGATTCTGCTTTATCCAAATCATCAAGGGTAGATTTGAGTTCTCCTTCCATATCAATAATGTAGTCTTATTTAATAAATCCTACCATAGGAATTTCTTCTAGAGGAATAGGATAATTCCTTGTAGTGTGTTCAACTCCAAGATCTACCTCAATGATCAAGCCAAATGAAGGAACCAAGCTCTGATACCAATTGTTGAACACCTAGAATATTGAGAGGGGGGTGAATCAATATTATTTGAAACCACTTAAACATTTAAACATTCATTCCACATATCATATTCGATTTGTAGTAAGGAAAGAAACCATGAAAACAACCATTAAGGAATATAACACATGAACACTAGAATTTTATGTGGAAAACCCAAAAATGGAAAAACCACGGTGAGAATTAGCTCACAATATATTATAATTAGTTATAAGATATTACAAAAAGGCTCGTTGCTAGGTGGAATCACTACCCACAGAAAGAAAGAAAGATAGAAGGAAGGGGTTGGCTCACTACCAAGATATGAATTGCTACAAATGCATCTACAATATGTAGAAAATACAGTTCCTCTAAAGCTCAAAACACTAAATCAACACACTTCATATTACTCTTCTCTAACACTCTACTTTGATTTGCATTTACATCACATTCACATGCTCTGCTTAAGAATTCACACACACAACTTATCATCTATTATCATCACACTCCAAGATCAAAATGGTCTTATACTTATACCCATTGCATTTGTAAAAACCTACAACATCAATTAGGCTAGCCTAATTAGATGTATCATTAAAAACAATAACTTGTTAGCTCAAGATCAAAATACACACTTCACGCCTTATTTCAAAACTTGTAATGCATTAAATAGGTTGACATGGACCTATAATAGCTCTACATAACCAATCAACACTTCCAACTCTACGTGACCCCAAACATATTAGGTCAGCATTGCTGGTGAACAACACCAAAATATACTGACTAATTATCCTCAAATTGACACAAGGACCTCTAAACTACACACCACTTGGAACATAGATGCAAATAACACCTACAAACACTTCCAAAAATCCACATGACCAAATATTCTTTTGTGGAGGAATGTGAACCAATCCAAACAAGTACTTTGTACAAGAAACATTGTCATTGGAAAACTTGATATACTATCATCCATAGCTTCTACACCGGAGGTGAAAAAGACATGAAACTTTGGATTTAGACTCCTCTGACATCCAAAAAAATTTCCTTAAAACCGTAGACCAAAATACTTCAAGGTGGATCAACGCGAACCAAAAACTAGATGCGTAGAGCACTGAAAATATGTTCTGACACTTAGCCAATATAATCAACTTATTTGTTCTACACCGAAGGAAAACATCTGCATCTCTATACTAGATTGCAATCATTTCAAACACATGCACACTAGATCAACTGATCATCAAAGTAGACTTCAAACCACAATGTTGATAGTCAATAACAGCATTGTATTTGCACACTATATATTTCATGCTCATGTTTCCAACAAGCATATCAATGAAAATCTCCTCAAGATTCCAACATCATATCCACCTGATCATTCTGATGCTCTTTGTATTCTTCTAGCATCTCTTCCATTTCTAGATGAGTGGGATATGGGACATCACATATATCCACTACTATAATAGTAGGTTCTTTTGCAACCTCTTGAATTGGCTCTACATCTTGTGTAGTAGAGGCATTTCAATTATTTTTTTTCTCTTCAGTGAGATGAACTTGGGCAATTGGAATTACCCTAAGCCTCAAGAGTACTCTTGCACTTTCAGCCTTATAGGTTGTTTTTATTATTTTCAAGGCCTCAACTACCTTCTTTGATGTAGATTCCACCTCCTTAGTGCCTTGGGTGGGTGTTTTCTCCTTCCTCCTCTATCTCTTGTATTTAGCTAGTATGGATGAGGAGGAAGTTTCTTTGGCTAGGTGCTTATTTCTCTGAGAATGACCTTCCTTCCCTTGGAAGTTCTTTATTCTGAGGTCAACCCAAGTGTCACTCTTGTCCAATTTTTTTTTTGAGATCTCATAAATGTAGGGATCCTCTCTCTCCAACTAATAAATTGGGTCTAGAGTCTTAGTATCAATCTTATTACTATCAAACATCGGGTCCAATGTTTTCCAATCATCTAACAATCCTTATAGTGTATCATCTCAGATACCAAAATCCTTGATTTGGAAGATGGTTAACTTGTCATAGCTCCTTTCCATGACCTCAAAGTTATCTTGGAGGTCTACCCATAAGTCTTCAATGTTGGGTTGGTTACATGGAAAAATAGAAGCACTGAGGGCCTTCATCTTGATCTTTGGATCAAAGTTATCTCTTGGAATATATTGTTTAAGGTTGAGATATTACATCTCCTTAGTAGCTGTTTTGGAAACTACAATGGGTAAACCCACAAAACTGGTTTACAATTCCATTGAGGAAGGAAAAATGAATTTTTGATGTTTGAAAAAATTTAGGGGGTTTGCTCGAACTAGAGGATTTGAGTGAACACTAAAATGTGTTTGCTCGAACTCCCTAGTTTGAGTGAACCCCCTAGTTTGCTCGAACCAGTAAACATAGATTATTTTTAAATAAAAAAATGGGTTCAAGTGAAATTTGGTTCGCTCGAACCCCCTGAATTAGGTTTTTCTTTTAATAAAACATTTCACTGTCGGTTTCGACTATCATTTTCATGAGCACCATGTTGAAGCGACGAACCCCGAACCTCCGGGGAAAACTCCAGCTTTGCAAGGTGATGAACTCACCACCTTGAGTGATGAGCATCACCCTCCAGTGCGACCAACAACTTCCAAGTTGGTTAATACTTCCACATTTTGCATACACGTCTCAAAATGAATTGCATTTGCTTGAAAGTTTCTAAACCATTTTCAACAAATCCATTTTGTGCATATCTTTCAATCACAGAATTCACTGTATATTTTCCCATCTTCTATAATGTCAAAAAAAACTTAGAACTATAAGGAATGGTTCCAACATAAACACTTAAGAAAGGAGTGTGGTATTTGATAGAGGGCACACAAAATAAACCCTGAAGAATGCATTACAACCCTCACTCTAGCACAACATTTGTATCTTAAATTCTCATGGATTTGACTAATATTTTCCCTTGTCGTGCTAGAGTGTAACCTTGTGTTGCCATGATTGAAGAGGTATTCAACAAAATTCCACCAAAAATATGATCTCTTGGAATGCCCTAATGTAAGAAGAATTATTTTGATAAAATTACAAAAAATTGTCTTCCAAATGCAATCTATAGATGTGATACTAAAAATTCCACAACCTTTGTTAGAATCTTCTAGCTTAGATCATGAAATAAATTTAGTGGTAGAGTTTGGATGTCCATTAACACCTGAATTATAGTGATATTTTTTAGATGTTTAAGTTGCAAATTCTTTGGTAAAAATGTATACAAAATGTGCAAATCCAAATAGGACAAACGAACTATTTAGTGGAATGTGGGCTTGGAAGTATGACCTTTGGTTCATGCCAGAGATGATTTTTATATGTTTCAATTCTCATATGTACATGCACATAGAGATAATTTTGTGGGTGAGATACAATTTAGAGCAACTTCATTTTCTCCTTCTAGTCCATTGATAATATTTTCATATGAATTGATCCTAAAAAATAATCATTATGGTTTATTGTGTGTTTTTGTCGAAATACAAAATCACATTGAATTGGTGATATCCTTATAGTTCATATAATGCTCCATAACAACCTTATGTATCAATCCATAAACATTGCTTTATAATGACCTTTAAAAAATTGAACTAATTTTTTTAGTAACACCCCAGAGAAGAGTAATAAGGATGTGCATGCAAGCACCTAAGGTACAATAATTTTTGACTAACATAAAAAGCTATTGTATGGGTCTCTATCAAAATATATAATTTTGAAGTTTATGTGCTTCAATACATACATTCTTATTAAATTATTCAATTAATTGAACCTATTACACAAAAACGAATGTTCTTGATAACATTTTCTAATAGCATGAGAACATATGGAAGGAAGCCTATACCATCTCACATCTATGCTGATAGATATTAATACTTTGGAGTTCAAATGAATCAATCATTCCTCTACCTTAGTTAAATTTGTAAATCAAATATATTTATATCCTTAAAGATAAATTATTTCTTTCCAAATTAGTTTATATTCCTTACCTTTTCATACAAATAGAAACTTGGCTTTTTTCTATACCCTTTTTATTTGTGACATATTCATCTCTCTTTTCTTAACTTATCATGTTAAGGGAATACACACACTTGTACTCATATTGAAAGTATTTATTGTCTTATAACTTGGTGATTCCTCTTACCTAGTAAATAGTGTAAGTGAATCAATGATAAGGAGTTCTAGTTGCAACCCAACAAGAATATGTTCTCTTTTATATTTGGTAGTTTTAAAACACTTAATAAATTACCTAAAAAGAGTGATTCCAAATGAGTCCCATTTTGACTATCATTATAGGAATCTACCTCAATACTAAAACAACCAATCCCTATATGCATAAGATCCACCACTTATACCTTAAACATCAATGCATTGATTAGCTATTAACTAGGTTCTTCCTTATCTATTTATGATCCACATTAAACAATTTAGTATATAAAAAATAAGATGCTTAAGTTGACATTACACCTTTCATGATTATCACTTCTAATTTCACCTATGATAATGAATAAGAACAAGTAAGGCATAATATTCAATCATATTATGAGTAATTAAAATCACTAGTTCCCTCTTGGCATATGTGAACACATGCATTGCACCCTTTGTAAGAGGTTTTCATTGAGTCACTCCCACTCTAATGGTATATTATTATTATTATTATTATCTATATAACTTGTTTGATTTTTATATTTCCTTTAAAACTATTACAATTTTTTTTGGTGCTTTTCAATTATATTTTAGAATTTAATTGTTATTGATCTTTCCCCTTTCTAAGAGAGAATATCACCATTTTCTTTCTTAACCCATGTAGACTTTATCATTATCTAGAGAGATGCTTTCAAATCTTGCCAAAAGCACTTGTTGGCCCTTGTGATTTACTCATGGATCATATATTTATCTTGATCATTTTATATATATTTAAATGTATAGAACTAGAAGTTTATACATTTTGGTGAAATGAGTGAACACATTCAAGTACTTTGAATTACATTAGATTTATTAATATTTCAAATTTTAATTTACTTGTTTCACTTGTAAATAGTTTAAGCATTTTTAGAAGTTACATTAAATTTATTGCACACATGCACAATTGAACTATTATCTAAATCTAGAGTCCAATTTTACATTCAATATCGTGCTTGTAAATAGTTGTTTTAAATTTAAATCAATTGAACATGTACATGTATGTGTTGTACATTATTCTTATTCTCTAGATCTAGATATATTAAAGCAAGAAGGTCTCATTGCTCCTTTAGGTACACATCATGGCAAATGCACCTGTTCCACCTCCGCCTGCACTATTTGCAAGTACTAATAGTGATATTAAGAGATTGGGAGATTCATTAACTGATGGTACAAACACAGGCATATATGTGGACACTTGCATGTCCATATTACATAGTCTAAAAAAAAATAGAGATAAACTTGGGGATACTAGTGCATTTCCCCCTGAGAGAGTAGCTGTTATTCTTTCCCACATGCATGAAGAAGTACGTGGTGAGGTTCCCTTTTCTCAAATAAAAGATGTTATGACCAAAGATATGATTAAAAACCAATATTTTCCATTCCATCAAAATAAACCTAAGGTGAGGGCATACCAGGTCAACAAATGTGTGGATATTGCTATGGCGGCTTTGATCTACCCATGATTTCTTACAACACATGGTCAATATCCAAACAATGACTAACTTTCATTATATTTTGTTTAGCAATTGTATGCTGAGGTTCATTTGGGCCTCAAAGTGAACTACCTGGACATTCCACCATATGTTGTTCAGGGGTGTGGCAGGATTGCCGATAGGGACACCTCTTGTTGAGCAGGTCGACCATCCCAGGTGTTTAGGGTATTGGTTGGCAATAGGTCTCCTGCTCTCACCCTAGCTCTGGACCCCTTAGCAGATCAAGTTGTCATTGCTTCCAAAAAGGAAGCAATTGACAATGTAGGAGATATTGTAGCTACGACCACTAGGATATCTACTAATTGTGTGGGTTAGTATTTGATGTCTAGAAATTCATGATCCACATCATTTGTAGCACAACACAACATCATTGATCCTTTTACAGCGACGAGCATCCCTACACCCACACAACTGGATGGACTTACAAGATAGATGATATGCAAGACTTTGCATTGTTTAGCCGAGGACCTCTTGGAGGCATATGCCTTCATCACATCAGACCATGGGATCTCTATAGACTAGGTCATAGGTCATTTGGGTGTAGGAGTTCATTCACATCTAGGATCCCATCATTCTCATCACTCTTAGCCCAACACCAATGCACATCAAGATCCACCTATGGATTATTGGTTGCTGCACAAGCTACTGATCCTTCAGTTGACCTAGAGAGGGTGTAGAATTCTATGGGTTTTGTGGAGATGTTGGTCGGTCTAGATTCATCATCATCGATGCCATCTCAGTTGCATGGTCCCCTTCACTCATCATTTCTGGCACGAATTGCAATGGATTAGATAGATGTAGATCTTGACGGCATGTCAACTTAGACAACTCGTTTGGTTGATTTGGTGGAGATGACCACTGCAGAGGGCACAAATCATCTGATGCCACTTGATGTGCAGGTACATGTGTATCTATATGTATGTGTGCACGTGCATGTTCTTGATTCATTTTTTTTTAAATATTTAAATTTTAGCTTTAACTATTCATAATATATGTATATTGTAGATGGACATACCTCATGTTACTCCTAGCCTGGGGTCAAATTGTGTATGTTAGCATGATTAAGTGGATGATACTGCTGCGAGTGGACATGTAAGTTTTAATTTTTTATATACATAAATGTGTGCATACATGTATATATATTTAGATAGATATTTAAATTTATACATGTACATTCTTAATTAACTTTCATTATATATATTAGATGTATTCAACACATTGTGTACAATTTTATCTCCAAGGCTCGACACATCCATCAGAGCAGGATTCTCATTCAGAGGGTCGTTTGACTAGGAGTTGACATGACTATTAGGCTGGACTGGATCTATGAGTTGTTGAGCATTATATATGATAAGCTACATTTGATGATCTCTAGTACATGTTTGTTAGGTTGTTGATATATTATTACCTAAATTTGATGATCTCTCTAGTACATTTTTTTGGTTGTTGATACATTATTACCTACATTTGATGATCTCTAGTACATTTGTTAGGTTGTTGGTACATTATTACCTACATTTGATGATCTCTAGTACATTTTCTTATATGATAAACATACATTTTTTTGAGCTTAAAAATATTCATTTGCTTATGTTTATATGTTTATTTTCATTCAATCTACGTGCATGTACGTCTTTGCTTATAATATTTATGTTTATGTTCATCTATCTACATGTACATGCATTTGCTTATGTTTAAATGTTTATGTTAATCTAAATGTGTACATGTATATGTTTACAGTCAAGAGTGTTTATACATTATATCTAGATTTAGAGAACTCATGATCACATATTTATGATTTATATATGTTAAACCTGTTAAATGTACATTAAATACATTATGTACATACAATATGTAGTTCTATGTACATTTACACACACATGTTATGTTATACAATTTGAATAAAAGGCATATACGAAACTAGTTATTGTCTAATAAATAAGCATAAGAATAATCTAGTTTGAAAAGAATAAATTTAAGTATTGAATCCTTGCTTAGGATAGAAAGAGGGAAAAGATTAAGAGAGTGTACAATTTTTTAGAAAAATAACATAATTCATACTTCATAATACAAAATACTAGGCATGAATACTTCATAATTCAATTAGCTAGAAATAATGGTAGAAGAGAAAGATTAGAAAAACAACAAAGTAAAATAAGGCAGAAGATATTTAAGGACAAGATAAAGAGATCCAATAAAGTAATCACATTAGGTGGAAGGATAATCCCTAGAAAGTAAATAAATAAATCAAATATCACACTTAACCCTACAAGTACTACATGCCCTAATATGTACCCCATCAAAAGTAATACAAGTAAAAGAACTAGATTCTTAAGCTTCTATTTAATTTATATAAAGGATAGTAATCATCTTTTCACCTTTAAATAGATAGTAATATTAAATAGATATAAACTTTTCAATCAAGTTGTAGTGCACATTATGTGTAACATAAAATTAAGCATTGAATTAAAATCAATTTATAATAACTTTTCTAGATCTATATATGTACCTTTAAAGCCACAAGGAAATTAAATATGTAACATCAATTTAAGTTCATGTAAGCATGGGATCTATGGTTCAAAATTATACATGGATCTATATAGATCTACAAGTGCATATGAGTTTACATGCAAGAAAAAAAAGTGAGATATGATGCTATAAGTGGAGTTGAACTTTCAAATGAAATCAAAGATTCTTGAACTTAAGAATTCCATGGAACAAATATACATAATTGAAAATAAACTCAATTTAAGGAAATGGAAAAATGAATTTTCAAAGTTTGTATTAAATAGATCTACAAACTTTTCAATTGTTGACATAGTGCATGCCATTATACATATAAAATTAAGCATCATTCAAATAAATTTAAATAACTTATGTACCAATGTGTTTCAATCACTAATTTGTGAGTTACATGCAAGAAAAAAAAGTTAGAGATGATGTTATTTAAGTGGAGTTGAACTTTCAAATGAAATCAAAGATTCTTGAACTTAATAATTCCATGGAACAAATATGTAATTGGAAATATCTACTCAATTTAAGGAAATGGAAAAATGAATTTTCAAAGTTTGTATAGATACAAACTTTTCAATTGTTGTAGTGCACATGCTATGTATACAATTAAGCATTGAATTTGAATCAATTTATAATAGTTTCAGATCTATATATTTACCTAAAGCCACAAGGAAATTAAATATGTAACATCAATTTAAGTTCATGCACACACTTCAAGTTTCTAAGTTTACATCCATCTCCTAAGAACATAGATATCTAAATTAAAAATAACAAGTATGTACCAATGTGTTTCAATTGTGACTAATTTGTGTTTCCATGTAACAAATGCAATTGGAGATGATAAGTAATTTAGGTAAAATGAGTTTAAAAAAATTCACTAGATTGAACAATTATTGCATATGAGTTTATATGAAAGGAAAAAAAGTGAGAGATGATGCTATAAGTGGAGTTGAACTTTCAAATGAAATCAAAGATTCTTGAACAAGTAAGAATTCCATGGAACAAATATGTAATTGGAAATATACTCAATTTAAGGACCAATGTGTTTCAACCACTAATTTGTGTCCAACCAAATTTAAAATACTTATCATCAACATATAAAATAAGTAACTAAAATAATCCAGAGTTCAAACAGGTTACTATAAGTTCTCACTTGAACATGTATACATGTACAAGTGAACTTGAAAATCATGGATATAATCTAACTCAAACTTTTTGGTTCAGTTTGCTCTTCAATAACATGTAAAATTTTCTAAGGATCATCACTATCTAGTCTCCATTTTTTTATCCACGTGCATGCAGAACTGCATGAAGATGTAGGGCGGTAGCAATTACTAGGTGACTATATTGACATACCTTGTTATTAGGTTCATAGTCAATAAAATGAATCCCATGTTGAACAATTTTGACTTGTTTGAGATATATCCCTTGCACTACAACATAACCTGCATGGTAAACAACATGAATATGGGGTAAGACATGTGCACGTACAACATTTTCACTCAAGGTTTGTACAATATATTTAACATTTTTACTTGGTAATGCACTTGTACACAATGTATATATAATTTTAAATTCAAACTCACCTGTGGGAAACAACATTCCATCACTTGTTTTAAGTTTTGTTAGCTTATTCCTCTCTTCTATGCTAACACCTTCTATGTTTCCAGACTCTTCTATGATTGCAAAAACATCTCCTGTACACCAAATTTACACATGTAAAATTTGTAAAAAAATTAGAATTGTCTAGACTTTAAAGATTGTTAAATTTATATAATAAATTATTGAAAACTTACACATGTACCTTTTCTAACCAATCTAGAATTATGGTCATAATCAATTGAAATCAAAGGAATGTTTTCAAATCTTTCATCCTCATTTTTGTCATATGTGTTTGAAATGACTAGTGGCACCAAATTCCATCTACTAACATATCCAAGTTCTTGGTTGTTGCATGCATTAGAGTTTCCCAAAATGCAATCAGTGTAGAAACAAGAGTAATCCCTCGTGTATAATGTCTGTCCTGGGCAATTATCTGTACTCATAACACAATGCAAAGATATTGTTTTTTCTACCCTCTCTCATCCATGCATTGATCTTCTGTCCACACCTAGATACGTGTAAAAATAAACTCATGTGAACAAACATGTATATATAAAAATTAAATTAAATTTTTTAAATTTTCAAATGTAATTTATACATACCTGATATCTCCCAAAACACTCTATGTGGAATGTTTTGGTTTGTTCCTAAAGATGTGCCGACCTCATTTGATGCAAAGTGTTTCTTACACCATTCAACAACATCATGTGCATCATCTATATGATCTCTCGAATAACTCATTTGATGGTTTCTTAGAGAACGTTTGATGCAAGCTCCTATGCCATCATGCTCACCCTTTCCATTCAAACTCTCAAAGAAACTCCAAATATGTGGTATTTTGTAATTTTTATGATATCTACATAGTGCATAAAATGGTTGTGATGATTTGAATTGTGCCGCACATCCATATGACCATACAAAATGTTTTTCAATTTTTACACCCCTGCTTCACAAATTCTCAAAAAAAATTGTAAAGCAATGTTGTACAAAAAGTGTGTCATGCTCTTTATCATCACTAATATAAAAGTGATATTCTTTCTTAATGAATTGTTGTTCATTTGTACTCTCAAAACCATCCAATTATGATTGTGCATGTCAATAACACACATGAACCATAATAGTGATTTGCTTTGACAATTAATATTCCGATTGAATCTCTTTTTGGTGTACAAAAGAGTAATTTTCTACAAAGTCGACTACTGATAGAATTGTTTCAAGTGGGAAAGTATCTCTTAATGTTTGAAATTGTTGTGCTTTCCACTTAGAAAAAAAGGCATGCTGTATGTATGGTTGTATCAATTTTTGAAAATATTCCATAAATTTTCCAATAGGCATCTCCTATTCTACATAGTTTAACCTTATGGATTATTTCCCAAAATTTGTTTGAAACTTTACATACTTGTAACTCTTGCAATTTATTGTCTTTGTTAGGTCAATATCTTCATTTCTCAAAGGAAATTTAGCCAAATTTCAACATGTTTCACAAAGTCATTTTATGCAATTTATTTGAGGTCCATTTGCATTATCACATAACATGGATTTTATGAACAAACTTACTTGTTTAGGAGGTGCATTTTGAAAACCATAACTTTCTTCTCTCATCTTTTGAAACACCTGATAGTAGCGATACAATTCAATATGATAATGACAACAAGTTTCAAAAACCTTGTTTATCTTCACATAATATGGCTTTAACCTTTCAAACATTGCTTGCCTAATATTTATATGAGGATACTTATTACAAAATTTCATATACATATCAAGTTGTGTTATGTATAGCCAATGTTTTACATGATTTTCATAAATATTAGGCCCAATCCCGTGTCTCATAACATCTCTACTATTTGATGATGGATGGGTCTGATCATTCCAAAAACTTGAGATCAATTTCCTAACAAAATTTTCTATCCTGTCAGAATGGGGAGCTCTACACATAATTTCCCAATTGCCTTTTGAACTATCATCCAAAACCTTTCTCTTTTTCTCATATTTTATTAGTGTGGTTCTACTATAACCAATTTCAGTCGAAAATGCAAACATTTTTCTTTTTCTTGATTTATCTTGATTTAAAATAGATGTCAACATCACCCTTCTTCTAATGGCCTTATCCACTGATCAAGCGATCCTTTCCCAATGGAATCTAAACCTTTTTTAACATTTTCAACAATATCTTTTTGTAGTCTCACGTGTTTCCTCTTATTTGATGTCGAATGTACACCCAACAATTGTAATGGTTCTTTCAACTCTTTATAAATAAGTAAATGCAATAACAGTTGGGTTTTTTCAAGTGTTTCAAGATGATTGAAATGATAATTGATTATTTCCTTTAAAAATTTAGTCATTGACCTCCTACTAGTATTTCTAGGTTGGTTGGCATAATATTTCAGTTTCTCCATATCCATTTCAAGTAAATGATCTAAATTTCTATAAGAATTTTTTTTTCCTCACCTTTTTAGCTAGATTTATATGCTCATCTATACCAATAGAGGGAAGTGATCCTAACCCCTCTCCAACATGCATTGTTTGAACTTGGTCCTCCTCCCTATCTTCAACCATGTGTTCTTTAGCCTCATTTCATCTAATATCTAAATTTGGCTTGATTTCTGCTTGAGAACCTCCTACTTGTTGACCCCCCTCATGTCACAAAATATTGCAAATAAAGTGCGAGATGATGCTATATAAGTGGAGTTGAACATCTGAAATCAAAGATTCTTGAAGTTAAGAATTCCATGGAATAAATGCAATTGGAAATAGATGATAAGGAGTTTAGTCTTGAAACGAGTTTAAAACTTCACTAGGTCAAGAACAAGCATTGCATATGAGTTTACATGTGCAAGCCAAAAAAGTGAGAGATGATGCTATAAGTGGAGTAGAATTTGAATCAAATGAAATCAAAGATTCTTGAACTTAAGAATTCCATGGAACAAATACAATTGGAAATAGATCTTCAATTTAAGGAAATGGTAAAATGAATTTTCAAAGTCACTAGGTTTTGTAAATTGGATACATGAATTTTCATGCAAGCAAAGAAAGTGAGAGATGATGAGCTATTTAAGTGCAGTTGAACAAATGAAATAAAATATTCTTGAACTTAAGAATTCCATGGAACAAATGCAATTGGAAATAGATGATAAGGATTCTTGAACTTAAGAATTCCATGGAACAAATGCAATTGGAACATTGGCTCCCCCTTAAACGACACAGGCACACCAAAATATCTTGCCCCCAAAGATCTGAAGATCTTATGAACCAAGAGATTTCCTGTCTCTACAATAAATAGTGAATGTAGGGTGGCTTTAGAGGTCCGACCTCTTGCACCAACAAGTAAAAGGGTTTTTGGCCTCTACAACAAGTGGTTCTTAATTCATGTTTCGAGGTAATACTAGAGCCTATACATGCAACGGTTCACTCAATTAAGAGGCCTCTCAGTCCCTTCCTTAGAAAGGATTTTTGACACATCTCAAGGATATTGAGGGAGACATTTGTTGGTATAGGAAATTTGCACCAGGTGATTGAAGACTTTCCCAACAATCATAATTATTTATATAGAGGATCGAAACAAAGTACCACTTGGGTCGTTCCCTCCCACAAGTTGGGAGGAAGGCCCTCTAAGGGTAACAAAAGCAAGACACACACAATTTTTTTGATCTCTAAGATCACACAAGGCACGAGGAGAGAGCATACACAATATTTTTTCCTCACGCTAGCATGATGTTCATTCTAAGAAGAAAAATCCCAAAACCAAATGTGTGGGTGATTATGCAAATTCCAAAAGATGTTTTTGATTCTCAAGATCACCAAATGATGTGAGAGAAAATCATACACACCTTAGACAAGCTACAAACCACAAGACAATGAAGACGCTATTTCTTTTTAAGCCCAAACCCAAATGTGAGGAAGACACTCAATGCAAGATTGTTGTCAATTTTAGGTCCCAAATGAGTGAAAATGCAAGTTCTTTTTAACCAATGAGTGAAGAAATGCAAGTTGTTGTAAATTTTAAGCCCAATGACATGTAAATTCAAGGTTGATTTTAAGCCCAATGAGTGTGTGAAAATGAAACAAGATAGATAAGTTAGCAAGATCAAATGAAAATGACTCCTTTCCACCTGTCCCACACGCTGCAAAGCCGATATTAGTATTAGAAAACCCCAATTTTGTAAATTACATATGAAAATTTACATGCAAGCAAAGAAAGTGAGAGATGATGAGCTATTTAAGTGGAGTTGAACAAATGAAATCAAAGATTCTTGAACTGAATAATTCCATGGAACAAATGCAATCAGAAATAGATGATAAGGAATTTAGGCAAAATGTGTTTAAAACTTCACTAGGTAGAACAAGTATTGCATACAATTTTACATGCAAGAAAAAAAAGTGAGAGATGATGCTATAAGTGGAGTTGAACTTTCAAATGAAATCAAAGATTCTTGAACTTAAGAATTCCATGTCCAACAAATGCAATTGGAAATAGATGATAAGGAATTTAGGCAAAATGAGTTTAAAAATTCACTAGGTAGAACAAGTATTGCATAAGAGTTTACATGCAAGCAAAAAAAGTGAGAGATGATGCTATAAGTGGAGTTGAACTTTCAAATGAAATCAAAGATTCTTGAACTTAAGAATTCCATGTCAAACAAATGCAATTGGAAATAGATGATAAGGAATTTAGGAAAAATGAGTTTAAAACTTCACTAGGTAGAACAAGTATTGCATAAGAGTTTACATGCAAGAAAAAAAAGTGAGAGACGATGCTATAAGTGGAGTTTAACTTTCAAATGAAATAAAAGATTCTTGAACTTAAGAATTCCATGGAACAAATGCAATTGGAAATAGATGATAAGGAATTTAGGCAAAATGAGTTTAAAACTTCACTAGGTAGAACAATTAGTGCATAAGAGTTTACATGCAAGCAAAAAAAGTGAGAGATGATGCTATAAGTGGAGTTGAACTTTCAAATGAAATCAAAGATTCTTGAACTTAAGAATTCCATGAAACAAATAAAATTGGAAATAGATTCAATTTAAGGAAATGTAAAAATGAATTTTCAAAGTCACTAGGTTTTGTATTGCGTATATGAATTTATGCAATGTTGTTATTTTTAAACCAATGAGTAATAATGCAAGTCAAGTTGTTTTTTTTAACCCAACAAGAGTGAAAATACAAGTTGTTCTTTTTAAACCAATAGAAAAAATAAAAACCATGATAACACACCATCTAATTCCAATGAAGGGAGAGAGAGAGAGGGTCCCTTAGAGAATGATAGAGATAGAGGAAGGTGGATTTAGAGAAGGATAGAGAGAGAGATAAAGAGAGAGAGAAGGAGAGAGAGGGGGTTACTTAAACTAGAAATGTTCAAAACTAGAAATTTAACTAACATGTGCTAAAAATATTATATATTAAATAGGAAATAAAATATATTTTTGGAATAATATTAAAAAGAGGAAAGAAAATATGCATACCTTGCTTCTTTCAATGATATCTTGCCAAATTTTGTTTGCGCTTCTTTTGTTCTTCTTGTGAATAATTTCGTTCAGTCTTATTTGTTCTTGTTCTTTTATTCACCATTTTCTTACTCTACCAAAAGATGACTTCACAAATCCAAAATCTCTAAAATATCCCTTGATGGAAGATGACTTCACAAATCCTCTAGACCAAAAAGATGACTTCACAAATCCAAAATCTCCAAAAATCTCCAAAATCTCCCTTGATGGAAGATGACTTCACAAATCCTCTAGACCAAAAGATGACTTCACAAATCCAAAATCTCCAAAAATCTCCAAAATCTCCCTCGAAGGATAAAAATGAAAATTAATCTTCTAATGTTGATATAGAAAAAATGAAAAAATAAACACATATTTATATGCATATCTAATTATAAAATAATAATAATAATAAGCTGGTTGGCCAAGGGTTTGAGCGGATGTTAGCCAAGGATCTGCTTGAACCACCCTGACCAAATTTTTTTAGTATTATTTCATAGGGGTTTGAGTGAACCCATATTTTCTCAAACCCCCATTCGAGTGAATGGGTCAATGGGTGTTCGAGTGAAGGGGGGTTTGCTTGAACCCCCCTTTTTTTCCCTTCTCCCCATCTTCTACCAAATCTCTACAAAATTTTTCGTTTCAAAGCTCGGGTTGAGGATGAAAATGGAGGAGACTTCACAAACCCAATTGGATGATGGTAGTCCTTGGAATGGGCTATCCATCAAATATAATTTTAATATGTTTTGGTTTTATTATGTATTTTTTTTAGTTTGATTAAACATAGGTTTTTCACCGAAAATCAAGCTCTTTGTTCTGCACATGTAGAAAAATAGCAGATTATAATTTTTTTTTGAAAAATATCAATGTACTAGATATTGATGTCCTTGATCCAACAGGAAAAAAAATTGAATTTCAATAAATATTAAAAAAGTTATGCGTTAGCAAGTAAATCATGTCTAAATTGTAACTAGTTTGGCTTCAATACTTAATTAAGAAAAAAATTCAATGAAATGCTATGAAACCAATTCCATGTACTAGATATCGTAGTTATGAATCTAAATTCAAAAAAAATAGAATTTTATCCTTCATAGAAAAAAAATTATGTGTTAGCAAGTACACGTCACTCTTTAAAAATGGTGTTTATTGTTAAAAACTAGTTTTCGAAGGAGATGGAAAAAGAAGTGAAATATGATTCCAAAATTTTTGAAAAAAATATATTTAGAATCCACAGAAAAAATTCCACAAATCACTAGTTTGCATCATTTCAAATTTCTCACGGTTTAGCCGCTATAAGTGCCTGAAAGTGAAGATTTAGTTAAAAAAATTCAGTTTAATGTCTAGTTTGGCAAAAAATTGTACACCAGTATTGTGGGATCACCCCAATAGAAGGACATGAATAGTATCCCAATTAAAATGTTTATTTAAACCTTGGATTATGCTTACCCAAAATTTTTAGGTGAACCTCCACTACCTACCTTGAAAACTTAGTCAAAACCAACCTATTACTGCAATACTTAGGAAGTAGAAATGGTGCTTTATCAAATACAAAAATTATGATGTATGAAGGCTTGAGGAATTGAATAAACCATTGTCCCCATTAACTCACCAAGGCCATAGCCTCCTTGGTAATCCTAAAACCCACATCTTCGGTTAACTAATTAATGACCAAACTTATAAGAAAGCATCATTTACCCTCTTGAAATGTTTCTCAACCTCCTTAAACTTCAGTTGGGGATAAAACTCCCAAATTTTTCTCTCTCCTAGGGCTTCCCCTTTGAATCTAGTTGTAGTTAACCCTGGGAAGTTTCCCACTCTAGTTGCTAGGTAGACTATGTATGAGGACATGGAAAAATTATGTGTGCTTGACAATGGTTATCTATGCATGGATGGTATCCGAGAAATTTTTTCTCTAGTTCAAGGATGTTTCTCCTTTTAGAATGATATTGATAAACTAAAACATCTAGGTCTTATAAGTCCTAGATTCTTCCTTGTCCAAGGCTCTAGAAAACAATGTGATGTTATCCCCAATATCTGATAGAAGTCTGATCTTACAAGCTTTTGGGGGATCTTTTCCATTGACTTCCTCTTTTTTCTCAACCACCTTTTATTCAAGTGTTTGAGATTTCTATTAACATCCTTATGGTATTCCTTGATAGCCTCTACTTCTATAGTCATTTTCAAACATGAGTATGGAGGCTAGTCAAACACTACTCTTATCATTGGGGGAGAAATGTCAATGATCTTGATCCCCCAAGGATCATAACATTTCCTCTGGACTAGGTTGTAAGAAGTTGCTGCTTCTAAGATGAGTTCTGGACATTGTACTACAACTGGAAATGAAGCCACATGAGCTATCCCTGAACTAGCTATCTTTTGTGCTATGGGAGAAGCTTAAATAGAGAAAGTCTCCTCTTTGAATGCCTCCATGTTAATGTGCCCAAGATTAGTATCTTTGATCTTCATTGCTTGGGATGTGAACTTGGAGACATTAGGGACTCCTTGAAACTTTTATTTCATATTTAAATGAAATTTGTCTGCCTTGGTTTTCTTTTCTTTTGGTTCTCTTGGGACACCCTTTGAACCTGAATCCTCACTTTAATCAAATATTTAAATAACCTAGATGATGATAAAATAAGATTTGTAAGAATCCCCTGAAAATTCATTAAGAAAACTTAGCTTGAAAATAAATTTTGTCCTATCGGGTTTTGAAACCTTGTAGGAACCTCTATATTCTAAGAAAATTTAAGCCAATGGAAGGAATTGAGATAAAAAATGGACTTAGGACCTTTCTCAAAAAAGTCCAGTCGAGAATTGAAACCTTGATGTAATCATGCAGTTAGTGAGTGGGAGTCGGTATCAAATTTGGCTTTTGGATTTAGACTCCTTTCTTATGATATCCAATTGGAATTGTAACCCCTGTCAAACATGACTCTTGTAGAAATCAGGGTTTGAAACAGACACTGGACCCTTACTTTGGCATGTCCATTTAGGTTTCAAAAACCCAAACAGACTCATCATTTTTCAAGGTCCAACCAAGACTTGAAGTCCTAAATAGATCTCAGTGTATCTATGTTAGGTATGATAATTCATTTTAGCTTCGATCACTATTAGTTTGGTTTGATTGGGATTTGGAATTTCCTAAACAAATGTAATGCATATGCCTTTGAGGTTTTGAAAACCTGAAGGAATAAAAGTCTTAAATCATGTTTCAAGGTAACAAGATGGTGCTTGGAAAAAATTGGGACTTGGGAGAGACTTCAATACCTATCTTAGGGATATCCTGTTGGGAAATGAAAACCTGAGTGGACTTGGCTTGTGGGGATCAAAATCAGGAACTGATGAAGGATTTGGACCCTTTTCTTAACACATCTCATCGAGTTTTGAAAACCTGAAAGGATCAATGGGAAATTTAGATAAAATGGTTAAGTGAATTTGTGAAGGGTATTCCATGGGGATCGAGATTAGGAAAGGATCCCATATTTGGACCATTTTCAGAAATAGCCTTTCGAGTTTTCAAAATCTAAAAGGATCAATTTAAAAATTTAGATCACTTAGAATTTTTTTGGAAAACCCTAAGTGATAACTAGGGCATGCCGAGGATTGAAAACCTCAACCAAACTAGGGCATGTCAGGATTTTGAATCTCGATGAATAAAAAGGGGAGAAACTTAATTCAAAACCCTAACCTCAAAACCCTTGAACAAGGGATGACCTGGGAGGGGAAAACTAGGCCCAAAAGAGCTAACAAAACAAACATCAACACACAAAAAACCAGAACACACACAAAAATAGACACAAAATAAAACAAAACATGACAAGAAATGAGAAAAACAATACACAAAATCAAAAGGAAGGAAAACCAAAGAAACCAACCCGAAGGTGCGCAAGAGTTAGAAAAATGAGGAGAAATTGATGTAGAATGCTTAAATTCTTGTTTAATTTGTGTCCTAGCTACAAACATTGTAAATTCAATGAGTGAGTTGCAATAATGAGGGTGATTTGCAATTAGAAGCACTAAATTACACCTGCACGAGCTCGTCCACCATTAATGCGATGGGTGGTCAAGAGTTCAGGTAAAAAATGAACATTGGAACCAATGTGAAAGAGACTAACATCTGATCAGGGTTCTGATTCTTGAATGGCCTCTAAGAAGAAATGAACAAACAAATAAAACAAAGGAGTAGGGAAAGAAAACATATTGGAAAAAACTGTACAAGGTCTGAAATTTGTTTCTAACTCCAGGTCATGACAAGATAAAAAATAGGGTCGGGGTTACAAAACGGATCCAAACCTTTTAGGAAAAGGTCCAAAGTTTGTTTCAGAACCCAAAACCTGACAAGGCACAAAGGAAAAGCAAGATCGAGACTCAAAAATGGATTTAGAACTTTTAGGAAAAGGTCTAAAGTCCATTTTGAAACCTGAAACCTAACACGACAACAAAAAATTGGGTTTGAGAACTCAACATGAATTTGGACAATTTTGGAAAAGATCCAAGATTTTTTTTGAGTGTCGAAACCTGACAAGGCAATGAAAAACATAGCCTAGGAGAACAAAAATCTCTAGGACCAAGGAAAAATCACAAGGTAAAAAGAAAAAGAGCTTGAGAGAATGAAAA
Organism: Sequoia sempervirens; assembly: GCA_007258455.2. NCBI lineage: Eukaryota > Viridiplantae > Streptophyta > Pinopsida > Cupressales > Cupressaceae > Sequoia > Sequoia sempervirens. The sequence goes on from VDFB02270651.1 coordinate 26,212,835, forward strand.
ATCTTGGGACTAGAAAGAAAATAAAACATCAAGGGAAAGAAAACAAGCCAAAAACAAAGAAAACACAAAAATAAAAGGGGGGACCCAATTTAAACCAAAGGGAAGATGGGGAGGGGTATGTAGGGCATAACAAGACTAATCTTAGCACTAGATGGGACTATGGAGGGATGTTTGCTAAGTGTATTAAAATCTCAAAAATAATTACAAGGGAAGACCAAGTCTTGCTATAAGCATGAAAGGATAAGGGATTTATTTGGTAGAGGATAGTGGACATGGGGATTATTGGATGAAGGGTTTAGGATATGATCTCCAAGGATTATGCCACATAGGAATAACTTGTTTTCTCCAAGATATGGGCTTGTATAGTGTTATGTAGGATATATGAAATGATATTTTATGGTGTGTGACCAAAGGATGGACATGTCAAGAGTTTATCAAAGCATGTTTTAAATTTGTGCCCCAACCCTTATCAAGGTAAAGGTAGGTAGGGAAGATGGATGGAAACAATATGCATTGGATGGATGGATGGAAATATCATGACAAAGGTATGAAATATGAGACAACTTGGCCCCAAGTGTGATGATGAATGGATATTTCACCATGATGTTTTTACCATTTTTCATCATGGTAAAAACATCATAAAAATGATTTTCACTATTGGAAAAATTATTTCTCTTTACTATTTTTTTGTATTTTTGATTTTTTTTGATATATTTTCTAGATGGCCTTGATGTTTTAGATGATCACTGATTTTTTTGAATCTTTTGATGGTTTTGATTTATATGTTGGTGTCATGATATGCCAATAGTGACCTCTATGTAGGAGTTTCCTTGTCAGGATCATGGAGCTTGTATATAATCCATGGATTCCAGTGTGATCATTTTTGATACTAGGGTTGGCCTTATCAAAATACACACATTGTGATAGAGTGCCATGAGATTCCCTATGATAAAGTGTTGCTATCAGCATGTGATGGATTTGTGATGTAGGATTTTCAAACTTTAGACAAGATGTTGGATTATGATGAATGATGATAGATGTGGATGAATCATTTAGAATTTTGGATGTAGGGATTTTTATTTTCTAAAATTGGGATGGTGGATGATGGAGTTTACTTTTTGGTTTGGGATTTTATTTGGAACCAATGATTTTATATGCTTTCTGTGATGACCATTTTGAAGGAGGTGGACACTTGTTATATGTAGGAGACCTCTTTTCATGTGGCTCCATATTTTGATTGGATATTGGATTGAGATTATTTTCTTTTTTTGATCTAGTTTTCTTTAGGATCCATTTTAACTTCATGTGTCCACTTGGATTTTTGGATTCAATGGCCTTTGAAATTTGATTTTGAGCTTTTGATTTATAATAAATTTCTTTTTGTTGGTCCCAATTGATGGGTTTAACAATTTTGGAATGATGGTTTATGGTGTGGATGGAAGGAGTGTTGGAAAAAACCTTATGGTAAAGACTACACATAGGCACTATTTTGATGGTTATATTGGATGAATTTTCCCCTAATATCATAGAGGTATCACTAGCATCGTTAGATGTGTTTATCAATGAACAACCAAGACCTTTATATCTGATATTTTCATGAAATTGTATTGGTTATAAGATCCCTTGCTCATGTAATCCTAATCCTCTTCCTTGATACTGCATTCTCTAACAAATTATGTTTGCAATGGGGTATTGTTTTTTTTTTAAACAAGATTCTAACCCATCTTTTTTAGTTAAAACCATTGATGTTTGGTATTTTCTCTTTTGTAAGAAATCATGCTTTGACAAAAGTAGATGATCCTAGTTTATATGACACTAGAGATTTATCCTTCATCATGTTTGTTTCTTCTTGATCATTTGGTATATCAATGTGATCCAAGGTATCTTATTTATCTTATTTTCTACTATGATCCATGTCATTTATTTGATTATCTATGTGTCCAAGGGAGGCAAGTGTTTCATCTTGGGAAATGGAGTTGGTTGGGCTATGGATAGGATCAAATTCAAGTTTTTGATCATGGATGCCATATTGGTGGATGAGAGGATCATCTTGGATTTCTAGATCATAGGTAGGATCTTGATAAAATATTATATCATCTTGGATGTCATGATTAGAAATGGGATCTTTATCAAATATTAGATTAACTTAGATATCATGATCATCTAGATGGGATTATTGGATGGAATTAGAGATGGTATCATGATTGAGGATTGGATAATCATGGATGTTATAAATATGATCTTGATCAAGGCCCAAATTAACTTTTATATCATGGCCATCTATAGGGATATTTTGGGTAGCTTGATCTTGGTTTATCTTGGAGTTTATTTCATCATGCTTTGGAATTTTCTCTTCACATAGATCCAATGGTTTGGACAATGGAATATGATTTTAAATATGAATAGGAGATTATTTGATTGACTTAGGATTTTTGCATGGAAATAATGGAGTTTGGATAGGAAGATATTTTTTAAGATTGATAGTTGTTGGAGGGCATGATGGTGGGAGATGTTTGGATGGTGTAGGAATAACAATGTAATGGGATTGCCTAAATTGTTTTTATATTAGAGGTGAAGATCCTTTACTATTAGTCCTTAGAGAAAATCACTAAAGGTGTGTTTATTGGATGGATTTGTGGATTGTGATAGAGTGGATTGTAATGGTTTCATGGATCAAGGATTGTGATAGGAGGTGGAGGCTATAATACTCTCTTGGTTTGGTGATGATTATGATGATCTTGGATATTGCATGGGAGATAGGGATTTGTGATATGTTTTGGAATTGATGAAGGCTTTGGATGGAAGATTGGTTTCTCTTATCATGGTTAGGATGAGGATGAATAATGGTTGTTTGTTGGGGATTAATGGTATATATTATGTTAATTGATTGCTGATATTAAGGGTAGATGGATGGATGAATAGAGTTTATTGGTTGTTGGTAAGTAGGTTGGAATGTTGGTGGATGTTAGTATGGATGATAGATGTATGGGCGACTAAGGATTGTGGATTGTTACACAGGAGGGTAGATGAATGATTGAATAGGGATTGTGGGTGATTGGAATTTAGGAGTGATGGATAGGTTACTAGGGATTATGGATTGTTAGTATTGATGAAACATAGATGAATGACACTTTCTTAAGGCAACACAATCTAAGGTTTTATCATCATAAGGTTCATACTATAGTTGATCAACAAGACTCTCAATATCTTCATAGGGGTCATAATTTGGTTGATCAACAAGACTATCATCATCATCATCAAAGAAGGGGTTTTTAGTTTGACTAAGGAGACTATCAAGGTCAGATAAATACATGTTTATGAATTTGGATTAGGATGGATAATGGGATGATTTAGATGGATAAGTTGGTGGATTTTTGGTTTGGATACAAAGGATGGTTGAGTTGGCATATAATGGTTGGGTTCTAAACCCTAGTTCAAGATAAAGACAAGAAATCAAAGACTTTTTTTGGTTTTTGGTTTTTCATTTTTTTTGGATTTTGTGGTTTCTCATTTTTTTTTGGATTTTGGGAGTTTTCAAATGTGTTTTGGATTTTTTGAGGTTTTAAAAGCCTACTCTAATAAAAAATAGAAGATTGAAAAATCTAAGGTTAAAAAATGCTAAGGTCCTCATTGGGTTTTAGATGGGAAGGTTTTACTCTAACAATACCAAACACAAAAAATACATGAAAAATCCTAAATTAATTAAGTGGAGTATTAACTTAGTGTAGGCCCACCAGCCAATGACTTAATATCCCAATATTAGTGCAAGGAACTTATCTTTCAAGAGTCAATAGATAGGGATATAGTGGGACAAGGGCTCACCTTTTCCCTTTCTTTGGAGGTCCTAAGACCTTTCCCAAAGAAATTCTATCTCTACTCAGCGAGATATATGGTGAGTAGCTTCAAGCATGATACCATACCTTGCACCACACTAAGCAACACGTAAAAGGTCTTAAACTAGGATATACAAGATTTCTAGGGGAATCCTCTATATGCCACAAGAAAATGTGAGGCCTAATATATGTATTTGAAAGTGTAAGAGAGTCAAATAGTAAGGAGACGAGGGCAACCCATATATCTCCTTCACTTCCCCAAGGTATACATTTCTTGGGGGCTTAGCCTAAATGGAAAACTCACAACTTCCAAGAGGCATGTCTTTTGATTCACCCCCTTCTATTTATACTTCACCAGAACACTGGAGTTGAGGTCATCCTCTAGGGTAATGAAATCCCTAGACATGTCCCATAAAAGAAAATGAAAAAAGTGGTGTTTATGATTCTCAAGATCACCCAAAGCATGCAAGAGTAGAGCATACACATAGTCTTTCAAGATTAATAGACACTTGTTCTTCAGTTAACCAAATCAAAATGTGTATGGTTCATTTTAATACTTCATAGAAATGGTTTGAAAAGACACTAAACAAGAAAGGCACAAAAAAAAAATTGTCTATAAACTTTTCTTCTTAATATCGTCTTGCAAAACCAATTTCATTAGAAGTTCCTTTTTTTCTTTGGCTTGCAAAAAAGGATTATTTACATGTTTTTCTCTTTCATGGTGAAAAGTGTTGCATCAAATAATTAGTGAAAATATATAACAAAATAATTCAAATCATAAATATAAGAACACCATTAGAATCCCTGTAAAAAAATTATAAATTTTTAAAAAATTCATCAAAAATCAAGTTTGTTTGTGTACTTGTTTGAAGCTAGAAACTGAAGGACACACTTTTACTGATTATATCTGATTTCTAGATTTTTATTTTAATAATGAACCTAATTCATAGAGTCCATGTCAAAACGAGCTTTCAAATGCTTGCAAAAAGTTGAAAATTTGATTAGTGGTTTGAAAGATATGCTTATTTTACTATAGGTTGGTATTTTTGAAAATTACAAAGAGGAAGAGCAAGCAGTTTGGCCAAGTGATTAAAACTCTATCAATTAATTTTCTATTCAAAAAATAAAGCAAAATTAATTGTTGTGCATGCTTTGTACACACACCCCGCTGAAGGTAGGGACCCCCTCTTTTTGCTCCTGACGAGTCATTTCCACTTCAGTCTTGTTTTGCGCACCCCATTTCCAAATCTAAGTCAGTTGTAAGCCTTAAAATGATCAACTTCATATTGGCCCAATTCACCAACCTAAGTTTTTCCAAGTCACTTAACCTCGCAGGCTAGCTCTTGTGGGCTTCTGTTTGCTTTTCACCCAACGTCCACTAACCTTCGCAAACCCACGTTTGTGGGTTTCCCCTTGTTGTTCGCCAGTGCACTTCACCATACCCTACAGTCAAGCCCTGGCGTTTGCCTAACGTGTGGACCCTGCACCCATGTTTTCTACTGCATCCTTCATGATTCATAGACTTGCAACTGCTGGTCGCCCTAGGTGGGACTCTGTTCTTGTTTCGTCGTTATTATAGCGACCGACCTTTGACATCTACCCAAATGGAGGGCTCCATAGTTGGTACTTCTGTCTTCACCATTTCCACATAACCAACTGACCTTGTTGCTTCAAAAATTCCTAAGTCCAAATGTTTGTAGGTCTTCACACACTATTTGCCCCCGCCCGACCTCCATTGCCTAACGACTAAGCTATATTGAGTCCACACTCGCCGGAGGGTCCACCCTCGTAGATGGCCATTTGCAGGAGGCTATCGCCCTGATGCTATTTACAACAACAAGCCTCCACATGGCCATTTGTGGGAGGTCGTCACCCTGATGCCATTTACAACAACAAGCCTTCACTGCCTCCTCGTTGTGCAGGTCTGTGACCCACCAACGCCATTTCCTTACCATGGGCCACGACTAGTATTTTTCCATTTCCTCATTGAAATTATTTGATCATCTACCCACTGGTTTCCATCTGCAAACATGAATCCACATATCCTTTTTGCTGCAGCTATCCATGCGGGACCCGCAGTGCGGGTCTCCATCCGTCTCTCGCTGTTGCTCGACGACATTCTTCGAACGACTTCCTGTGGGCTACCACCCACATGGAAAGCATTCTCACAGGTTCCACATACCATCCTGGCCTAACATCTCCTGCTAATGGACATCATCCATGTGGAGTCCACCATGCGGACCTCCGTTTGCTTTACGTCGCTCCCTTGGCGGCCACTTCGCCTCTACCATCCACATTATTCTTCCCGCAATGACATCTTTTTCCTGACACCTCCACAAGTCTTGCATAAAGGGGGTGCTAGTTCAACACATGGCACCTGCAACACATGTATATTTAAAGAAATCCCAAGGGGATTGGGGGTGATAGTAATTAGAGGCAGCATGTACTCTTCACAGATTTAAAAAAGTGACAATAACAATGGGATGATGGGCTTGTATGTTGTTTAGATCGACAAACACCATAGCAATGGAAAAATGAGAATCATGGAGACTTTCAAGGAAATATCATAAACATCACAAATCAAATTACACAATCTCGAAGCGTTACGACGATCATTATTATGTGGATGACTCGAAGAAGGAATACAAGCTATTTACCTGATCAGGCGACGTAGTTAGACAAGGAACACATAACTGCAAAGAGGATGCTTCGGCGTGGTCATCGAGTTGTTTGTGGGAATCATAATATGAGAAGTCATCCCTTTATTACTGTTCTTGATGGTGTAGCCCGCTCAGACTCTCGCATTGTGAGGTCCGCAATGTCCATTTCTGCGTGGCTTAGATGACTTATCCATCCTTACGCTACACATCATGGCTCACAAAATTCTTGGCGGATATTTCCTTTGTGGGTGTCGCCATTCGCAACACTGTTGGCTAGAGTAGAATTTCAAAGTAGCCTCCACCACATTCTTTCCATCTCAATGGGATAAAATAAAGATCCAAGGCCGAGGACGCGAAGGAGGAGCTATCAACAACTCAATGTATTCTTTAACGAATGATCTCATAGTGACAAGCAAAGAAAGAGCCTACTAGACTAATACCATGTAACTTTTTAAAGGAATGCTCTTCAAAAACATAATAGGATGTTGTGGCTTGCGCACACTTGAGGGGCTGGGTGAGGGAGGGAAATCACCCCTGAGCGTGTGCAAGATCAATACTATGGCTTTGGACAAAGAATGGCACTGTCATAAGAAATTATAAATGATTTTGTTTCCTAAAGTCTAGTTTGTGGGTCGAATGCAATGTATCTTTAACGAGGCAAGTTCACCTAGTGCCTGTAATCATATGTGAATGCATAGTAACACTGCATCTTTATTTGATCCAAAACTACCATGCAAATACCGACAAAAGGGGAAGGTATTGGTGACCTGCGGGGTAGATTAGGCGGGCGGCCGTTTGGTGTTGGCCATTGCTCTCACGACATTCTAACCATGACACCCCATATTCCTTGGCCCGATGGAAATACCCCATGCGGGATTCGACGCCAACCATGCCGTTTTCCTCTCCATCATTGGCAACGACATTCTTTGGCTGACTTCTCACCTCCAACTTCCCACATCCCTCTCAACACCAGCATCCTGATCACCCTGTCCTAGCAACCTTCTTCGCTGCAGGGTCCGTGCATCTCACTGCCATTTTCACTGCCGTCCCTCAATGACATTCAAGTGAATCACCCCGCCTTCTCCTCTTGTAAATAATGTGGACGTGGTGAAATTCCATGCTTCACTCTATTCCTTGGCTTGATCGATAGGGGGTGGCGGCAAGTAGGAAGGAAGATTTAATCGAGCTAAATTGTAAAACACATGACCTTCAGAGGAGGTTTCAATTGAGGCACATGTTGATAATGTGAAGAACAATTATTATTATTCTTCTGGATGATTGATGGTGCAGCAAAGTACGCTCAACTATAAATGAATGACTACGCGTTGGTGAGATGTTAGCAATATGGCTTATCTTTAGAACCACAACAATGAGCATAGTAGTCTCCCTCTTGATCGCATCAATCCATTTTCCATAGGAGGAGTACGATGGTGAACTTGTAGCTAAAGGAGGTGCGACTATGATTATGGAGATAGAGGGATTGTGGTGGGTCTGCTGGGTACCTTGGACATCTCCGTATGTGCGAAAATCTCCCTCGTGGGTCCTGTGCTTTGAAATGCTGCTGTCACCACGAATTTCACAATGCGGCACCCCACACGATCCCTCCTGACGACTCTCTTCACTATGAAGTTTGTGGCCCCTCAATTTCCTCTTATCCCCGTGACAACCCTCTAATGGCGACACTTGTATTCTTAACCCAGTAGGAAGCATTATTGACTAAGGTTCCCACGACCTGTCTTCCACGCAACTAATGGTATTGTGCAAATGACGGTAGGAACTATTTTGTGGAACATGTAGTGCCTTGTCGAATGAATAACGTTTGTGCATATTGTCTGACAAGGATTTGAGCTGCGTGTAGGGTGTCTTAGGCTACTTCCTCTGTGGATGAGAGGTGTGATTCACCGATAGCTTAAAATGAGTGAATCGCCCATGATGATAAAAAAAAAGAAAATAAGAAAATGAATTGGTGCGAGCTTCGAATATCTTAAGGCGCTTCCTTTAAATATTTTCCTCGAAATATTGTTGTAATGGGAGGGAATTGATTCAATCGGTGAAAGACCAAATTCAAAGGGAAATCACATTGCAGATGGCCCATGGTCTCTAAGGGTGAAGGGTTTATCGTGTAACCAACTCGCGATTCTTAGACGAATGGTGGCTGTTTCTGTGAGCACATACCTGCTTACGATTATGGCAGCTCATTGTGATTCATCGATTTGGAACTTCTACGTAGGAGTCTGAGTGGACCTCTTTATGATTCAAGGGCGAGCATTGTAGGATTTATGAAGTTAGGATCATTGGCTAAAATACTTTCGGAGCTAGATAAAAATTGAATGTAGCAATCGAGGGTAGCGGGTATAAAACTGCATCTGCTAAAAAATGAAAACATCCTTCGGGGGTCTTGACTCTGATGGCCACTATTCTAAGGATGGTTGCCAACCTCCTACCATCATGTAAGCAGAGCGCGTCCTTGTTTGTTGGCGGGGAACTTCATGCGGGTTTCCGTCGGGGTGACGCCATTCCCAAACAACTAGCATTCGATGTCTCCCCACCCTTCTTCTCTTGCTCGACACACTTACTTCAATCTTCACGCTAGGTGCCCACTCCCTTCTAGTTCTCAGGGAAAGGTGATTTCAAGTGCTGATATAATGGCTACTCAATCTGATTGAAAGCTTAAGGAAACAAAAAGTAATAAATCGCACGTTAACAGTCGACTGCGTGGTGTATGTGGTGACTTACTAGGGGAGCGCAAAGAATGTATCAAGTAATTGAAAGTGAGGAGGATTTAAATACGGTAATTAATACTCAAAGGTGGGGTGCGCATTTGAAATGATGAATTTGATTTGCAAAATTGAAATAGGATAAGCTCCTGGATGACGAAAAGTGGTTAAAGGCATTTATAGGATGATTTAAATAGGAGGATAGTTCAAAGTTGCATTTAAAGGAAAATCCAAAGGCTTTTATTAATGGTTGCATTAGTTTATGTTCTACTAGGCCTAATTGATTTCTTCTTCCATGTAGGGCAGCTAATTAAGGTTTATCAAGGGATCCGACATATGAAGGATTGTCATAGCATACAAATGAAGATGAAAATGTTGTGACCAAAGGATCCCTATATGAGGGGCGCGAATGGAGATCTAAGGTCGTTAAAACAAGGAATATTTTTATAAAGTGGAATCGATTTCCATAAGATGGAGGGCTTAGACAACCTACCCTAGAGGAATCAATACTGAGAAAACAAGGGGTTATTTTCCAAAATTAAAGATAAAAAAGAGCTGTGTACTACCTACCAAGTTTGTGAAGAGAACATTGGTCATCTATAGGGCCAAACCAAGGAGAGAATTTTAATTTACAAGTGATGCACTTAAAGTTCATCACAGATGACTAGCAGACAGATGATATCATGTTAGAGGAAATAGTGCCAAGAACACATGGGGAGCTACCTCATTCTTCATCGAACGATCATGATCCATCAAGGGGTGTCTCATCAGATCAAGGGGCAACTAATCCATCCCACAATGATGCAAATCTGCAAATGGGGTGCATTTGATTGACTAAAGAGAATGTTGGGAATACATCAAATAGAAGGCAACCTTCAAATAGTTTCAACTACAACAAAAGGGCAATTAGCTACATGACAAAACTGCTACAGTGCCAAGGTCACTAGAAGACAAAATAAGGATGAGACAAAGGATGTATTTTAAATTGTTGGATAATGGGGGGTAGATGAAACCCTAATGTAAAACAAATCTGAGCCACTCATTGTAAATAAATCCTATCCATTCATTTGGGCTTTGGAAAACTATAAATAGGGGTCTCCCCCTCATTTGTAAATGGTTGGAGAGCTGGTGTAAAGGCATTTTGCAACAATAGAGAGCTACATTGCATGATTTATGGATGTTTCTCTTGTGTTTCTTCATTATGCATACATGGTTCTACTTCCCTATTAGTTTAGTTGTTAGTTTCTTGAATGGAAGTGATGATGGTGTTTGCTATTATTGTATTTGATGAATTTCTAGCTCATGCTTTTTGTGGTTTGTTGATGATGAATCACTTTGTAAAGCTAGTTTGAGCTTCCTTACTTCATTGCTGCAACTTAGTTCAATTACATGTTCATGATGTGTGTATGTAATATAAAAATCTAGAGTCCTTAGAAGATTGCACTAGTTTTGTGTAACTGTAGGTTCCTCTTGGCCAAGAAAAACTCAATTAGGTATGTTTATCTACTGTAGCAGCCTCCATGATCACTGTTCATTCATAGTTTTAGGTCTAGGAACTTCCTCTCTCAATTAGGTATGTTGAGAAGTGCATAAAAAACACATCAACATTAATTATCAATAGAATTTTAAGATGTGCAACAATAATTATAGTCAAAAGTACAACCCATACAAATATACAGACTAATAAAGAAAGCGCCCAAGAATCTTATTTTTTTAGTTTAAAATGTTATCCTACACCAAAATATGGACTATTATATATGAAATTTTGTTTCTTGGCCCTTTTGGACATAACCGTGATGTTTATTTCTCATCAAGAAGCTCTTAAAAAGGTTTATTTTAAAAAAATCTTGAAAGTATCTACAACTCGCGAGATAGAAAACACCAAAAAATCATAGACAACAAGGTTAGTAAAAAAATGGTTAGTTTTCATGTTAGGTTCACCAAAATGTAAGCATTGGAATTGGAAAAATAAGAAATAATAAAGAATCAAAGACACAAAATGAAAATCAAATCTAAATTGTATTTTACCGATCTCACTGCAAACCTAAAAATAAATTATGTTTCTTTCTATTTAGATGTGGATGCTAAATCTCAGTGGCATAACACTATGATTGATGATTGATTGATTTATGCTTTTTTCAAAGTTGATTTTCATAAGGTGTGAGATATAAAAATTCTGAGGAAAATACTATATTTATAGACTTTCCAAGGAAAAATCAAATGGAAGATGAGGATAAGAATAAAGATTTTAGTTAACTGAACTAATTGTGGAGTCAACTCAACTAAAAAATAGAAAATTTCCATTTTGATTCATGAAGAGATAATAATAAATTATTTGATTTAATTAATGAATAATTGTGCACATCAAGTTTCCATTTAGAGACTGAGTTGACAGAAGGAGAAGGTGAGGTTTCCAAAATGAAGAAGAGTTAACTTGTGAGAGAAGATTGAGTTTCTAAATGAAGATTAAGTTAACTGATTAGTGATAATGGAGATGACTGAAGAGATGAAAATGAAAATTATTTGAAAAAATGGAAATTATATCACATTTAATTAAATAATAAAATATTATTTAATTAAATGGAAAAATGAGAATTATTAATTAATAAATGATTTTTGATGTGATAAATGGATAAAAAGCAATAAATAATAATTGATGATTAAAAGATAAATGATATTTGATAATGAATGGGGTAAGTGCATCAAGATCGCACACAAAAAGGGGGTCAAAAGTGGCCACTTTTTTTTGAAATCAACTAAACCTGAACTTGGAGGAGTAATTTGAGATTCATGCACTAAAAATTTGAAGATACCAAAAGAACAAGAATTGTACTTTGAATCTAGTTTCTAAACTACTAATTTTTTTAAAAAATAGATAAGATTAAGAGGATAAAATGCTTCACACACACAAAAGTATTCTTATTTTTTCTAGAAAAACATAACATAGTGTATGGTGTGCACCCCTCAATTTTTCTAGTTGTATTTAGTATTTTTAAAAACCATTGGTAGAAATATAGGTAAGATTGAGTACTAAAAGTTATGTATTTTTTGTAATTTTTTATTGAGTTTTTTTATGATTTTTTAAAGTGGATGCATCCTAAAAATAACATCACTGAGCGTTTGTGTCACATAACTTACACCAATATAATTGAAAATGCAATTTTTTTCCAATGTGTTATAGAATGAAGTGTAGAAAAATATTATATATTTTTTTCAAATTTGAACAAGTAGGTCAAGAGTTATTAAAAAAAGTCAATACATATGTCTTTAATAACTATGTAAACATTAGTGAAAGAAATTAAAAATAAATACATTAATGTAGTTCAAATCTAAAAAAAATATATGGTTAGAAAGCTTAGAAGACTTGTGAAATTATGGTGGTAATTTTGCTAGGAATTGATTTATAGTGTGTAAACCTAATGACGAGCAAGTTGATAAATGAGAATGGAGGAAAAAATCATGTCAAAATGAGGCAAATGAACCATCCAAGCCTAAGGCTTGTCATTCAAGCCTAAGTACATACCAAAACATGTACATGTTTTGTGCAAGCCAAAATGCATACATGTTTTGTGCAAGCCAAAATGCATACATGTTTTGTGCAAACAAAAATGTGTAGGTGTTTTGTGCAAGCCAAATATATACATGTTTTATGCAAGCCAAAACACACTCATGTTTTGGCCTACACTAAAACATCATGTTCTTGAATCTAACTTTCTAGATCTCTCTCCCTCCACCTCAGTCTCTAACTCTCTCTACATCTCTCTATATCAATATTCCTCTCTTTGTGCCTCCATCCCTCCCCCCAAAATCTCTCTATCCCTCTCTCTCCCTCCAAATCTTTGTTTCTCTCCCTACCTCTCCCTCCTTCCCTCCTCTCCTTTGTACCTTTTTTCTCAAATCTCTCTCTCTCTCTCTATTGTTGGAATTATGTGCCTCAATCTCATAGACTGAAACCTTTGAAAGAGCCAAGTCAGTGTGACATTCATTCTATCTGGCCAACTGGCAGTTTAGTAACCTTGTGGTTTGTATAGGTCACTGAGACAATGCTTCTGTCTTGCCGATTGGTGTTGTTGCTGTGACTTGTGGTGTTCACTGTAACCCTCTACCGAGTGGAGATCTCTGGCCGACGGGTTGGTGTCTAGTGGATATCGGGGAGACTTTGGGCGACAAGCGGTGTCAGGGAGATTCATAGCGACTGGAGTCATCAGAGTAACTCATATGCTTCCATATGAAGTCTTACCGATATGGAAAGTCTCACTGAAATTTTTACATTCGAAGTCATCGGGGAGACCCTTGGCCGAAAGGTTTGCTTCGGTATGAAGTATTATCGATATGAGAAGTCTTTCCAACAACTTTACACTTGGAGTCTTCGTGGTAACACAAAGGGTTTGGTGTGAAGTCTTGGTGACAAGTGCTGGTCTCACCGAATGCTGATCTCGAGGTGACTTGAAGATTTCAATAAGAACTCTCAGCAATAGCGGTATGTCTTTCCAACAATGCAACATGTGTTTGTTATCGGATGTCTTCGGTATGACTCCTGGCGAAAGGTGGTCTCGGGGTAACATGGAGGCTTCGGTATGAAGTCTTAGCAACGAACGAAGTCTCACCGATAGTGGAACATTGTGGTGTAACTTGAAGGCTTCGGTATGATCTCTTGGTGAAGGACGATAGTCTTGCCGATGGGAATAATTTCTTCTATGTAACTTGTGAACATCGATATGATGTCTCATCGAATGGCGATTGTCTCGCCAATGAGAATGCTAAAGTCGATGCGACTTGTGAACTCAGTATAATGTCTTGCCGATGGTCAGGACTCTTGGAGATAATGACAATCAGGTCTTGTGGCATCAGGGAGACACAGTTAGTGTCTCACCGACATGCGAATACATTGTGAACGCCTTTGACCAATTGGGAGACCATCCTACATGGTGTGTCTTCAACCAATAAAAGAAGCTAAATGGGAACAACTAGCAGTTGGACTATTGGGCCATTACTAAGAGGAAGTTCGACAGACAGGGGCGTCATGGTTATACTCAGAGATTGAAGATTGTGATTGGTTTGATGGTTACATGAACAATTGGATGAATAGCTTGATGAGTGATCAATGAATTCAATTATGAGAGTATTGTAACTTGAATATTCTGTAGCAAGGTTGATCATTGTGAATGTTGTTGTAAATTGACATCAGAGAGAGTGAAGCCTGTACTCTGTATGTAATTTCATTACTGTAATACAAAGAGGTTTTTCTTGGTGTGGTGGGTTTTTCTCCCGTAAGGTTTTTCCCACGTAAATCTGGTGTTCATCTGTGTATGATTATTTCTCAGTTTCTGTTATTGCTTTCAAGTGTATCTTAATTGGACTGTAATTGAAAATTTAAAAGTATCTCTGCATTCTTCCCTGAGGTTTTTACATTAGGAGAGTTGTTTCCGCACTTAGCTTTCCTTACAAGTGGTATCAAAGCCTGGCAAGTTGTGTTATCCTTGTGGGTACGTTGGGTTTTTTGAGTCAATTTTTGTTTAGTGGGAGTCTTGTAGAAGTTTGGTAATTCGAATTACAGGTTAAGATGGTAAGCACGTTAGGAAAGATTGAAATTGAGAAATTCAATGGCAACAATTTTGAGTTGTGGAAACTTAAAATGGAAGATCTGTTGGTTGATCATGATCATTGGATTGCTATGTCTGGAATGAAGCCTACAGGCATGAAGCAAGAGGATTGGGACCTTGCAAATATAAAATCTAAGGGGTTGATAAGGATCTGTTTAGCAGACTCTGTTCTTCTAAATGTTCATGAAGAAAAGACTGCATCTTCCTTGTGGAAAATACTGGCAACTATTTATCAGGGCAAGTCCTTGGTGAATAAATTATTCTTGAGGAAGAAGCTGTATTCTTTGAGAATGCAAGAAGGAGGGTCTATTGCTAATCATTTGAACGCATTCAACATGTTGATTGCATAGTTAACATCTGTGGGTGTGAAGATTGATGAAGAAGATCGCTGTATGCTATTATTATGTTCTTTGCCAGATTCTTGGGATCACCTAGTGATGGCTATTGGGAGTACAACATCCACTTTTAAGATGGAAGATGTTGCTTCTTTGTTATCAGAAGAGATGAGAAGGAAATGTTCTGAGATGGTGAAGGAGGCTCTTGCTGTTAGAGGGAGATCGAAAGATAAAGGCAAGAAGAAGGATAAGAAGTTCAAATCCAAATCAGAGGGGAGATCAAAGTCTCCTAGCAAGAAGTCCAAGGTGAAGTGCTGGAATTGTGGGCAACCTAGTCATGTCTGAAAGGATTGTAAAGAGGAGAAAAAGAAGAAGAAGAAGTATTCTTCCGACAATGATTCCTCTCTGAGTGATGCAGACGCTTTCATTGCAGCCTTGGCTATGCAGGCGTCAGATGATATCTGGCTGATTGATTCTAGAGCATCTTTCCACATGACATCTCATAGAGACTGGTTCACGAAGTATGAAAAATACGATGGTGGAAAGGTGTATTTGGAAAGTGATTCATCATTGGAAATAGTTGGCTGTGGAAGAGTCAAAATTCAATTCCCCGATGGAAGAGTGAAGGGAATTAATGATGTAATGCATATACTAGGTTTGGCTTGAAACTTACTTTCTGTTAGTATGCTGAATGATATTGGAGTGCAAGTCACGTTCTTTGGAAATGGTTGCAAGATGACTAGAGGCTCTATGGTTCTAGCAAGAGGTGCTCGTGTTGGTACCTTGTATAAGCTTGATGCACATGCTGTGCAAAGAAATAGTGTCTCTGCCAAGTCACAGAAAGCTACTCATGGAGGAAAAGAGGAAAAAGTTCCTGATAGTGTAAACTCTATGGAAGTTAAACTTCCAGTAGAAAAGACTATGCTCTGGCATCATAGGCTAGGACACATTGGAGAGAAAGGTTTAAAAAACTTGAAGAATACAAACCTGGTTGAGGGGCTTGAAGATTGTAACCTCAAATTCGAGTTTTGTGAACATTGTATATATGGTAAACAACACCATGTTTCATTTTATTCCATTCCTCACAAATATTCTGGTTTGCTTGATTATATACATTCTGATGTTTTTGGTCCAGTGAATGTTCCTTCTTTGTCTAAGTCAAGGTACTATGTATCATTCATTGATGATTATTCGACAAGAACATTTGTTTATTTTTTGAAAAGTAAATAAGAAGTGTTTAGTCGGTTTAAGGAATTTAAGAACCTTGTAGAAAATCAGACTGGAAGGAAAATAAAATGTTTAAGGACTGATAATGGCGGTGAATTTTGTTCTAATGATTTTGAGAGGTACTGTAAAGATCATGAGATTAAAAGACATAAAACTACACCTTACATTCCACAGCAAAATGGAGTTGCAGAAAGGTTCAACATGACAGTGATGGAAAGAGCACAAAGTATGCTGAGTAGTGTTGGCTTAGAGGAGAAGTTCTGCGCTGAGGCAGTTGCTACAACATGTTACTTGATAAACCCTTCTCCAAATTTTGCTCTTGTTGAGAAAACACCTTTGGAAGCATGGTCTGGTAAGAAGCCCTCTTTAAGACATATTCGTGTTTTTGGCTGTGAGGCATATGCACATGTTCCATATGAGAAAATATCTAAATTGGAGAATAAGGCCATCAAATGTATTTTTATTGGCTATAGTGCTGGCATAAAAGGATACAAGCTTTGGAATCCTGATACGGAGAAGGTTCTATACAACAGAAGTGTTATCTTTCATGAGCTGAAGCCTTCTACCTTGGATCTGCAGTCAGAGACAAAATCAGAAAACAAAAAGGATGTAGTTGAAATTCCTCCAACACCAGATAAAGAGGAATTGAAAATTCAAAATGTACCTGAAACTGAGGAGAGATCAAGTAGTTCTGAGAGTTCTGATGAAGAAGAACAACCTCAGCCTCAACAAGTGAGGAGGTCAACTCGTGAAAGGAAGCAATGTGATAGGTATGGGTTTTATTTGATAGATTCTAGTTGTGCCTATGCTTTAATTTCTAGCACTAATGAGCCTAGGACTGTGAAAGAGGCATTTAGAATGTCTGATTCAAACTCTTGGTTGGAAGCCATGAATGAAGAAATGGCATCATTAGAAAAGAATGATACTTGGAGTTTGGTGCCCTTTCCTGAACGCAGAAAAGTTGTGGGATGCAAATGGGTATTTAAAAAGAAAATAGGTCTGGACGACAGTGTGGAAAAATATAAGGCGAGGTTGGTTGCGAAGGGTTATTCCCAGGTAGAGGGAATTGATTATGGAGAAATTTTTTCTCCTGTATCTAAGCTAACGTCCATTAGATTTTTCTTTTGTCACTTGCAACGACGTATGATTTAGAGGTCGAACAAATGGATGTGAAGACAAAATTTCTTCATGGTGATTTTGAAGAAGAGATTTATATGTCCCAGCCTGAGCACTTTGTGGAAAAAGGTAAAGAAAGATTGGTTTGCAAGTTGAATAAATCTTTGTATGGGTTAAAGTAGTCTCCTAGAATGTGGTACCAGAACTTAAACACTTTTGTTTTGTCATTGGGATTTGTAAGATCAAAATATGATCATTGTGTGTATTACAAAGCTGAAAGTGATCAAGTCCTTATTATTTCTCTCTATGTTGATGATATGTTGTTCATAGGAAATAGTAAGTTAATGATTTCTGATCTTAAGTCTCAGTTGTTTGCAAAGTTTGAAATGAAATATCTTGGTGCAGCAAGGTATATTCTGGGAATGGAAATAACCAGGGACATGAATAGTAGAAAAATTTGGCTCAGTCAAAGTAAGTATATCAAGACTGTTCTAGAGATATTTTGTATGAGTGATTGCAAGTAGCTAGTTGTTCTAGTTTTGTAGGGAACAAAGCTATCTATTGAAGACTGTCCAAAATCTCCTACTGAGATGGAGGACATGACTAGTGTACCTTATGCTAGTGCGGTTGGCAGTTTAATGTATGCAATGGTCTATACAAGGCCAGACATTTCCCAAGCATTGGGAGTACTTAGTCAGTTTATGGCTAATCCTGGAAGGACACATTGGGATGCTGTGAAAAGAGTATTCAGATATTTGAAGGGCACTTCAAAATATGCATTGTGTTACCATGGCAACTTGGTTTAATCACAGAGGAATCTCAGCATTTGAGGCTATGTGGATTCTGATTGGGCAGGGGACATTAACAACAGAAGATCCACAAGTGGATATATTTTCATGTTGAATGGTGGTGCAGTTAGTTGGATGAGTAAGCGACAGGCTGTAGTCGCTTTGTCCATTACAAAGGCAGAATACGTGGCAGCAACACATGCCTGTAAAGAAGCAATTTGGTTAAAACATTTGTGTTCTAACATTGGTTTTGATGCAGGGCAAATAACAATTTACTGTGATAGTCAAAGTGCTATCTGTTTGGCAAAGAATCTTACTTTCCATGCTAGGAAAAAAATATAGATGTACAATATCACTTTGTATGAGATATGGTGGAGGATGGAATGGTTACGTTAGAAAAAGTGGATACTTTGGAGAATGTTGCAGATGCATTGATGAAGCTAGTGAGCACATAAAAGTTCAGGTGGTGTGCCAATTCAATGGGCCTCAATGCCCATAAATTTTAGTAGTTTTGTTGTGCTCTGGAGGTGCCTTGTGATCTTCTTCAAGTGGGAGTTTGTTGGAATTATGTGCCTCAATCTCACAGGCTAAAACCTCTGAAAGAGCCAAGTCGGTGTGACATTCATTCTGTCTGGCTGACTAGCAGTTTAGTAACCTTGTGGTTTGTACAGGTCGCCAAGACAATGCTTCTATCTTGCTGACTGGTGTTGTTACTGTGACTTGTGGCGTTCACTGTAACCCTCTGCTGAGTGGAGATCTCTGGCCGATAGGTTGGTGTCTAGTGGATATCGGGGAGACTCTGTGCGACAAGTGGTGTTAGGGAGATTCATAGTGACTGAAGTGATCAGAGTAACTCATATGCTTTAGTGTGAAGTATTACTGATATGGAAAGTCTCGCTGAAAGTTTTACATTTGAAGTCATCGGGGAGACCCTTGGCCGAAAGGTTTGCTTCGGTATGAAGTCTTATCGATATGAGAAGTCTTGCCGACAACTTTAGACTTGGAGTCTTTGTAGTAACACAAAGGGTTCGGTGTGAAGTCTTGGCGACGGGTGTTGGTCTCACCGAATGTTGATCTCGGGGTGACTTGAAGATTTCGGTAAGAACTCTCAGCGATAGCGGTAAGAACTCTCAGCGATAGCGGTAAGTCTTGCGGACAATGCAACATGTGTTTGTTATCAGATGTCTTCGGTATGAATCTTGGCGAAAGGTGGTCTCGGGGTAACATGGAGGCTTCGGTATGAAGTCTCGCCGACAGTGGAACATTGCGGTGTAACTTGAAGGCTTCGGTATGATCTCTTGGCGAAGGATGATAGTCTTGCCGATGGGAATACTCTTGTCTATGTAACTTGTGAACATTGGTATGATGTCTCATCGAATGGTGATTCTCTCGCCGATGAGAATGCTGAAGTCGATGTGACTTGTGAACTCGGTATAATGTCTTGCCGATGGTCAGGACTCTTGGCGATAATGAAAATCAGGTCTTGTGGCATCGGGGAGACACGGTTAGTGTCTCACGACATGTGAATACATTGTGAATGCCTTTGACCGATTGGGAGACCATCCTACATAGTGTGTGTTCGACCAATCAGAGAAGCCGAATGGGAATCGCTAGCAGTTGGACTGTTGTGGCCATTACTGAGAGGAAGTTCGATAGACAGGGGCGTCATGGTTATACTCAAATATTGAAGATTGTGATTGGTTTGATGGCTGCATGAATAGTTGGATGAATAGCTCGATGAGTGATCAGTAAATTCAATTATGAGATTATTGTAACTTGAATATTCTGTAGCAAGGTTGATCATTGTGAATGCTGCTGTAAATTGACATCAGAGAGAGTGAAGCTCGTATGTAATTTCATTATTGTAATACAAAGGGGTTTTTCTTGGTGTGGTGGGTTTTTCTCCCGTAAGGTTTTTCCCACATAAATCTGGTGTTCATCTGTGTATGATTATTTCTCTGTTTTTGTTATTGCTTTCAAGTGTATCTTAATTGGACTGTAATTGAAAATTTAAAAGTATCTCTGGATTCTTCCCTGAGGTTTTGATGTTAGGAGAGTTGTTTTCGCACTTAGCTTTCCTTACATCTATATCCCTCTCTCTCCCTCCTTCTTTCCATCCTTCATTTTTTACTCATTTTCTCCCATGTATCTCTTTGTCTCTCTGTATCTAATTCTCCCTATATCTAATTCTTCTTTCTCCCTATCCACTTCTCTCTATCCCTCTCTCCCTATCTATAATTCTTATTTCTCCCTATCTACATCTCTCCCTCCCTCTCTCCCTAAATCTCTCTACCTCTCTATCTCTCTATCTCTTTTGATATGTCTCTATCTAGGCTATAATTTTATCATTTTTCCAAGAATAAAATGTCTTCCCCATGATAAAGAATTCATCTTCATAGGAGCAAGTGTGTTATAATGTGATCATATTCCTATGAATATAAAAATCCTCTTTGTATCTCTCTCCATATTTCTTTCCCTCCCTCTCTTTTTCTCTCCCTCTCTCTCTCACTCCATCTGTCTCTCTAATGTGCTCACATTTCTATGAAGATTTTAGATTTGAGAATTTAGGGTTGATGGTTGAGAGTATATTGTTTGGGGTTGAGCATATAGGTTTTAGTGTTAATTATTAATGTGAAAATTTAGGGTTTAGTGTATAGGGTTCAAGGTACATCTCCTAGTGTTTAGGGTTTATGGTGTAGGATTTATGGTCAATAATAGAGGGTTGAGGGTATATCTACCTCTTTATATATCATATCACATATCCCACCTCTACTCTCCTCCACATCTCTATTGTTATCTATCTCACTTATCTTCCTCTCCCTAGATCTACCTCTCTCTATCTCCATTATCTACCTCTCTCTCTATCTTAGCTTTCTATCTATCTCCCCTTCCTACCTCTCTCTCCCTCCCTATGTAGATCTCTCTTCTCTCTATCCCACATCTCTTTCTCTTCCTATCTTCTCTCTATCTCACCTCTATCTCTCTCCCACATTTCTCTCTCCTCTCTCCCTGTAATATCTCTTAATTATTCATTATTTAGGATGTAGAGCCTATGGTTTATGGGTTTAGGGTTGATAGTTTATGGAGATTTGATATTTGAGGGTTTAGGGATTAAATCTAATTATGTAGTTTTTAGTGTTAAATTATTAATGTTGGGTTTTAGTGTTTAACATATAAGGTATAAATTTTATCAATTAAGGTTTAGGTTTTAGGGTGTAGGATAATAGGGTTGATGATATAGGGTATAGGGTTAAGAGTATAAGATTGAGTTATAAGGTTTACGTTTGAGGGTATAGTAACCTTGACGGTTGAAGGTATAAGATTTATGGTAGAGTGTATGGGATTTATGGCCTATGGCTAAGTGTAGGGTTTATGGTTGAGTGTATATGATATAAGGTATAGGATTGAGGGTATAGAATTTAGGATTGAGTGTATGGGGGATCGAGGTTTCATCCTATAGACTTTAGGGCCTAGGGTTGATGTATATGGTTTAGGGTTAAGGATATATGATATAGGGCTTAGGGTTGAGTGTATATGGTTGAGGGTTTATTATATAGGCCTTAGGGTCCAAGGTTGAGGGATATATTTTAGGGTCAAGAGGGTATATGGTATAGGGTTAAGGTTTGAGGGTTTATTCTATGGGTTTTGGGGCCTAGGGTTGAGGGATAGGGTTTAGGGTTGACAGTATAAGGTATTAGGTTTAGGGTTGAGGGTATAGGGTATAAGTTTTAGGGTTGAGGATATAGGGTACAGGGTTGAGTATATGGTTAAGGGTTTAACCTATTGGCTTTAGTTCCTAGGGTTGAGGGATAGGGTTTAGGGAACTGACAACATAGGGTATAGGGTTTGGGGTTATGGATATAGAGTTTATGGTTAAGTCTCACATCTCCCCCTCTCTACTCTCCTCCCCATCTCTATTGTTCTCTATCTCACTTCTCTCTCTCTCTCTCTCTCTCTCTCTCTCTCCCGTTGATCTACCTCTCTCCATCTAACCTCTCTCTCCACTATCTACCTAAATCTCTCTATCTTAGCTTTCTATTTATCTCCCCTTCCTACCTCTCCCCTAATCCCTCCTTATCTACCCTCCCTCCCTATGTAGATATCTCTTCTCTCTATCTCACATATCTCTCTTTCTATACCTCTCTTCTATCTATCTCACCTCTCTCTATCTCTCTCCCATCTCTCTATCTCTCTCTCTCTCTCCTCTCTCCCTTAATATCTCTAAAAATTATTCATTATTTAAAGGGTGTAGGGCCTATGGTTTATGGTTTTAGAGATTAAATTTAATTATGTAGGGTTTAGTTTTAAATTATTAATGTTAGGTTTTAGGGTTTAACATATAGGGTATAAGGTTTATGTATTAGGGTTTAGGTCATAGGTTGTAGGGTTTATGGTTGACGATATAGGGTATAAGGTTTAGGGTTGAGAGTATAACATTGATTGATAAGGTTTAGGTTTGAGGGTATAGGAACCTTGAGGGTTGAAGGCATAAGGTTTAGGGTAGAGTGTATAGAATTTACAACCTACGGTTGAGTGTAGGGTTTAGGGTTGATGGTATATGATATAGGGTATATGGTAGGGAAAAATTTAAGAAACCCCCCCTTGACGAAGATGTAAAATTTTAGAAAATCTTGTATACTTCCCGATACAAATATTAATTTTAGTGGAAAATTTATTCATTTTTCAGGAAAAAAATCTGAATTGGTGAATCTTTTCTAATCGCTAGAAGTCTGTGGAAAATCCTGGAAAATTGCAATTTTTTTTAAACTGATAAAATATTTTCATTGGTGATGAAAACCTATTTTCAAACCTAGAAAATATTTCCATTGGTTAATTAAACCTATTTTCAAAATAGAAAAAAACAATTTTGTTGGCGATTAAAACTTTTTTTCAAACCAAAAAAATATATTCATTGGTGAATTAAACCTAATTTCAAATGCATAAGGAAAAGCATTGGCGAATTAGCATAATCTCAAACTAATAAAAAAAATTCAGTGGCAAAATGTCAACACAAATCAATATAACCACGACCATTCGATGAATTTTTGATGGATGGTTGTAGTTGCATTCCGGAAGTAAATCTCTGAAGCACTAGATTTGCGAATTGAAACCTCTAGAATAACACTAGAACTGTTAGATGCAGACACATGACGAGATCAAGACCCATCACTCATCGCGGTAGTGAACCTAATGGGTTGAAGGATTTTGGTGATGACTCATGAGCGATGGAAGAACATAAGTGGAAAAATTATGCACGTGTATAAAGTTTGTTTTAAAAGAGGGACCGCCTAGGAAGAATGTAGGACCAGGGCTTAAAAACTTAAGAATGTTTTACAAAAGGATGTAAAGGCCAAACAAGGCTGAATTATCAACCTTATAAAATAATTGAATCCTTGGACCAAAGTAATGAAATTATGAAGGAAATATGTGCAAAGGATATTCCATATATGTAGACAGATGTCAGTGCAAATCAACATAACCATGACCATTCAATGAATTTCTGATGGACGACTGTAGTTGCATTCTGGAAGTAAATCTCTGAAGCACTAGACTTATGAATTGAAACCTCTGGAATAACACTAGAATCATTAGATGTGGACACATGGCGAGAACAAGGCTCATTGCTCATTCTCTCTTTTCAATGCCTCGATGTACTACATTTAATTTAATTGAAATTCTCAATATTTTTGAAGAAAGTGTGGTAGCCGTACTGTGGGCGGTGATTAATGCCATATGAAAATCCGAAGCAATTGATTGGCCAACTCATGGCTTTAATGAAACAAGATTTATAATGATTTCATATCATTTGAGTGGCACTGGTAGTCTGGCAATTTTGACAGCTTGTTAGCTTGAGGTATAGTTTTCATGTAGCTAGACATCAATCAAATTAAACATTTTAACTGTACATGTAAGGCTTAAGTTACATGAATCAATTAAGTTAGTTTTTTGGTTTGCGTGAATCAGGTTGGTATCAACAAGTTGGTGGCCCATAAATAGGGATAGTGATAGTGTATAGTGTCAGAAGGGTTTTCATTTTTCAGGTTTAATAAGGATTCAAGAAGAAGATGATGTGGTATTATTAGGGATACTCTAAATTCTCTTGCCTCTAGTTATGTAGTTACAGAGTAAAAGACCAATTTCCTTCAAGTTCAGAATGGGTGGAATTGGAAAGAAGTTGATTTGGTTGACCTGACTTCTCAGATAGGTTTTGAACTAGGATGAGGATCTCTAATGGAGATAAGTGCTATCTCGATGCATGGAGGCTATAGGTAGAAGATGGGAGCAATTTTACTACCCCTCATCTTTTGCATAATTCTGGTTCTCAAAGGGGATAAGTACATTTTGTATCTTCAAAGCTCCCTTTTCCCCAACATGGTTGGCCAGGTGAATCCCTTGCGTCTAGTTTTAGAGCCACATTTGTATTACGTTGTCACCAATAGAAGCTTGGAATCATGCATTTATTTTTAATGTCACATTTGTATTACATTGTCACCAACAGAAGCTCAAAAATTGGAATAAATTTGTAATCCATTGTCATGAGTAACAACTTGGAATAAATTGTGTCTATGTAAAGTGACATATGTTATTTATACAAAACAGGAGCTTGCTTGCTCTATAGCTACTCATCTTTAAAAGTATATGTAATAATGTGACATTGTAATTCAGTTGTAATAAGGTTGGGGCCCTAGCTCGGTTGGATAAATCTTTGTTGTTGCAGGAGGTTGGTCACGAGGTCTAGTCTCCCCCACCCCCGTGGTACCGGAGGGCATGTCGCGCCAGTGCTGCCGGTCACGTTAAAAAGTTTACCAGGCGCACTATAGTTTATAGGGGGTCGTGCTACCCGATTCCTGTAGTCTAAAAAAAATAAAATAAAAAAATTTAGTTGTAATAAAATAAATGGTTGTGTTGTGTTATTCTTTTTTATTCATTTACAGTAAAGAGTTGTTTTCTGAGTTTACTGTCTATGAATCTATTCATTTTTTTTTTCCTAGTGCATTAAAGTTTAAAACAAATTTAAAATACATGTTTATTATTTCTATCATAAATTACTCTACCGTTCGATGAACATTTGAGTATGGTTGTAGTTGCATTCTGGAATGAAATGCACATAGCGCTAGGTTTGTGAACTTAAACCTCCAGAATCACCCTTTAACCATTAGATTTACAAAGATCAATAGTTTATAATTTGTTGTCAATGTAGGACTAAATGGATTGTTTTAAATGTTGTTAGCCATGTACTAATTTTGTAGTCCAAAAGTAACACGTAGACGACGAGATGTTTCATTCACTTTAATGTTAAAAAAAAAAGCACTTTCTACTGCTAAGTGGTTTTATTTTTAAGTGAGAGGGTCAACACACAGGGAGATTCCAGTCTTCAGTTTGCTCATTGCAGTGCACCACCCTGTTTTGGGTTCAACAGTTCCACTTCCAACAAAGCCATTTTAGTAACTCATTTTCCATGACTGTCAGCATTAATCTTTTCAAGAATCAAAATCAAGGTAAGTGAAAGAATTCTTGCGGCTATGTTTCATCGTTTGATGTTTCTTAAAATCTTATTTTGTCAAACTTTGAAGTTTGGGTTTAGGGTTAAGAGACTTAAGAATTAAGAAAAATTAAGGATGAGTAATAGGGAATTCACAATTTCACATTGTATAAGCATGTCTACCACCAGTACCACTGGAGCAATGCCAGATAAAAAAATACATTATGCAAAATTACTTAAAACCCCAGGTTTCACTGATGAATACCATGATATTTATGATCCCGAAACATATGGTAGGTGTACCTCAAAACTTAGATTTTCATCTCAAAATAAGGCTACAAAGAAAATGCAAGTTAATAGTATCAGTGCACCATGGGTAACTGGATTAGGGCACATGATATTACATGAGGTTTTCCCTTGCCCAAAATTTATCATGGTCTGTGCCCAAAATTATGATGATAACAAAAGAGCAATTGTTAATAAAGATAAAAAAGAAGAATTTTTATCCATTAATGCAGAAGAACTTGGAAAAGTGTTGGGGTTTACAACAAAAGAATTTGGAAATGTCCACATTGACCTAGAAAAGCTTGCTAGTGGTTATGAAGAAGTGGATGAATGGAGAAAAAATATTTCATAAATAAAATAGTTCAGGATAGAAAAAAATTGAAAGGTGATAATAAGCCTCCTTATGATTTGGATAATTTTAGACCATGGGTTCAGGATACTATTTCCATGCTAGCATTTTTCCTCAGACTGGATAGTAATTTGGAAGTGGGTGCAAGCCTCCTTGAAATGGTATATAATATCCATTATGGTGTTCCACATGTCAAATATAATTTTATTAAGCACATTGTAGAATCCTTGCATAAACAATTTTTAATGATTAAAGGAGGTTCCACCAAGACATTTAGGCTCACAACCTACTTGTGCTATCTTCTTCTATTTAAATTTAGAGGAATGTTTTAGACCAACAAGCTTCAGATTCAACCCTATAGTAATGCTAAGGAAAAGAAAATGGCTCCAGTATATGAATGGACCACTGAGATAAGGATGAATGATTCTAGAAGGAACTACAGTCATTTTGTAGACTACTATTTGGCTCCATTGCATCAAGAAATTACAAATACTCCAATGCCGAGATTGCCTATGCCATGTAGAAATTGCAATTCAAATAGGAAAATAAATATGATTAGCTGATTGGTACTTAATGGAAGAATATACTATGCTAAGATTTTATGGATCAAGAGTGCAACCATACAAACTTCCAATACATGTGACATCAAGGGTTTTTGCATTGGAATATGTAAGGCAGATGTAGAGTACTGATGAACTACACTTTGTCGGTCAACAAAAGAAGACCTTATTTCCTTCTTTACCTTTTTCATGTGGAGGGTTCACATTTGAGAGAAAAGCATTTAGTGTGGCACATAATATTTTGATTTTTTTTGATTTTGATGCTATCTGTCACTAGAAATATGATCCACGTGACACCATTAAATCAATGATTGTGCTCAATAAGAATGCTACAAGTAGAATTCAACATCAAAGTAAACCCTTGCTTGAAAACTTGAGAAACAAGGATTCTTGGGATGAGGTCAAAATAACAATGGAGAAAAGTGTTGCTGAGAATGGTATTTCTTTTGAACAATTGTTAGCAAAAATTATGACATTGCATCGAAAGACAATTAGGAAGTACAACATTTTTTTATGAAAAAAGTCATAAACCATCTAGTAGAGTAAAAATACTATATTCTCTAGAGAAGGAAGTTACAAATAAAAATTGGTCACGATAAAAAATTACTGCCTTTTGGTCTATGAGGAAGGAGCTAGGTGATCCAATAGCTCTTGCAGAGTATGGAGATAATGAAGAAGATCGTGAGTTTAGAAAATTGTGGAATATAGAGCATCCCGATGAACTTGGAGACAAAGAAACTGATGATGAATCTAATGATGATAGGGAAGAAGTAGAACAAAGCCATGCCAAAGCTGGTTTAAGTGAGGCCAAAAAAGAAGCATATACTTTAGGAGCAGTCATAGTCGAAAAAATGGGTTATGAAGGTGGTCCTTTGGGGTCCCAAGGACAAAGCCATGCCAAAGCTTTTAAGTGAGACCACAAAAGAAGCATATACTTCAAGAGAAGCCATAGCTAAAAAAATGGGTTATGAAGGTGGTGGTTTGGGGTCCCAAGGACAAGGAATTCCTACAATAATAGATGTACAACATAGAAAACTAGTTGATAAATTTGGCCTTGGAGCTGATAAAGTAGACCAAGGGTATACAAGGAGAGTCGAAACAATTCAATTTGTTAGAGCTTCAAATCCTCACCCCCACGGTCAACAATCACAACTAGGACATGCCCATGGTGGAGAGCTTAGTGCAATAGGAACTACCTCTGGTGGCGATGGTATGGGTAGTAGTACTAGTAGTGGTCAACATGTGCTACAACAAAAAATTACACACAAGAGGACACCAATACAATATACCACAAAAAGACAAGGTGATCAAGGCATATAGAAGAGGCAAAGGATTTTGACAGGCCCTAGTCACACTACTAGTGGATCCACCACAAAGGAGTTATTTCTAGGCACTCCCCCATTGCTAGTTAGTCTAGCTATGACATCATTAGCAACTATAAGTACTCCTATTCCTTTGCCATTCAAGCATTCCATTGTTCCTGCGTCCCTAGGTTTTGATTACATTGAAGAGTTTAAAAAGAAATCAGACTTGAATAAAAAAGAAAAGAATCAATTGATGAAGAGTGAGTGTGCTGTAACTTTAGAGCTTACAACAACCATGGTATTACCCACATTTGTCACAAATAAATAAATCATGGAGTACAAAATTATTGTTCCCACAGTTCAAAACAAACCAACAAATTAGATGGCATGATCTGAATTCCAGGTGAACAATATTCAATTGGATTTTTCTAGACTCAAAAATACTGACAAAATTTTAATATATCAAAGAAGAACAATGAATTGGTGTACACATCGTTGCTAAAGAAAGATAGAGAGAGAAAAAGGTTGTAGACTCAAATAGAAAAGTTACAGGCAAACCCAACAAATGAGAAATAAAAGAGGAAAGCAATAGATAACAAGAGCAATGAATTAGAAAAAAGAATAAAAAAATATGCCTCTACATCAACAAGCAAAGAGGATAAGAAAAATGAGATTGAAGTGAATGAACTGAAGCAAAGGCTAGATGAGAGAAACAAGAAATATGATGAAGAAAAATCCACTTCAAAAAAATTAAGACTAAGCATTGTGAATGGAAATGGACGGTGGGAACAAAAATTGGAGGAGAGAAAAATAAATGAAAGATTGGAGGCAAAGCTGATGGAAGAAATAAATGAAATTAATTCTTGTCAAAATAAGTTATTTGCATTTTGTAGAGAAACAATGAGGAATCTGAAACAAAAGATCTGGGATGAAATAATGCAGAGGATTGATCATTTGTGTGACATGTTTCAATTGATTGATGCTATTAGACAAAATTATAAGAAGCTCAACAAATATTTAGCGGACAACAAAAATGTGTTGGTATTAGAGAAATCTGCAAATCAAATTCAACAAACAATCTACAAAGCCAGTGACAATGTTTTAAAATCAAAAGGGATTCCTAATTGGCTTGCTACATCAATGATGCTGTCATCTATCATTGAAAAGTGTTTGAGAATGCGTGAAGTAAAGGAATATTTGAATTTGGCTATAAACAAGATGAAGAAGGTGGATGAAAAGGTAAGGAACTTCATAGAGCTTGGTTTTCTAGAGGCTTTTGACACAAATGAGTGATTCATTAGAAATAATGATTTCAGAAAGAAGATGGAGGGTGCAAGGAAGATTGATTTGGACCAGTTTCCTTAGAACCCAGATGTGGTGAACTACTTGGATTCCATCAAACCATTGCTAATATTGAATGCAAAATTGACTGAAGAATCCAAGAAAGGTTCCAATTTCAATCATGAATTGTTAACAAATCTTCAAGTCAAACAACATCAGTTAGAACAAGTGACAATTCCATCACCTGAATAGTGGAAGTTGCTAGAAAAGGTGATGTGATTTGATTTTTGATAATATGAGTTTCCAAGTTCCAACTCAGCTCTGTGTAGAGTTGTCTTTGAGCAAGATTTTGCATTTCCAATGCCTTTATGTATTCCTTAATGTGATAATGAATAAAAAAGCTCAAATTCAGACTTCAATAATGTGTTGATGTTCAATTATTTGTATTATTTATTTTATCATTTGAAGAAAAAGTCTGGTAGTGGTTTCAACTACTAGATACACATTAAACGATTGTTGATGTTCATTGTTGTATATGCTACTAATAATATTGTTAATATGTTATTAAGCATTGAGTTGAGTGATGAATCATTGAGTACATGTTCAAGTTTTACTTTAACACAATTAAAATATGAACTATAAGGTGATTTTAATTCGAGGCATCCATAATCTTAGTGAAACTGCATGACTATAAGGTACTTTTAACTGGTTCCTTAAACCAGAGCAAGAATTAAAACATACATCAATGCATAATGACAAAGAAGATTAATGAAAGATTATTGATAAAATTTCATTAATAATTCATGTAAAATGTTACAGTTGGAGAGACGATAGACTCAAAATAATGGAGAAAAACAAGCTTTAGGATGAGATGTACAGTGTACACATGTCACATTTTCATTTGACAGATTATACCAGTCATTTCCTTAAGAAATGGATACAACAAAACAAAAGATATTCTCATGAGCAATCATCCACTCCCTGGTTAGTGGTTACAACATGACTTGAACTAGCTGGTCCTTGAGACCTTAATATTTCCACTTTTTGTTTCCATAATGCTAGCTTTGTTTCAAGTTCAACAACCTTTTGCTGACTCTTATTATATTCATCAATAAGCTCATTATACTTACTTCTTGTTATCCGTAACTTTTAAACTAGTGTTAGCAATTTTAAAGTTCCCCTCCTTTGGTCTTTTGGGTCTTTTACCTCATTCATTTTCAATGCCTTGCTATTTATTTCTCCCGGTGAATGCTCAAAGTCATGGTTTTTGTGCTTTTCCTAACCTTAGTCGCTAGTCCTTTGAGTTTTATAACCTTGTAGCAGAGTTCTAAATTTTCATAACTTCTCGATTCCCTGACTTGGTTCACTTTGTTGAGTTGCAAGTCTTTGTTGGTCATCTTTGTAGTCGGTGAGTCATAAGTTTCCAAAAATTTGAAACTTCCGACTTTGGTTCTAAGGTTCCAAGTTTCTGTGACCATGTGACATTATGGAATTATCTTGGCTTTCAAAGGTATTGTCATCTCATTGAATGCTATGTACAGACTAACCTTGAGTTGTCTTTTCAGGAATTTCAAAAAGCATGCAGGTTTAAAGGCTATCTTTTCGAGGAATGAAATTGAATCCCACATTTAATGCACAACCTATCAGTATCAAAATAATGGCATAAGTGGGTGGTACAGTTTTACTAAGTCATTTAGCTTGCATTCTCATTCTTTTCCAATTCCAGTAATTCTCAAGTGTAAACATTCTATCTCCGTGAATTTGTGCTCATGCAGAGTGGAATTCAAAATAACTGGTCTGACATGAGGGACACTAAAATTGGGCACCTCAATTTGGAGGAATTTTTGGTGTGCCTGGAGCAAACGAAGAGAACAACACTAGAAGATAAAGTTCTGCAAAGCAGTTTGGTGCACATGAGAGGTTTTCGTAAGGCTGTACGAAATGTCGACCTAGTGATTGCGTGTGCAAGGGGATACATTCCAAAGACTCCATAAATTAGAGCTGTGGATGGGTCATTCATTGCAAGAATTAATCTTGAAGTCATTTCCCGCACATTAAGCATTCCAAAGAGGGAAACTGTAGAGGAAATTTCTATAGTTGTTGGTGACGAGTTTTTCAGAATGAATGAGGAATGGTGCAAAAATTCCATTGTGAAGAATTGGTTGAAGTTTGAGAAAAAGGGTAAGTCTTAGTTTCGCTCAAAGCTTAAAAGGGTCCATTTTAAGGATGAAATTTTAGATGCTATCACCTTGCTACATCATGTGGTTGGTAATGCATATTCAAACTGTTTTGAATTTTGGATGTGCCATTTTATTTTGCTAATTTATAGTGAAAATAAATTTATTGACTGGGTTGAGATTATTAGTTATCATTTAAATGAACAATTGATAAATTTTTGGAAAAATGTTTCCTTCCACATGTACTCATACTTGGTTTACATTCTAACCAGTCAAGAGGCTGTCTGGGTAGGGTTGGAACCACAAA
>VDFB02270651.1:26244959-26274220 GCA_007258455.2 Sequoia sempervirens
TGAATTCAATGAAAGTAAGCAATGCAATCAAATAACATACAAATGAATTCAATTAACTAATATCGTTATCCATCTCATGTCAAAGTGTATTCGCAATTATGTTGGATCGTTGTAGTAATGTGAAGCCTCCATTTATGTGCTTGCAAAAGCTTCTAAAATGTGATGTGATGTTGATTGAAGATGTGTGTAAAAGCTTGTGAGAAATTGATTGTCAATTTGGCATTGCTTCGTTGTGCAAAAGATGTCAATTCTCTAATCATTTTTAAGGATGAAGAAGATTGTTTTATAGATTTTACATTTTCAAATGAACAATCAAGATGGCATAGTAGAATATCTTGATCAATGGTTCAAAATCGTTGAGAGGAATTAGATAGGAAGAATCAGTGGATTTTGATTATGTAATCAATGTGATTGATGAAATCAATTTGAGTGTTCAATGGAATTGAGGAAATAGATTAAGCTTTCAGTGGGATTGAAGAAAAAATGGATCAATCAAAAAATATATGAATCAGTTAGCCAATCAGAGTGAGCAATCAAGAGATCATAATTTTCTCAATCATCAAAGTGGGTGAGGGTAATTAATTAATTAATCTTTTTGAATTAAATGTACAAGTCATGTTTTGACTTTCACAAACAAAGTTACATTTGTTTGTTTGACCTTTTTGAATGATGTTTGAACAATTAATTTAATTATTCAAGTTTTAGGGGAAAGTAATTTAATTAAACTATTAAGTGATAATAATTTAATTGATTTTGGGGAATAGGGTAAATTAACAATATAATTAAATAATTGATGTTATTTAATTAATCAAAAAGAATAAAGTTATATTAGGACTATATTAAATAAATAAAATTTATTTAATTAATTAGTCAAAAATGATGAAAAAGTGAATCAATTAAATAATGTAATATTATTCAATTAATAGAGGAAATTAGGGTTTTTGATGTATATGATGTGAAATGCAGTGATATTAAATGACAATGATGTTGATGATGAGAAAATGTCATTCAAGATGTGCGATAAGTGTCAGGTCATTTTTACATGTCTACATTTTTCCCCTCTTTGAGACAATGCAATTTTGAGCATTGTGTTAAAGAACATTGCCCCGATATGCCCCAAGCGAGATAGCATGGTGCCCCCTCAGGAAATTTGGTAAAAATTCTAGATAATGAACCAAATTTTTTGATAAGTTGATGTGATGCATTTAAGTGCAAGGACTAATAGAAGAAAATGTTAATAAGAAGTGAAGAATAGTTAATGTTTGTTAGTCATTGATGAGTTTTTGCTTTTGCTTTGTATAGAGGCTTCGTATATTTAACAATCATTTTTTTATATAACAAACAGATACGATGCATCGGGGTATTAATAACCAAGGTGGCTTTGTATCCATTGCGTGGACTTTGACTCAACATACAAAGAATATTCTTGCTCATACCAAACATATGGAAACATTGTTAGGATATATGGTTGAGTTGTGTTAAAAAATTTCAGACCAGTTACATGAGAGGTATGAAATACCTAACATGACACTGCTACACGACTTGTCACAAAACAACTTCCATACACTAAACAAAGCAAGTATTTACCATGGTAGTATCACAAAAGCATCTTACAAATAGAACTAACAAAAATTAACTATTAATACCATCATTCCTTCCTCTCTAAATCCTTGTGGACATCCTCAAGAGATCCTAGGAATGTGGTATTATGATAAATCAAAAAGATAAGATTATAAAAAGATAAACAATGTTGCAGTATCACTTGCCATATCTGTTTTGAGGTTTCAGGCAGTTATCTAGTGTTGATGATGTCTATTGGAGGAATGGATTCATTAAGACATATCTTAGGATGTTGTTGGTTTCAAATTGTCAATAGATAGGTAGTTAACACTATGGCATTGTTGTCACTTGATAGTTTTCTAATTGTTTCGATCTTCTCTTTGGAATTTTTGATTTTGATGGTTGTTTTGTTTCTTGTTTGCATTGTCAAAGGTTGAGTGTGATAAAAAAAATTATTATGGATGAAAAGTTTATTGTGTTTGGTGATGATGGAGGTAGGAATTTTTTGATTTTCTAAGCTTATATGATATTTTTTGTTGTTTTTAGGTGACTAACCTAGGGCCTCAAGGGCTCATCAAAGATAAGCCTTTCCTACATTGTACATGCAGAGGCTCGTAATTCGCTTGGTTTTGATAAGAACATATTTTTGATATTTTCTATTTTTTGAATGTTTTTTGGATTTTTTAATTTTTTTCACTAATTTAAAAGGAAGCATGATAAATACCTAAGGGGACTGACCTAAGGCCTCGGGGGTTTATAATCCTTTCCTATGTTGTACACGCAGAGACCATGTAGTTCGAATTTTGTGACTCAAATCATAACATCATTTGGGGATTTTGATTGTTTTGAATTTGTTTTGATTTTGTTTGTTTTTCGTTGCTTTTGAGATTTTGAAGGTTACC
Source organism: Sequoia sempervirens (assembly GCA_007258455.2). Classification (NCBI taxonomy): domain Eukaryota; kingdom Viridiplantae; phylum Streptophyta; class Pinopsida; order Cupressales; family Cupressaceae; genus Sequoia; species Sequoia sempervirens. Next base: position 26,247,422 of record VDFB02270651.1, read on the forward strand.
CTGGTAGTGCGTTAATGGTACACCTTGTTTTTGGGATGAATCATTTTGAAGGTTACCCTGGTAGTGCATTGGTTGTATACCTTGTTGTTGGGATGAATTGTTTTGAAGGTTACTGTTATCAATAGATTTGCACCCTGCTGAATGCAATATTCAACAACCTACTGAAACATGGAAACCTCTTTCAGATGTGGGTGATCTAAATGAAAGAGGAATCTCTAGAGTGACTTGGTTCTCTGAATGATGAATTCTATTCTAAAATAGCCTCTGAGGAAAGGGATAAAAGATGATTGAACATAAAAACCTATTTCTAACAGATGACTCTCCGAACCTAATAATGATTTAATGATGGTTATGATCTCTTCCTCACAAATTTTTTTTAGAAAGATGCAATATTTCACAGCTTCTCGTGAACAATTGATACATAAATGATTTGCATGAAGACTCGACTTGAAGCACAACATGCAACCTGTATTTCTGAACTTTTTGCATTAAGAATTACAGTTTAAGGACAAAACAAGGATTTTGTAAACAAAAATCACAAGATAAAATTAAACTAAAACTGCAAATGGACACAGAAATGAGAAGTAGGAATGTTGTCTTTATTCAACTGAAGGAGAATTCCATAATATGAAACTGAGTACAATCATGGGTTCACAAGCTCAAAAAATGTGTATGAGCAGGAACTCTGATCTCCACTACTGAGAGAGGAGAGCTAAAAGACTAAGTCTATCAAAACATAGCTCTCAAGAAACCCTAATCCGAGCTCAGAAAAAAGCTCAAGGAAAAAGGCCTCAAACTGTCTCAAAAAACTGCCTAAAAGCAGAAAAAAGCATACTGCTTTTATAATCACCCTATCAAACCTCTAAAAATAGGCTAATCTTGCTTTAAAAGCTCAAAAACAACCTTATCTCTCCAAGATAGGTCTGAAATCCGACCAAGAGTAAAAGTCAATAGAAATATGCTAAAAATAGCAAGAAATCACAAAGCAACTTATAGAATATCGCTTTTATGATTCTGCTTTACAAGATGCAGATTTGCACAATTTATCTATTTTTTGCAATTAAAGATTGAAAATATTTTGCAAAAAGAAAATCTCCTTATTTCTCCATTACAATATTTTGATTTTCTCAAAAAATCAATAAAACATTACCCATCATATCTCTTCTCTCATTATCAAAATTCCCATTGATTTCTTTAAAATCAATCAAAATAAAACCCTAACAAGGTAAATGACCCTAAACCAAAGAAACTAGGTCATATGGCATCAAAACCTAATCTTAGGTCACAAGACACCCATTAATATTATTATTGCTTAAACCATACCCAAGGTTTCATATTCACTAAGGCAAAACAATAAGTCTTAAAGACTTAATATGTCAACCTAGGCACCTAATTTCGGCCACCCTCAAATATATTAAACTTTAGACTTTGAATAAAATATAATGAAATGATAACCCCATCTGAATTTCCCCATGTGCATATTAACAAATGTGAAATTCTGGACAATCATAGTGTTGGGTCGAATTAGGGCATGCACAAAAGAAGTCAAACCCTAATATGATTCATTTCGCAATGATCATTTGGAAAAAACATGAGCTCTGCCTGAGAGAAACCCGCCACCATGATTAGGTTGAATTCGAGCTCGTGTGCCTTGGAAATCATCTCCATGCTCTTCAGTGGTCGAGCTTCAATGGGTAAGCTTTATTTTGCTTTGTATTGAAGCTTCTTTTTCCTTCATTCTGAAAAAAAAGAGAAGACTTAAGGTCGTGGCCTGTCATGCTCTCCTCTGACTTCGCTTTACACTTTGCTTTACCTTGGCTGATATGAGCTCACATTCAATTGAAGGCTCTATGAGAGAGCTCACCCTGTATTATTCGCTTTCTTCTACTATGCAGAGGTAAGCTATTTCGATGGTTTCATTTTTGCTTATTCTGGCCTTGAGGCCGTGGTGAACACAATCTCTAATGTCTTTGTTCTGCACTTTATGTGTGTTTTACCGTGCTTACATCAACCATTGTTGTGTACCATTCTCGCCATGAGAGCTCGACTGTCTTTTACGGGCTCGAGATCTTGGCATTTGGAAGCATTCTGCAACTTGGCCACGACTAGAGAGCTCCATATAAACATGGACTGGTGAGTTACACTTAAGCACATACTGTCATCACCAAAACTCAACCCTCCATTTAAGATTTTGAGTCCATGTACAGGGCGCAACCTTATGTGTATTATAGAGAGCATTGTAAGAAATTTTGGGCTCGACCCAAAACCATAAATCCTCCTTATGCCTTTCTAAGTGTAAATCTGCTTGTGGGTATTTGAAATCATTAAAGAAAGTTGTATTTCCTTCTCTTCTGAAGCTTGATTTAGCACAGAAATTTGTATCTTTGTATTCTACTGCTACTTTTATATGAAACCCATATGGGTTCTCTCCATTATTGTATTTCTTGCACTTTGAAAACAAACTCACATGTGGGTATCATAGATTCGAAACTTCAAATTTATTTGTATAATTCTATTTATATGGGCTCGACCCAAAACAAACAGTGGCTTCAACTGAACTTTTGAAACAAAATAATAACATGAGTATTGGAAACTTTCAAAGAAAAAAAAGCACATATTCTTATTTTCCTGACAAAGCTCGACCACCCATTCCTTTCATTTTATTCTTGTCATTTGTTTAACAAACCCTCACCTGGGTATCACTGGAAATGTAAAACCTCATGGCTTTATGTATTCAGAACATTGATGGTTTGAAATGGTGATAAAAACTGTATATTTGCTTGCATTTACTCTTAGGGTTTCGACTCAAGTAACCAGTGATGCTTTGCTTTTATTAGTGTTTTTGTGCCTATTAATTCCCTCCATACAAATGTTTGACAGTGATAAGGAAACTAGGCACTATTTGAAAACTTTCATAAGACAAAATTCTTAACTTGCTGCTCTGAAAAACACATCCATATGAGTAAACCAAAAATACTGAAAATATGATTCACATGATATTTTCACTTCTCAACCCTCTTTAAAGAAATGTTGTATAATTTTTGATCTTTAACAGGACTTCCTCCTAGACATTTGAATGAACACTAATACTCACCATCCTTTAAGCTCATTTGTAATATTGGAAAATTGTTCTCTGTGTAAAAAATTTGAGCCTCTTTAAATCATTCAAATTCCTTCTTGAATCTGCATTCTGCATTACTTGAAAATTGAAATCATGCTACCTCCCCTGAGACAGAACTTGTCATGGTTAAGATCTCAAATCACAATTGATCTAAAGAAAACTCCTGCTTTTTTGTTTTAGCACTTATGCAGGACTTTTAGCTGAAACATTGAGTCATCATGGACTGCACCTAGCTACATGTTCCTATGCATAACTGACACCTCATAAACTCTTCTGGAAATAAACTGCTTGCTCTTTCCTTAATATTTTGGAATGATCACTTTGTTATTACAACTCATAATGTTGTATTTACTTATTAATCAACTGGAACTAGTGACTCATTCAACACTCGAATGCAATGTATGTTCTTTGTATGCCTGAGCAACATGGCACTCTTCATGCATTTTTATGCTCCACTTGATGAACTGCTTTCAAAACTGTTCTCTTTCGTGATAAAAGTTAAAACAAAACATTAAGGCATAATGTATGCATGTTCACTATCCTTGACTGTAAAGAGAAAGAATTGATGAATTGAACTTGCATGACATACATGATTATGATAAGTATAGAACATGAACTTATTCAACAATATCTAATGTAAATGTACTCCACAAAATTCATTTAGTGAACTAGACTCACTGTTCACCTGTAGCCTTCAGAAAACAAACCTGATTGTTATGAATGCACAGTTGGTTTGGTAACTCGATGAATAAATATGTTTTTACTCCTTCAGTTGTTCTTCATTTCATTTGACGAATATGATAATGTATCTTTAAAATCAGCCCATTAATGAATAGGGCAGCATGCCGAGCTCTACCCTTGTGGGAGCCCGTTTTCCTCCACATGCTTGGTCTTCGAATAATGTTCAGCTTCGTTATTTTACCTATACCTGCACAAGGAAACAAACAATGTTAGCATAAAAACAGAACATGTTGATCATGATATTGTTACTTCTCCTTCAACTCACTTATTTCATACTGCACTTGATTGATTGTTTCAATGCATTGCTAATAGTATGTTGTACTATTGCGGGTGCCTCATATAGGTTTCATCATAATCAGAGCCACTGACACCCCTCCTTTACCCTTACAGGTTGACGGAGCTCAAGAAGGCAAGGTGCACTATTCGGCATCAAACGTCGATAATCAAGCAATGATGATTATGACGTCACTTATGTGTTTTCCTTTCTGCATCTCTTGTAGTGCAATGTGCTATTAGCAATGTGTTGTAACAGTTATATCCACGGCTTGTGTGGATATTTGATTTCAATTCTGCTTTTCAATTGAAAAGGAAAATGCATTTTCATGCAATGCTATAATATCATTCTAATTGTGAAATCAAATGAATCCTTGTAAAAATATGAGTTCTTTATGAAATAAATGAAAGCATTTGAAATGCTATTTTTCTCTTTTGTTCAATTTTGTATTTCTACCATTTCTGGAACATCTGAATGGCATTTTGGAAACTTAATTTTCTGAAATTCTATCTCTCTTTTAAAGATGCATAACTATTACTCAATGAATAATGATAAAACAACATTTGAACCTATGTGCAATTCCACCTTATGATGTGATAACATTCAGCCAACTCCTCTAATTGAGCTGAGGCAAAAATTTGGTAACAGTTACCCTGGTAATGCATTGGTGGTATACCTTGTTGTCGGGACATATTATTTTGAAGGTTACCCCGGTAATGTGTTGGTGGTATACCTTTTTGTTGGGACAATGCCTAAATCACACCATGAGTTAGAAGACGTAGATCAAGATTTATTCTAAAGCAAGATGTAATTACTTTCCTCCAACGTCTAGCAATGTAGGTGATGGATTATCTTGTGATAGGATAACATGTTTGGATAGAGTATTCCCTTTTGGACAATGCCTCATGGCTCAAATAATACTAGATAAGATAGGATCAATGATAGTGACCCATGTCAAGATGTTTTCCATAAGCAAGTGTAAAGTGTACACCAAACATTTGTCAAGATCAAGATAAGTTGGATTTGGATAAAAATGGATTGGATTTATTATAGATAAGTTGAGATGCTTCCACCTAAAATGGTGCACATAAATGCTCAAATCTACACATGATGCATGTTTTCCATGTTTTCATCATGTTACTTGTCTAAAGTACCACCATAGTGGTTTTCATTGGAGGACGATTTTTCTCTTGACTATTTTCTTGATTTTTTTTCATGTCACACAAGACACCTGTTTACTGGGTTTTCATCATGGTGACAATTTTTTGCTCATTTTGAACCACCTAGTGGTGCTGATGTAGATATTGTTGGTGCTAATATGGGAATTGTTATTGTCATGATGTTCCAACAATATCCTACTTAAAGGAGTTGGTTTGCTAGGATATGGGAAATTGAATGTAACCCCTAATAATTCTTATCTTCTTAGTTGATACCAAAGTTAACCTTACCTAGATGTGCACATCATGATAGAATGCCCTTAGAGTCCTCATGATAAAGAGTCACTGCCAATACATGGTCAATGTGATATTTGGATAGCATGGATGGAAAAATGCGTTGAGGGATATATGAGATTCAGATGGATTGGTTGACAGTTTGGAATCTTTGACTCTTCAAACTTGGGATGATGAGAAATGATGGGTGGATATGGAGATTCAATTGGGACCAACGTCTTGATATACCGTGTAGGTCGCTCTTGAAGCTTTCTTTTGTATCGTTGGACATTTTGGATGGATGAACTTCCCTTTTTTATTTTGCCTCATAGTTTCTTTGACTCGTGGAGTTTGATAGGGATGATTTTCTTGCTTTTGCTTTGGTGTCCATTTGAATTTTTCTTGTCCATTTTGGTTTACTAATTCTTTTGCTTTAATGATTTGTTCCTTTCTTTGATATAGCTTTTTCTCTTGTTGGTCCCAATTGGAGGGTTGAAATATGTCTGGATGGCGATTCATGATATGGCTAGTTGTAGTGTTGGTAGCAGTTTCATCATAAGGAGTCTTCGTGCTCTCTATGTTTTTGTTTTTGTTAGATAAAGTTTCCCCCAGTATTATAGAGGTATCTTTGATATGTTTAGATTCCTTAATTGTTGAATAACCAAGACCTTGATTATTAGGATTTTCAATAATCTACATTGGTTCTAGGATACCTTGTTTATGTAAGCCTAGTCCTCTGCCTTGATAATGCATCTATTGAAAAAAATTATTTGTAATAGGATATGATTTACCTTGGAAACAAGGTGCTAATCCTTCTCTACTCTACTATGGATCTTCAAAGGTGATAGCTTCTTCACTGGTAGGATAGCTTGCTCTGACAAAGGTAAGTAATCCAAGTTTAGAAGTGATAAGATCCTCCATATGTGGGATAACTTCCTAATTGTTATCCTTGCCTTGATTTTGTGAAATATTAGATTTTTATGGACCTTCAAAATATATACATGCTTCTTTGACTGTTGTATACCCAATACTCTACTACTTAGGATTGTTAATTATCTTTGCTAATTTTAAGATATTGTGCTCAATATTTTTATACTTGATGGGTGATTCCACAATAGTGGTTTACAATTTTTGGCCAAACTGGACACTGAAATAAATTTTTTTAACTAAATCTTCACTTTCGAGCACCTATAGCGGCTAAACCGTGAGGAATTTGAAGATGATGCAAACTAGAGTTTTGTGACATTTTTTCTATAGATTCTAAATATATTTTTTTCAAAAATTTTGGATTTAGATTGCACTTCTTTTTCCATCTCCCTCAAAAACTAGTTTTTTTCAGAAAACAACATTTTAAAAAAGTGACGCTCACCGTATAACGCACAACTTTTTTTCCATGAAGGATAAAATTCGAATTCTTTCGAATTTAGATTGGTAACTCTAATATCTAGTGCTTCCACTTTTTCTTTTTCTTTTAAAAGAAGGGGTAAAAAAATTATTCAATCAAATCCAAAGTACAAGGCAAAGGCCAGCGGCCCACCAGAACAACCAACAACAACACTACCTATTCTTTTCTTCCACTAATAACCCCTCCAGGGTCCCAATATGATCAAAAGGTAACTCATCCCTTCCACTAATATCCCAGCCATCCACATTCTCAGAGGCCCACTTCGCCAAACAATCGGTCACTTTGTTCCATTCTCTAGGGATATGACAAAAGGAGACAGAATCCAAGGAACTGCATAGACTCAGAATCTGCCTGACCACAGAAGCTAATTTCCCATTAACATCATCCAAACTTTGGTTGTTCAGTATATCCACAACAATCTAAGAATCAGACTCACAAATGATCCTCCTCCAGCCTAAAGAGAATCCCTGCTCAACTGCAATCTTAATAGCAAGGGCCTCCATCAGATTATTAGAGTGCTGACCTTTGTAAATAGAGAAGAGAAAAACCGCACCACCATCATTACCTCTACCAATACCCCCAACACCATCATGACCAGGATTCCCACGAGAAGAACCATCAGTATTAATCTTTAGGACCCCCACTAGGGGAGGCATCCACCTCCCATCCCGACAGACCCATTGCCTGACATGATGAGGTCTTCTTCCAGCAAGGCATCCCCTTCTACTATCCCCCAGGTTTAAATTTTGCAAAATAGCAAGATCACCAGGATCAATATTTTCAGGCATATCACACTTAGTAGAAATAGTCTCTTGAAGCCTGCTAATTATCTTCTTCCACAATTGGAAACTTCCCAAATTGGAGCCACAAAAAACTCTACAGTTCTTCTCCAACCAAAGGTTCCAAAGAATGAGAATAGGCCCAACAGACCAAGCCACCTGCAAGAAAGAAGTCTTTGCTGGAGGCCTGCCCAAACTCTCCCAAAATTTAATTAGGGAGGTAGCATGAATACAACCATGATGCCAAGCCTCCCACCATCTATGCCATATCTCTCTAGAAAAAGGGCAAAGAAAGAACAAGTGGGAGGTGCATTCCTCACTGTGCGAGCAAAGGAAGCAAATAGAAGGTCCCTGAAAACCTCGCTTGCAGAGATTTTCCCAAGTGAGGCACTTCTTCTGAGCAACCAACCATAAGAAAAAATTGCATTTGGGCCAAGAAAAGTTGTCCCAAACCTTCTTCCACCAGTGCACCTCAACCGGACCATGTAAGTTCCTGTCAAGCATAGCATAGCCTTGAGCAACAGTAAATTTACCTTTGGGACTAGGACTCCAAGCCAAAACATCCCTCACATTAAGGGAGCTACAGAGCCTGCCCTCCAAAACTCTTGTAAGAACAACACGATCCTCAACAGAACCACCCATGGGCCACTCCTGCGGGTCCTTCCAACAAGCCACCACTGCCTAACCAATAATCTTGACTATTTTAAAATGCTCCACCTTAATCCAACCAGCTTCTAAAAAAATATGGCAAAGAGGCTGAAGCTGAGGGAAGACAGAAAGAATGGGAGGGTGGCCATCCCAAGAGTCTTGCCAAAACAGAGCATCAGAGCCTCTATTATAGATCCAAAAGAGACCCTCCTTAATCAGTTGAGCTCCCTACTTAAGGGTATCCCAAATACAAGAACCTTTACCCAGCAGAGCAAGGCGCAACACATCAAGGCTATCAACACCAGGAAAATACTTGTGGGAAAGAATCTTAGCCCAATCCTGATCCTAATTGTTGCACCACCTCCAGTATAGCTTGGCAGCCAAGGTCGTGACAGCAAGAGCCATAGACCTAAGACCAAGGCCCCCAGCATGCTTCGGCCTGCAAACAAACTCCCACTTGACTAAACTCCACTTCGAGGAAAGAAGGCTGCCTGACCAAAGAAATTTCTAAGATAGAGCATCAAATTCCTTCACAAAGGTGGAAGGGGGAACCAACACACAACACCTATAAATGGGGAGAGACTGCACCACAGTCTTTAGAAGAACCACTCTCTCAACAGAAGATAACCATCTGTAAGTCCAATGACTAACCTTACTTCAGAATTTATCCAAAATCCCCTGCCAGTAATCTCTACACTGAGATCCCACAGCCAAAGGGATCCCAAGGTACATCAAGGGAAGAGAACCGATCTGAAATCTAAGGATCCTAGCAATCCTGCTCTGAATAAGCTGAGGAGTATTAAAGAAATAAATGGAGGATTTTTCCTCATTAACACACTGACCAGAAGCCTTCAAATAGATGTCTAAAGCTCTCTTGAAGTTCACTACCTCACTAATTCTAGCCATGCCCATCAACCCAGTATCATCCACAAACTAAAGATGAGAGTAGCAAGGAAGAGAATTGCTCCAGCTCCATCCTTGGATAAGACCCTGCCTCACCTGAGATTTAATAAATCTACCAAGACCCTCTGCCATGATAATGAATAAATAAGGAGATAACGGGTCCCCTTGCCGAAGTCCCCGAGAAGCACTAAACAAACCCGAAGGCTCCCCATTAATGAGAACCAAGAAGGAGGACGAGGTCACACAACTAAGAACCCAATTCACCCACTCCTCATCGAAGCCAAAATCTAAGAGAATTTTTTGTAAGAACTCCCAGTTCACCCGATCATAAGCTTTAGCCATGTCAAGTTTAATAAACATAGCCTTCTCCTTAGAATTAGCCATAGAATGAATAGCTTCCATTGCTATCACAACACCATCCAAAATTTTCCTCCCTTCAACAAAACCACCCTGCTCAGCAGAGATCAGAGTACCGAGGAGTGGTTTGAGTCTCTCAGCAATCACTTTGGTGATGATCTTGTAAACAACATTACATAATGCAATAGGCCTGAATTGAACCAGTCGATTAGCCCCCTCCTTCTTAGGTATGAGAGCCAAAAAAGTAGAATTCAAGGACTTGAGCAACTGTTTGTTCCTATGTGATTCCTGAACCACCTCTAGGAGATCAAACTTTATTATTTCCCAAAACTCTTGAAAGAACTCAATCGGAAACCCATCTGGGCCAGGAGCCTTACCTTTTTTCATATTAAACACCACTTTCTCCAATTCAAGTAACAAGATAGGACATAAGAGAGCCCCATTCATCTCAGCAGAGACCAGGTGGGGAATACAATCCAAGATGGCCCTCTCCTCAGCCCTAGCTACAAGATCCTCCCTAGAAAAAAGGTTTGAAAAATAATTGACCGCTTCCCTGGAAATATCAGCACAGGAAGAGAGTTGAGCCCCTTCAGGCAAAACAAGAGAGGAGATAGAATTCCCTTGCCTTCGAGCCTTCACCGAATTATGAAAGAATGCAGTGTTCCTATCCCCCTCCTGAAGCCAATCAACACGAGATTTCTACTTCCAGAAGATCTCCTCCTGAAGCTCCCACTCTTCTAATCCCTTAAGAGCCAAGGACTCATCTTTACTTAGATCAGAAGTCAACCCTTGGTCCCGAATCTGACGAGTGATGTTATCCAACTTGGACTAAGCAACCATCTTCTGAGCATGTAGGTTCCCAAAACATTGTTTATTCCATCTCTTAAGCATGTACTTCACATGTTGGAGCCTCTTACTAAAAGTAAACATGGCCATCCCATGGGCAGGAATCCCCTCATACCACCAATCCAACATAAGATCATGCAAAGACTGATCTCTTAACCACATCAACTGAAATTTGAAAGAAGAATTTTTGGTGACTCCATAAGTGGTGACCGAGAGCTTGATAGGCCAGTGATTAGAGCCCCTCCAATCAAGAATTTTTGAACTGGTGATCAACCTACTGTTCATCCAATAGTAGGAAACAAGAAATCTATCAAGCCTTTCTGAGATAGCCTCAACACCACATCTCCTATTACTCCAAGTAAACACACCATTGATTGGCTTCACATCAATGAGATTCAGAAAACCAATATTATCTCTAAGCAAATTTGAAGAAGGGTCCAACCTGGCTAATCCACCGCATTTTTCCCCCAAACTTATAACAGCATTAAAATCACCTGCCATAATCCATTGGAGAAATGGGTCCAAAGACCGGATGAAGCTAATGTGAGCTCAAAGCTATGACTTACCTGAAGAATTAGTAGGAGCATAAATATTGGAGAAAAGGCATCTTTCTCCAGTCTCAAAACTAGAGGCAACCATAGAAATGGAAGACCGGCTAGATATCCACCATAAGGGGGAAACTTCCCTCGGGTTCGAGAAACAAGCCACCCCCCCAGAACTGCTCAAAGCCCCCACCCCCTGCCAATAGCCTTGGGGCCAAATACGCGGAGCACAGTTAGCCAATCCATCCACTGTAAGCTTGGTTTCCTGAATAAAGACCACATCAGGAGACTGAGACTCAATTAATCTGCGAACAGCCTTTTGTCTAGGGATGTTGTTCAACCCCCTTATATTCCATGATAATACAATCATTTATGGGGGTGGGAGAAGTGGGAATCAATGGGTTTCACAGACCCAGACTCAACCAATGTATCACCCATAATTTTGACCTTCTCTTGATCAGTCTTCCTTCCACTCCTTAATGGTTTGTCTAGAGGCCCCTTTTTTAAGGATTTTTGTTGCAAGCCTAAGGCAGGAGAAACCTTATTACGCTTCACAGGATCAGAGGTCCGCTTAATAGCAGGGGGACTAGGAGCCACCACAACTGTACCCGTCAGAGCCTGTGACCCCTGGAGATCTCCGATATCCTGAACTTGAGAAGGTAACTCCATAGCCATCTGACCTACCTGCTGGTTCCCTCAAGATAAAATTTGATCCTCCTTCTTTTCATCCTCATCCTGAGCCTCAAGCTGACCTTTATCCCCAGAAGAGAGCTCAACTAGAATTCCTTCCTCTTGGATTAAGCTATCAAGAGCCTCAAACTTGTTAAAGGTGCCATCATTCTATCTATCCATCCAGGTTCTCTTCTTGCCTTTACCTTTGTTACGGTACTTCACTGGAATAAATCCCTCCTTATCAGCCAGTCCATCAGACAAAGGAGCCTTCCCCTTATCTTCCCTAGGAGGTCTAGAGGCAGCCAAAGGGGGAGATTTAAATCTGGGGCATCTACGATGTAGATGACCATATTCATGGAAAATTCTGCATCTAAATGGTAGGGGCTCGTAATCCAGCTGTTGGATCCAAGAAGATGAACCCATGCAAATCTCCATAGAATCTAGTCATGGATTATTTAAATCATCTTCTACACAAATACGAGCAAAAGAAATTACCTTGCGATCTTGAGTTTGTGTAGCCAATCCCACAGGTTTCCCAAGAAGCAAAGAGATTGAATGAAGAATATCTTCCCTCTAGAATTCCAACGGAAGCCTCGACAATCGAACCCACACCAGCACCCATGAGGGGAACTCTTCAGCAGAGTTGAAGCCCATGTGCCAAGGCTTGATGAAGAGCCCCACCTGGTTAAAGAAATAATGGCCTCCTTCAAAAGCCTTATTCCTGTTCGACATGTTTGAAAAGATAACCAGAAAATAGTTATTAGCTGCTAAAAGAATCTCCATATCTCCTTCAGGGTTCCAAACCCAACGTGCCCAGGATTCCAGCACAGGTAGAGAGAGACGAAGGCCCAAAAATTTTCAAATAAGGGCATGATTGCACCAGTATTCAACATCCTCCAAAACTTGCTCAGGCTGAATAACCAAAACTGGGCAATCTTCAGATCTCTCCAGACATCCGTTCACTTTTTTATTCGAAACATCCCTTTTGAGGATGAGGCACCTTCCCAGATTGGGGTTTACCTGTCTGTTCCTTACTACTTGAATGCATAGGAGAAGATGGATCTCTCATCTCCAAATCCCCTGAGGCAACTTGAGAAGAAGCTAGACCACGATTCTCCATGGCCCAACGAACCAAATCATCAACCAAAAAAGAGAATGAGATGGGACAGGCGACCCACAACCACAAACTGCCACATGCCTCCCACCAGGGACACCCCACACACAAAAACCAGGCAAAAAAATTCCCACCTGCAAGTTAAAAATGATCAGACACCCCTGCCTGACCACCGCAAAACCCCTGCACTAAATTAAAAACCCCCTCCGCCAGCAACAGAAGGCTCAAAATTTGAGCACGGGTACCAAAAGAAAAATGAGCTAGGGCACACAGGCCCTAGCTCACACCAGTCCTCTGCATAGCTCCATCTCTTATGATCTAGTGCTTCCACTTGGTTAGATATTTTTTTATTGAATATTTTTTCTTTAATCAAGTTTCGAATTCAAACCAATTATAATTCAGACATAGCGCGACCGTATAATGCGTAACTTTTTTTATATGTATCAAAATTAAAAAAAAATTCTTTGTTGGATAAAGGACTTCAATATCCTGTGCACTAATATTTTTAATTTTTTCTTTAATAATCTACTATTTTTCCACATGTGCAAACAGAGCTTTATTTTCGTGAAAAACCTACATTCACGAGAGATAAAAAAATAAATATAATAGTAAAATTAAATTTATTTAAAATTATACTTTTTGGGAAGCTTATAATAAGGACTAAATACTTACAAAAAATAAATTTTAAATGAATTCATTTGATCCCCCAAAAGGTAAATCAAAAGTGGTTTTTTATCAGCATTTTGATAGGTGTAAAGGAGACTCCGATATAGGTATGGTTTAAAACTAGCGGGGTTCTATCCAAGGGGGTTTGATTTAAGGTAGTTTGATCAAAATCTTTGCAATTGGAATTCTTTAAATGAAACCTTTTAAGGCTTAAATCATTATATTTTCTAAAAATATGTGATTTCAGCAAAAATCAGTTCCTCCTAGAAATTGTAAACCAGCTTTGTGGGATCACCCTGATGTCTTCAATCTTCCTGGAGGATGTTTTTGATTTTAATGCTTCTTCTTGATCAATTTTTGATATGCCTATAGATTTTTCTATGCTTTAATCCTGTGTAAAGATGTTAAGAGTAGGAGACTCTTGTTCCTTGGTAATGACATCAAGAGTATGAGACTGTTTTCTTGGATGAAGATCATCTAAATTTCCATTAGGAGAAATAATCTCATGGGTAGATGCATGTGCGCTTGGTGTATGGATTTCTTCTTCTTTTGGAAAACCTTGGATGTTTTGGAAGATATCCACCAAGTCATTATAATATTTTGATGGTGGGGTTTCTTGATCTTGACTTTGTGCGGTATTATCTTCAATATGCTTTGGTTCGCATTCTTGACATGGATCAATTTCAAAGAAGGGATTGCTTGTAAAGGATCCTTGGATTTCCTCAAAATGTGGACATATGGGTGATAGATCTTGGATTATATTTTCTGCATTGGGTGTATGTGTTGGTTTAAGAGTCTCTTGATCATCAATATGTACTATCATGAGGTTGGATGATGTCAATATATCTTGGACTGGATCATTGCTATACTTTGGTGATTGATTTTGATCATGCTTGGGATTAAATTCTTGATGTATTTCCTCTTGCTCATTGGATGATGTAGAGACATTGTCAATGTGATCAGTGATAGATAGCTCTTGATCACTGTTTTCAACTTTTGAGGTTAAGATATTGTTAATGTTGTCATTAGTGTTCAAACCTTGAATGGTGTATTCAATAGCTATTTCTCCTTGATCAATAATTCTTGGATGAGTCTTTTGAGTGTAACACATTTTGATGCATCGTGACCTTTTACTCCATGGTATTTACAATAGGTCTAGTGTCATTGTACCATGGGAATTTGATGGTAGGTTCACCACTTCATGACAGTTTCGTAAGTGTGATAAGTTTGGAATTGAGTAATTTATTTAACACACCCTCAATTGGCTCCCCTAAAGGAGTGTATTTGCATTTAGTAGTGCGGTTGGATTGTGAGGCTTTTGTGGTGGAGATGATTGTTGTTTTAGAGATGGAATTTCTTTTTGGTTTTGAGATTAATGATCTTGATGATGTTGTAGTTGATGATTTTGATGTGGATATTGTTGATTTGGGGGTTGATATTGTTGTTGGATTTAATTTTGATTTTGGGTGATCTAATTTTGATTTTGTGACCATTGATGTTGTTGATTCACTTGATTTTGTGGAAATAGACTTTGTTGTTGATGTGGATATTGAGGTGTTTATGGAATGATGTTTGTCTATTTTTTATATGCAATGTCTTGACATTGAACATGGTGTTGGCGATACATCATATTTTTATTTCGTTAAAGTTTCTCAATCATTTTCTCAAGTGCATGTATGGAAATTTGATGTTCTATATTTTGTTCTTGATGGTGATTTTGAAACCCTTGATAAGAGTGATTTTGATATGGATGAGGATTTTGATTGAAATCTTCCATATGACAAGACGTGCTAAAACCTTGATTAGGGGAATCCATAGTTGATATATCATTGAAATTTGTGGCATATGATGTCCCCATGGTTGTATAGAGTGGAACTGGATTTGGGTACTAGATTGACATGCTTTGGGGATGTTATGGTTGTGTGTTTTGTGTTTGGATTTTTTTGTTTTAAGATGTATCTATTGTCATGCAAGAGGTGGTAATACAGGCCTTCTGACCACAAGATTTACTTTTTGTTCTTTGTTGTCTATGATATTAGCTACGTTTCTCCACTGTGTTGGTGTTTCCTTTTTCTCAAATACAAAACTTCTCAAACTAATGATGATTTCGGATTGTTCACCTTCAATTTGTGTGAGGTTTGATTGTATAATGGGTGTGGTAAGATTTGGTTGTTGAACTGGAGTAGTTGGATGCCAAATGGTCATAAAGTGAGTGATCTTGGTGAATGATGCTATTTTTGGGACTCAAAATGTTGAAAGACTTGGATCGATATTTTACTTCATTTTTTTAGAGGATATGTTGTGAAGAATCTACTTGAACTATCCTTGAGCTTTAAGCAAATGTTGATATCTTAGAAGTTTAAGTGAAGGAATGATCCAAGTTGTTTGTTTTGATTTTGAATCCTAAAAGTAGGTTGGAGTGTTTTTTTTTTTTTTTGCAAATGGATGAGGTACTGATGTAAATTATGACGTGTTTTGGGAGTCTAACTATTTTAGTTCTCACAAGATTTAACCAATTTAAGATCAGTTTCTAATTCTCACTAGAAAACGGAGAGAATGTGGCAATTTTAGAACAAGAGCAGTATTTTTTGTCAAAAGCGGCTAGATTAATGTCAATAGCGACCAAGTCTTGAGGGAATCTACGGTAAGATTTCTCAAAAGCAGCCTCTGTTTGTAATTTTTCTAACTGGTGAATTGTGCAAGCAAAAGTGGTAGTTTTGAGCAAAAGCAACTAGATTTTCATCAACTGTGAACAAACAAATAGGTCAAGTGCGGCAATGTTAGGATCAACTATGGCCAATTTATGTCAACCACAGTAGGATTTCTCAAAAATGGAAAGTTTTTGACAGTCACTGTCAAAAACTAGAGAGCAATAGCGGCTTTTTTTTATCTACTATGACAATATTTAATCAATAGTGTTCGAAACAAAAGCAATAGTGATTTTTTGTGCAAGTTTGTTTTCTAGTTTTTGTGTTAGCAACAACTTTTTGGATAAATTTAGAGATTTGATGTCTCGTTTTGATCTAACTTGAGAATTTTTGCAAGTGATATGATACAACACAATTAATCAAAACTATTTGACCCTAAATGTCTATAACTATAAACACATTTCTCTCCACAAAAGCTCAAAGTTTGTGAAAAGTCAAAATGCTAAAGCCATAGTTTCCAAAGTTGACTTTTTTCTTAGTGTGACTTGAAATGTAAGCCTAAATGTTTGGCAACCTTTACAGATATCATTTTAAGATATCCTTAAGGAGTGCAAATATAGGGCTCTTTTCAAAGTATTCACACTAACTCCAAAGGGTTTGATGTTTGATAACCATGTTCAATGATTTTTTTTGTGTTTATTTTAATTCAAGCAAATGTTTGATGTCAATAGAGTTGTAACAAACCTGGTGTTCTTCATAGTAAAATTTCCAATGTTTTCACTTCAAGTGAAAAAAACATGAAGCCATGACATAGCAATAAAAAAAAATCTTCAAATAATGTAAATTACATGCTTAATTGAAATAACACAATTCCAATTTTTCATTGCAATCCAAGTAATTTTACAAATCTTCCCAAAACATAGATATCATATTAAACAAAGATGTCATACAATATTCAATAAGAATTTCATTCCAATATAATAATTTCACATATTACAATATTCCAAGAATGTACACAATTACAAAACACAGCTCCACTGAGCTTCAAAGCATAAGATATAGATGGTCCAAGAATCCACCTTTCAAAACCTTGGTCTTTTGTCACCTGCTGAGGAGGAGATGCATCACTTAAGTGCTTTTCTGCCAACCACAGACTCATATGTGGTCCTCCACACAACTATCGATGATAGATGTCTCTACCCTTCGATGAAGGTATTGATTGGGTAACCCCGTACAACATACCACTCTAAGCTTAGTGTTGTGCCCTACATGAATAGGATTTATAACCTATGCTAGGTAGCCCTCATGCATTTAAATGGAAACAGTGAACTGAGAGTGGAGCCTCGGGAAATCACACTATTTTGTCCAAAGTATTCTCACTTATTAATTTGAGTGATATTCTACCATTCACTTACACTATACCAAGCTTGTTTTGACTTAAGGCCATTATATATATGCTTAGGAAATCTGTCTCCATGGGAAAGCTACTCCCTAGGATAACCTATCTCTTAGCACAACCTAAGGTAACACAACTCATTAAGCAAAGTACTAGTTCCCTCCATTCATTGGATAAAAATCCTAGGAGTAACCTACTAGTTCCCTCCCTTCACTAGATAACAATCCCAGGAGTAACCTACTAGCCATCTAGAATAATTAAATATCTAGCTATGAGTGTTCCTAAAGTTGTCTATGTTTGATCATGTCTGGTATAATAACAATACCTAAGAAAAACATTCTCTCTTACCCATGTCTAATCATATCTAGTATAATAACAATACCTATGACAAACATCCCTCCTATCATGGAGTAAATACAAACATAATGCATGGACTCAATCAAAGAATTGCCATAACAATAGAGGACTCCATTCAAGAGTATCACCTCTTTGAATAAAAGGAGTTAAAGCTATGAATAAGCCTTATGCTCCCCATGTTTATTCATATCTAGTATGTAATACTTATGATAAACATAATCCTCCTATTATGGAGTAATTACAAGCATTTCACAAACAATATATGTAAGTTCTACTTTCTTTCAAAGTAAACAATAATTTTCTCTAAATGCATGTAACCATAATAGAATTATAACAAACAAGAAGAAAATCATTCAACACTAATACAAACAAGGGAAGAATATCCTCATGTCTATGATAAGCTTTCCAAATAACTGGTTGTAGTCATAGCACTTTCAAATCAGCAACTAGTTTGGTTTTGATCCTTCAACAAAGACTCAATAACCACTATCTCTCAAGTTGGCAGATACTTCTCTCAAAATAATAATAAAATCTCTCTAAATCTGAAGGCTCTCACTCACTATTCTCGATAGAGTATTGCAGATAGAAATATAGATAACATATAGAAACTTTCTCAAGAAATAATGCATAGAAGAATGTGTCCAAACAAATGAACTTACTCCTCTATTTATACAACAATCTAGTAACTACTCTACCTACATTTTAGGCATGAGTTTTGATAGCAACAAGCATGCACAACAACACATCTATCTCAGCTCAAAAGGTGGCAAACATATAAGCACATACTCAACTTAAACAACTACATGTCGACTTAGTTAAATGACAGCAATTAGAGACCAATTCAAGTCCCACATGATAGAATTTGGTTTGCATCTCAAATGGACATCTACAGGAATAAAGATTCAAAGGTGGCGCCAAAGCTTCATATTCACAAATAGAGTTAGCATGATTTCCTTTACATCTAAATCAGTCAACATCAGATTTGCAACACCAAGCTTATATTGACTAAGTCATAATATGAGTCGATTCACTTAATAAATCGGTTTGACAAAGTTGTCAATATGTATGCATGCCTTTACAGATGTTGGTCAATGCAAAATGACACAACACTTATAGTTTACTAAGTCCACGAACTTCCCACAAAATGTGTTGAATTATTCTATCATTAAACATCAATTTAATGATTTCTCTTTGTTTGTAGATTATAAACTCTTCTTTCACAGACAGCAAGAGTAAAATGTGGCTAAAGAATATAGTCACATATCTACCAAACTTTGTAATTTTATGCACAGTCACAAGTATTAAATACTCAATCTTTGATGTAGTTAATACATCGGCCTCAAAGCTTCCCCTATGACTGTGCCACTCATTGTTAAGGTTATGTCAGCATTCCACTTATCACAGTGTTTGTTTAGGCAGTGCTTTAACATGTAAGGAGAATGGTTTTCTTCTCACCCATGTGTTATATGCATATTACATATGCATTCACTAAGATAAGCACTTAGTCTAGGTGCTACGTCTCTTACACACTATGAATATATATGCAAATCTCAAAATCATATACTCGCACTTAACAAGTATTGGTATTGACTTATACACATAATATGTATATATTATAAGTTTTCTCATTATGATATATATACATTTACATACTAGTGTATATTATTTTATATTTATATATTCTTTTCAATATATAAGCTTACCAACTCATATATCCCCTATCGTTCATAGAGTATATTATTCTCATTTGATCAATAAGATCATATATTCGTATGGATCTTCTTCTATTCCTTGAATAATATATGTATAAATCAGTCCCTATTTAATATAATAATATATATGTATCTAGGCACATAGATAAATGTACATATATCATTTGATATCTAAAATGCATACATCCAAGTTATCACTCTCATTGAACAATATGCATGTATATATATATATATATACTTCTTGAATAAGTGTTAATGGTTACGTATGTATATGTATATATATATGTGTGTGTGTGTGTGCAAACATATATATAGTCTATGACAACATGATAGCTAAATGATTCATTTGATATACAAAAGAATACAACAAGATAGCAATCACATAGTAATAATATTTATTATCTATTTGTATATATATGTATACACACCTCTCTATTAAGCACTTATGCTCATGTGTGTGTGTGTGTGTGTATATATATATATATCTATATATATTATCGATCAACACGATAGTCAAGTGATCCATTCTATATTTGAATGATCATTACCTACATAACTATAGCATCATTTCAACCATTTATATACATATATGCATATCTATACACATGTCGTCGTACTCGTATGGACATCTCATTATATCCATCATACATGTATGCCGACATATGCATATATCCCAACACTCATTCAACCACACAAACAAGCACAGTAGGATAAGGAAAGACGCACAAGCTTAAACATATAATTATCATCTAGGCATGCATTCAATAGTAATCAAGACCCTTACCAATGTAGACATATTACGCTAAGGATGACTTACCTATTTCCCATATAATAACCCAACTCAATTAAATATCTACTATGGTGTGTGTAAGCTCAGATAGGTTACATTATTGGTTACCTAATCAAGACCTTCTCTTGAGTGATACTTCCCCTCCACCTGGAGGAATGAACATACACCTACATTCGCATTCTCAAACCATGTCCAAGGTAGTCAGCTACTCAACAAAATATGCATTTCACATAATACATCTCCATAATTAGAATATTAATTCACTAACCATCCATTTCACACACATATTCATTTCTTCATATGATATTAAATGAAATAACATTTATTCACAATGCATTGATAACAAAGTACAAGTACATTTTATTCACCATCAGAATACAAATTATGTTCACATTTACCCTACATAGTAATAGTAAATAGTAATCACATATTTGAGGTGTAACATACTTCCCCCTTGTGACTCATCATCCCCGATGATCTATAGCACTTTAACATACATATAAAGTCAAATAAAGTTTTACTTACCATTCTCAAAATACGTAAGATTCATAAAACATTCATCCTACGTAGCACAACTCCTTGTAACCTTTCCCCCCTAGACTTTCCATTGAATTTCCTTGTTATCACATAGGGAAAACTTGTATTTCTCACACATACTCTCTCAAGAGCTTATGTGTTGTATTCATAATATTTCATATGTACATCCCATGTACAATAATACCTGAATAACACATGACACCTCTACTATAGTGACTAGAAAGCACATTCTCATTGGCTCATGAATTTATCCTTAGTATAATCTAAATAGAAAGGAATGGCGGTGCATTATACACTACACTGTGGGTCCCATCCTTCTCTTTTGTATTTACACTTTCAAATAACTTAGAAGCCAAGTTTTCCCATCTCTTGCTTATCTATTTCCTTTAGCCAAAAGTAACGATCTTGACCACTTTTCCATCTTGAGCACAACATTGCTCTTGAACATCTATCAATTTCGATACAGCTTCATACTTAAGCTTTGTATCGACAAAGTTTCATTGATCTCTTCAATCTATTACTCCTTTTTTACAAAATATCAATTCTAAGGTTACCCTATTTCGGCCTAGTAGAGTTTTGAACCTTCTTTTCCATATGATGGATCAAACTTCAATGTTATAATTTTTCAAGTACTCAACAAATCATTCAAGATTTGGTTTTCCTCTTTTGCTTGTTTGGGTACAATAATATATTGCGCATTTGTTTAATTGAATGTCTTGTAATATGATCTTGGTCCACACAACCTTATCATTATTTACTTGTTCACAACTGAGACAACCTTCTCAAGAATACTAAGCAACTACCTCACTCAATATATTATTTAGGACCAAAATCCCATAAGTCAAGTTTCCAACCAACGTTGGTTACCTAGGTGAGTTTGTCCACTACAACATTATGCCAGTTCTGCTGACATAGACAAGTTAAACTATCTTGCATTCTACCACTCCCCCTCTAGAATCTCAAGAGAGCGCACATATCCTACCAATAACGACATCCTATCTTTATTTTCTAGCACACTAGACATTATCTTGCTATATACTCAACATCTTATGCCATCTTTTCCAGGTTTTTAGTGGTTCCTTGCCTAAAAAATAACTCTATCCCTCCAATGTCCAATCTTTGACATCAAATTTCTCATTCCATCCCTTAATTCTCTAAAATTTTGGGTACATAGGCTCTTTTATATCCCATAATATTCTATTCTTTGACTAAGTGAAATTCTATTTTGTGGTCTCTTTCCACATTTAATTCCCAAGTAATATTGGTTAGGATTTTTGCAGAGATAAATCCCATTTATCTTAGAACATCCATACTATGGATTTGTTTTGTCCTTGGATTATTTTCAAAGATGTAATCCATCTTTCAACTCAATCTAAATTTTCCCAATAATAATTGGTACTAATTTTGAATATTAATCCTTGTTTAATCATGTTGGTTCCTAGTAGATATCAAATTTATTTGCATATCTAATTACCAAGCATCAACTTTCTCGTCAACTCCAGTGATTCTCAATCTCAGTATACCCTAATCTTTAGTTTAATTCATCAACCAACGGGTAGTCTGATTATTTAGGTTACTCTAACCCTATATGTTCCATTCAAGACCAAATGTACAACTCAACCAAGTAAGTTATTCCCAACCTATAGGTGTTAATGAGTAGTCCAGTACATATTTTGATCCAATAGGTAAAACTTAACCTAAGGTTTCTCTCTTTATTCAAATGAAATTTTTGTCCCAAATAGGTTATTCTAAACCTATGGTTTCATTCAAGTATAAGGTATGATCAAATAATCATTCCAGCAAAGATATTTTTGATGTGATTCACATAACATCACATTGTATCTTACATACTTTCACTATGGCTTTATAGCTAAACCTTATCATTCCCAAGGTTTTCTATCATAGTTAGATAATAGTACCAAGTTGCTTCGTGACATTGACATAACTCAAACTATACACATAGTTTGTCTACAACTAGATCAACAATAGTTATTCCTTGTAAGGCTATAGGAGTAGTAAGACACTTTCTTACAAATCATGAGTAATCTAGATCTTCCCTTGTCTATCCCATAGACAATGATCTTCCATTTCATGACCAAGTAATCTACCTATCCTTTCCTTAAGGCATCAATGATAATGTCATTTGATCTTCCAATCAAATAAATATAAGGTATGGAATGATAATAGGTCACAATTCTTTACCTTTCCACTATTTCTCTCTAAGAAATTCCAATACCTAATCCTTATGGTCATGAGGTACATGACTTAATTGTCATCATGACTTACTTAAGAAGTCAAAGTTCTTCCAAATTGAAGACATATCCATATTTTTCATTGGGTGGGGTACTTAATCTGAGTCAATCCACTCTCTTCCTTCCCCCCTTTAGTGTTTTCACAACATTCGATCAACTTAAAGTTGAACTCCTAGCAAATATTTGCTTTCATGAAATGATTTTTCATTCCTTGTTGTTGGCTTTCCATTTCCTTTTTCTTGCCTTAATGGCATACCTTGAATATACTTTTTCCCAAAGTTAGATTCATCATTGATTTCTATTTCATTAATTCAAAATTTTGGATCATCCAATAGGAGATCTAATGAATAATCAGCAACCTTACAAGTTAAGAGGCACTCTAATATTCCAATTCTCTTTCCAATATCCTTTTTGGTGGAGGAATATCCATACTCACAAAGGCTCTTTTTTTAATGTACTTTTCAACTTGGAGTGTTGTTTCCTTACAACTTCTATTGATTTGACACATAGTGTCATATTGCATTCCGTTTCCTTTTGGAACCTCTAAAGTATGTTGGTTTTTGTTGAAACATTGGTGAGTTCTACTCATACTCCAACCAATCTATGTACTATCCAAACCTTGTCATATTAATATGATTTACCTTTTTCAGGCTTCTTTCTCGCAATCACCTATTCAAGTGACTTTGACCCAATTCTTGGTTACTTATTCTCTCATAACCTTTAGAGATACCAAGGTTGTTTTGTTCCCTTCTTCTCATCTTAATCGAAACTCCAAATTTTTCTCTTCAATTTTGGTTGGTGGAACCATGTCCACTTTGTTCATTACTTTTTTTCTGACCATTCTGATCTTTTCTCTTATTTCTAAGGTACTATATCTTTTCTTACAAGTTCCTAGCCTTGCACAGAAATCATATTTAAGTCAAGAGTTCTTCAACCTGTTGGTTAAATCCTTCATAGACTTTCAACTTTAATCCAAATTATGCCAATAATGCATACTCACAAATTCCTTATATTCTTCCTAGATCCCAGAACCCTTGACTCTTTGTTTATAGGTTGCTATCAATAAGGGAGATTCTCCCAATATTCTCTATCCCTCAGAGTTTTATATCTATCTTGTAGAATGAAGGTATATATTGGTTACTCTTCCTAACCTTCTTTCATAACCCGATTGCATAATCTTCCGCAATCCAAGGGGATATAATAAAAAAATTGTTGGTTTAGGAGTTTTCACTCCAAGGATGACTCTTAACTAGTCCCAAACTTAAACAAGTTTCTAGGAATCTCAACTTCATTTTAATTTCTCTATGTTCTTTTCTCTTTCCATCTTGGTGTAAGAACATCTCAACCATTATCTCCAATAAGGTATACATAACACTTACATAATGAGCTCATAGGTTCTAGTGTTAAACCTGGTAGGTCTGATACCACATGTAACAACCCTAGTGTTCTTCATAGTAAAATTTCCAATGTTTTCACCTCAAGTGAATAAACCATGATTACATGACATAGCAATAAAAAAATCTCTTCCAATAATGTAAATTACATGCTTAATTGAAATAACAGAATTCCAATTTGTCATTGTAATCCAAGTAATTTTACAAATATTCCCAAAACATAGATATCATATTAAACAAAGATGTCATACAATATTCAATAAGGATTCCATTTCAATATAATAATTTCACAAGTTACAATATTCCAAGAATGTACACAATTACAAAACACATCTCCACTGAGCTTCAGAGCATAAGATATAGATGGTCTAGGAATTCACCTTTCAAAACCTTGGTCTTTTGTCACTGTTGAGGAGGAGAAGCATCACTCAAGTGCTTTTTTGTCAACCACAGACTCATATGCGGTCCCCCGCACATCTATTAATGATAGATGGCCCTACATTCCATGAAGGTATTGGTTGGTAACCCCGTACAACATACCACTCTAACCTTAGTGGTGTGCCCTACATGACTAGGATTTATAACCTACGCTAGGTAGCCCTCATTCATTTAAATGGACACGAAGAACTAACAGTGGAACCTCAGGAAATCACACTACTTTGGCCAAAGTATTCTCACTCAGTACTTTGAGTGATGGTCTACCATTCACTTACACTATACCAAGCTCATTTTGACTTAAGGCCATTATATCTATGCTTAGGAAATCCCTCTCCACGGGCAAGCTACTCCCCAGGATAACCTATCTCTTATCACAACCTAAGGTAACACAACTCATTAAGTAAAGTACCAGTTCCATCCCTTTACTAGATAACAATCCTAGGAGTAACCTACTATTTCCCTCCCTTCACTAGATAACAATCCCAGGAGCAACCTATTAGCCATCTAGCATAATTAAATATCTAGCTATGAGTGTTCCTAAGTTGTCTATGTTTGATCATATCTGGTATAATAACAATACCTAAGACAAACATTCTCTCTTACCCATGTCTAATCATATCTAGTATAATAACAATACCTATGACAAACATCCCTCCTGTCATGGAGTAAATACAAACATAATGCATGGACTCAATCGAAGAATTGCCATAACAATAGAGAACTCCATTCAAGAGTATCACCTATTTGACTAAAAGGAGTTAAAGCTATGAATAAGCCTCATTCCTCCCATGTTTATTCATATCTAGTATGTAATACTTATGATAAACATAACCCTCCTATTATGGAGTAATTACAAGCATTTCACAAACAATATATGCAAGTTCTACTTTCTTTCAAAGTAAACAATACTTTACTCTAAATGCATGTAACCATAATAGAATTATAACAAACAAGAAGCAAATCATTCAACACTAATACAAAAAAGGGAAGAATATCCTCATGTCCGTGATAAGATTTTTAAATAACTGGCTGCAGTCATAGCACTTCCAAATCAACAACTAGCCTGGTTTCAATCCTTCAGCAAAGACTCAATAACCACTATCTCTCAAGTTGGCGGATACTTCTCTCAAAATAATAATAAACTCTCTCTAAATCTCAAGGCTCTCACTCACTATTCTTGATAGAGTATTACAAATAGAAATGTAGATAAAATGTACAAACTTGCTCAAGAAATAATGCATAGAAGAATGTGTCCAAACAAATGAACTTACTCCTCTATTTATACAACAATCTAGTAACTACTTTGCCTACAGTTTAGGCATGAATTTTGACAGCAACAAGCATGCACAAAAACACATCTATCTCAGCTCAAAAGGTGGAAAACATGTAAGCACATACTTAGCTTAAATAGTTATAGGTCAACTTAGTTAAATGACAACAATTAAAGACCAATTCAAATCCCACATGATAGAATTTGGTTTGCATCTCAAAATGGACATCTAGAGGAATAAGGATTCAAAGGTGGGGCCAAAGCTTCATATTCACAAATAGAGTTGGCATGATTTCCTTTACATTTGAATCAGTAAACATCAGATTTGCAACACCAAGCTTATATCAACTAAGTCATAGTATGAGTCGATTCACTTAATAAATCGGTTAGACAAAGTTGTCGATAAATATACATGCCTTTACAAATGTTGGTCGATGCAAAAAGACATGGAACTTACAGTTTACTAAGTCCACGAGCTTCCCGTAAAATGCATCGACTTATTCTATC
>VDFB02270651.1:26274320-26429311 GCA_007258455.2 Sequoia sempervirens
ATATA
This sequence comes from Sequoia sempervirens, assembly GCA_007258455.2. Lineage (NCBI taxonomy): Eukaryota > Viridiplantae > Streptophyta > Pinopsida > Cupressales > Cupressaceae > Sequoia > Sequoia sempervirens. The sequence continues at coordinate 26,274,326 of VDFB02270651.1, forward strand.
TATATATATATATACATGCATATTGTTCAATGAGAGTGATAACTTGGATGTATGCATTTTAGATATCAAATGATATATGTACATTTATCTATGTGCCTAGATACATATATATTATTATATTAAATAGGGACTGATTTATACATATATTATTCAAGGAATAGAAGAAGATCCATACGAATATATGATCTTATTGATCAAATGAGAATAATATACTCTATGAACGATAGGGGATATATGAGTTGGTAAGCTTATATATTGAAAAGAATATATAAATATAAAATAATATACACTAGTATGTAAATGTATATATATCATAATGAGAAAACTTATAATATATACATATTATGTGTATAAGTCAATACCAATACTTGTTAAGTGCGAGTATATGATTTTGAGATTTGCATATATATTCATAGTGTGTAAGAGACGTAGCACCTAGACTAAGTGCTTATCTTAGTGAATGCATATGTAATATGCATATAACACATGGGTGAGAAGAAAACCATTCTCCTTACATGTTAAAGCACTGCCTAAACAAACACTGTGATAAGTGGAATGCTGACATAACCTTAACAATGAGTGGCACAGTCATAGGGGAAGCTTTGAGGCCGATGTATTAACTACATCAAAGATTGAGTATTTAATACTTGTGACTGTGCATAAAATTACAAAGTTTGGTAGATATGTGACTATATTCTTTAGCCACATTTTACTCTTGCTGTCTGTGAAAGAAGAGTTTATAATCTACAAACAAAGAGAAATCATTAAATTGATGTTTAATGATAGAATAATTCAACACATTTTGTGGGAAGTTCGTGGACTTAGTAAACTATAAGTGTTGTGTCATTTTGCATTGACCAACATCTGTAAAGGCATGCATACATATTGACAACTTTGTCAAACCGATTTATTAAGTGAATCGACTCATATTATGACTTAGTCAATATAAGCTTGGTGTTGCAAATCTGATGTTGACTGATTTAGATGTAAAGGAAATCATGCTAACTCTATTTGTGAATATGAAGCTTTGGCGCCACCTTTGAATCTTTATTCCTGTAGATGTCCATTTGAGATGCAAACCAAATTCTATCATGTGGGACTTGAATTGGTCTCTAATTGCTGTCATTTAACTAAGTCGACATGTAGTTGTTTAAGTTGAGTATGTGCTTATATGTTTGCCACCTTTTGAGCTGAGATAGATGTGTTGTTGTGCATGCTTGTTGCTATCAAAACTCATGCCTAAAATGTAGGTAGAGTAGTTACTAGATTGTTGTATAAATAGAGGAGTAAGTTCATTTGTTTGGACACATTCTTCTATGCATTATTTCTTGAGAAAGTTTCTATATGTTATCTATATTTCTATCTGCAATACTCTATCGAGAATAGTGAGTGAGAGCCTTCAGATTTAGAGAGATTTTATTATTATTTTGAGAGAAGTATCTGCCAACTTGAGAGATAGTGGTTATTGAGTCTTTGTTGAAGGATCAAAACCAAACTAGTTGCTGATTTGAAAGTGCTATGACTACAACCAGTTATTTGGAAAGCTTATCATAGACATGAGGATATTCTTCCCTTGTTTGTATTAGTGTTGAATGATTTTCTTCTTGTTTGTTATAATTCTATTATGGTTACATGCATTTAGAGAAAATTATTGTTTACTTTGAAAGAAAGTAGAACTTACATATATTGTTTGTGAAATGCTTGTAATTACTCCATAATAGGAGGATTATGTTTATCATAAGTATTACATACTAGATATGAATAAACATGGGGAGCATAAGGCTTATTCATAGCTTTAACTCCTTTTATTCAAAGAGGTGATACTCTTGAATGGAGTCCTCTATTGTTATGGCAATTCTTTGATTGAGTCCATGCATTATGTTTGTATTTACTCCATGATAGGAGGGATGTTTGTCATAGGTATTGTTATTATACTAGATATGATTAGACATGGGTAAGAGAGAATGTTTTTCTTAGGTATTGTTATTATACCAGACATGATCAAACATAGACAACTTTAGGAACACTCATAGCTAGATATTTAATTATTCTAGATGGCTAGTAGGTTACTCCTGGGATTGTTATCTAGTGAAGGGAGGGAACTAGTAGGTTACTCCTAGGATTTTTATCCAATGAATGGAGGGAACTAGTACTTTGCTTAATGAGTTGTGTTACCTTAGGTTGTGCTAAGAGATAGGTTATCCTAGGGAGTAGCTTTCCCATGGAGACAGATTTCCTAAGCATATATATAATGGCCTTAAGTCAAAACAAGCTTGGTATAGTGTAAGTGAATGGTAGAATATCACTCAAATTAATAAGTGAGAATACTTTGGACAAAATAGTGTGATTTCCCGAGGCTCCACTCTCAGTTCACTGTTTCCATTTAAATGCATGAGGGCTACCTAGCATAGGTTATAAATCCTATTCATGTAGGGCACAACACTAAGCTTAGAGTGGTATGTTGTACGGGGTTACCCAATCAATACCTTCATCGAAGGGTAGAGACATCTATCATCGATAGTTGTGTGGAGGACCACATATGAGTCTGTGGTTGGCAGAAAAGCACTTAAGTGATGCATCTCCTCCTCAGCAGGTGACAAAAGACCAAGGTTTTGAAAGGTGGATTCTTGGACCATCTATATCTTATGCTTTGAAGCTCAGTGGAGCTGTGTTTTGTAATTGTGTACATTCTTGGAATATTGTAATATGTGAAATTATTATATTGGAATGAAATTCTTATTGAATATTGTATGACATCTTTGTTTAATATGATATCTATGTTTTGGGAAGATTTGTAAAATTACTTGGATTGCAATGAAAAATTGGAATTGTGTTATTTCAATTAAGCATGTAATTTACATTATTTGAAGATTTTTTTTTATTGCTATGTCATGGCTTCATGTTTTTTTCACTTGAAGTGAAAACATTGGAAATTTTACTATGAAGAACACCAGGTTTGTTACAACTCTATTGACATCAAACATTTGCTTGAATTAAAATAAACACAAAAAAAATCATTGAACATGGTTATCAAACATCAAACCCTTTGGAGTTAGTGTGAATACTTTGAAAAGAGCCCTATATTTGCACTCCTTAAGGATATCTTAAAATGATATCTGTAAAGGTTGCCAAACATTTAGGCTTACATTTCAAGTCACACTAAGAAAAAAGTCAACTTTGGAAACTATGGCTTTAGCATTTTGACTTTTCACAAACTTTGAGCTTTTGTGGAGAGAAATGTGTTTATAGTTATAGACATTTAGGGTCAAATAGTTTTGATTAATTGTGTTGTATCATATCACTTGCAAAAATTCTCAAGTTAGATCAAAACGAGACATCAAATCTCTAAATTTATCCAAAAAGTTGTTGCTAACACAAAAACTAGAAAACAAACTTGCACAAAAAATCACTATTGCTTTTGTTTCGAACACTATTGATTAAATATTGTCATAGTAGATAAAAAAAAGCCGCTATTGCTCTCTAGTTTTTGACAGTGACTGTCAAAAACTTTCCATTTTTGAGAAATCCTACTGTGGTTGACATAAATTGGCCATAGTTGATCCTAACATTGCCGCACTTGACCTATTTGTTTGTTCACAGTTGATGAAAATCTAGTTGCTTTTGCTCAAAACTACCACTTTTGCTTGCACAATTCACCAGTTAGAAAAATTACAAACAGAGGCTGCTTTTGAGAAATTGGGCTTAGTTTTAAATTATTAATGTTAGGTTTTAGGGTTAACATACAGGTATAAGGTTTATGTATTAGGGTTTAGGTCATAGGTTGTAGGGTTTATGGTTGACGATATAGGGTATAAGGTTTAGGGTTGAGAGTATAACATTGATTGATAAGGTTTAGGTTTGAGGGTATAGGAACCTTGAGGGTTGAAGGCATAAGGTTTAGGGTAGAGTGTATAGAATTTACAACCTACGGTTGAGTGTAGGGTTTAGGGTTGATGGTATATGATATAGGGTATATGGTAGGGAAAAATTTAAGAAACCCCCCCTTGACGAAGATGTAAAATTTTAGAAAATCTTGTATACTTCCCGATACAAATATTAATTTTAGTGGAAAATTTATTCATTTTTCAGGAAAAAAATCTGAATTGGTGAATCTTTTCTAATCGCTAGAAGTCTGTGGAAAATCCTGGAAAATTGCAATTTTTTTTAAACTGATAAAATATTTTCATTGGTGATGAAAACCTATTTTCAAACCTAGAAAATATTTCCATTGGTTAATTAAACCTATTTTCAAAATAGAAAAAAACAATTTTGTTGGCGATTAAAACTTTTTTTCAAACCAAAAAAATATATTCATTGGTGAATTAAACCTAATTTCAAATGCATAAGGAAAAGCATTGGCGAATTAGCATAATCTCAAACTAATAAAAAAAATTCAGTGGCAAAATGTCAACACAAATCAATATAACCACGACCATTCGATGAATTTTTGATGGATGGTTGTAGTTGCATTCCGGAAGTAAATCTCTGAAGCACTAGATTTGCGAATTGAAACCTCTAGAATAACACTAGAACTGTTAGATGCAGACACATGACGAGATCAAGACCCATCACTCATCGCGGTAGTGAACCTAATGGGTTGAAGGATTTTGGTGATGACTCATGAGCGATGGAAGAACATAAGTGGAAAAATTATGCACGTGTATAAAGTTTGTTTTAAAAGAGGGACCGCCTAGGAAGAATGTAGGACCAGGGCTTAAAAACTTAAGAATGTTTTACAAAAGGATGTAAAGGCCAAACAAGGCTGAATTATCAACCTTATAAAATAATTGAATCCTTGGACCAAAGTAATGAAATTATGAAGGAAATATGTGCAAAGGATATTCCATATATGTAGACAGATGTCAGTGCAAATCAACATAACCATGACCATTCAATGAATTTCTGATGGACGACTGTAGTTGCATTCTGGAAGTAAATCTCTGAAGCACTAGACTTATGAATTGAAACCTCTGGAATAACACTAGAATCATTAGATGTGGACACATGGCGAGAACAAGGCTCATTGCTCATTCTCTCTTTTCAATGCCTCGATGTACTACATTTAATTTAATTGAAATTCTCAATATTTTTGAAGAAAGTGTGGTAGCCGTACTGTGGGCGGTGATTAATGCCATATGAAAATCCGAAGCAATTGATTGGCCAACTCATGGCTTTAATGAAACAAGATTTATAATGATTTCATATCATTTGAGTGGCACTGGTAGTCTGGCAATTTTGACAGCTTGTTAGCTTGAGGTATAGTTTTCATGTAGCTAGACATCAATCAAATTAAACATTTTAACTGTACATGTAAGGCTTAAGTTACATGAATCAATTAAGTTAGTTTTTTGGTTTGCGTGAATCAGGTTGGTATCAACAAGTTGGTGGCCCATAAATAGGGATAGTGATAGTGTATAGTGTCAGAAGGGTTTTCATTTTTCAGGTTTAATAAGGATTCAAGAAGAAGATGATGTGGTATTATTAGGGATACTCTAAATTCTCTTGCCTCTAGTTATGTAGTTACAGAGTAAAAGACCAATTTCCTTCAAGTTCAGAATGGGTGGAATTGGAAAGAAGTTGATTTGGTTGACCTGACTTCTCAGATAGGTTTTGAACTAGGATGAGGATCTCTAATGGAGATAAGTGCTATCTCGATGCATGGAGGCTATAGGTAGAAGATGGGAGCAATTTTACTACCCCTCATCTTTTGCATAATTCTGGTTCTCAAAGGGGATAAGTACATTTTGTATCTTCAAAGCTCCCTTTTCCCCAACATGGTTGGCCAGGTGAATCCCTTGCGTCTAGTTTTAGAGCCACATTTGTATTACGTTGTCACCAATAGAAGCTTGGAATCATGCATTTATTTTTAATGTCACATTTGTATTACATTGTCACCAACAGAAGCTCAAAAATTGGAATAAATTTGTAATCCATTGTCATGAGTAACAACTTGGAATAAATTGTGTCTATGTAAAGTGACATATGTTATTTATACAAAACAGGAGCTTGCTTGCTCTATAGCTACTCATCTTTAAAAGTATATGTAATAATGTGACATTGTAATTCAGTTGTAATAAGGTTGGGGCCCTAGCTCGGTTGGATAAATCTTTGTTGTTGCAGGAGGTTGGTCACGAGGTCTAGTCTCCCCCACCCCCGTGGTACCGGAGGGCATGTCGCGCCAGTGCTGCCGGTCACGTTAAAAAGTTTACCAGGCGCACTATAGTTTATAGGGGGTCGTGCTACCCGATTCCTGTAGTCTAAAAAAAATAAAATAAAAAAATTTAGTTGTAATAAAATAAATGGTTGTGTTGTGTTATTCTTTTTTATTCATTTACAGTAAAGAGTTGTTTTCTGAGTTTACTGTCTATGAATCTATTCATTTTTTTTTTCCTAGTGCATTAAAGTTTAAAACAAATTTAAAATACATGTTTATTATTTCTATCATAAATTACTCTACCGTTCGATGAACATTTGAGTATGGTTGTAGTTGCATTCTGGAATGAAATGCACATAGCGCTAGGTTTGTGAACTTAAACCTCCAGAATCACCCTTTAACCATTAGATTTACAAAGATCAATAGTTTATAATTTGTTGTCAATGTAGGACTAAATGGATTGTTTTAAATGTTGTTAGCCATGTACTAATTTTGTAGTCCAAAAGTAACACGTAGACGACGAGATGTTTCATTCACTTTAATGTTAAAAAAAAAAGCACTTTCTACTGCTAAGTGGTTTTATTTTTAAGTGAGAGGGTCAACACACAGGGAGATTCCAGTCTTCAGTTTGCTCATTGCAGTGCACCACCCTGTTTTGGGTTCAACAGTTCCACTTCCAACAAAGCCATTTTAGTAACTCATTTTCCATGACTGTCAGCATTAATCTTTTCAAGAATCAAAATCAAGGTAAGTGAAAGAATTCTTGCGGCTATGTTTCATCGTTTGATGTTTCTTAAAATCTTATTTTGTCAAACTTTGAAGTTTGGGTTTAGGGTTAAGAGACTTAAGAATTAAGAAAAATTAAGGATGAGTAATAGGGAATTCACAATTTCACATTGTATAAGCATGTCTACCACCAGTACCACTGGAGCAATGCCAGATAAAAAAATACATTATGCAAAATTACTTAAAACCCCAGGTTTCACTGATGAATACCATGATATTTATGATCCCGAAACATATGGTAGGTGTACCTCAAAACTTAGATTTTCATCTCAAAATAAGGCTACAAAGAAAATGCAAGTTAATAGTATCAGTGCACCATGGGTAACTGGATTAGGGCACATGATATTACATGAGGTTTTCCCTTGCCCAAAATTTATCATGGTCTGTGCCCAAAATTATGATGATAACAAAAGAGCAATTGTTAATAAAGATAAAAAAGAAGAATTTTTATCCATTAATGCAGAAGAACTTGGAAAAGTGTTGGGGTTTACAACAAAAGAATTTGGAAATGTCCACATTGACCTAGAAAAGCTTGCTAGTGGTTATGAAGAAGTGGATGAATGGAGAAAAAATATTTCATAAATAAAATAGTTCAGGATAGAAAAAAATTGAAAGGTGATAATAAGCCTCCTTATGATTTGGATAATTTTAGACCATGGGTTCAGGATACTATTTCCATGCTAGCATTTTTCCTCAGACTGGATAGTAATTTGGAAGTGGGTGCAAGCCTCCTTGAAATGGTATATAATATCCATTATGGTGTTCCACATGTCAAATATAATTTTATTAAGCACATTGTAGAATCCTTGCATAAACAATTTTTAATGATTAAAGGAGGTTCCACCAAGACATTTAGGCTCACAACCTACTTGTGCTATCTTCTTCTATTTAAATTTAGAGGAATGTTTTAGACCAACAAGCTTCAGATTCAACCCTATAGTAATGCTAAGGAAAAGAAAATGGCTCCAGTATATGAATGGACCACTGAGATAAGGATGAATGATTCTAGAAGGAACTACAGTCATTTTGTAGACTACTATTTGGCTCCATTGCATCAAGAAATTACAAATACTCCAATGCCGAGATTGCCTATGCCATGTAGAAATTGCAATTCAAATAGGAAAATAAATATGATTAGCTGATTGGTACTTAATGGAAGAATATACTATGCTAAGATTTTATGGATCAAGAGTGCAACCATACAAACTTCCAATACATGTGACATCAAGGGTTTTTGCATTGGAATATGTAAGGCAGATGTAGAGTACTGATGAACTACACTTTGTCGGTCAACAAAAGAAGACCTTATTTCCTTCTTTACCTTTTTCATGTGGAGGGTTCACATTTGAGAGAAAAGCATTTAGTGTGGCACATAATATTTTGATTTTTTTTGATTTTGATGCTATCTGTCACTAGAAATATGATCCACGTGACACCATTAAATCAATGATTGTGCTCAATAAGAATGCTACAAGTAGAATTCAACATCAAAGTAAACCCTTGCTTGAAAACTTGAGAAACAAGGATTCTTGGGATGAGGTCAAAATAACAATGGAGAAAAGTGTTGCTGAGAATGGTATTTCTTTTGAACAATTGTTAGCAAAAATTATGACATTGCATCGAAAGACAATTAGGAAGTACAACATTTTTTTATGAAAAAAGTCATAAACCATCTAGTAGAGTAAAAATACTATATTCTCTAGAGAAGGAAGTTACAAATAAAAATTGGTCACGATAAAAAATTACTGCCTTTTGGTCTATGAGGAAGGAGCTAGGTGATCCAATAGCTCTTGCAGAGTATGGAGATAATGAAGAAGATCGTGAGTTTAGAAAATTGTGGAATATAGAGCATCCCGATGAACTTGGAGACAAAGAAACTGATGATGAATCTAATGATGATAGGGAAGAAGTAGAACAAAGCCATGCCAAAGCTGGTTTAAGTGAGGCCAAAAAAGAAGCATATACTTTAGGAGCAGTCATAGTCGAAAAAATGGGTTATGAAGGTGGTCCTTTGGGGTCCCAAGGACAAAGCCATGCCAAAGCTTTTAAGTGAGACCACAAAAGAAGCATATACTTCAAGAGAAGCCATAGCTAAAAAAATGGGTTATGAAGGTGGTGGTTTGGGGTCCCAAGGACAAGGAATTCCTACAATAATAGATGTACAACATAGAAAACTAGTTGATAAATTTGGCCTTGGAGCTGATAAAGTAGACCAAGGGTATACAAGGAGAGTCGAAACAATTCAATTTGTTAGAGCTTCAAATCCTCACCCCCACGGTCAACAATCACAACTAGGACATGCCCATGGTGGAGAGCTTAGTGCAATAGGAACTACCTCTGGTGGCGATGGTATGGGTAGTAGTACTAGTAGTGGTCAACATGTGCTACAACAAAAAATTACACACAAGAGGACACCAATACAATATACCACAAAAAGACAAGGTGATCAAGGCATATAGAAGAGGCAAAGGATTTTGACAGGCCCTAGTCACACTACTAGTGGATCCACCACAAAGGAGTTATTTCTAGGCACTCCCCCATTGCTAGTTAGTCTAGCTATGACATCATTAGCAACTATAAGTACTCCTATTCCTTTGCCATTCAAGCATTCCATTGTTCCTGCGTCCCTAGGTTTTGATTACATTGAAGAGTTTAAAAAGAAATCAGACTTGAATAAAAAAGAAAAGAATCAATTGATGAAGAGTGAGTGTGCTGTAACTTTAGAGCTTACAACAACCATGGTATTACCCACATTTGTCACAAATAAATAAATCATGGAGTACAAAATTATTGTTCCCACAGTTCAAAACAAACCAACAAATTAGATGGCATGATCTGAATTCCAGGTGAACAATATTCAATTGGATTTTTCTAGACTCAAAAATACTGACAAAATTTTAATATATCAAAGAAGAACAATGAATTGGTGTACACATCGTTGCTAAAGAAAGATAGAGAGAGAAAAAGGTTGTAGACTCAAATAGAAAAGTTACAGGCAAACCCAACAAATGAGAAATAAAAGAGGAAAGCAATAGATAACAAGAGCAATGAATTAGAAAAAAGAATAAAAAAATATGCCTCTACATCAACAAGCAAAGAGGATAAGAAAAATGAGATTGAAGTGAATGAACTGAAGCAAAGGCTAGATGAGAGAAACAAGAAATATGATGAAGAAAAATCCACTTCAAAAAAATTAAGACTAAGCATTGTGAATGGAAATGGACGGTGGGAACAAAAATTGGAGGAGAGAAAAATAAATGAAAGATTGGAGGCAAAGCTGATGGAAGAAATAAATGAAATTAATTCTTGTCAAAATAAGTTATTTGCATTTTGTAGAGAAACAATGAGGAATCTGAAACAAAAGATCTGGGATGAAATAATGCAGAGGATTGATCATTTGTGTGACATGTTTCAATTGATTGATGCTATTAGACAAAATTATAAGAAGCTCAACAAATATTTAGCGGACAACAAAAATGTGTTGGTATTAGAGAAATCTGCAAATCAAATTCAACAAACAATCTACAAAGCCAGTGACAATGTTTTAAAATCAAAAGGGATTCCTAATTGGCTTGCTACATCAATGATGCTGTCATCTATCATTGAAAAGTGTTTGAGAATGCGTGAAGTAAAGGAATATTTGAATTTGGCTATAAACAAGATGAAGAAGGTGGATGAAAAGGTAAGGAACTTCATAGAGCTTGGTTTTCTAGAGGCTTTTGACACAAATGAGTGATTCATTAGAAATAATGATTTCAGAAAGAAGATGGAGGGTGCAAGGAAGATTGATTTGGACCAGTTTCCTTAGAACCCAGATGTGGTGAACTACTTGGATTCCATCAAACCATTGCTAATATTGAATGCAAAATTGACTGAAGAATCCAAGAAAGGTTCCAATTTCAATCATGAATTGTTAACAAATCTTCAAGTCAAACAACATCAGTTAGAACAAGTGACAATTCCATCACCTGAATAGTGGAAGTTGCTAGAAAAGGTGATGTGATTTGATTTTTGATAATATGAGTTTCCAAGTTCCAACTCAGCTCTGTGTAGAGTTGTCTTTGAGCAAGATTTTGCATTTCCAATGCCTTTATGTATTCCTTAATGTGATAATGAATAAAAAAGCTCAAATTCAGACTTCAATAATGTGTTGATGTTCAATTATTTGTATTATTTATTTTATCATTTGAAGAAAAAGTCTGGTAGTGGTTTCAACTACTAGATACACATTAAACGATTGTTGATGTTCATTGTTGTATATGCTACTAATAATATTGTTAATATGTTATTAAGCATTGAGTTGAGTGATGAATCATTGAGTACATGTTCAAGTTTTACTTTAACACAATTAAAATATGAACTATAAGGTGATTTTAATTCGAGGCATCCATAATCTTAGTGAAACTGCATGACTATAAGGTACTTTTAACTGGTTCCTTAAACCAGAGCAAGAATTAAAACATACATCAATGCATAATGACAAAGAAGATTAATGAAAGATTATTGATAAAATTTCATTAATAATTCATGTAAAATGTTACAGTTGGAGAGACGATAGACTCAAAATAATGGAGAAAAACAAGCTTTAGGATGAGATGTACAGTGTACACATGTCACATTTTCATTTGACAGATTATACCAGTCATTTCCTTAAGAAATGGATACAACAAAACAAAAGATATTCTCATGAGCAATCATCCACTCCCTGGTTAGTGGTTACAACATGACTTGAACTAGCTGGTCCTTGAGACCTTAATATTTCCACTTTTTGTTTCCATAATGCTAGCTTTGTTTCAAGTTCAACAACCTTTTGCTGACTCTTATTATATTCATCAATAAGCTCATTATACTTACTTCTTGTTATCCGTAACTTTTAAACTAGTGTTAGCAATTTTAAAGTTCCCCTCCTTTGGTCTTTTGGGTCTTTTACCTCATTCATTTTCAATGCCTTGCTATTTATTTCTCCCGGTGAATGCTCAAAGTCATGGTTTTTGTGCTTTTCCTAACCTTAGTCGCTAGTCCTTTGAGTTTTATAACCTTGTAGCAGAGTTCTAAATTTTCATAACTTCTCGATTCCCTGACTTGGTTCACTTTGTTGAGTTGCAAGTCTTTGTTGGTCATCTTTGTAGTCGGTGAGTCATAAGTTTCCAAAAATTTGAAACTTCCGACTTTGGTTCTAAGGTTCCAAGTTTCTGTGACCATGTGACATTATGGAATTATCTTGGCTTTCAAAGGTATTGTCATCTCATTGAATGCTATGTACAGACTAACCTTGAGTTGTCTTTTCAGGAATTTCAAAAAGCATGCAGGTTTAAAGGCTATCTTTTCGAGGAATGAAATTGAATCCCACATTTAATGCACAACCTATCAGTATCAAAATAATGGCATAAGTGGGTGGTACAGTTTTACTAAGTCATTTAGCTTGCATTCTCATTCTTTTCCAATTCCAGTAATTCTCAAGTGTAAACATTCTATCTCCGTGAATTTGTGCTCATGCAGAGTGGAATTCAAAATAACTGGTCTGACATGAGGGACACTAAAATTGGGCACCTCAATTTGGAGGAATTTTTGGTGTGCCTGGAGCAAACGAAGAGAACAACACTAGAAGATAAAGTTCTGCAAAGCAGTTTGGTGCACATGAGAGGTTTTCGTAAGGCTGTACGAAATGTCGACCTAGTGATTGCGTGTGCAAGGGGATACATTCCAAAGACTCCATAAATTAGAGCTGTGGATGGGTCATTCATTGCAAGAATTAATCTTGAAGTCATTTCCCGCACATTAAGCATTCCAAAGAGGGAAACTGTAGAGGAAATTTCTATAGTTGTTGGTGACGAGTTTTTCAGAATGAATGAGGAATGGTGCAAAAATTCCATTGTGAAGAATTGGTTGAAGTTTGAGAAAAAGGGTAAGTCTTAGTTTCGCTCAAAGCTTAAAAGGGTCCATTTTAAGGATGAAATTTTAGATGCTATCACCTTGCTACATCATGTGGTTGGTAATGCATATTCAAACTGTTTTGAATTTTGGATGTGCCATTTTATTTTGCTAATTTATAGTGAAAATAAATTTATTGACTGGGTTGAGATTATTAGTTATCATTTAAATGAACAATTGATAAATTTTTGGAAAAATGTTTCCTTCCACATGTACTCATACTTGGTTTACATTCTAACCAGTCAAGAGGCTGTCTGGGTAGGGTTGGAACCACAAAGGTCTCTGATGCTAGACATGCCTGTGTATAGAAGTTTTTCACAGCTCACTAAGAAGGTTGGAATGAGGAATTTCTGTCATGTCAATGACACATTTTTAATGGAAATTGTGAGAAGAATTGATGGAAAAGTTGAGCTTCAGGTTTCACCTGAAGTGGCTACTCTGGTATTAAGGTTTGGAAGTTTCTACAATCAGTTCAATAGATTCACTTATCTTAGAATTGAAGGTTTTGAGAAGGCTCCATTGAAATTGCCCCGTTACCTAAGTGATTTCCTAGTTTTTCTTGAAGTTTTCTGGCAGATGGCTATTGTAAATGTTAAATATTCAAACATGGGAAAGAAGGGGTATGCTTTTCCATTGTCCATGCCTTCATTTTCTTGCAAAATTAATAATATTTCTAGGGGTGTGGAGAAAGCTTTGAATGAATTCAATTTTCAGTGTTTTCCCATGAGAACTAATTTTGATAGCAAAGGTTATGTTAAGAAAACTTTGTATCAAGCTGGCAGCTATGAACATTGCCCTAATATTGAAGATTTTTGGGAAGACTATACAAATGAAGGTGAGGTGTATAAAAGATATTTCATGAGATTGACCCTAAGGAAAATACAAGCTTTTGGTATTTCTTTCAATATTTCAGAAGATGCACAAGAAGACTCGGTGATCATTGATCCTGAATATCAGGCCCTTGCTGCTAAGCCATTGTACAAAATTAATTGGTCAGAGGATGAAGTTCAGACTTAATGGCCCTTTTTTCCCCAGTTTTGAGAAGAACTTTAGACTTGTTGAATAGAAAATGGTGCCAAAGTGTGGGTTCTCCCCATGAGCAAAGAGTTTCACAGAGAAAAGAGCAGGGGACTGTATAGGCCTCTAGCATAAATATATCAGTTGGAAAGTAGTCAATTAGGCCATCTGGAACTAGCTCATAGTCATGAGGACATGGCGAGAAGCCAAAAGACACTGGGGTCAAGCTAAAATCAATTTGTGAACAGGATAGTGTACCCTCGGTACCTAAGAAAAATTATAGTCAAGAAAACCCTATACTTTGAGGGAATTTTTCAACAAATAATTGATGATAATTCTTTTCCCACATTCTTTGAAGTTCCCCATTCACCAGTATGAGATACTTCTATTTCTATTCAATCAACTAAAAAAGAAAAGAAAATGTAAGTGTTGAAAGTAGAGACACTAGATTAATGGCATCTTCCCCAACATGGTTAAAGAAAGTAGTTGAGAAGAAAAGAAAGAATATTCCCGCAATGAAAATTGAAGTAGATACAGTTTCCATACTGCTACAAGGTCACCAGAAGCCCAAAAAGGCTAAGAGGATGTCATGAATTGTCACCGATTCTACTATTGGGCATCAACTGTTGGAGATTGTTGATCTAGAAAAGGACCTAAATGAAAATGAGATAGTAGAAGCCGACTACAAGGTTACTCATATTGATATGGGGCCATTTTCTTTAGAAGGTGATGTATATCATGTTGATGACTCTGTGAATGCATTGATCAAAATAGCAAAAGAACAGAAAAAGGAGAACCTTTAGTTGCAATCTCATAATCTTTCTTTAAGAAATTTTATTTCATCAATTGTGACTTCGACCACTGAGGAAGCCTCAAGCTCAAATGTTCAAGGTATTTATTCTAACACTGTACAATGGGTCAAGAAAAAAATAGGTTATGCTAAAGCTGCTAGCGAATGGATAGAAGGGCTTTATCGAGATGGAATTTTCTACATTAGTAAATTTAGGAAATTCTTTGTTAATGTTTTTGATAAAAGAAAGGAATTGGTAGTTGAGCTCCAACAGACTAGGAGAGAACATAGTAGCACATTTTTGCTTTCAAGGGAAATTACAGAATTAGTCTCCATGGAGCACACTTTGTTAATAAGAGGAAAAATGGTGGATGACCCTAGAGAAATTAATCCTAGTTGGTATGATTCATTGGAGTGGAAATTGTCAGTATATGAAGATTATATAAAGGAAATCAATAAAGTGTTAGAAAAATACTTTGACATATTGGTGAAGATTAATGAGAACTTCAATGCTCTTGAAGTAGACCTCATGGATGGGTTTGATGAAAATGTACTAGATCTTGCAGACATAACGAGGGAATTTAAAGAGGTGTATCATAGAGAAGTAGGTGATCCTGAGACAACCACTAGAAACTCATTCAAAAAATTGAGTGACTTACAGACCTATATGAGTGCATTTAAGGCAAAAAGTGACAACATCTATGAAATGATAGATGAGTTGGACCATGCACTTTCAAGATGGAGGACAAGGCTACAAATCACCATGACTCCAAGAAGTAAAAACATCACCGCAATTGTCACCAAGTACCAAGAATACAGGAAAAGAGTAAAGGCACATGAGGCGTTACTGGAGGAGCAGGAGGTGGAAATAATTGGAAGCAAAAGAGTCGGTGTTGGGACTGCTGATTAGTTTTTAGTTAATGTTATTTTCTTTAATTTAGCTCTCTTGATACTTCAAAGAATTTTTATTTTAATTTCTAAAATGGTTGTCTTCAAGAAACTGTTATCAAGATAAAAAAAACTCTGCTATTTTTACTACTTTTTTGTTATTTCAATATAGAAACACATTGGTGAAGTTCATGCATATGTAATCTTTGAGTTATGGTGTGTGGATTTATTCTACTTTTTTTGAGTAGTTTTCCAGTGGATTATCTATTATTGGAATGATAGATTTTTGGTTAGTTTTATTGCTATGGTTACTATCACTCAAAGTCACAATTTTTGTGCTTTTCTTAACCTTAGTTGCTAGTCCTCTGATTTTATAATCTTGTCACGAAGTTCTAAATTTTCATAACTTACCGATTCCCCAACTTAGTTCACTTTGTTGAGTTGCAAGTCTTTGTTGGTCATCTTTGTAGTCGGTGGAGGATGAGAGAGTTATTTCAATATAGAAAGACAATTGTGAAGTTCATGCATACGTAATCTTTGAGTTATGGTGTGTGGATTTATTCTGCTTTTGCTGAGTAGTTTTCCAATGGATTATCTATTATTGGAATGATAGATTTATTTTTAGTTTCATTGCTATGGTTACTATCACTCAAAATCATGGTTTTTGTGCTTTTCCTAACCTTAGTTGCTAGTCCTCTGAGTTTTATAACCTTGTTTCAAAGTTCTAAATTTTCATAACTTCCCGATTCCCCTACTTGGTTCACTTTGTTGAGTTGCAAGTCTTTGTTGGTCATATTTGTAGTCAATGGAGGATGAGAGAGTTATTTCAATATAGAAAGACAATGGTGAAGTTCATGCATACGTAATCTTTGAGTTATGGTGTGTGGATTTATTCCGCTTTTGCTGTTGCTAGTGGATTATCTATTATTGGAATGATAGATTTTTGGTTAGTTTCATTGCTATGGAATGTTTATTTGTAAATAAATATTTTATGGTGATGGATGTGTAAGGATTTCTCAGTATAATTTAGGTGATTTGGTAGTTTAATATTTTACTGCTTAAGTTGTGTGGATGCCTTTATAAGTTATTTATGTTGAACTGTTAGCTTTTGTTAGCTTATAAGTTATGGATGTTGAACTGTTAGCTTCTGTTCAAGGAATGGATTAATATTCCTTTCAGTTATTTATCAAAGATTATATGAATGTCAATGCAATAGGAATTTATAAGTAGTGTGATAAGTGTTGTTCTTTAAAAATGATGTAGAATCACATATCAAATTCAAAACCATAAAATACAATATAAAATATAAAATATCACAATTTCATGGAATAAAATATAAAATATCATCAGCTACAGTTTGGAATATGATTCATGAAGTGCAATATAAAATAAAATATCATGAAGTGCAATGATTCACAATTTCATTGAATACAATATAAAATGTCATCAACTACAGTTTGGAACAATGGAAATTGATTCATGAAGTGCAGTATAAATACCTAAAAGCTACTAATTCTCTACCATTTCCAAAACGAAGTCAGGGCCCTCAAATTGACGTTCATCTTGAGATAAATTAAAAGAGTCATCTTGATTTTGAGTCTGCTCTTCATTTTCTTTGGCTTGTGTCTCAAATTCAACATTCATTGTGTGATTTGTGTCAATGTCATCTGTCCCAGTCCCACTGCGTGTTGGAAAATTGTGTATCAACTTGTTGGCTTGAATCTCTGTTAAAGACTTGAAATTATTTTCCTTTGTTTGGTCTTCTTTGTCGGCTAATCACTGGAGTTCTTAACTTTGTAACCTAAGTCGTGGGGTTCTGAAAGTTTCTAACTTGGAGACAATGTGTTGGTCGCGACATCACTTTTTTCTTTAACTTTAGAACTTTGTCGCAGAGTTAGGAAGTTTCTTAACTTCTCGACTGGCCGATCTCCTTCATTGTTGTGACATTCGAGAATTCTCTAAACTGCAGTGGAGGTTACGAAGTTCGAGTTTTCTTCGACTAGGCAACAGTGGTATCAGCTTGTCGCGGGGATAAGGAGATTCCTAACCTCCATGTGGTGGCTATGAAGTTAGAGTTTTATGCGGCATTCCAATTGGTGTTCACTTCGTTGGAGTCATACTGATGGGTGTTTTGTGCCTGTGGATGTATGAGTAAGTAATAAAAGGGATAACTCGTGGACACGTAAAGTCTTCAGGATTTTGGATTTAAACTATTGACTGTTCATATTCCACACCAATGTGGGATAATGTTGACAGTTGAACGAACTGAATCGGTTTGAACAAAATATTCTTGGAGATCGAAGAGTCATATAGGGAGTATGGTTGAAATGACAGACTAGTTGAGGAGGAGTTTCATGTTGAAAGAAGAAAAAGGATTAGTTCAGCTAAGTGTGTATTGTACGTTGAAAGAACATTGTAACAGTGCTATGATTGACTGTGGTCTGTTAAAACTATGTGATTGGCCTGATTGTAATGTTGCTGTGTAATATTAGAGAAAAAATACCTATGAAGAAGCGATCTGTAACTTTATTGTAATTTTTTACTGTGAATAAAGTTATCTTTCGTTGGTGGTGGGTTTTTCTCTTGAAAGGGTTTTCCCACGTAAATTTGGTGTCCATTCTCTATTGATATTATTGTCTATTCTATTCTATTCCTTTACGTGTGAATCTTAATGTTCTGTAATTTGAAATTAAAATTACTGCATTATTCCCCTATGAATTGACATTAGGAAAGTGATTTCTACACTAGAGTCTTTCCTTATAAGTGGTATTAGAGCCTAGCCAATTGTGTTATCCTTGTGGGTTGGGTTGGTTTTTTGTGTCATTTCTAAAGTGGGAGTTTTGTGGAAACTTGGTAATCTCGATTGCCGATTAAGATGGCAAGCACATCAGGAAGGATTGAAATTGAGAAATTCAGTGGTAGCAATTTTGAGTTGTGGAAACTCAAAATGGAAGATCTGTTGGTGGATCGTGACCTTTGGCTTGCTATATCTAGAAAAAAACCCTCAGGAATGAAGCAAGAATATTGGGATCTCATAGACAAAAGAGAAAAAGGGTTGATAAGACTCTGTTTAGTAGACTCTGTTCTCTTGAATGTTCATGAAGAGAAAACTGCATCTTCTTTGTGGAAGAAGCTTGGAGACATTTATCAGAGCAAGTCCTTAGTGAATAAGTTTTTCTTAAGGAAGAAGTTGTACTCTTTGAAGATGGAGGAAGGGGCATCTGTGGCTGATCACCTGAATACTTTTAACATGCTTATTGCTCAGTTAACATCTGTGAGTGTCAAGATAGATGATAAGGATCACTGTATGCTCTTGTTGTGTTCTTTGCCAGATTCTTGGGATCATTTAGTGAAGGCGATTGGGCACGACAACCACTTTCAAGATGGAAGATGTGGTTGCTTCTTTGTTATTAGAAGAGATGAGAAGGAAATATTTTGAT
This sequence comes from Sequoia sempervirens, assembly GCA_007258455.2. Classification (NCBI taxonomy): domain Eukaryota; kingdom Viridiplantae; phylum Streptophyta; class Pinopsida; order Cupressales; family Cupressaceae; genus Sequoia; species Sequoia sempervirens. Next base: position 26,293,332 of record VDFB02270651.1, read on the forward strand.
ATGGCGAAGGAGGCTCTTACTGTTCATGGAAGATGGAAAGAGAAAGGTAAGAAGAAGGAGAAGAAGTCCAAATCAAAATCTGAAGGGAGATCAAAGTCTCTTGTAAAGAAGTCCAAGGTGAAATGTTGGAACTGTGGGCAGCCTAGTCATGTCCGAAAGGATTACAAAGAGGAGAAAAAGAAGAACTCTTCCGATAATGATTCTTCTCAGAGCGAAGCAAATGCCTTCATTGCAGCCTTGGCAACTCAGGTATCTGATGATGTCTGGCTAATAGACTTTGGAGCATCTTTCCACATGACATCTCATAGAGTCTGGTTCATAAAGTATGAAAAATACGATGGTGGAAAGGTGTATTTAGCAAGCGATTCATCTCTAGAAATTGTTGGCCGTGGAAGAGTTAGAATTTAGTTTCCCGATGGAAGAATTAAGGGAATTTATGTCGTAATGCATATACTAGGTTTGGCTCAGAATTTACTTTCTGTAAGCAAGCTAAATGATGTTGGAGTGCAAGTATTGTTCTCTAGCAATGGCTGTAAAATGACTAGAGGCTCGATGGTGTTGTCTAGGGGTGCCCGAATTGGTACTCTGTACAAGTTGGACACACTTGTTGTTCAATGTAACAATGTCTCTGCAAAGTCACAAAAGGTTGTTCGTGTAAAGGAGACTGAAGTTCCTATAGGGGCTAATTATTTGGAAGCTAAACTTCCTGTAGAGAAGACTATGCTCTGGCATCAAAGGCTCAGTCATGTTGGTGAGAAAGGCCTAAAAGTATTGAAAAATAAAAACCTAGTTGAGGGGCTTGAAGATTGTAACCTAGAATTTGAATTTTGTGAACATTGTATATACAGAAAACATGATCGTGTTTCATTTTACTCTAGTCCTCACAAATCTTCTAGTGTTTTGGATTATATTCACTTTGATGTTTTTGGTCCAGTAAATGTTCCTTTGTTATCGAAATCAAGATATTATGTTTCCTTTATTGATGGTTATTCGAGAAGGGCATTTGTATATTTAAAAAAAATTAAATCAGAAGTGTTCAAATGGTTTAAAGAGTTCAAGAACTTGGTTGAAAATCAGATTGGTAAGAAAATCAAATGCTTGAGGATAGATAACGGTGGTGAATTTTGTTCTGTAGATTTTGAAAGGTATTGTAAACACCATGGAATTAAAAGGCATAAAACAAAACCTTACACTCCACCGCAAAATGGAGTTGCTGAAAGGTTGAATAGGACATTGATGGAGAGAGCAAGAAGTATGTTGAGTAGTGCTAGTCTGGAGCAAAAGTTTTGGGTTGAGGTTATGGCTACAACATGTATTTGGTAAATTGATCTCCTTCTTTGACACCTGTTGACAAAACACCTATGGAAGCTTGGTCTAGTAAGAAGCCCTCTCTGAGACATGTTCATGTCTTTGGCTATGAAGCATATGTTTATGTGCCGAATGAGAAGAGAATTAAAGTGGAGAATAAAGATGTTAAGTGTATCTTCATTGGCTATGACATTGGTGTGAAAGGATACAAGCTTTGGAATCCTGTGACTGAAAAGGTGGTATACAACAAAAGTGTAATATTTCGTGAGCTAAAAAATTCTTCAGTGGATTTGTAGTCAAGGATGAAATAAGTCAAGGAGAAAAATGATGGTGTTGAAATTCCTCAAACACCTGAAAAAGAGGAACAAAAAATTGACAGTGTACTTGAATCTGAGGAGAGTTTGAGCAGCTCTGAGAGTTCTGAACAAGAAGAAGAACCACAACCTCAGCCTCAGCCTGTGAGGAGGTCTACACATGAAAAGCGTCAACCTGATAGATATGGGTTCTCTATGTTAGATTCGAACTGTGCCTATGCTTTAATTACTGGAATTGATGAGCCTAGGACTATTTAAGAGGCAATCAGAATGCCTGATTCAAACTCTTGTTTGGAATCAATGAATGAAGAAATGGCATCATTAGAGAAGAATTAAACTTCGAGTTTGGTGCCCTTTCCTAAAGGCAGAAAAGCTAGTGGCTGTAAGTGGGTATTTAAGAAGAAGACTAGTTTGAATGGCAGTGTTGAAAAGTATAAAGCAAGGTTGGTTGCAAAGGGATATTCCCAGGTAGAGGGAATTGATTATGGAGAAATATTTTCTCTTGTAGCTAAGCTGACATCTATCAGATTTATTTTGTCACTTGCAACTGTGTATGACTTAGAAGTTGAATAGATGGATGTGAAGACAACGTTTCTTCATGGAGATCTTGAAGAAGAAATCTATATGTCCCAACCTGAGCAGTTTGTGGTAAAAGGTAAAGAAAATATGGTTTGCAAGTTAAAGAAATCTCTGTATGGTTTGAAATAGTCCCCTAGAATGTGGTACCAAAAATTTGACACATTTGTTTTGTCATTGGGATTTGTAAGATTAAAATCTGATCATTATGTGTACTACAAGACTGAAAATGATCATGTTCTTATTATTTCCCTTTATGTTGATGATATGTTGTTCATAGGGAATACTAAGTTTATGATTTTTGATCTAAAATCTCAATTGTTTTGCAAAGTTAGAAATGAAAGATCTTGGTGCAGCTAGGTATATTCTTGGGATGGAAATAACTAGGGACAAAAAAAGTAGAAAACTTTGGCTCAGCTAGAGTAAGTATATTAACACTGTTTTGGAGAGATTTGGTATGACTGAATGTACGTAGCTAGTTGTTCCAGTTTTGCAGGGAACGAAACTATCTGTTGAAGATTGTCCAAAATATCCTACTAAGATGGAGGACATGAATAGAGTGCCTTATGCAAGTGCAGTTGGAAGCTTAATGTATGCAACGGTCTGCACAAGGCTGGACATTGCCCAAGCAGTGGGAGTTCTTAGTCAGTTTATGGCGAATCCGGGAAGGCCACATTGGGATGTTGTGAAAAGAGTTTTTTAGATATTTAAAAGGTACATCACAATACGCTTTGTGTTATCATGGTAACTCGTTTGGATCACAACGTTCTCTTAGCATTCGAGGCTACGTGGATTATGATTGGGTAGGGGACATTGACAGCTAGAGATCCACTAGTGGATATATTTTCATGTTGAATGGTGGTGTAGTTAGTTGGATGAGTAAGCGATAGGCTGTAGTCGCTCTATCCACTACTGAAGCTGAGTACATGGCAGCAACACACACTTGCAAAGAAGTTGTATGGCTTGGATTTTTGTGTTCTGATATTGGGTTTAGTGCAAGGAAAATTTCAATTTGTTGTGATAGTCAGAGTGCTATTTGTTTGGCGAAAAATCCAACTTTCCATGCCAGGATGGAACATATTGATATGCAATATCATTTTGTATGAGATATGGTGGAGGATGGAAAGGTCAGTTTAGAAAAGGTGGATACTCTGGAAAATGTTGCAGATACATTGACAAAGCCCATGAGCACAGACAAGTACAGGTGGTGTGTTAGTTCGATGGGCCTTGAAGCCCATGACCTTCATTAAATTTGAGTTTAGAGGAAGCTAGTAAGTCTTCGTCAAGTGGGATATTGTTGGAAAATTGTGCCTCAATTTGCTGGCTTGAATCTCTATTAAATACTTGGCATTCTTTTCCTTTGTTTGGTCTTCTTTGTTGGCCAATCGTTGGAGTTCTTAACTTTGTAACCTAAGTTGCAAGGTTCTGAAAGTTTCTAACTTGGCAATAGTGTGTTGGTTGCGGCATCATTGTTTTCTTTAACTTTAGAACTTTTTCGTGGAGTTAGGAAGTTTCTTAACTTATCGACTGGCTGATCTCCTTCATTGTCACAACATTCAGGAATTCTCTAACCTGTAGTGGAGGTTACGAAGTTTGAGTTTTCTCCGACTAGGCAACACTGGTATTAGCTTGTCGTGGGGATCGGGAAATTCCTAACCTTCGTGTGGTGGTTGTGAAGTTAGAGTTTTACTCAACATGTCAATGGGTGTTCACTTTGTTGGAGTCATGCTAATGGGTGTTTTGTGCTCATGGATGTACGAGTGAGTAAGTAAAAAAAGGGCTAACTCATGGACATGTAAAGTCTTAAGGCTTTTGGATTTAAACTATTGATTGTTCATATTTTGCACCAATGTGGGATAATGTCAATGGTTGAACTTATTTGATAGTTGAACGAATTGAATTGGTTTGAACAAAATATTCTTGGAGATCAAAGAGTCATATAGGGAGTATGGTTGAAATGACAAACCGGTTGAGGAGGAGTTTCTTTTTGAAAGAAGAAAAAGGATTGGTTTCGATCAAGTGTGTACTGTATGTTGAAAGAATATTGTAATAGTGCTCCGATTGACTGTGGTCTGTAAAAACTATGTGATTGGCCCGATTGTATTGTTGCTATGTAATATCAAAGAACAAATACTTGTGAAGAAGGGATTTGTAACTTTATTATAATTTTTTACTATGAATAAAGTGATCTTTCTTTGGTGGTGGGTTTTTCTCTTGTAAGGGTTTTCCCACGTAAATTTGGTGTCCATTCTCTGTTGATATTATTGTCTATTCTATTCTATTCCTTTACGTGTGAATCTTAATGTTTTGTAATTTGAAATTATAAGTACTACATTATGCCCCTATGAATTAACATTAGGAAAGTGATTTACACACTAGAGTCTTTCCTTACATTGCCATTGCCAGTGCCACCAGTACCAGCATTTGGAATTGGAGTGTTGCACAACCCTGTCCCTCTTCTTTCACACGTGGACCTCCAGATTGCGAGAGCCCTTTGAAAAGGTTTTTTTTTGACATTATATGTAGTTCCTTTCATCCTTAAGCAATTTTCCAAATTCTTGTCTAGTTTGTTTCTTAACTTTGATTTCAAAAATGCCAATGTACTGAAAAACTCTCTCATCCTCCACCGACCCCAATATCATTGTTTGACATAAATCAACAAGTTTGAAATATTTTGATATCGAATCATGCAATATTTCACTCTGACCTAATCTTGTCCAAACCTTTTTTATTGATCCAGGTTCAAAGGCCTTCTCCGTGCCCATGGATTTATACTGGTCCTTCATAGCTATTACAAAATTCCTATATTGTTGTCTAAGCCTAGCTTCATTTAAAATTCCTTCTATTGTCTGCTCATTGTATGTTACACTTTTCAAAAATTGTTAGATCAAGATTTTTACTTTATCATGAAAATATTTTGGGTTATCTTAGTTTACCCAAAATTGAGGATACACAATACCCATGGCTTCAAGTATTTCATGTCGAGGGAATATTTCATTAATCTTTGAGGAAAGAGATTTTGTAATTTCCTTCAAATTATCACGAATATATTTAACAATGCCGTTAAAATATTCCTTGTTAACAACTACTTCTTTGCTAGAGCGCCTGGCTTTCTTACAATGGTACATTGGTATCTCATAGCCACATACACAGATACATAAGTTCCCACTTGCATTAAACTGTAAATAATTATCAAGATTATTCAAATTAGTAATTTTTCGCCACATGAAATAATTTGGGCCTTCTTGTGTCACATCTAGATATAGATGATCGAGGTACAAGCATGTATGTTTACATAGATTGACATATTCAAAAATATACATAGTTCTGTCTTGGGCTTTCTTCACAAGATTGTTCATCACATCCAACATGGGGAGAAGACTAGCTAAAGTCAAGAGTGTCTCTATATTTCTTAACCTATGTAAGAGGTCAAGAGTTTTGTCTATTGTGCTGTGATGCTCGTACATCACTCCAATCAAGGATTGATATTTTGAAAGAAATCGTTGCACTAGTCCATGCAAGGAGATCCATCTGGTATCAACGTCCTTGAGAAGCTTGTTTCCTAGTGTTATTCCCTCAACAAAATTTTGAAATTCTGTGAAACATTTGAGACTTCGGCAGAAGTATGTGTGGATCTCGCAGACTAGATTTTCAACTTTTGATATTGTAGGAAACGTGCTTACAATTTTGAATGCTAAATTCATTCTATGGGCCATGCAGTGAATGTCAAGCATGTATTATGCACAAGTAGTTTGTAACTTTGTGCAAACACCGTTCCTTTGAACTTGCATCACTGCAGCTCCATCAACTCCTACACACACCAAATTTTTGGCAATTGTCAACTCATCCATACCTGCAATTTCATTCAAAGATTTCTTGACTAGTTCAAATAGATTTTGCGATGTTGAATTATCCTTCATTTTATGAACACAAAGAAGATGAGGTTGGTGAACATTTCATTCTACAATATACAAATGTATACAGACCTAAGAAGTATTGTCTACCACAATAACTTCATCTAAAGATAATGTAATGAAATTTGACTCTTTTACTTTCTCCTTTAAATCTTCCTTTTCCATTACAACAAGACAGTTTTCCCATTCCCATCCAGTGTTTACTAACCAATGTGAGAAGGGATAGTGAGGAACACCCAAATAAGATAATAAACTCGAATATTCTAGGTAGTTTGTCATAGGATGCCCTCTAGAGAAAATATGAAAAACAACACTCATCTGAACAATTTTTGATAGATTTTACACTTCCATTGCTTTTCCAAATTGAGCCTCATGTGTACCTTGGCATGTAGCAAGCTTCAAAATTCTTTGGTCATGCTCTTCATATTCTGTGACATACCTAACATGAAGACATTCTTCCTTTGATTTCCATCGTATGACTGATTGTTCCTTTTTGTCTATGATTTTTTTCATAAACTTTATCGATATGCTTTTCTATAGTGTCAAGCTTTAGTTGCAATGTCTTGTCTCTTCCACATTTCCAACTACAAATCGTAAATTTGGTCAATGTTTCACTTTCAATATTGTTTGCTTTCCCCACTGGTACAATGAATGGGTACTTTGACAACCAACCAAGTTGAATTTTCCTTGTCATTTCCCACTCGTGCCCCATTTTTTATTTGCTTTTTCTTTTCTTGCTACCAACATCATCCTCATCTAAGTCAATTATCTCATTCCGGATAACTAGGGTATCCCTTGGAACATATTTTGCAGTATTGCCATCCTCATTTGATACATTTGGATTTAACTCAATGACAATCTCACCTGGAACTTCCAGTGGCGGTGAGGTATTATGAATTCCTTCATTAATATTTGGTGGAAGAGTTGATGAGGTAGCTCCATCTTGATCTAATGGATCAGAAGCTTTGCTAATTCCAAAGTAAGACTGTATGGTACCTCTATGTTTTGGGAATTTTGATGGCCTCCTAGTCTCTTCACAACCCTGAGGATTAGGAGTCTTACACTTACTACTTGACATATTGATCTCTCACTTCAAATAAAAGCTGGAAAAAAATGTCTTCTTGTTTAAGAAGGATAGAGAATATAGATCCCATTGCCTACTCAATATCATCTTTAAGACTAAAGCAAGAATGGAAAAGAGATAAATAAATCTTATTATTATAGCTAATAACACTATGAAGAAATGATCACTCACCTTTAAGTCTATGTTTTTGACTTTTGCTGACTTTCGAATCGAGAAGTAGAACCTCAGAACTAAACAAAATGTGTAAGAATAAATGACAGTTTCAATTGTATTTATATCAATCCATATTTGGTGAATTCCACGAGATTTTTAAATGGTATATTAAAAATTTGGCCAATCTTGCGTATACAACGATATGTTGTAATTTTCAAGGCAAAATGTGTCCTCAAATGTAATTATTTTTTAAAGTTATTGGAAAAATAGGTCCTCATAAGCAACTATTTATAAATTTTAATTGGTGAAATGGGTCTTCACAAGCAACAATTTGTAAATTTTAATTGGCAAAATGGGTCCTGATACAATGTTGTTTTAATAGTATTGCCGAATATGTAGGTGTTTTATTACATGCTTCCAGGATTCCAAGAGAAAATATTAGTCATTCCATTTGAAATGCATAGTTTGTTATGGATTTTTTTTTTCTTAAATATGCCTCATAAAATAAATCATTGGTGAATGGACATGCATTGGACCAATAATTCGTAAAATCTAGGTGATTTGGACACCCTGTTGGTTTGCATGAATTTGCCAATTTTGATTTGGCCGATTTCTAGAATTCACAAATTGGTGAAGATTCGCCACTAAAGTTTTCCCTAGTATATGGTTGAGGGTATAACATTTAGGATTGAGTGCATGGGGATTGAGGGTTCATCATATAGACTTTAGGGCCTAGGTTTGAGGGATATGTTTTAGGGTTGAGGCTATATGATATAGGGTTTAGGGTTGAGTGTATATGGTTTTGGTTTATTATATATGCCTTAGGGTCCAAGGTCGAGGGATAGGGTTTATGGTCAAGAGGGTATATAATATAGGGTTGAGAGTTTAGGGTTTACCCTATAGGCTTTAGGGCCTAGGGTAGAGGGATAGGGTTTAGGGTTGAGGGTATAGGGTATATGGTTGAGATTATAGGGTACAGGGTTGAGTATGTGGTTAAGGGTTTAACCTATTGGCTTTAGTTCCTAGGGTTGATGGATAAGGTTTAGGGAGCTAACAGTATATGGTATAGGGTTTGGATTTATGGGTATAGAGTTTAGGGTTAAGTCTCACATCTCCCCCTCTTTACTCTCCTCCCCATGTCTATTGTTCTCTATCTCACTTCTCTCTCTCCCCAAGATATACCTCTCTATCAAACCTCTCTCTCTCTCCACTATCTACCTAGATCCCTCTATCTCAACTTTCTACCTATCTCCTCTTCCTACCTCTCCCCTCATCCCTCCTTATCTACCTCTCCTTACCTCTCTATGTATATCTCTCTTCTCTCTATCTCACATATCTCTCTTTCTCTACCTCTCTTCTCTCTATCTCACCTCTCTATCTATATATATCTTCTCTCTATCTCTTTCTCATGTCTCTCTCTCCTCTCCCCCTTTAATATCTCTAAAAACTATTTATTGGTTAGAGTGTAGGAACTATTATATGGTTTAATGGTTTGAGTGTACATGGTTGAGGGTTTATTATATAGGCCTTAGGGCCTAAGGTTGAGGGAGAGGGTTTAGGGTCAAAAGGGTATATGGTATAATGTTGAGGGTTGAGGGTTTAGCCTATAGGCTTTAGGGCCTAGGGTTGAGGGATAGGGTTTAGGGTTGAGTGTATAGGGTATAAGGTTTAGGGTTGAGGGTAAAGGGTTGAGGGTATACCAGGTATAGGGTTGAGTATATGGTTAAGGATTTAACCTATTAGATTTATTTCCTAAGGTTGAGGGATAAGGTTTAGGGTTGATAGTATAGGGTATAGGCTTTAGTTCCCTAGACCTACCTCTATCTAACTTCTCTCTCTCTACAATTTAGGGTTGAGGGTTAAGGGATAGGGTTTAGGGTTAATGGTATATGATATCTAGGGTTTAGGGTTATGGGTATAGAGTTTAGAGTTAAGTGTATAGGTTAGGGACCAATAACACATACACATTTTGTTTAGTTTAAATAGATTTGTAACCGACAAAAAAATATGATAGTTGTGCCGAAGGTCCCACTGCAAGTGGTTTTGCTTTCTGTGTGACTTTTTCCTACTATGTAAGAGATATTTTTGTTTTATTTGACTTCAAATGATTTAAATTCATTGGAATTTGACTTTATTAATTGATTTTTCAATGTTTTTTATTTGCATAACATTTTTTATTGTCAATTTTGATGACTATTTCATATTTTATTGATAATTTGTTAACTTGATTAAGTAATTTATTATTTAGATGTCAAAGAAGAGTAATTTATTTAAGTAATTTCATACATGTTTAAGTAATTTCGTATTTTTGTAAGTAATTTCATATATGTTTAAGTAATTTCATATTTGTTTATGTAGTTTCATATATGTTTAAGTAATTTAATTAAATAATTTATTTTTATTCAAATTACAATATTTATTAACATATATTCATAAATGGAGCTCTCTTCTGGTGGCAGTGATGGTGGTGGAGGGATTTCAAATTTGGCGAAGGCGAGAAACGTTGATCCTGGAGTTGGTGGTAATGGTGGTCGGTTTGCCAATGGTAAGGTGATGTCAGGTGGGTTAGTTGCTGATGGTAGGCAGTGTGGGTCCCCTCCTCTTGATAATGAGACTCTTGGTGGGAAAGAATCTTCAAAGGTTCCTTCCCCCTTTTCCTTCTCTAAGTTGGGGAATCTTAGTACTAAAAAGGCTGGCTCTGATCAGTTAGGTGAATTTGTGGGCGCGGGTTCCAAATCTTTTGGTTCGGTCTTGTTTGATAAGACAAGAAATGTTGGGTCCTTCTTGGGGTCAGATCTTAAGTGGTCAAACCTCTTCAGTTGAAATCCAAAAGGTAAAAGTACCTCTCCTTTGGTGGCTTGTGTTTCTAACATTCTTATGAGTGATTTTTCTATCTCCGTTCTTGACTGTATTGTCGAGTCAAGTTTTACTGTGGAGTATTGTTATGTATACATGATGTGGATTGCTTGTAGATTCACTTTTGATCCTCATGTACATGAATTGTTTCAGATGCACAGTACTAATGCACATGTGTTGGATAGTTTGTATGAAATCTCACCTTGCATAGATATGGGAAGCAAACTTTGTCAGCATTTTGAGTTGCTTCCTCCCGAAGTTCATGCTCTTGAGATACATGACACCGGATATGCAGTTGGTTACAATGATTCATCAGTTGTTCATATGCTAGTGCTTCAAGATTCAATTATGGCTATGGGGGACATTATATAGGTCTTCCCTTAGGATCCAGGTGGAGTGATCTTCCAAAGGGTTTTCTTTTGGCAGTTGAGATTGCTTGGGGACAAGCAATTTCAGGGAGGGAAAACTGTAATGTCCCCTTTTTTAGCTTGTTCTAGTTTCTCATTGGTTTAGCCTATTAGCTGACCCTCATAGGCTAAGGCCGATGGTTTGAGGGTCTTGTTTGATAGATATCAGAATGTTTTATTCTCTAGAGCTTAGTTTGGTTCAGGATTGGCCTTCGTTCAATGATTCAGGACTCAGTTTCACACACTTACTATTTATAGTAAGTCACCAGGTCATGAGAGTCCAATGTTTCTATTTATAGTAAGGCACCTGGACATGTGGTGATTTCAGTGTTGATCCCAATTTTTAGTTGGCCTCACAAGTTATATCATTTAATTATTATTAAAGGTGACTTTAATAATAATTAATCATTAAAAGCATATTATAAAGTTATATTATAACTCTGTCTAAATGGGGCCATTTAATGACTTAAAGTACATTAAATTATATTTTGATTTGGGCATCACTTATGAGGAATTATTAGTAAGTTATAAAGTGCTCATGAAATATATTAAATACCATTTAAATGATTTAAAAGAAACTTCTAGAGGGGATCGACCCACTTGGGAAAAAGTACATAATGGCTTGTCAATAGCACAAAAGGAATCATCTAGGATTTTGATATTTGGATTTGAAGTGTTTTGCTGCGGAGAAGAGGAAACCTAGGGTTTCTACAATTTTTGCATATTTTGGCATTGAAGAGAGTAGCGTTTTCATTGTATCAGCTACCTAAGGGTGTGAAATACCATCTTAAGGTTGCTTGTGGATTGGATTCATCCAAGAGTCAACATTGGGCATCATTGGAGGATTTCTTAAGGGTTTCAAAGGATAAACATTTGCAGATCAAAAGTTGATATTTGGGTATGATCAATCTTATTATAAATTCAAAGCAATAAATAATCAAACTTGAGCATTTGATATTTTAGTTTTCAGCATTTCTCTCTTTGCATTTGCTTTGCAATTTTATGCATTTTTTGGTAAATATTTCAAAAACTTCAAGACACAAAAAAATCAGATTATTAGTGCAAAAGAATTTTATATTTGGGAGAACAAGGGTTCTTACACTTAACCACTTTAGGCATAAGAAGAAGGTGTCATTCCCTTTCTATTTACTGGTCTCTCTGGAAAATGGTATAAGGGATCATATACACAATCCCAAAAACCCTATCCTCCATGAAGGTTTAATTGTGTTGATTTCAAAGTATGTTAAGGAATTTACTCTCCTTTCCCAACCCAATATTTCCAATGTTGGGAAAAAATGAAGAATCTTGAGTATGTGATGGGGTTAGAGGATGATTCCAAGGATGAAGATTATTCCCCTGGGTTTGATGCATCCTTGGAGGGTGATTCAGAGTCTCTTTCCATCTCTAAAGGTAATAAAAGAAAGAAGAATCAATCCCTTGTTTCCTCTAGGGACGATGAGTATGTTATTGGTGACAAGGAAGAGATTGTGCGTCCTGCCAAAAGTCTAAACCTGTGAAGGGGTCAGGTGGCAAAACATTGAAGTCTGAAGGTAAGAAAAGAAAAAAGAATCAAACCCTGGTCTCCTCTAGGGTAGATGAGTATGAAACGGGAGATGAGGCTGAGGTGTGTTGGTCCTGCTAGAAGTTTAAACCTATGAAGGGGTCGGGTAGCAAAAAGATGAAGGGGATTGCATTGGGTAATTTGAGCAAGGAGGATCAGATTAGCAAGGGTCAGCCAGGGGTCTCCCCTATTTCCAATGTGCAAAATAAAGAGGGGTCAAAGAGGAAAAAATATCTTGTGAATTTGGGAAGGGATGAGCTGCAAGATAATGTTGACAATTTTTTGGATGCTGAGAACCAGTTGGTGGAGCAAAACTTGGAAAAAGGTGTTGCAGTCTTGCTCAAAAAGGGAGGAAGACCATGAAGAATGCTTCTACTAGAAGTGACTCCCAAGAAGATTATGTTGTGGACAAGGATGGTTTTAAATTTAGAAGGGAGATTATGCCTGATTATCGTGGTTTGGTGAAAGAGAGATCTCTTTCTTTGTTCAAGTTTTCAAGTGGGTTTTCCATGAGATGAACTCAACTAATGTTCGAGTTAGAGCTATGAGTAACAACACTAAAGATCCCTCTTCTTCCAAGGAGTCTAATATACAGGCTCAAGTCAACAAGGTGCAACTTGAGGTCAATCAATTATTTGACACTCTCAAAATGGTGGCTGATGAAATTATCAATATGAAGAATTCCTACAAACAAAAGTTTGTTGCCCTTGATGGTAAATTGAAGAAGGTTTTGGAGGTTAACAAACATGCTATGTGCAATGAGGCCGAGGGTTTGTGTTTGCTGAATAAGAAGGCTAGGAAGTGGCTGGGGGACAGTTCTAGTGTGAAAGACATGGTGGTTGATGGTGGAGTGCAACAAAAGACTAGTGATACATGGCCTTCTGCTAGAACCCGTAACAATACCAAACTCAATGCAAAGGTTGGTATTCATGTTGATGAAGTGGTGGAAGTCATGAATTTCCATCAGAAAATAATTGATAGTGATCTTGAGGTGGAAAACATTCTTCAAAATATCTAGTTTGTTTTCATCTTTTGTGCCTTTTTTTGGCTATCTATGTGTTGGTTTTTGGCTGCTTGTTCTAGTTTTGATTATATGATGAAGTAGTGATTTATCTTGTAAAGGGTTTTGGGGCCCCTTCAAAACCCATGTTTCCTATAATAAAAAAAATATATTCATAATTTTTTATTTAGGAACAATTGATATTAACCACGGGAAGGAATAATCAAGGAGCACCCGAACAACTTGACACAAAAAAATAAAAACAAAGGGAGTGCATGAAAAGACTGTTAAATGAGAAAAGTTGGAGGATAAGGTACATAATCTCTACCAACTAATATTAATGTAGAATAAAAAATTGAAACACCTATTGAGGATAGAAATGATGGATCAAATTTACCAAATGCAAACCAAGAACAAGCTCCCATCATCATACCTATTGAGACAAGGAATGATCAATTAAATGTACCAAATACAAACCAAGAACACACACCAATCATAACACCTCCTAGAATTATTCGTAAAAGACCAAATTATCTAATTGACACAGATGAAAACATTTTGAAACCAATGCCCAACAAAATTATTGATCACACTTGTAGAAGAATGGCTAATAAATATAGAAAAACTATTTTGAGAGCTTAAGTGAAATTGGAAGGTGCCAATTGTTTGTTGAAATGATTAAAAATATTAATTTTAGAGATACTATGAAGATCCTTGGCTTAAGATCATCCAATACAAATGGTGAAAGAACTATTGTAAGAAATCTAATTAGTGTGTATCAATCAATAGGTTCAAGGTCATGCACTAAAGATAACAATGTTACCCAATGTGTTCTTACATCAAGTATGGTAGGAAATGAAACTAAAAAATCTCATTTGATTACAAAAAAAAGTAGGTCACTAAAAATAAGTAGAAGTGCAATATTAAATTCCATTGGGAGATGTGAAACAATTGAGGATCCTGATAGTAATTATCTATGGGCATTTTTAGGTAGACTTCCATGGAAAGACAAGGTTGTTGTTGATGCATTAAGAGCGTTAATTGAATTTTTTTAGCAAGATAACACAAGAGTTTCTCCCAATTAAAGAGATGTTAGAAGGAAAATAGGATCTCAAAATCATGAACCACATCCTAAACACTTTTTGGATATGACTCAAACTCAATTTTGTGAAAATTTTATTCACAGTTATCCTCAAGTGAGAATTAGTCAAATATTTTTTGAAATGGTCAAACCTTTTTTATGTTAAGATAAATCATGCATGCACTACATGTTTTAGGATGTATATCTAATTTTCCATTCATTATGACATTTATCATCATATTTGTGTTACTTTGCATACTAACGATGTTTTGCAAGAATTTGGTATAGAATTCCCTCCTAAATCATCAAGAGATTTTATTTCAAGTGTATTATGTAAAAGAGATGATGGCCAAATATTTTATAAGAATTCATGTTTGAAAGGATCATGTGTAACTTGTGGTGCCTTGCAACATTTGCAAAAATGTGTACATTTAGAGAGCACACATGAAATTAGAAAAAAACTAGTTACTTTTGGAAAATACAAGACAATGTCATATGGGGTTAAAGATGGAAAATAGTTGAAGAAATGTGAGTTAGTGAATAGAGATATTTTTGTAATCGATCATCTTGGCTTTGTCCAAGGTTTGTTGGAAGGGTTGGAGGAGGGTCAGGCATCCTATGGTTTTCCTCAGGTAATTCATCATTTAAATTTGGTTGTGGCTCAAGGTTTATATGATATGTTATATAATTAAAAAGATATGAAATTAATAAAAAAAATCCATTTTTTCAAATACAAACAAAATATAAATCTAATGCACAAAAAAATAGCACTTACCTCTTCTCTAGTGTGGAATTGTGAAGCTAGTTTGCAAAGGGAAAAAGAACGTTCACATTATGTTGGGTTGAGGGAAAGAAAATGTTACAAAAAATGCAAGCCGCGTGTGAGAAAAATGGATATAGGTTTTTCTTTTTATAAATTTATTGAGCAAAATGCGTACGTGTTTTTCTTTTATAAAAATGCATACACATTTTTTCGTAAAAACACACACACATTTTGTTTTCATAAGAACGTGTATACTTTTTGTTTTCATAAAAATGCATGTACATTTTTTGTTCAAAATAATGCACTCGTGTTATGGCTTAGAAAATATGAGCCATAACACAAGCACACTATTTTAATTTCTTCAAAAAACAAGTGCATTTTGCTTGTTTTTGGGCATTTGACCACTTTTCTGTGCCCCATCTTGTTGCACATGCCCAATGATTGTTTTTTATTAACATGAAAAATAGGCTTTGAAGGGACTCAAAACCCTACATACAAAATATTGCTACAAGATAAATCATAGACAAACAATAGTCAATCAACAACAAACATAAAAAAAAGAAAACAAAAAACATAATGAATGATTGTTAATTAATTAGGTGATCAATGATAAATGGAAATTATTAAATGATTATTAACTAATTAGGTGATAAATGATAAATAGATGCAATTAGAAATGACATGACAATGATTAGGGTTAGGTGGAATAATTTAGGTGTCTACAATTTATTTTCTAAACTCTAACGATAGATTGCGAATAGTATTTTTTCATCTAATTTTGTAGTTCCTTTAAATTTTCTTGTAAATTTTCTTCCCCATTCAACATTCAATAGTTGGTTAATCTCAAATTAGGTATAATGATTTGAATAGGTAATATCACATTAATTCAAATAATTAAAATTTTATTTTTATAAGTTCTTCTATAATCCCATAATACTTTTGGTATCTTTATATCAAGTTTGTGTTATTATTGTTGCCCACTTTGGTAAGTCGGATGCTTATATCTTGTTTAATGCTTCACTTGCTTCATTTTGGAAAGTTATTGAAGCAATAGTAACCATATTCAAATTCTCGCTTGAATTATTGGTCTATTCACCAAATATTTAAGTGGCTCATGTTCAATAAAGAATATGAATGGTGTAGCTAGGAGATAGTGTATAGAATTATATAGTACATATAACATAGCCAATGCCTCTCTTTGTGTGATATTTTGTGGCTATCATAATCAATTGGATGATCTTTGTTTCCTCTTGGTTTCACTAGTACTACTCCTATTGTGATGTCTAATATATCCACATGTAAATGGAAATTGATATCCCAATGTGTAAAAACTAGAATTGGTACTTTTATAATATTATTTTTGAGTGTATCAAAGGCTTCCTAACACTATTCTATCAATTGAAAAGTTTTATTTGTCTTTTTCTTTATATTTTCTTCTAATAGTACACGTATTGCCACATATCCCTTTATGATTTTTTTATGATATCTAATGTATCCCAAAAATATATTTTCTTTTATTATTGTCTTTAGGGATGGTACACTTAATATTATGGCTATTTTTGGTGGATCAACCATCAAAACTTCTTTACATATTATATGATCTAGGAGTGTCTCACAAAGTACCAAAAATATATATTTCTTCAAATCTAGTGAAATTTTTAGGCTTCAACATCGTTATAACATAAGTATCAATACTTGAACATGATCCTTAATTTAATCCATATACTATTGAATTTTCTAGTTATGCTTCCAAAAAATCATGGATAAAGTCCTTAAATATATTTATCATGATTATACTAAATATTATAGGACCATTTTATTTTATATTTATTATATTTTACAAAATATAAATATTACAAATCATTGGACCATTATTTTAACCAAATTGCATCATTGTATACATGAATGATCTCCATCTTCTTACAATTTTGGTTTATGAATGAGTAGATCTCCCTTCCTACTAGTGATTCTACTATTTCTTCTCTAAAATGGGATGCAAAAGGGTCATGCATGCAATCCTTATTTAATTCCCTAAATTTAATGCATACTGTTATCTTTCGAATTTTGTTATGTTGAATCAACATAAGGCTTATCTATTTTGCATCTTCCATAGGTTTGATAATATTTGTTACTAGCATTTTATCTAGTTCAAATTTTATTGTTGTTTTTACAATAGGGTTCAATCAATATGTTCTCTTTCTTTATGGTTTTTCTCCCTCCTTCAGTTGTATTATCATCATTCTTTCTTGTTATTTGATTCCTTTTACAATTTTTTCTATTTTAGGGCCTCCCTCTAAAGTTATGTTTTCTTCTCTAATTCTTAATGGATTATTAAATTATATGTTTTCTAGTGCATTCTTGGTGGTTTTCTCCCTTTCTCCTCCCTCCACTTATACTTTTAAACTTTTTGAGGGTCTTCTTATTCAATTTTTGTTATCTTCCTAGAGATGGCACACAAAATTTATGGTGCAATCTCCTCTTGATTCATCTATTCCATTAAATTCCAAAATCCTTTCTCCTTCCCTAATATAGTTTGATGCTCCTCGTTTATAATTGTTTATGTGGGAGATAAAATATTTTTTCATCTTGTTTATTGTATTTTGAATTAGTTTATCATTGCTATAGAATACAAAAGGTTTACAAAAGTCACTTTTTATTATGAACCAACTTATAGTTTCTACTCTCTTTTCTTGATTAGTGTATCGAATTTTTGTGATGGGAAATAATGTTCAATAGAAATTTTGAATATAGATCCTTTCATCATAGTCTATCTTATTCTTCAATTCCTAATGTATTTTTGAAAGTGGACCTTAAAAGTTCTATCTCGCTACAATATTCTAAAGTTTTTATCCTATTTATTTTAGTAAATACCTATTTTTACAAGAATCATAAATAATTTCCAAGTAAAGATGTTGGGTTTATGGGTGTAACACAACCTTTCCACACTCCATATTAGAGTATCTTGAAGTGATTATAGTCTTAGATCTTCTTCTACAAATGTTCTTTTGATGCTTTCTAGATATTTCACTACTCTCTTATTCCATAGTAGAAATGTCTTGATATGAGAGATACCATGTGAGATATGGTTCTATTGTTGTGAAAGTTTAGTAGTTTGTTTTCATCTTTGTGGGGTTTAACTTCTATGTTTTATAGTATTTTTCATTATTTTCAGTAATGGGGTAGTAATTTTTTTGAACTTTCCTCAAGCTATATATCCTTCAAGCACTTAATATTTTTCTAGATCTAACTTTTAGTCCATCTCAAAGACAATACTGCATAACATATTTTCTATTAGTGTTGTAATTAATAATTTCTAATGTGATTTCCCTTTTTGAATTAGACTAATGGATAGTATCTTTGATTTATATTCTTAAGCAATGTAGGGCCTTTAGATTTTATTCTTCACTCTCTTTTTGTGTTATCTCTTTTATGCATGTGATATTTATATTTGTGTATATAGGCATATATATTAATTTGTCGCTATCAAAGAATGACATTTATTCCTTGTAAGATTTTATTGCCCCATTACAATTCACAAAACATTCTAAGTTCAATAGAATGTTAAAAGTGTCACAAAGGGTTATTTCATATCTATCATTTTAAAAATAATTTATTCTTAATTCTCATAATTTTAACTTCTATTTTTGTTAGAAAAAGTGTCTCAGCCTTGATCTTAATGTTAAAAATCTAAAAAGGATACTTTTTGGGTTATCAAATAGAAAATGTTAATTTTTGGATTATAGAGTTGGTTTTTAGCCAAAATAAATATTTTGGGTTATTTGACACCTCTAAGGGGGTTCTTGTTGTGTAGGTCTCCTTGGGCTCTATAATTTAGAAAAAATGGGCTCAATAGGCTTCTTAGATCAAAAGTTATTTCCTCCAAAATTTTGCATAGGAAATGTTAAAATGTGTTGGATATATAAAAGAGTTGTAAGGAGGAGTTACACTTGTTGCTCAACATATGATGCATGATAAGAAATATTTGGTTGGAAATAATATAACCAAAATGACACACCCAATTTGATAATGAGGTTATGATAGGTAGAAGGAATATGCTAATTTTAGCCAATGGACTCAATTTAAGATTTGGGATTTGAGAGCCAATTTTTAGGTGGTTTTATCTCATGGTTTTCTAATTATTATCTGATGGTTTCATGCATTGTATCTACTATATATTAGGTGCTTGAATTGGAGTTTGTGTGAGAGTTATGTAGAGATTGCTAAGTTGTCAATCCTTCTAGACTTTAGTTAGTGATACTCTTGTGGAGGATTTCTCTACAAGTGTTTTAATTTTATTGTTTACTGAATAATACATTGGGCTACTTTGGAGTTTGTGATTTTATCCCAAAAGGGTTTTCCCCATGTACACCTATGGTAGACACCTAGAAATTACTAACGCATTTCTTCCAAAACATCATTTCTCGTCATCATCCCTTATCAACCTCTTCATCAATATTAATTATTATTTTTTAATTATTTGATTAAGCTAACACATTTCCCACTTTAATTAAATAATTTTTAATTATTAAATTCTTTCATCATTTTCATCTCATCACTATTAATTAAATAATTTTTTAAATTATTTAATTATTTCAACATTTTCCCTCATCACTATTAATTAAATGATTCTTAATTATTTATTTGATTGGTCATTTCCCCTTATCCACATTAATTAAATAATTTTTAATTATTTATTTTTTCCTCTATCCACATTAATTAAATCATTTTAATTACTTAATTAGCTAATTATTCCTCCAAATTAAATAAATTATTTAATTTATTTAGTTTGACTATGCATATTCCTCTACAAATAAATAAAATGATTATTTTATTTATTTCCTAAATATATCATTCTATTTCTATTCCCCGATCTCTAAATTTAGTGATCATCTGTAAATTTAGTGAGTTGATTGAAATTCAACCTCAATCCACTCTCATTCACTTCCACTTAATCAATTCATGCAATCAATCCTCTAATTCATGCAACCACTTAACTCCTCATTACAACCCTTCATCCTAACACATGTCACATGCACATTTCTCATGATCTCTTAGACATCCTCATATGTTGATCTTATCTCACATTCTACACCATTGATCTGATATCTTTGAAAGCTATAAAACATCCATCATTTAGCCATTCAATCCCTCCACAAATTTGACAAATCTTGCATCCATACTATACTCATTCTGCATTGCTTTTGCTATCTAGGTTATGCTAATGTATTGAAAAATCCACATACATTCAAATTAGCATAATCACATTCTACACTGGAGTAAGGCTAGGCATTTTGGTGGAGGTAAACTAGTTAGTTTAGTTTGATTTCATTTGATTTCAAGTTTATGCACATGCTTCATTGAGGTAGGATATTTTGATTATTGAATTGGGATTATTGTTTTTTGCATTATTCCATTTCAAAAATTCAATTGAACTTATTTCTCTTATCTACACCTATGTTATGGTATATTGTTTACTTTATATTTATATGTGTTTCTTTTTTTTGTAATTGTTAACATAGTATAATTTACACAAAATTCTTCTCATGATTTTAGTGTAAGAAGCATTTCCACATACATTGCCTCCTTTCACCTTTCTCCAAGTCTCAATTTTAGTAATTGTGATGCTATTTGCTAGGGAAATGTTGTAATGGGTGTTATAGAGTGTTATTTTTAAAAATTATTCTTATAATATTTTAGGTAAAATATTTACATCCAGTTTGAGGTCAACCAATAAATTCTAAAAATATATATTATTTACTCATTTTTTTATTAGAATTCGTTTCTTCTTCCATCTTCTTGGTTTTTTGTTTTTTTCACATTTATAATCCAGGGTCTAAAAACTAGGTTTCTTCCTTTCTTCCAATATTTTGAGAATTGCTTTAATTTTATAGAATATTTTCTTCTTCCACAAAAAATTCTAGTTCTTTCAATAGTAGGGATTATTTTCTTGAAAAACATGATATTTTAGTAATCATCAATTCTTTTTCTTATAGAGTTATTCTTCTTGTATCTTTGGCTATTTAATCATGCTTTTTCTCTTGCTAGGAAATATTTTATTTCTTCATCCTCCTCCTCTTTAATCTCCTCTTTTATATTCTTCCCATTTTAATGTCAATTCCTCCTCTAGTTATTACCACAACGTTTTTTATATATAGTTATTCTTCTCTAAATATTTCTTATCTAATTCTTATATTAATTGCAGTTGATTTCTTTGATTTTCCTCTTCTATCTCAATTTTAGCAATGTTCTAGTCCCTTGAGAATCTTATTTGGGTTAATTTTTTATAATCTTACCCCTTGCATTTTATTAGCACTAGATGATTATTTTCTCTTTATTTGTAATGGTGTATTCTTAAAATGTTGTTGTGCTTTGACACAAGTAAATAAATTGTGACTAGAACCATTACAAAAACCAAAACTTTTCTTCTTTTCTTGTTGGCATTAATTATCATAATGTCCTCTATTAAATCCTCATCTATAATTATTTTAATATCCTCTATCGCTACTTAAAGTAGGTGGTATTGTCTCTTATTCTTTATCCTTAGCCTCTTCCTCTATTAAATCCTCATCTATAATTATTTTAATATCCTCTATTGCTACTTGAAGTTTAATTTACTATAGCTTGTTTCATAATATTTTGTGGTGCAGTAAAATATGCTAGATGAATATTATACTAATTCCTCTAGGATGGTTGTATATAACTGTGGTTGTGAAAAGTTCTCTCTACTAATCTTTTAGATCTATCAATTCCCTTATGGACATGATTATTATCTTCATGGAAGTGGTTGTACAAAGGTTCACGTTCCTCATTATCCCTTAGCTTGAATAATAGGGAAGGAAAATTATCTATCTCATGGTTATCCAACTTGCCATAAATTCTATAGCAGATACGTTTTAACTTCCCAAGAACCGAATTTTAAATAAATACTAAGTGTCACAACCCTTTTTTTCTCCTTTTGTCATTAGGAATTAATTCCATAGGTGGCCTTCCATATAATAGGTACACCATTTTTTTCCCTTTTTATTGGTGGTATTATTAAACTATTCTCACCCTTAGCTAGTATATCTAGCTTGATGTTTAATTGTTCTAACTCCAATTTTATCCTTTCTAATTCCTTGTTCTTTATTTCTTTATTCTTCTCCAAGTTTGTGTCTCTAGTCCATATGCCAACTCCACCACACTTGAATATGTATATTT
Organism: Sequoia sempervirens; assembly: GCA_007258455.2. NCBI lineage: Eukaryota > Viridiplantae > Streptophyta > Pinopsida > Cupressales > Cupressaceae > Sequoia > Sequoia sempervirens. The sequence goes on from VDFB02270651.1 coordinate 26,315,546, forward strand.
TTTTTCCATCCAGAGTAGTTATGGTATTTAGTAACAACCCATATACAAACCATTCAACTTTTTTTTTCTATATTAAAGGTTTTTCCATTTTCCTTAATACTTCCTTAAATACTTGATATAGTTTTGATATAGTTTTTTTTGAATGTTTCTCATTCTTCTTATACTATCTCTCTTATTTTACTAACGCTCTTTGATGGAATATTAGGAGACCCAAAGTTAGATAAAAACTCATCTTCTTTTTCTTGCCATTTATTATCATATTGTATACATTTTTTATATACATCTTAAGGGAATAATTATTTAGGTCCCTAGAAAATTAGAGTTTGGATAGGTTACTTTTGGTTTCATTCCTTATACAAATTTATTATAGTATAAATATGTGTTCAAAGGATTCATTGATATCTTTTCCAAAGATAAGTAACTCTGTGTTTGGGTCCATCCTTGGTGATTAATCTATATTTATTGGAACTATGAGAATTGTTTTTCTATTTTATCATGGGCAATGCTCTTTTGTTCTAGGATCCTTCTAAGATCTTTCTTTCACTAATTTCTTGGTGTAGTTCCTTTGCTTTGCTAATCTCATTTTCCTCCCTTTATCCATTTCTAACTAAATCTCAAAGAATTTAGATCCTAATATCTCTTCACAATGTCTTATGAACTCTATCATACTCTTTTTATCTTATTTGGCATAGGGGATGGCCCTTGGTATAGGGTATTGACCTCTTTGTGAAATTTTTTATTTGGGAGATATCTTTTTTAGTTAACAATATTTCATTTGTTAATATAGGAGTTCCATATTATTCACTAATAATTTTAATTGTATTCATTGTTAGATTGTTGAACAATTTCTAAATCTCCTTTTCTAATATATTCTCATTACTCTTTTGTAGTTCCATTCTTTCATATTTTGTCTTTCTATAAATCCACACTTCTTATTTCTATAAATGCACACTTCTTACCATTTCATCTAAGTAGTTTGCATTGAAATCTAGGGGTTTGATTTTTATGATTTAGTGGCTCCTCAAATCCTTTCTTGAATATTTTTTTAGGTTAGATAGATCAAGATCCAAATGAGGGTTTTGAGTCAAAATTTTCAATGATAGGGCACCCTTTCTTTTAAACCCTTCTTCTAATGACTCATTTTTGTCACACATTCTTAAACTTTTATTGCTAACTAATTAATTTTTTATTATTGATTCATGAAGGATATTGAGTTGCTTAAATATATCTTTGTTATAGAGCAGTACAAATAACCTCAGTTATTTTGTTTATGGAGTCTTGTTAATCTTAGTAGAATTTTCATGATTAATTATGAACCCTTTAGCATACTCATTCATTCTCAATTCTTCTTCTAGTCAAATTTATTTTTTCTCTAAAATCAACCTCTTTGTTGTGTTTTACTTCTTCACAAGAAACAAACCTCTTGGCATACTTTAATTCTCCATAAACAAAAACCATCCTAATTCTTTATATATTCCTTTCTTCCTAATTCTTTATATATTCCTTTCTTTCAATTTTTCCATTATCTTATAGTATATTTCCTATCTTTCCTGAACTTATTTTATCTTTCTTTCCTCCATGGTTACCTTACTTTCTAATTCAATAATTTCTCTTAAGCCTATCTTCTTCTTATTTCCTTTTTTTATGGGTGTTTTTAATTTGGAATTCGATTAATCATTTTATACATAACTAATAGCTTAGTATTGAGTTTTACTATAGTTGAGATTCCTTTGGAGGTTCCTTTCCTTTAGGATCCCCCCTTACCATTTTTCATCCCATAGGTGCATAGCCCTCTCTCATGAGGTAAATTTCTAAGGGAATCTATTAAAGATCATGGGATCTTATCTTTTCTTAGTTGTAATCCTTATTTATTCAAGTATTTCTTATCATATTATCTAATACCTTTCTCTTTGTGATTTTATTAAAATTCCTTTTTTGTCTCAACTACAGTGTTTTTAATTATATATTTTTGTTTTGTTCCTTATACTAGTGTCTCGATAATAGAGCCAAGATGTTGGCAAGTAAGACGAGTAGATTAGAGATTCTACACCTAGATAATTGAAGTGTTATATTTATACCCTAATGTTAGAGATAATTAGAGAATCATAATAATTTTGATAGATTACATGAGTTTATGGTATGAAAGAATATATATAGACAATAAATTAAATCTATTAACAACTATAGTATACATCATAACACTTTATATATTGTAAGGAAGCTAAGGTAGAGGAACAAATTCCTACACTAATCTTCAGAGGAGGATAATACAAACATTTATAGATCTTTTCAATAGTTATGAAAACCTAAACAAAAATAAACATAAATATCATGCATACCAAAACATAGTAATTTATGTGGGGAAAACCCTTTCATGAGAAAAACCCCACACTCCAAAAACTGCCCAATATATTATTCAGAAATCATAAAGATTACAATATACTTGCAGAACAATCTTCTCATAGGAGTATCACCAACCAAAGATCTAGAGGCAACACAAGCACTACCAGAATCTCACATTACATCACAATACATAGTCATAATACAACAACCTCATAAATAGGGTCGCCTTCTAGTAAGACAACACAATATTGACCATTAGATCTAAGACCTAATGATGAATGGTCCATATTTATAATAATATAATATATAAAATTTGCTTTTGAGGGCATTGCCCCCGAGCCCCCACCAGGGCGTGCGATCCCTGGATCCCTTTAAGGTGGTACCCCTCATGCCCCCCGATGCTTACCTATCAACAATAAACCTTATGTAATTGCAAGATTGAGACACATTTTTCCAACATATATGAGGCCAACCAATCTTTGGTATTGTGTGAGGGGGAAAATCATAGAGTGTAAACATGAAAAATGCAATGAAAATAGAAACTAATCTAAATCAAAAACACTAATCTAGATCTATTCCTTCACTCATGAAATTAATTTCTAAGCTATTGAAAACACATAAGGAAATCCTACGATTATCAAAATGAATTCAAAACAAAAGAAAGGTTACCATCCCATATTGGAGTGTGTTCGCAAGATTTTGGATTGTTCATATCACTGTGAAGCCTCCATTGTTGTGTGTGATAAGCTTTAATGCGTCGCGTGTGTTGGTTGATCGAAGATATGATGAAGCTTTGCTAATGATGATTAGGAATATTGGCAGTACTTTGTTGTGCAAATGATGCTGATTCTTTGATCCTTTTTTGTGAGGAAAGAGGTTTGTTATATAGAATTTGTGATTTGAAATGGACGATCAGGATTACATAGTAGAATATCTTGATCGACGGTCGAAAGATGTTGAGAGGATTTAGACATGCATAATTTGTGCAAAATAAATTACACAATTTGTGTGGTTGAAGAAATAGATTGAATAATTTGTGGGATTGAGAAATAGATTGATTAGTCAAGAATATAGATTGATCAGTCAGGAATAGATTGATCAGTCAAGAATAGATTGATTAGTCAGGAATAGATTGATCAGTCAGGAATATAGATTGATCAGTCAGGAATAGATTGATCAGTCATGAATAGAGATTGATCAATGAGGAATAGATTGAGAAATCAGGGGATCGTAATTTACTTAATTAGGAAAGTGGTTGAGAATGATTAATTAATCGATTTAATTAATTCATTCATTTTGGAGTTGAACGTGCAAATCAAGTTTGATTTTGGCAAAAAAAATTGCATTAGTTTGATTTTATTTTTGATAATGTTTTGAATAGTTTATTAAATTAAATTTTGGAGGGAAAGTGAGTTAATTAAATTATTATGATTTAATAATTCAATCAACTTACATGAATAAAGTGAATTAGCAACGTAATTAAATAACTGGTGTTATTTAACTAATTAGGATGACATAAAGTTAGATTAGGACTTTATTAAATAAACGCAATTTATTTAATTGATCAAAATGATAAAACGTGAATTAATTAAATAATGTCGTATTATTCAATTAATAACATAAATAGGGTTTTAGGACTTTATTAAATAAATGAAATTTATTGAATTAGTCAAAAATGATGAAAAAGGTGAATTAATTAAATAATATTGTATTATTCAATTAATAGAGGAATTTAGGGTTTTTGATGTAATTGATGTGAAATGTAGTGGTGTTTGATGATAATGATGCCGATGATGTGAAAATGTTATTATGTGTGATAAGTGTTAGGTCAATTTTACATGTTTACATTTTTCCCTCTTTGATACAAATTATAGGTTGCTTTGTTTCAAATATTCAATGTTAAGATCAAGATTTTGACAAAATTTTATGCCCCACTATGCCTCGATGGTAAGTGAAATGATGGTAGGACTCTGTGTTTCCCCCTCGAGAGGTTGACCAAAAATTTTGATTTTGAGGTCAGGCTCATGACACTATTCTATTTAAGTTCAATTTTGGAGAGGATGGAAAATTAAGTCTGTAGGTCCCTCGTTGTTTGTTTCAATGTTCCTGAGAAGTCCTAATTTGAACATAGAAAGGTTCCCTAAGTAAAAATTAGGGTTTTCTAGGTAAAATTTAAGGTTTTTGAGGGTTAAAATAGGTAATTAGGGTTTTAATTACCTCATTTTCACTTTGATCCTATAGTGAATTCTTGTCTCTAGATTTCTCATTTTGTCAGTTGTCGAGGAGCAATGCCTAGGATTCAGGGAGCCCCACATCGGTAGGACTTGGTTCGAGAGTTTGGATGGCCTGTAGGCGTCAGTACCTTGGTATGTACCCTCTTGATTCTCATTTTTGTCTTTCCGTGTTTTCATAATTTGTGCACAAAGTCAACTAGTCAAAAGTGTAGGTTTTAGGTTTTCAACGTTATTGCATTAGTTTTAGCGCATTTGTCATTTTGCAAAAATTCTATGCACTTGACTTATTTTTGTGCCTTTGATCTTATTCTTCGCTTTTGAAATTTTCTTGTTCACTTCTGATTGCTTTGTTTCTATTTTCACACCTTTGTGATACTTTTGTGCTTTTGCAAAATGTTTTCACTTTTGATCTTGGCACTCTTGCTATTTCTCCTCACTTTTGCAAAAAGTTTCTCGCATTTTCCTTTTGTCTTTTCTTTTGTCAAAAACTTCATTGCTTTTGCTATAATCTTTTTTCTTTTGAATTTTTAGGATCTTAAGTTAGTTTCTTCACCATTTTTGTTTCATTTTGTGTGTTTAGAGTGAAACCCTAACATTGTGGGTTGAAATGATTAAGGTGGTCCTTAAACCACTATAGTGGAGGGAGTGATGTCCTCGAGATCTATTTGATTTGATATTTGGTTTTGATGTTTTGGAGAAAAATTTCATAGATTCAGTTAGGCTACATCACATTTGTTACATGCCTCCCATTCGATGTCACATGACGATGATGACCGCGCTCATGGAGCGATGGAATTCAGAGACTTATTCGTTCCATTTACCTATAGGGGAGGCCACCATTACTCTCGAAGATGTGTGGAGGATCCTTCACATACCTATCCATGGTGAGCTTGTTGCATACCATGTTCAACGGGGAACCCGTGCCATGCGGTGTGTGCTTGGTGTGAGACATTTGGAGGTTCACTAGTTTGAGATTAATTTATTAGAGTTTGTTGGCAGTGCGGGCCCTATTTCCCTTGTTATTTGTGGTTTGGTTTCGGGGCTAGTTGTTCCTGATAGGAGAGGTCATGAGTACCCATTGGATGGGGTATATGTATTGAGGAGATATTTGAACATGGGACTAGATATGTATGGGGTCCCTATTTTCTTGCCCACCTCTATAGAGATATGCATGAGGGTGCATATCGAGGTGGGAAATCTATTTCTATAGGTGTTTCTCTTTTTCATGTATGGGCCTAGGAGCACATTGCAGTGACGTGGCCCGATGGTATATAGGATCATACTAATGGTGATCCGTACTCCTATCGTTATGGAGACTTTCTACATTACACCTAGCCTGGGGATCTTTCATACTGGCGTTGTGTATTCGATGACATGCCAGGTTTTGTTTGGAGACCTTATATGGATTGTGATACATGGCTTGAGGATCAGGAGAAACTAGTATATTTTTTGGTAGACTAAATGGTTGATTGGTTGCTCTCACTCCCTTCTAGAGTGATATTTACCTAAAAAAGTATGCAGGCAGTTTAGAGAGAGATAGGGCTGGTTTCCTGATGCATATGAGGCTCGGTTTGGTTAGACCACCAAAGAGGTTTGTGTTTGGGGTCCACAGGATGATAGAGATGCTACTATTGTTGTGTTCAAAGCTCTTGCCCCAGTCAGATGGGGTTGGCTAGTGGGTTTAGTAGATTCAGATACCACTCCCAATTTTGATTAGTGGTGGGCATGATGTGTGCCATTGAGGTTCACAGATCCTGGCAATGATCCTACAGTTAGTAGAGCAGGCATCATAGGTCATTGTGTGGAGTGACAATGAATTGAGGTTCTAGCTGAGCAACTTGGTTAATCCCGACAGGATGGGGCACAAGGTGATCAGGCCTAGGGTTAGTGACAGGTTCCAAGTCCCCATCCACCACCTAGGGATGGAGGTGCTCAGTTGGCTGTAGAGATAGGGCAGAGATAGGCCACGGAGACATAAATTTCCATACTAATAGTAGAGTGAGATGGCTTCAGAGTCGAGAAAGACATAGAGATTGGACACCATCTCATTGTCGAGATACAATTATAGGCTGTCACTATAGAGAGGGATAGTCTGAGGACTGAGCGAGATAGTGTTTGTGCTGAGTGGGATCAATTATTATAGAGGTCTACATACTATTAGACTTCTGTAATATTCCTTTATTCCTCGTGCACAACGATGACCTAGATTCAAAGAGCCTAGTGTTGCAGGTGGTGGTGCCGAGTCAACTGGGCAGTCTGTTAAACAACTAGATCTAGATGGTGGTTCGTAGCTTGGTCTATAGAGTCCTCCCTTTTCTGCTGGCCAGTGTTATGTACTTGATCTTTATGATGTTTATTGCTCAGAGACTTCATATTGTAGACATGATTTTGTATATACATTCATTGGCCTGGTCACGGCCTCATATATATGTATTATTTTTGTATTATCCTATCACACTTGTTTCCATGATGATGATGTACTATGACATTCTCCCTTTTTTGATGATGATATATATGAGATATACCTTCTTTGATTCAGCTCATTTATATGTTTATGTGATGATCATGGATGACAATGTATGATGATGTATGTTTAAATATGTGTTTTTTGTATTTTTCTGATGTATGCATATGCTATGGACGAATGGATCATATTTTATATCATATGATGTTTTATTATGGATGATCAATATATCATTTTGATATATCATGTTTATGTGATGTATGGATGATATATGATGGATGTATGCATTTATACATTATACTTGATGTTTTCATTGTTTTGTTATCATCATGATATGTATTGACGATATTGTGGATGCAAGATGGATATGGTAATAATGATATTGTGATGCAGGATAGATGTTTGTTAGAAGAAATATTTGATGATGGATAGAAATTTAATGTTTGTTAGTTGTTGATGTGTTGCTTTCGCTTTGCTTGGAGGCTTCATAGTTTGAACAATCTTGTTTGATGTAGCAAATAGATATGATGCACCATGGTATTAATGGCCAAGATGACTTTGTATCCATTGCATGGACTTTGACTCTACATACAAAGAATATTCTTGCTTATACTAGACATACACAAACTTTGTTTAAAGTATATGGCTTGGTTATGTTAAAACATGTCAAACTAGTAACATCAGAGGTATTAAGCAGCTAATATGCCACTGCTTCACGAAATGCTTCAAAACAATTTCCATACACTCAATAAAGCAAGTATTCACCATGGTAGTATTACAAAAAACATTTTACAAACAACAAATCGAAATGAAGCTCAATTTCCCCCATTCCTTCTCTAAATCCTTATGGACATCCTCAAGAGATCATGGGAATGAGTCAATAAAATAAATCATAAAAAATAAGACTATAAAAAGATAAAAAAAAAGTTGCAGTATCACTTTCCATATTTGTTTGAGGTTTCGAGGCTATTAACTATTATTGATAATGTCTATCATAGGAGCAGATCTGTTAAAGCATATCTCAGGATGTTGTTGGTGAATTGTCAAAAGATAGGTAGGTAGTACTTTGGCATTGTTTTGTTTGTTTTGCAATCAAATATTTGTGATTGTTTGCTTGAAGGTTCTAGCTTTTGATGTTTTCTTTCTTTGTTTGTTTTGTCAAAAGGGTGAGTGTGATGATTTGTTTATTATGGGTGATGTTTTATTGTGGATAGTGATGGCGGGGTAGGTCTTTTTGATTTTCTAAGTTTATGATGTTTTTTTTGTTGTTTGAGGAGAATAACCTAGGGACTCGGGGGCTCATCAAAGATAAGCCTTGCCTACGTTGTACACGCAGAGGCTCGTAGTTCGCTTGGTTTAAATGTTTTTGACCTTTTCTATTTTGTGAATGTTTTTGGATTTTGCATTTTTTGACTAAGTTGAAATAAAGCATGATAGAAACCTAAGGGGAATGACCTAAGGCCTTGAGGGCTGTTAAGCCTTGCCTATGTTGTACACATAGAGACCACGTAGTTCAATCGGTTTGACTCAAAAGCATAAACTTGTTTTTGGGATAAACAATATTGATAACTTGGATTGATATTCCACTTTTGTTTCTAGAGGATATGTCGTGGGAAATCTACTTGAACTAGCTGGGAGGTTCAAGAAAATGTTAATATCTTAGAATATTTGAGTGAAGGAATAATCCAACGATGTTGTTTTGTTTTTGATGTTTTTCAAATGTTTTTGATTTTTGTTTCTTTTTAGATGTTTTTGATTTTGTTATTTTTCAGATGTTTTTGATTTTGTTGTTTTTTAGATGTTTTTGATTTTGTTGTTTTTTCAAATGTTTTTGATTTTGTTGTTTTTCAGATGTTTTTTATTTTGTTGTTTTTTGACCGTGATGGGATATATAAGGATCTAATCCATGACCAACTTCAAGAAGTTTCCCCTAGTTGGAGACAAGACTACTTTCCCTAATTTGTAACAAGCCATGGTTGGATACATGTTTTATTATGAAATGAATGGGAAATTATTGTGGATAGTACCGATAGATAATGATGTGAGTCTTATTAAAATATAGTGCCTATTTGCCAGGTTTTCACTATGGTACCTATTCTAGGAGCACCACAAAGTGGTTTTCACTCAAAGAACATTTTATTTCTCTTTACTGTTTTTCTTTCTTTTTGATTTTTCAGTATTTTTAACTTTTCCATTTTTTTGGATTTTTACCATTTTTCCTGGGGTATTCTGATGTGCTTCATGTGTAGAACTTATTGAGGTGGCTTCTATTCAATAGTTCAACTAAAGGTTCTCCTTTAAGAGTAGCCAACTGATAAGCCCCAAAACTGTAGCTTGCTGTGATGACAAATGGGCCTTACTAGTTGGGTTCAAATTTTCCTTTGCCATCCTGATTCAGTTGTACTTTCTGATTCTCCTTGAGGAACAAGTCACCAATTTGAAAGTTTCTATCTTTGATTTTCTTATCATAGCTTCATTTGAACTGATTCTGATAAACATGAAGATGGTTTAACACACTCAAATTCCTTTCATCTAGGAGATCCAATTCATTTAACCTAGATACTCTATATTCTTAGCTGTTGACCATGCCTTTTAATGAGATTTAGAATGAGGGGATGTCAACCTCGATAGGTAAGACAACCTCTAATCCCTAGACCAAGGAAAATGGTGTGGCACCTATAGTTGTTCATATGCTGGTTCGATAAGCCCATAGGGCTAGGTTTAGCTACAAATTCCAATCACTACCTACTCCATTAATAATCTTTTTTAGTATTTTCAATATGGTTTTATTAGAATCTTTAGCCTGACCATTTCCTTGGGGCTAATAGGGTGTGGATAATCTATGTTGGATAGACAATTTGGAATAGAGTTCTTGGATGTCTTGATTTTTGAATGGGTTTCCATTGTTCATTATTATCATTTGGGGAATTCCATACCTACAAATTAGATAATTCATAATGAATTTTGATTTTTTTTTTCCAATGATGTAGGTCAATGGAATTGCCTCTATCCATTTAGTGAAATATTTTGTTGCTGTGATAATAAATTTGTGCTTGTTAGATGAAGTGGGAAAAATCTTACTTACCAGGTCTAATCCCATTGTGAGAAAGGCCATGGTGTTGTGATGGGTCTCAACTCCTGTGCTATTGCATGAACAAGATCATTGTGTTGCTAGCATTGATGACACTTTCTAGAATACTGAATGCATTCCCGTTCCATGGAGGGCCAATAATAGTTTTGGAATAGGTTAGGTTCGCTAGAGTGGGACCTGCAAATACCTTTGTGTACCTCTTGTAAGGCCATTTATGCTTCTTTTGCATTAAGGCATCAAAACAACATACCATCTAGACTATGACGGTATATGGTATCTCCTAGGATTGTAAAGCGAGAAGTTCTATGGGTGAAGGTTTTCTTTTGAGTGGTCGTTAGGTCAAATGGTATGATACTGTGCTAGATGTAATCAAATGTATCTTGGTACCATGGGGAGTTAGGTCCAACAACAACACATACTAGTTTTGATTCCAGGATATCGAATGCAGGTACGAGCAGTTGTTCCACGAGGAACTCATATTTAGGAACATTCTGTGGAATATCAAGAAGTGAGCCTATTGTTGCCATTGCATCAACAACTTTGTTGTTGATTTGAGGAAATTTTTCAAAGGTTATTGTGAAAAAATATTCCTTGAAGTTATCCACCATTCTTTTATACAACATTAGATTGTCGTCTTTTGTCTAGTATTCATTGCTCACCTGTCTGATCACTAGCTGAGAGTCTCCAAAGACATGTAGCTCTTTTATTCTCCATTCAATAGCCATTTTGAGCCTTGTGATAAAAGCTTCATACTCTGATATATTGCTCTTGCATGGGTAAGCGATCTTGTATGCCTTGGGTATACTATCTCCTTGTGGTGTGAGAAATAGAACACTTGCTCCAAATCCATGTTGAGAGTGGGACCCATCAAAGTATAGAATCTAATGGCTTGTTTATTCTATCATTATGATACTCTCATCTGGAAAGTCCATTGTGAGAGGCTTTTGATCATCTATGGGTGCTTTGGCTAGCTGGTCTACTATGATTTATCCCTTGATGGATCTTCTATCCACATACTCTATATCAAATTCACTCAGAATCATCACCCATTTCACAATTTGGCTCGTTAGGGATGCTTTTGCTAGTAGGTACTTTAGCGGGTCCACTTTTGAAATCAATTTTACCTTCCTATTTAAGATGTAGTGTCTCATCTTTTGTGTTGCAATACGACTGAGAGACATGCTCTTTCCATGGGTGAGTAGTTCAAATCATAGCCCACCAGTGTTCAACTGATGTACTAGACCGCTCTTTCTTTGCTATCATCATCTAGCTGGGCTAGGGGAGCTCCCAACACTACTTGTGTGGTAGACACGTAGAGTACCATTTCCTTGTCTGGAATAGGTGGCATGAATATAGGAGGAGTAAGTAGGTACTCCTTGAATTACTAGAATGCTTGGTCACATCTCCCATCCCACTTAAAGGTGATGTCCTTGTGTAGGAGATGAGTGAAAGGGTTACATTTGTTTGCTAGTTGTGTGATAAATTGCTTGATGGATTGCAACTTACCTCGTAAAATCCTTAGTTGTTTCAATGTTTTTGGTGGAGGCATATCTATTATTGCTTTTAATTTTGTAGGATCCACTTCAACCCACCTTCTTGACACTATGTACCCTAACAACTTTCCTAATGTTACTCCGAACACACAATTCTTAGGGTTGAGTTTCAAATTATATTGTTCAAGCCGATCAAACACCTTTGCAAGATTGGTCAAATGATCTTCCCTTTTGACTGACTTTGCTAGAATGTCATCCACATAGTCTTCCATAATTGTGTATAACATATCATAGAAGATGGTCACCATTTCCATTTGATATGTTGCTCCTACATTCTTTAGACCAAATGGCATTACATTCTAGCAGAATTTCCCCCAAGTACAACTAAATATTGTTTTGTGTTGATCATCTGGAGATATTTTTTTTTGGTTATATTTGGAGAAACCATCCATTAAGGATAACATCTTATCCCATGCTATTAGATCCAAAATCATGTCTATACTGGGAAGGGGAAAGTCATCCTTTGGGTAGGCTTTATTCAGGTCTCTAAAGTCTGTGCAGATCCTTATGCCTCCAATAGGCTTTGACATTTGTACTAGATTTGATATCCATTCCGAATAATCAATGAGTCTAAATAATCAATGAGTCTAATGAAACTCATATCTAGTAGCTTCTTTAGTTCTACCTTTACTAATAATGCTATATGAGGATGCATTTTTCTAAGTTTTTGCTTGATAGGCTTTGATCCAGGGAAGACAACTAGATGATGTATCACTAGTGTTGGATCTAGTCCAAGCATATCTGCATAGGTCCATGCAAAGTTTACCTTCATGGTGTTGATGAATGATGTGAAGTTTTCTTTCTCTTCAGGATCAAGTGATGCCACATGGTATGTTATCTTTGGGTCTTCTGTTGTGCCAACATTTATGGACTTTGCTTCTTCTATTAGGAGCATTGATCTTTCTTGATATCCTAATATGGGGAGATTGAAACCTCCATCTTCAGGTGCCTTGGGGAGGTTTTCATCATCAGATGTGTCCTTTATTTTCTTCTTTTTTGTGTCCGATAGAGCCACATTGTGGTCTTCTTTAGGGGATCACATTTTTTATTTTTATGTTTTCTCTTTCATTTTTGTGACTAGAAGATTCAATCTCTCCACCAAAGTATGCATCCTGTTCAAGCTCCATGACAAACCCTACTTTGTGATCTCCTGTTGATATGTCTGTTCAAAGTCCCATGAACTCTGTGATCACCTTATCATTCTGGAATTGATCCAGAATAGGTGTATGTTGTTGTTGGTCTCAATCTATCAGTTGTGGGTAGCGGAGTGGGAGGCTATCGTCATTATCCACAAAGCTTATAGAGGTTTCTGAAATGGTTTGTATGGCTCTGGTATCTCTTTACCATTGGGTGTCTAGGTCATCATTATAACTAGAAGTGGGGGAACCATATCCAGTGATAAAGGAAGGAGAATCCCATTCTTATTCGTTAGAGTCCGTTACAGAATAATAATAGATGTTGGGAATGGTTTTGATAAACTAGAGAGGAAACCTATCAATGCTAAAGTTGTCGAATAAGTCTTCGACGGGTAAATCGTTGTCCATGATATGGAAGATATCCAGTGCCTTAACACTAGTAGAAGTTTCTTATTTTTTAAAAGAGGTTCATCCGATTTTTGGAGTAACCATGTCTTTTGGCTTATAACCTAGCCCCATATTTTTCTTTCTCTATTCGATTATGATAGGCTCCCATTGGCCTTGTTTATGTAGCCCAAGCCCACCTATTCCTTGATATCCCATTTGTTTAGCTAATTGATAACCTCTACTATTAGGATCAATTAAAATAGGTTGTGGTTGTTCTGGTTATTTTTGGTCCTCTTTGTAAATCATGGATGAGAAGTCCTCTTTGAATATCTCTTCGTCTTTTGTGTCTCCCCACTTGGTGAAAATCATGGTTTTAGCTATCATTTGCATTTTCTGAGTAGGTTTGATCTCTTTTAGATCTCCATAGACTTTAGGTGTTGGTGGAAGCATGCCAAGCAAAATGCTTGGTTGAAGTGGTAGTTTCCATTACCCCTATCCATTACTTGAACGTTGGTTTCTGTTTTCGGTTGTTCACTTGATGTGATATTGGTTGAGGTCGATGGTAGCTTAGAAGGGTCAACATATGAGAATGAGTGGAAGGATATGCCATTGCTAGGTATGCATTGGATTTTATTATACTTCTCCAACTTTGCAAAAAATGGAAGGGATTAGGATCAACATATAAGGTCACCTCTTTTCCTTGATGAGGAAACTTCATGCATTGGTGAAAGGTCAAAGGGATTTTTTGTAATGCATGGATCCAAGGGTGTACTAGGAGGAGGTTATACGGTAACTTAAGGTCAAGTACTTGACATGTAGTTTCTATGATGGCTGGTCCTATCTGCATTGGTAGCCTAACTGTCCCTTTTGAATTCCTTTCAAGGTCATCATAGGCCCTTATAATGATACTATTTCCTTTGTCTATCACATTGTCAGAATAACCCAACTGTTTGATGAATTTTAAGGTACAAATGTTTAGACATGCACCATTATCTATCAATAGTTTCTTAGCCATGTTATTGTGGACACCAACCTCTATGTATAGGGCTTGGTTGTGGAATGTCCTTTGTAGAAGATCTTTCTTGGAAAAGAATAAATGATTGTTGATCATGATTTTTCCAACCATGGCTTGGAACTGATTAGGATCGAGGTTGTTAGGGACTGATGCTTCCAATGCTTTTTCAAGTATTTCCCTATGTGTGGGTGATAGTTCTAGTAACTCTAGGATTGAGATTAAGGCGGTAGTCTTCTTTAGTTGTTCCATAATGCTGTAGTCATTTGATGACTTAGTTGTGGGTTTGGCTGGGGCTCCTTGTATTGTAACTCTCCCTTGATAGGTAGTTGCATTGCAATTGTTGTCTCCACCTCATATAGTTAGTAAATTTTCTCTATTGTCATCAACTTGTAAGAGGGTTCCTAGAACTGTGTCACTATAGGTATAGATAGCATTATGATAATCTTAGTCTTTTCCTTTGTTATTCCTTTTAGCGTGATTCAGGATTGGGTTCATGTATATTTAAAGGTCCTTGTTTCTGGGATGATGTTCAACATCCACTTATCCTTTGTCTATCAATTCTTAGATGAGGAGTTTTAGTCTCATGCAATTGTTTGTTGTATGCCCTTTTATTTTATGGAATTCACACAAGTCTTTCTCATTATACCATGGTGTCTTGAAACTAGGCTCCTCATAGTTTGGGTGGTCATTTACCTTGATGAGGTTTTATTGCACTAGTTTACACATGACCATCTCAAGTGACTCCTAGTACCGTGATTGTTCTTAGGATAGGTAAGTTGGTTGTTTTGTGCGTTATTTGGAATATAGCTAATTTGTGTTGCCCGCGATTTGTTTTGATGTGTGTTTTGTGCATTCCATAGTGCTCTAGTGTCAACTATTTCATTTGTAACATTCTTGTTTTTGGCCCATACTTAGGTTTCTCGTTTGAACTAGAAGGAATATCACTTGGGTTGTTTATCTTGATCACCCCTCTCACTATGAGGGCCCTTTCTATGTGCAATCCTTTCTCAATGGCTTCTTCAAATTTTGTGGGACATAGCATGGTAAGTTGGTAGTTGACTTCTGCTTGGACATTTGAAATGAATATGTCCACTAGCTCCTTGTCAGGAATAGGTGATTTGTATCGACTAGCCTTATGTTGCCATTGTTGAAGGTATGAGGTGAAAGTTCCTCCTTGAATTTGCTTAATTTTGTATAGGTTTGTGATGGTAACATCTTTCTCTATGTTGAACGAGAAGAGGCTTATGAACTTGTTAGATAGTTCTTCGAAGGTTTTAATTCCCAGTAACAGATGGGAAAATGACTCCATAGCATGACCTATAAGGCTATGTGGAAAGATCCTCATGAGGTAAGTGTCATTATTTTTTACCTCCATACATGACACTGAGAAGTCTCATACATGATCTATTGGATCTCCTCTTCCTTTGTACTTGTCGAACCTGGGTATTTCAAAGTTTTTTCAGAAAAGGTAGGTAGTGATGGAGTGATCGAATGGGAATGGACATATTTCCTGAAGGGTGTAGGTGTTCTTTGTTTTACCTACCTACATGTTTGTTATCTTTTGGTTCATTGCTTCTAGTTTTAGCTCTATCTCTATTTTCAATACCTTTGTTTGTAATTATTGTGTGTAATAGCCTTGTTTTCCTATCATGCTTTGGTCATAGATTGGGTATTATGAAGGTATGAGACCTTGGTATCCATGTTGGGTGGAAGGAGGGTTAACTCCTTGTTGGATGTAAGGAGGATTGGCTCCTTATTGGATGTAAGGAGGGTTAGCTCCTTGTTGCTGGAACAAATTATACTAAAGTTTTCCTTGATGATGCATTGGTAGGTTACCATGTTGTTGGGATGAACTAGGAAGGGTACCATGTGGCATACCTTGTTGTTGGTATGAACTATGCTAAAGGTTTCCCTGATGGTGCATTATTGGGTTACCTTGTTAGTGAGATGATTGAAGAAGGGTGCCCTATGGCATACCTTGTTGCTGGGATGGACTATACTGAAGTTTTCCTTGATGGTGCATTGGCGGGTTACCTTGTTGATGGGATGATTGAAGAAGGGTGCCTTGTGGCATACCTTGTGGCATACCTTGTTGTTGGGATGGACTATATTGTAGGTTTCCCTGATGGTGCATTGGTGGGTTACCTTGATGATGGGATGATTGAAGAAGGGTACCATGTGGCACACCTTATTGTTGGGGCAAACTCTACTGAAGGTTTCCCTGATGGTGCATTGGCAAGTTACCTTGTTGATGTGATGAACTAGGAAGGGTACCTTGTGGCACACCTTGTTGTTGGGGCTGATATGGGAAAGGACCTTGCGATCCACCTTGTTGATGGTACTGATTTAGAAGGGGACCCTGTGGTCCACCTTATTAATGGTACTGATTTGGAAGGGGACCCTATGGTCCACCTTATTGATGGTACTAATTTGGAAGGGGACCCTATGGTCCACCTTGTTGATGGTACTACATGTTTTGTGAAGGGTCAAAATTTAGAGTTTTTTGAGGTACATATTGTCCTAGGGGTGGATTGTTGCTTTGTGGTACGTACTAGGATGGACCTCCTTGATACTATTGTGCTATTACTGCTTGTTTGATTTGAGTTGGTTTTCTATACAATGGTTTTTCCATGGGTTGACCATTGTTTTGTGAGAATACAAGTGGCATGTTTGGAATCTTTGTGGGTTCAAATATTTTTCTCACAACTGAGTTATCCCCTAAGGGAATAAGATTAGGATCTTTGAGATCCTCCATGTTAAAATCTATTGGTAGTTTAGCAACACTCTATGCTAACTTGAAGAAGTATGAATTTGGGTCCTTTCTCAACAATTTGTCCATTAGTTTGAGCACCTTGGGGTTGTTGGAATGTTCAAATAGTTCCTCATCATTTATCTCCTCCTCAGTATCTATCTCCTCTATGACTACTCTTTCTGGGTCCTGGTAGGCTTGTTCTATCACTTCTTGTTGTTTGCAGATTAGCTCTTCCTCACTGAATGTGTCCCTATACGTGGGTCTCTTTTGGGGTGTTTCAAGTTCCTTTGATTTATATCCCCATGGGCCACCTTCGCCATTCGTGGTTTTTGTTGGTGGGATGCTAGCATTGTTCTTGTTTGCTTCAATGTTATTCTTATGTTGTGATCTCGTAGTTGTTATAAAAAACTACCAAGCTTTTGTGAACTTTTTCGTGACTCCTAACTATGGAAAATAAATGCTTTTGTTTTTGTTGATTTTCTATTTTAAAAAATGATTTTTTTTTTTTTTTGATTTTCTATTGAAGATATAAGGGTGGTTGGCCCATTAAGAAGCATACGTAGAAATGGTCTAGTCAATTTTGACGAGTGCAATATCTTCTCAAGATGTACCCTTTGGAAAAATTTAGAGTAGGACGGTTCTTTGAAAGTCGTAATATGGATTTTCACTTAAGGATTTTTCTCTTGCCAGAGATCATGGAGGGGTACTTATTTCCATGCAGGAGGTGGTAACATAGGTCTTCCAATTGCTAGGTTTTCTTTCTATTCCTCTTTATCTAAGATGCTTGATGTGTTTCTCCATTGGTTGGGTGTTTCATTTTTATCAAATATGAAGGCCCTTAAACTACTAATGATATAAGGAGGATTGGTGCTATAAGGTTTGGTTGTTGAACTAGAGAAACTGGTCACCAAATGGTCATATGGTGAAGGTGTGGATGTTTTGATATGGTTTGTTATGAAGCTCAAGACCCTAAGGTTTGAGTGTTGTTTTGGGATGACACTAGTCTTGGATCTCAAAATACTGAAAGGCCTGGATTGATATCTCACTTCTTCTAGAGAATATGTTGGGAAAAAGCTTACTTGAACTACTCGTGAGGTTTAAGTAACTGTTGATATCTTAGAAGTGCGAGTGAGGGAATAATATAGGTTTGTTTGTTTTGATTCTGATTTCCAAAAGTAGGATGGAATGTTGAGAGTGGATGAAGGACTATATGACTTATCTGGGTTTTTGATTGTTTTGTTCTAACAAGGATCCTGTAAGCAACTTTTGATTCATTTTTTTGTTTGTCAGCAGGATAGAGAAAAAGTGATGTGTTTTTGAGCAAAAGCGACAGACTATGAGAAAAGTGGCCAAATTTATCAACTGTAGCTTGAAATTTGTCAAGTGCATTGGTTTTTGAGAAGCAAGTGCAAGATGAAATGTCAAGTGCAGCCTCTGCATGTTTCTATAAAATGTGGTGATTACTTAGTCAAAAGTGAGCTTTCTTGGTAATTGCGAGAAAATTTTAGGCAAGTGTGCTGGTTTTGAAGAAGCAAGTGTGTTGGTTTTACATCATGTGCACAAATTCTATCAAATGCAACTGATTTTCATTAGTGAAGTTTTTGGGATAGAGAGAAAAAGCGAGCTTTTTTTTAGAAAGTGCGCCCAATTTTAGATGAAGTGCACTAAAAACAATAGCAAAAGCAACCTCTATGTAAATTGGTTTTCCAACTTTAGTATTTTGGTAGCAACATTGATATTTTTCTTACAGTTTTTGGATGTTTTGATCTGTTTCTAGATGTGGCAAGTGATACAACTTTGACTGACTCAAAAAGCATGTACTTGTGTGATCTGTATGTCTATGGCTTTAAGTTGTGAAATCACGATACCCAAGCCATAGTTTCCAATGTTTACTTTGAGCCAATGTAGCTTGAAATTAAAGCTTGAATATTTGGAAACCTTTAAGGAGATCCTTCAAGGAGTGAAAATATAGGGCTTCTCTTAAAATCATACACTAAGTCAAAGGGTTTGTGATTCAACCATCCTATTTAGTGTTTTTTTCAATATGTTCTTTTTAGCTCAAGCACAATGTTTGAAGTCAAAATTTGTTTTGAATGTTTTTTGGTGAGTTTTACATAAACAAACATTACAACCCTAGAGATAGAAACCATCCTTTTAGGTAGGCTTGCCTCATGTCCTGAAGGGATGATTTTACATGCAACTTACAGTGCGGGCCTGAAGTCGGACATGGAAAGTAACTTCTTAGAAGTAAATTTTGATGCACCACTTTCAAAGAATGTTTTTGGATAAAAAGGTAGCTTCTACAAACATTTGTCTCTTAGTAATTTTTTGGGATTATTAGTTTTGAATGTCTATACATGCTAATTTTTTCTCAATTAAGAGGCCTCCCAACCCTTTCGGGTTTTAATGTATCACATAGATACTGGGGGAGACTGACATTGGTATAAAACAACATCACCCGACGAGTGAGAACTTTTCTCACACCCACAATAATTTATATAGTGGTCCTAAACAAGAGTACTGCTTGGGTCACTTATGAGTTCTCCAACACGAGATGTGTCTCAATAGGCAGGCCCTCTAAAGGTATTCTTTGAAAATAAAAGTGCAAAGCTCAGGATGTTTTCACTCACCCAAGATTGCCAAAAGGTGCAAGGGGAGAAGACAAAAACCTAGCTTTCCAAACATTGAATACACGTAATATGATTAATCACAATTTGATTCTTTTTAAGCACCTCATGTGGTGCTATCCCCAAAATAATGTGTGAAAAGCATAAAAAGCATAACAATTTTCTACTTTTTAATTGCACTGACGTGAAGTGTTCTAGATATCAATCACTAAGATATCAAAGGTGCAATACAAAAAACTGATTTGTTCATTTTTAAGCCTAAAACTTGAGTGTTTCTAAATTGATCCCAGTCTTTACTTGGTCAACAAAAATGAATGCGAGTGTGTGTCAACAAAAGGAAATCATTTTGGTCAATCAAATGAAAAATCAAGCTTTCTAATTGTTTATTTTGAAAGCTTAAAAAATATTTTTAGAGCACCAATTGAATTGTTTGTTTGTGTTGTTCTTTTTATGCACCAAGTGAAAATTCTCTAACTATGAAAGCTTGGAAAGAGTTCATTTTAGAGCATTTAAATAAAAAATTTGTTGTTGTGTTGTTCTTTTTAAGCACCAAATGAAAATTCTCCTAACTTAAGAAATCTTTGAAAATGATTCATTTTAGAGTACTTAAATTAAAAATGTGTTGTTGTAGGGTTCTTTTTGAGCACCAAAATGAAGATTCTCCTAACTTTAAAAAGCATTGAAATGTTTTATTTTAAGCTGAATAAGAGGGTTATAAGCTGAATCTAGATGATGAGAGCCAAATCATCTTATTATATACTTTTGTACATATTTATTAATATATTAATATATAGGCATCCCGCCTCTTACCAAAAAAAAAGTGTTGAAATGATTCATTTTTAGAGCACTTAAAAAAAGTATTGTTCTAGCGTTATTTTTTTAAGCACCAAAATGAAGGATTCCTAACTTAAAAAGCATTGAAAATTTGAAGCTCTTTGACTGTTCATCTTCCCTATAGAAAAAAGTGTTAGTGGTTCCTTTATGACTGTCAATCTTGCATACACACACATTAGTACCTTTCACACATTCCAAATAGACACCTGTTAGCATAAAAAATCAAAATTCAACTTGCATATCTCAGACACATGTTAATAAGAGCAAAAGCACAAAAAAATTAGCAAGTGCACCCTTTGTCAGAGAACAAAATCACTAGAAAAATGCAAGTGTTCCCTTTGTTAGAAGACAAAGGCGCTGGAAAAAGTCAATAGCACAAAAATAAGGGTCAAGTGCGCTAGTTTCAAGGTCAAGTGCGTTGGTTTCGTGAAATCAAGTGCAATAGTTTCTAGAAACTTGTGTGTGAAGATTTTTACAGAGTTCCTTTGAGACCTGTAACTTCAAAATTTGCTCACAAAATTGTTAGTGTTGGGGACCAAGATCCCATCGAGCATGCCAGAATGTGTGAGGGCGAAAATCATAGTGTAAACAAGACAAATGTAATGAAAATAGAATCTAATCTAAATAAAAAACACTAATCTAGATCTAATCCTTCACTAATGAGATGAATTTCTAAGCTATTGAAAACACATAAGGAAATCCTAAAATTATTGAAATGAATTAAAAACAAAAGAAAGTTCACCATCCCATGTTGGAGTATTTTCACAAGGTGTCAAATTGTTCATATCACAACGAACCCTCCATTGTTGTGTGCGAGAAGCTTTGATGCGTTGCGTGTGTTGGTTAATCGAAGATATGTTGAAACTTTGTTAATGGTGATTAGGAATATTGGTAGTATTTCCTTGTACAAATGATGTTGATTCTTCGATCCTTTTTTGTGAGGAAAGAGGTTTTTTATATAGAATTTGTGATTTGAAATGGACGATTAGGATCACGTAATAGAATATCTTGATCGATGGTCAAAAGATGTTGAGAGGGTTTAGACATGCATAATTTGTGAAAAATAGATTACAAAATTTGTGTGATTGAAGAAATAGATTGAATAATCTATGGAATTGAGAAATAGATTGATCAACTAGGAATAGATTGAGAAATTAGGGGATCGTAATTTACTCAATCAAGAAAGTGGTTGAGAATGATTATCACTCTTATACACCTCATTATATCTTTTCACATAATGATAAATTTTGTGACAATGGTATGCAAATTAATGGTGTTCAATTATCCTCTCATGTAGTCACTATTGAGGCATCATTACCTCTTCCAACATTAAATTATTATATTATTATCCTTAGTTAATAATTATGATGATAGTCATGATAATAGTAATTTGGTACATTCCAAAAATAGTTGCAATGAAACTAATTGGAACCTTCTTTAAGGAGTTTTAAAGTTACTTATCATCACTAATTTGATCTTCATGTGCAAACTATTGTGGTAGACAAGATCAAATCCCTCTTCCTTATATTAATATATATCTATCTACATATAGATTTTTCACAAGAGAATCCTCAAAGCAGTCCATAGAAATAGAGGGTTTGATGCTAGGTCTATTCCTAATAGGAATATGAGATCATGTCCATGTTAATACTTGATGTCTGCATCCCCAATATGATGTAGTGATTCAATAAAGTTCATAATTTAAATTGTTAAATGATGTATTTATTAATTTTCAATATTTAAATGGATAAATTTAGCATGTGCATGATTAACATTTTGAAATGTACAATAAATTATTTATTTATATTATAAATGTAGGTAGTTCATGTTACATTTCAATGGAGCAATTACTTGAGTATCAATTTTTATTAGAACAAGTTTTACAAAATATTCCACCCCACTTCAAACCCCCCAACTGAAACCCCCTCAAAACCCCCCACCCCCTCCATTTGATGAGGCTTGCTTGTGAGCAACTATAAGTAAAAACATAACTATGCTACAAGAAAAAATGATCTAATCTAAAATGAGCCTAACATTCCCCCACATGTTGCATGGTTTGCATCTTCAATGCAAACCATTGTTAATTTAGCTAGATCAATTGATACAATTCTAGAAAAATTCCAACTTTGGAGGAGAAGATAAGACAATTATATTCATATAAAGACTATAATATAGATAGATCCTTGATTTACATATTATTAAACAAACCATAGCCCCATACTTTATTGACTCTTCCACAAATAAATTTATCCCTCCAAACAAGAAAATAATTTAAATTAGATGATGTGAGTGTTGGTGGATGCTCTTTGACCATACACACATGCCAATTTTGAGATGTCATTGTATTTTTTGAGAAAATAATTGGTTGAGTTTGAACTAGGTTTAAAACTCAACTATTTTGACATGAGATCATTCTAGGGTGTTGGTGGTGACATGCCACAACATAGGGAAGGGGAACATGTTAATCCAAATTGACACATGCCTACTCCACCCATTATTGCTACTTCTTCATCGAATATTCCTACACCCATTCCCTAGTAGGTAGTTGTTTCAATGTTAGAAGAATTGAGAATGCTCTCATCTAAATCTAATTGACCAAGCTACCCACATGGTAGCTAAATTCGGTGGTAGAGAGCATGGAGGAGGTAGTGTAGGTCTTGACACCTCAAGCACATTGATGCTACATTTTTTGTAGAATTGTAATCAACCATGTTATGGCCCTTCTTGCACATCCACTTCAAAAGTTACACCAAAAGATCAATCTTTCTTAGATACACTATATGATCATCCTATAGAAGTATGTGCCAAATTTTAAATGTTTGTGTAGAATGTACATATAAAATTAATAAATAGCTCAATCTATTTTTATATTTCAATAATAAAATTATAAATAATGAATTTATATTGTGAACTATTTGGTGTAGATGAATGGCTTAGGGACATCACCTCAATTAGATGATTTTTTTTTGCATCAACAATTTTATAACTCAACACACCTTATAGGGTAGATCAATAAATTACACTTAAAACCATTTGTAGAGATCATTATTAAATATATAAATTTAATTAGTTTCTTCAAAGTTGATACATTTTAATAATTATATAATTAATTCAAATGCGAAACATTTTTACATCAGGTGGGAGGTCATGACACTTCCATGTTAGACCAACTAGAAAGTGTGACAATTTTTACTCCAACATTAGTTGCCACACTTGAGTCATACCTTGTGTGTATTTAGAAATTAAATTTGTACTTTAAATTTAATTGAGTATAATTTTATGATTTTAAAATCATTCTTGAATTTATATATGTATTTCCATATATATGTAGGACGTTAACACTTTAGGGTAGATATAGGTCCTACTATTGATGAACTTGGAAAAATTCACAAGTCACCCATAACATTCCAAGTCCTAATAGTAATTTTTCTATGTAATTTAGATGGGTCTTTTATATGACTATATTCTATAAATATTTAAGCCTAATTTGTGTTTTATTTGAATATATAGGAATTAGCACTTGAGAATTTTGGTACATAATTGATAGCTATATTAGGGCTGACATGATGTGGGAGTCGATGAACATGATTTGGTACATGTATACACATTGTATTTTATATTTAAATAATACATGTAATTTTGATTTTTTTAGATTGTAGGAATCAAGTAGCCCCCTATAAACTACATAATTGGTAAAAAAATTTCACATAAACGGTGATGCTAGTTTGATACACCCTCTAGTACCATGGGACAGGGAGATACTATACCTCATGACCTCTTGCCTACAATAGGATGCTTTAGCCAATCAAGCTAGGGCCCTCACCCCATGTAATTTTAAAATTTTATCTGATTTGAAGTTTCTTTTTTTTTCAATAGTGTGAGACACCATCTACTTCATGTGGAACAAAGAGGCCTCTTTTTTTGCGATGATAAAATATATACTGTAATTTGACATTTGCTTCATAGACTATGAGTTAGATGGGCTACAAATTATTTAGTTTATGTTGAATGTGAGTATATTTTGATATTTATTTCATGGACTACGATTAAATTTCATGTGGATTACATGAGTATTTCAATATTTATTTAATGGACTATGTATATATGGTTTGATTTTATAGACTATTTATTTAAAATCACATAAATAATTATCAAATTGTAAGTCCTTATTCTAATTCTTAATTAGTAGAATACTAATTATAAAAAGAAAATCCAAAGAAAACAAACATAACATCTAAATAACACTAAAATATATTAGTCTTTAAACAAGGTTACACTACACTATCTAAATTATAGTTCTTTAATGTAAATAATGATTTTTGTCTCATGGAAAAATAATTTTTCCATAAATGAGGGATAAAATATAATCTACAAAAGACTTAAAATAATAAGAAATCTAAAAACATAAACCATGATCCAAAAAATCCAAAACTTGTGGTATGATTATGGGGTTATTTGATGTAACTTTTAGTTGAAATATTGACTTATTTTAATATAAATAATGATTTTTATCTCATCGAAAAATAAATTTTTCATAAATGAGGGATAAAATATAACCTACAAAATTTTTAAAATAATGAGAAATCTAAAAATGTAAACCATGATCCAAAAAAATCCAAAACTTATAATATGATTATGGAGTTATTTGATGTAACTTTTAGTTGAAATATTGACTTATACTATGATGAGATGGCTTCTAAAGCTATAATATTTTTTTATTTGGCTAGAGTTGGCCTTGGGGCGATCTAAAGAATCCTAAGGAGATCAAAATAGAGGGGATAAAATATCAAACTTAAGAAAAAGTGAGTGGTGATGACATAAACAATTTCTAATGGGAGAAAAATATATAATTGAACTAGCATTTCATAACCAAAAATATATAATTGGACTAGCATTTCATAACCATGTTAATGGTATTGTAACTAATAAAATTCTATCAGGATTCTTAAAGATCATATAGATCATATAGAGTGTGGAATTTATAGTGTTTTAGTTTCTTAGTTTCACTTTTTAACATTTGTATTTCATGTTTGATCAAGAATAGATTTGGAAAATTAATTAACAATACTTAATTTTTTTTGAAGGGATTTCTGTAAATTATATCTTAATTATCTCAAAATTTTGATGGTTGCAAGGAGGAAGTAAAGGTTTCATGTTAGAAGGCAATCATAATTGTTTGAAGGATTAAAATTAATCTAATGAACATTGCAAACATTTTAATTAATTGAACACTAATTAGATGAGGAGGTGGATATTTCATTCATCTCTAAAAATTTTCTTCCCTTTTGAGTGTTTTTCTAGGTGTATGTACATGTTTAGTCAATTTTCATCGCTTGTATTAACTTGTATAGATGTGTAATCTTATTTTCCATGTTTGATGATATTTAAAAAAAAATAAAACTAGTCCTATAAGGATTATAGATAATTTTTTTTTTAACATTTTGAATAGAGTTGATAGAATACTATCTATAATTGGTGAATGTTTTAGGAATTGTCTCTAACTTTGTATCAATCAAGTGGTATTTAGGGTTTTTTAAACAATCTAACCATGTGTATTATACAATTAGGCCATTAATTAGTTATGATTAGTACAATGTTGAAAGTGGAAATGATAATTTTTAGTGTTTTTTAGATCTAAATGATTATACAAGATTAAAATTGAAAAACAAGATTATTGTAAAGAGATGGACATAGAAATGGATAAGAATGAAGCATATTGTATAAGGTTGGAAAATATGTTGCTATATTATTCCACTTATAGGAGATTCAAGAATATGTTAGAATATATAATAACAACTTTAATTTTAAAATTAGTTATGATACAAGAACATGAAGAGGATAAATAACAGACTACGAGGGTTGAGGAAGAGCAAGTGGTCCTACTACTTGATCACAAACCCTTTTATGCATCTAGTTGAAAAAACTCTTGATTGGTTTGGTTAAGAATAAAATTATGGATATTAATGATCATGTTCACACTAATTGGATGATGTTTGAATACCATGAGTTTATTAGATGTTAATTGTGACACTAACTGAACCAATTGATCAAGATTATGTTTTATTAGTTATAGATGATCTATTAAGTTCATGGTTCTTAAATCACCTTTGTTATGTAACTGGTTTTATGAGATTTATAATTAAGATAAATTGATCTTCAATTCACACTAATTGCATAAGATCAAATCCATGAGGTAAAAGTATCCCAAATCATAAAAATATTAAACCATTTTATTGATTTACTTCGATATCCCAATAAGGTGAATTATATCTTGATTAATAGTAATTTGATGCATTTGTATGGATTAATTAACTTCCTAATTTCTTTTCAATTATAATTGTTATTTTATTGATTCAATCATATTTCTAGTTTCAATTAATTGAGCCCCAATTCACCATGATTTTATGTCAATGGGATTGTATCCAAATTAGTTATCTTTAATTGTGGAAGCCATTGTAAACTATTTCTTGATTTATTTATTAAGATGTGCAATATAAGATAAAATTGGTCTCCATATTCTAGGGAGATCACATGGGTACAATATGAAAAATTCATACACAACCTCAATAATAGAGAACATGCCTAATGGAGTCATCTTCATTAATACAAATTATACTTGTGCACCAAAAATAGTCACCAACACTTGAAAAGCACATCTAACAACATATATATAAAAAATTAAATAGAATAATACAAATCCACAATATTATAGAAGACTCAAATATTTTCATGGGATACCCAAGTTATGAGAGAATTTAGGTCCATCACCAAAAGACTTTAACAATTATATTATTTTGAATAAGGGATTAAGTATACAATAAGGCCTTTAATATTTATTCTCAATCTACAACGCGCACTCTTCTACAATTGATCTGATGTATGATAAAAATTTGTAGTGAAAATCATGCCATCAAGTTGTAAGTAAACTGAAACAAAAATAATAAAAAATATAACAAATGTAAGTAAATATGTAAATAATCAGTGGAAATAAATAAATAAACTATGAATACATGGATATATTAGAAACAAGTACTCATTTTAAAATGGGTACATGTGTTCTAAAAAGGAATGTTCGTACCCATTTGTTTTAAAAATGTGTACTCATTTGCTTTTAGAATGAGTACTCGTTTTAAAATAGGTATGCATTTTATTTTTTTAAAATTTGCAACTTGCATTTTTAGTTTGGTCTTAGGCTTGGAAAAGGTTTGGAAACCCACCCTTAGCCTTAGAACTACAAGTACAATTTGATGTCAATATCAAGAGTAAAAAGTAACTTTAGCAATATGGTTTCAATGACTTTTTTTTAATAAATTTTTGATGAAATTAAAACCCATTATAGATGACAATGTCTAGCTTTCAAATATGTAATATTTTTTTTAATGATTGGAAACATTTTTCTATTTATTAATTATTTTTTTAGAAAAGCGTTTCATAAATTTAAATGACATGTGTTAGTATTTTTAATAACTTTTGATTTTTAAACTTTTTTGAATTTTTTATATGTGATCAATCTAGAATTATTATCTACATAATAAAACATACCATTTTATGATTATTTTCATCAAATTATGTTGGTCACATGTGAGGGGTTTTCAAAAATAACAATTACGACCAGTAAAAAAATAAATTAAAAATATATCTTAAACAAACTTCACCATAATACACAACTTTCCCCAAAAGGAATTAGAAAATACTTTATTTATGTCAAATTGTGTTGGTCGTAAATTTGCATGTTTTGTCTCAAAATATACAAATTTAAAAGATTCATTTTTGTACATCCTATACACAGCTAAATTTTATCATCTAGGTATTAAAATAAATTACATACTAGAAAAGTAGACACAATATCCTACATTTCATATTTCTACAACATGTTAAAATTCAATGTGTAAGTTCTTCAAATTTTTACTCCAACAATGTCAAACTTTGATTTTCAAGAAAAAGACATTCACTTTTTGGCAAAAAGTGGACCCAACTTCTTGCACTTACCCATCAACTTTAATTTTTTTTTAAATTCATATTTACATGTAATTATTTCTTATATTTTTTCTTCCTTGTCTACTTTCTCTCTACCATCCCTCCTTTATAGACCTTCCTTATTTCTATTCTTATGTGTGTTGTCATTGATATCAACTATGTGTTAAGGAAAGTTGTTGCATGATGAAGATGTCAAGGATATAAAGAAAATTGTGAAAAAGAGCAAAACAGGTTGTGCATGTGTATTTGAGATACTGAGGAAGTGTTGTGAGTACATGGAGCTCTATCTTTTGTTGCAGTGTTTGAAGATGAGTTAGAATGAAGTAATGAGTTGAGATGATGTCTCTGGTACTTGATTTCCAAGTGCTTTTGAGAAAATTTTATAAACAGAGTAAAATGTATTGTGTAAGTGCTTAGAATGTGCTTCAGAACGTGCTCTGTGTTTCTTTTGTGTTGATGCTATGCCTGTGTGGATTTGATATGTCGTTCAAGGTTGTTAGAGATTGCTATATTCAGAATTTTGGGTTTCTAGATTATTGGTAAGAGAAAGTTGTGTTCACCAGTATGTGAACTGGTTTTGCAGTGTTGTATAAAGGTGTCGAGAAGAAATGTATTTGCTCCACATTTCTCCGCAATTTATTTTTAGTACTTGTGGTTTTGAAGGAGTGTTAATGGTGTTTCTCTCTTGTTTGTGTCAAGAGGATTTGTGGTTAAGTGTATTAGAAGCTTTGGAAGCATGTACTTAATGTTTAATGTGTTTTCATGGGTAACAACCGACTTGGTGTCTACACAACATTAAAAAATGTTCAAGTATTAATGAAATTTTAGCGTGGCATGTAGGACTCAATTTTGGGTCTTGGTTAAGTATTTTTTTGGTCCCCTTTCATTCCTATCCACCGCAGGGATGTTTAGGTGCCGACCTATTTTGAATTTGTAAATATAACAGATAGTTGTTGACCTTGGAGAAGGTGTTTGAGGTTGAGGTTGATATAAATAAGAGTGGAGTTGTTGTGAGTTGCAAGAAAGAATCAAGAGAGAAGTAAGATAGATTCAAGATCAATGAAAGTAATTTGTGTGATGCGAATTTGAGTAGATTAGTGTGAACTTCAAAGTGTTGGATTCCTGAAAGCAATGAGTTGAAGGTTTCCACAATCTTTCAAACAAGGTTGTGAAAGTGTTGGAGCATTGTGGTGGATTCATGTTGCATTGAGAAAGTGTTCTTTGTGTAAAATTTATCTTCTATCTTCTTGTATTTCTTCATGTGGCAATGAGCCTTGGATGTGAGCCCTTTTGGACAGTGTGTCCTATTCTGGTAGTGAGCCATTTTGTACCAGCTTTGCAATTACTTATATTGTGAGCTAATCCTCATCGTGGTTTTTCCCTCATTGGGTTTTCCATGTAAATATGGTGTTCTCTTGTGTATGGTGTTATTTCAATTTTTGTTATCTGCATTTCATGCTTAATCATTATATTAGAATATGGGTTTAATGAATGCATGTGGATCTAATTACTATTGAGGGTTTTGATGTTTTGATTAGATACAATTGATTCACCTCCCCTCTCAGTTGTCTTGTTCATTCAATACATACAAAATGGCACAAAAATCCATCCCATCCCTATGTGTGGTCGTGAATGGAGGTTACTATACTTCTCTCCCTCTTACTACCTTGTAGATGGTTGTAGGAATGGTGGTTTCTTGACTAGTGGACATTGTCTACCGATCAAGATAGATCTCCCTAATGAACTTTCTCTTGATGTCCTAATTGGCTACTTGACACCTCTCCAAATTCTATCTACCTCTTCTCAGCAATTATTAATCACCCATATAACCCTTTATAGTAGGTATTCTCTTTATATGCTTGATCCATCCTCCTTTCCATAACTGCTAACTCTATAAATGTATGTACTAGACTGCGACCCTCTAGCAACCTCCTCATTGCATGCATCTAAATGGATCTACCCTTTCTCTCTCCCACTTTTTTCTTAGCCTTGTCACCTTTACCTATAACCCATGCACTATAGATTGTTTTCCATTCATCTCAACCACTATCTCCTTGTCTCTTTGCTTTGCATCCAATATAATATCAACACACCTCTCTCCTATTATATATTTTCTAGCTACCTATATAACACATCCAAATCTACATAAGAATTATCTTAATTTGCACAAACCTAGTCTACCTTTACTAGTTTCTTGAGCTATAACACATTTTTCTTTACACAAGCACTATATTTATTTGCATAAATATATTATACCTTTGCTAGGTACCTTCATAATATATCTAATTCTACATAAGCACTATTTATGTAAAACCTATCCTTCTCTATATTATATTTGAAGAAGGATAAATGTGATAATGAAGGAAAATGTATGAAATGCATCAAAGAAATGAACACAAAGACACTATACCTTCATATTCTCCCTCCTCATGGATTGAGCTCACAAGATGCACCCTAGTCTTGCAGATTTACTCAAGTGTTGATAGTTGATGTGGTTGCTCAACATTTGGGAAGCATAATGGTATGATGAATGTGTGTTGTGAAAAATGAGAGCCAATGGCTCAATATATAGAATTTTGATGAGATGAGTCAAGGTCTAGGATGCATTGTTGATGAAGGGATAAGATTTAATAAGAAACAGGGTTTGGATTGAGGTTGGAGTGAAAGATTAGCCTTGTGACAAGTGTCACAAGAGGGAGGAGGTGAAAGAAGGAGGTGTACTCACACATGTGTGAGCACACATTGGGAAGAGTTAGTGGGATTATGTAAGAGGATAGTGGGATTGTGTAAGAGGCTAGTGGTGGTAGGTGAGATCTCACACATGTGTGATAGGAGGTGAGAGTAGGCTTAGGATGCTTGTCACTTGGTGGCAAGTTTGAGTGAGGTGTAATAATTTAAAATTAGGAAATAATGGTAATGAGGATTAGGGATGAGGGTTAGATCAATTAATCAAAGATTAATTGGTTTAATGAGGATGGGTCGAGTTAACAAACTGAGGGTGAGAATTGGTTTAATTCCATCCTAGCTCTGCTCTCATCCTGATGATGGATCACAGAGTATGATCCAAAATGTTGATGAAAAAATTTCTCACACAATCAGCCATAAATCATTGCAAAGAAAATTATGGATTGTGGAAACTTAATAGCATTAAACCAAGGGTTTATTAACTTGAGCAGAGTTAAAAGTTGGAGAATGGGCTAGGATGGAATTAAATAATAGGAAAATGGTAATGGAGGTTAGCCTAAATAAATTATTTAAGCAAGTATTAATTAATTTATTTAGTTGGAAGGGTTTGGGGGCTAAGGCTATATTTAATTAAATAAATGTAAATTGATTTAATTAAGGGTGGTGGACAAAGGTAATGGGAAAATTAAATAAATAAATAAATAATAATAAATAATTAATTATTAGGATAAGGGAAGATGGTTAAATTAATTAAATAATTTAGGTGTCTACAATATCTATCCTTGTCCCTCTCCAATCTTGTTATAGTCGCATCTTGTGCCACTCTCTACCACCAGACTCTCACAACTTGGCCCACCTACCTTAGATGGCCCATCTCCTAATGAATTTTCTCTAATTAAACCTCTCACTAGGGAACTTACTTTGACCTCCTCCATATGCATCTCAATGCCTCATACACATGTATATCATGCACTCCATGTTAATCAGGTACACTATTTGGTCATATTACCTCTACATTATTAGTTCATCGGCTTATACTACCTACTTAGTCTATGCAATGCCCAATCTAAAATGAGCTAATAAATTGCAACTAAATAACTAAATTTAATAAAATATTAAAAAAGAAGAAGATAAACAACTACACTTAATTAAAAATTTCCTTAATGATATGGATATAAAATAATAATGTTGAAAAATTTCCCACAACAATTGAACAAAGAATTTTATTTCCAAGTTAGGTTTAAATCTCCAATACTATACAATAGTTAAATTTGCAAAAATGAATAAATAAATATTAATGTTAACAAAGAATATGCTTATGATACAAAAAAATACATTTGTCACTAAGAACTCATCATCCTTATTTATGAAGATACATATAATGCAAACTAAATACATTAATTTTTACAATCCATTGTTGTCACATAAAATTAGTGTAGTATCTATGCAATCATTTCACAAATTAGTACATGAAATATAATAAACAATGCTTGTTAGTATGTAGAATTTATTGAGACTCAACAAAGACTCTTTCCATTATGCAATTTTGAATGTATCAACAATATAATAAGGAACTCATATATCAAATCTTCTTTAGCAAACCTAGATGATGCTTTATAAACCTGCAAACACTGAATAGAGCAGCCTAGTTTTGCTCTCCTCCTAGTCATAGTATTGGTAAGTCCACCCCCAAGCGGGAGACAAAATCCAAATGCCCAACACAAATTAAAATCAGAAAAAACATTAACACTGACTCACACACAAAGAATCCGTTCATGGAATAATTGTAAAGGGGGAGAAGGGGGATTCCCTTCCCTCTTGGGAAAAACCAACATTTATTCTCATATTTAAAATACAAATCCATTCTTCAACACACAACCACCACCGTCCATCCGAAAACCAACCCCTTCATTCACAAATTTCCAACATCCAACACACTCCACACCATTGTATCAAAACCATCCTTCCATTCTCCATACACTATCCAATCCACAACTCCATTTTTAACATTTTTCTTTAATCACAGATCCCCAAGAGAGGTTCCATTCCCTCCTCAACCCAAAATGAGGGAGGCTCTCAGCACTTAGGCAAGATCAACTCCTTATTTACACCCCTTAACCTTATTAACCAAACAAGACTCCACACAAAACAAATATAACAACAATATTTTCAACATAACATAAACTATCAAGAATTTAATAACAACACAAAGATTTCCAATAAAATTCAGAACATGCCTTGGCTATCCAAGTTAGGATCAACCCATAAAACTGACCAAACTACCACTAATTTCATTCTAGCTAGATCCCTATCTTCCTCCAAAGAAGAAATCAATAAATAGAGAAAGAAGAAAGAGAACAATCTACCTCCATCACACACCTTTCCCTCTTTTCTTGAATATCTCCCTCCCCTCCACCTAATCCCACAATATCCACTCATGGTCTACTCTTTTCCTCAAATTTCATATCATAATTTGTGCCACTAGCATTACCAATCATACCCTACATTCTCCACCTCCTCTCATGGCTCCTATGGTATTTTATCTAACTCCTCCAACTCTCCAATATTGCATCCTACTCCACCTTCCTACCTCATAATGACATCTCTTGATATAGTTGAGAAAATATATATGGCTCCCTTGGGATGCCTTGTCAGATCCCAAACTATCGTAACACCCTATCTATTCAATACTTAATAATACACTCTCCTTGGCCTACTATATAACACTCTATTAGTACTTTGACTAAGTGTAATACATCATTTCCCATACCACCAAATTCCTATATGTCCTCCACATAATGGATTTCCACCACTCCAATTCTCTCAAAAGAATCTCTAAACCCTACTCCTTTACCCCACCTATATATGCATGGCTATTGTGGCTTACCCACTTAACTCACTCCATATTTAAATCACATTGCAATATGATCCCACACTCAAAATATGTAATAGTGAGGATGAAAAAATAGTTTACCCTTCCTAATATATCACCAAATGAATATCCCTATATAACTATGTTAATACATAAGATACCCAAACAGACACCACTATCTCTAACATAATCACCACAGAATCTACTAGCCCCATCTGAAAAAACTCTTTGTATTGTTTGGTAGCAATATTCCACCAACAAGACCCATAATTACTAATGACAATGCATCCACTAGCTCCTTAGAAGGCATGTATCTAGTTCTAAGCCCATCCCCCATGTTGGGATGTCCCTCTACCTCATCATCTACTCCATAACACTATTTAGATCATCACTTGACTAGTAAATCATCTCTAATGCAATAGGTATCTACAAGATATACCACACATCCTCTAGAGTTACTACCATATCACCTATTGCTAGATAAAATGTGCTTGTTTTGGAATTCCACCACTCTAACAAGGCTATTAGCATAGCTTTATTTGCATATACCTCTAGCATTATGGCTACATTAACCAATAGATGCCAAAAAATATTTCTCTACCTTGTTAGAATCCTATAATAGCTATAACATTGCTTAGTACCTCTCTTGTGCTACTAGCTTGAAATTTTTTCGTGCACCTCTCTTTCCATTCCTATGCCACTCCTAGTAGTACTCACTCCCTTAATCCATATCTTGTGGGGAATTTTCCAATTTTTAGTGCAAGTTCCATGCACATGTGGCACTTATGCTAGGCTCCCTCCCCACTAGTTCAAGTTCCACATGATTGTAGTGCAAACACCTCATTTTACCTCTCCTTTTTCTATCTTACATAGGTGCCTACTAAGTAATTTTATTTCCTAACACTTGTCTAGTTCCTATGCAAGTGGCATGCTTGCAAGATGCTTGTGGCACCATGCATACATGATACTTGTGTCCACTAAGTAATTTCCC
Source organism: Sequoia sempervirens (assembly GCA_007258455.2). Lineage (NCBI taxonomy): Eukaryota > Viridiplantae > Streptophyta > Pinopsida > Cupressales > Cupressaceae > Sequoia > Sequoia sempervirens. The sequence continues at coordinate 26,350,507 of VDFB02270651.1, forward strand.
TACTTGGGACAAGTTCCATACTTGTATAATGTCTATGCATACTTAGTCATTTTCATTCATGACATAGGGACAATGCCTATGTGGCACCTATTCTTTTTTACTCCTTTCCTTACCTAATATAGTGTTTTTCTCAATACAAACACCACATCAACACATCACTTGCACCTTCCCTAACCCTATCCTCAAAATCTTGATAAAAAATCTTAATTCCCCTAATCCCCTTACATGGATGCCACCCAAATGCCCCCAACCCCACTTGAGGTGTTTTTTTCCTTTTTCCCCTAACCTAGCCAAAAAAGCCCAAAGACATACAAAAATTAAAATAGAATATTATAAACATGATTGGGGTAGGACACATTCTACCAATTTTGGAGATGCTCACTCTAATTATCTACCTAAATTGCCTCTATATTCTCTTTTCTCTCAAGAGGAAAAATAAAAATTTAACTTTTCCCTCTCCTTTTTCCCTTTTTTTTTCTCTTAAAAAGGACCTTTTTCCCTCACATTTTCACTTAGGTTTTTTTTCTTTTTTCATCCTCTTGAACCTCCTTAATCTTTTCAAGAGCCCCCCTAGACTCCATTTATCCTATTGTATCTCTTGAGAGGGAATCACTGTTATCCTTTCTCATCATCATTATTTCAAGAGATTAGGGCATCTTGCCATCAAATTTTCTATTTTTATAAAAGAATTCTTTGAAATGATGCTTCTTTTAGATGTAATGTTGTGTCAAATAGGGGGAAATATAGACACCCCAATTTTCTTCTACTTCTTTGCATTGATTTTCCACAAATTAATTAAATAAATCATTTTAATTAATTTGGCTAATTACACCCAAACTAACCATTCTTCATGATAGATTAATTAATTTAAAATAATTAATTCAACTAACCTAAAAAACCAATCATAATTAATCCCCCTTCATATCCCTAATGTTAATTAATTTAATCCACTTAATTAATTAAATTTAGTCTAGAATTCCTCCAACTAATCAAATTAAATAATACAAGTTTATTTAATTGATTAGGCTAATTAATCAACCTTCAAATATTTCTTCTAATTTAAAATTATACCTCATACCAATAAAATCCAAAAAATCTTGTGCTCCAAGCTCCACTAACATTTTCAATTTCAAGAGGAAATTTGGACCCTCCATCTTCTCACATGTCTCCTCAAATCACTTTTCCACACTCCTTGCTCAAACACATGTGTGAGCATGCAACATAGAGGAATAATAAACCTCCATTTCATCTCTCAATCTTCACCCTCCACTTATCTCCACTATCCATCACCACTTGCTTACACCTCCTTCCATTTTATATTTTAAGAAAATATCCTCCATTGATCAATCATATTTCACCACCTCTTGCCACTTGCCAAGAGGCTAGGATGTACATCTATGCAAGTGAATCATATAAATTTATTTCATAATTAAATCTAATTAAGCCCTCCATATCCAACTTGAGAAGTCTATTTAAGAAGGCTATTCAAAGGACATATGCATCCATCATTCATAGAACTTACATGCTATCAAATTGAGTAATATCAAAGCAAAGAGCACCTACATTACAATCATTCAATATTTGAATCATATCACCAAGTTCAAATGGAGGTATAATATCCTTGTTTATTTCATTTATATTGTTATTCTTACTCCTATTTTCTCGAAATTGAATTTGTATGTCTTGTTTGAGTTTGAGTTTCATTGCTTGTTTGTGCATCTAACTCTCCTATTTTACCTAGAATTTAAGCTCTTAAATGAGGAAGATAACTATAAGTTAATAAAAAAAATTATGGATAAGGAGATTAGAATTTTTATTTTCTCCTTTGAAGGAAATAAAGCCCCGAGACTTGATGGTTTCCCCATTTTCTTCTTTCAAATTTATTGAGATATCATAGCCAAGGATGTAATTGCAACGAATAAGGAGTTTTTGGTAGCATAGGAGTTTATAAGGAGCCAAATTAAACTTTTATTGTTCTTATTCATAAGAATCCTAGAGTTGAATCCTTTGTTGATTTTAGACCTATTATCCTATGTAACTCAATTTAAAAAATCTTTTTTTATAGGGTGGTATGGGAGTTTTTGCTGAATCTAATGGCTAGATTTGGTTTTGGAACTAAGTTATTGGACCTAATATTTGAAATGATTTCAACTACTAAATTTTTTGTCTTGAATAATGGCAATCCTTTGGAAACGTTAGGCGTAGTACCAAAACTATATTTGGTAAGAAGAAACTTGATGGGATTTTTGAAACTGCATAATAATTTCTACAAAGAGGTTGTAATTGTGTTTCTATTTAGTCTTTCTTCTTTTTGTTCTATTTTTGTTTGTCTTTACATTTGTTTGTGTCTAGGAACTCATTGTTACAAACATTTTGTTGTGTTTTGGCTAATATTTTGCTATTAATCAACTTATTATACGAGCTTTTAGAGCCCCTTCAAAACCTTTTTTTACCTCTAATAAAAAATAAAATATAAGTAATGGGAAACCAATTTCAATATGTTAACCAAATACATAGATAACATGTTTTATGTTTTTGAATTTGGCCTTTTTCATTAAACATATTTCTTGTATTCCTCTCTTATCCTCCTTTATTTTAATGTCATGTTAAGTTTTATTCTTTGTTGTATGATCTTTTCATTCTTATTTCACATGCTATATCATATCATGTTTTCTTGTAAGTATTTAATATATTTTCTTTGTATATGATCTATATCAAGCTTCTCGAATTAGAGACATCATCTTCATGATTACATCTCTTGGATATTACATGATCTTATCTTAAATGCTTACATACTCAAATGATCTCATCTTATGATGATTACATATTCACATGATCCCTATTTTTATACATTCCATAAATAATTTATCATGTTTACATTTTATGATATCATTTTCATATTTATGATTGCATCTAATGATACTATGTTTATACTTTTCATGCTTACATCTTATGGTCATACATGTAAGAGTTGTTGATGAACTCGAACACCCAGGATCACCTGCAAAACCAAGATTAACCTTCTACATGAGAGAAACAAGAGGATGAAATGCTGGAATATGGTGCAATAACTGAATATGATATTATCACACTCAAAATGATACAATATGCATCAAACCTCCCTTGAATTGATTGAGTTGATATGAACTCATTTGAACTAGCTAGGAGGGAGAGGTGAGTGTTGAATATATAGCATAATGTGGGCACATAATTCCAAGAGGGGTAATAACTCCCAAATAACCAAATTAGGTGGGAGTTATACCTACTTGGAAAATGCCAAATAAGTGGCATAGCTTACTCAAAAAGAGACAAGATAGTGGTTCTGTGAGGTGGCATAAAAGTCAAAAAGAGGGTGTGAGACTCAATCACCCAAGTGTGGGTGAGAGCGACACATGTAATCAATGGATTATGCCATGTTTCCTCACATAAACCATGTCTCATATAACCTAAGTATGCTTAATAATGTGTAGGAAAAATAAATATTAAAACACCTACACCAACACCCCCCCTTAAGCATAGCTTAGGTGGGTGAAAGGATGAAATGATGCAAGGATGGGTCCCAACTACAAGGCCATGTTAGGTACCCATGTACAATGATGAAACCTCTCAAAAGATGAGAAAGATAAAACCCATAGGACAAAAATCCTCCCCAAGAGAGAAATACACAAAGAAGAGAGACCATATAGTCCCCCAATGTAGAATCTCCTACATTGTTGGTGAATGCTCGACACAAGAAGCTAAAGATGATCCAAGATCACCGAATAATATTCCTTCCCTTAGGAAGAAAGAAAACCAAGGATGTATGCAGGATATCTTCCCATTCTTGAAAGGAATATGTAGGAAGAATGATGAAAATGTATGATGTCTCTGAACTTTGCTTAGGTGTCCCCATGTCGATGTCGAAAGATGTCACCATCACATCAGGTTTTCTAGGCCACACTGCAGAAGATGACAATCTAGAACCTAGTGGAGATGGATGTAGAAAAAAATCTGAAGACAAAGATATCTTCTCTGAAGACAAAGGTGTCTCCTCCAAATGTTGCTCAATAGTAGCCACAATCATGTCAAATTGTGAGGAATGATCGTGTGGGTAAAGAACAAGAGGGTCAAAAATTTTCCCTTCATCATTTGAAGAAGATGAAGCAACTTCATCAAAGAGAAGATGTATGCACTAAATTGTGTCCTCCAAGTTTGCAAGATAGGACTCACAAAACAAACTTGCAATGTCTATCAAGTACTTATCCCAAGTAGCTGTGTCTGGAAGACAATGAATGTCTTGTTGCATTGAATCAATAGAAACCATGGATGTAGCAATACTAGTATCATGATAAAAAAAAATAGGTGTTGTAGGAGATGGAGTATCAACACATGTCTCTTGAACCTCAGTTGAAATAATACCAAGATTCACTTGACCATACTGAATCTCCTAAAAAATGTTCACACTAGATGCCTGAGTTTGTACATTAGCTAAAGGAACATTAGAGGTAAAATGTGAGAAGGTGTATACACGAGATTGATGATCTTCCTCCCCAACTGCAACAATATCTCTACTATGCAAATTCTGAATAATCACAGAATTTGGTGTGAACTCAACACTCTTTCCTTCCCCACCATTTGTGATCTGATAGATAGAAAGGATATTTTTTGACAATGAAGGAACAAAAAGGACATCATTTAATGATCCTTCGTCTATGTTAATAGATCTGTAATGTCCCACCAAGAAACCACAGAGGACAACATAAACTATGACACAATAATGGAACAATTTCTTTTTTTTGAAATAACAGTGGAATGCATAACATGCAATCTAACCCTAGGTCATCTAAGGTTCCATGAATGCACTACTCACATAACCATTAACCAAGAACGAGATTCATTACATTAACTACCTAGATATCATGATTTATCTCACAAGCAAGTTCATTTTAAATCACCACCTTAGATGATTCATCATTATTTACTACCATATCAAACATTTGATAAACAACAATAAAGATCATTTCCATCTAATGAACATGTACATGATACATTATAGTATAGAATTCATTTCAAGGAGAATACATCAATATCAGTACATCATTACAATCTTTACAACCATGCTTCCTTAAGTACATGTGGGAAGAATACATCTAATTACAATAAGAGATACATCCAAAATACAGTCCAATACATATACATACAATTTTTTCTTCTCAATTTGGAATAGGGTTTGGAGTCCACAACATAAGGGGCACTCTCCACAAACATGCAACAAGGATACCCAATGGAGGAAAAAGAACCAAGCTCCCGAACATGTGGAACCCTTAGGTCCACCCCCTATGCTAGGAGATAACACAAGGTCCTGCTACAAACAAATAGTTAGGAAAGAAATAGGCTTACACAATTAGGGGTTATACATGGACTCCAACACAACACTACTCATAACACAACATCACTTACAACACTGACTTCACTTCCAAAGGCACACACACAACATAAGGGAAAGTACAACTAGGGAATGCTAGATTGCAATAGGGTGGAGTGTCATCACATAGCTTGATATGGGTTATCTTGGCAGATCTTCCTAGGCCCCAATCCCCATCTAGGGTTATCCTGGTAGCCTCTACTGATCTTCGAACCCCATATAAACTCATGCAGAATAAACATACCTTTCATGAGGACAAGACAATTGATCTTTCCATTCTATGCCTTCTCATCTCATCTCAAGCCTAAATGAGCACTTGAGCCATGAGTGAGGCATATCATTATCTTGATTAATGTGAAATCTACCCATTCCCCCTAATTCATTATTAATGTTATCACTGGATTAAGAAACTCCCAATAGGTTATCCTAGTTAACCACTATGAGTTTTGGACCCCATTGAGAGCCACTCCCCCTACTTGCAACTAGTAAACCCTATAATCAAGCAAGGTATTTACCATCTTGCATACTCATCATAATCACATGAATCCAAAAATAGTGCAAGGCATTGACCATCTTGCACATCAACCTTGATCACATGAAACCATACCAAGATAAAAGGCACACCCATAGGGTTTTCAATTTGCACAAATCACATAACCCAAAACCATTTCCATACCACATTCAAAGTAAAATGATCATAAAACCATACATACACAAAAATACTACCTCCTAGGCCTCTGGAAACAAACCTTAACAATATACACAATAGCATCCACTTTTAACAATAACCAATACCACCAGTACCTCGGTGATTATAAATGGGTTGCCTTCCCATTTCTTTAAAGTGTCAAGAGGTGTCAGACAAGGGGATCCTATCTCCCCGATTCTCTTCACCCTCATGGCTAAAAGTCTTGGGAGGATAATGCACAAAAAAGTGATAGAAGGTAGCTTGAAAGGTTTAAAACCCTCAGAAATTCTGGTTTGTTCTCACCAACAGTTTGTAGATGATATGATGCTCATGGGAAGTTCTACTGTTGGTGAAGCCCGAGCTTTAAAGAGTTGTCTTTTTCTTTATGAGGAAGGTTCGGGGTAGAAGATTAATAGGACCAAAAGTTCCCTCTACTTTTTCAATACCCCTGAGCATAGGCAGAGGAAGATTGCAATGATCCTGGGTTGTGGTGTTAATTCCCTTCCTTCTACTTATTTGGGCCTCCCTTTAGGGTCCAAACCTATAGAATCCTTTTGGATTTCCCTGGTCAATAGGTTCAATAGGAAATTAGCTGGTTGGAAAGGTTCCTTTTTGAGTCAAGCTGGTAAAGTTCTGTTACTAAAAGCCTCTCTTCAAAATTTTCCCATTTATACTCTCAGTTTGGTCAAGATCTCGGCTAAGTTTGCTGATATTATTGAAAAGATGCATAAACGGTTCCTCTGGTTAGGGGTTGAGGAGAAGAAGAGGATTTCGTTGGTGTCTTGGGAGAGAGTGTGCAGAACCAGGAAGTCTGGAGGCCTTGGTCTAAGAAACATCAGAGTGTTTAATAAAGCACTCCTGGCTAAGCAGGCGTGGAGAACTTTTGCGGATATTCGGGAATGGAATTCTATATGGCGTAGTAAATACTTGAGGGAGGTTGACTCCCTTCAAGATTTTCTCAACTCTCAAAACCCTCCCTCTATTCTTTTCTTTGGAATAATACTATTAAAGCTAGAGACTTGGCTAGAAAATAAGCTTTTTGGAAGGTGGGTGATGGGAAAAAAATCTGCTTTTGGGAAGACAAGTGGATTGGCAAGGAGTGTCTGTGCAATAATCCAATCTATAGTATCCATATGGAGGACTGCAAGTCTAGGTTTGGTTTGCTGGTTATGGATTCTTGGAGGAATGATCAGTGGGTTGATATCTCTTCCATCAATAAGGATCTTCAACCTCTGTAGGTTCTTAATTCAATTAAGATCAGTTCTCGAGGAAGGGAGGATACTTTGATTTGGAAGCTATCATCCTCTAGTAGCTACTCAGTCTCTTCTGTTGTGGCCTCTTGTTACTTTGGTATTGATGTCTATGATTGGGATAAGGTGTGGGTGAACAAACTTATTCTGAAAGTTAATTTGTTTGTGTGGATCCTTCTTCAGAATAAGCAGCTGACTAATTGTTAGAACTGTAAAATTTTGATAGTTTTACAAGTTGTTTATGGCCACGAGTTTCCAAATTATTTTGTCATGTGGTCCCATAGAATCCATCTAGTCCTAAATATTTTACATTATAATTCATATCGGAAAGAGATGGTGAGGGATTCCCTGATCCATAAGGCATCCTTACTAATGTGTATCTTTTGTAATCTATCGACAAGAGTGCAGGAATGTCATCCCAAATATTTCATCTATAAACACATATCGGCAGGACGTAATTCATTGTCTCAGCGACAAAAAGATTATATCGGCAAGAAAGTTAGATTTAGAATGCGTCATAACGAACTCATATATGTCTTATCGATCGGCCCACAAGGAAACATTTTTGGCTAGACTAAAAGTCATCAAAGTGAAGTCTCATCGAATGCATCAAGTCTTGCCGATAAAGCGTAAGGGGATTCTATAAATGATTATTAGGATGAAGTTATGTAGTATTTCTGACTCATATGTCTCAGTGAATGTTGTTTTATCGGTGAGAAAGTAATTGCGTCTCGGCAACCAAAAAGTATCAAGGGGTGTATTTCGGTAAAACATAATATAATCTATGGAACGTCTCCTCGACTTGAAATGTCACAACAATATACATAAGACTAAGATGATAGCTATTGGTGAGACTCTAAATATTGATGAGATTGCAAGACATTATAGCGATATTCAATTTGTGATAGTCGGTAAGACTTCAGGGTGTTGGGGAGACTACAGGATGTTTTAACGAAAGGCTTAGTGAACGTTGCAAAAGGTTATCACCCTAGATTTGAAAATGTCTCACCGACAATACATTTGATGTGACAGTATGAGTTTCAAAAAAAGACTTCACTCGTGCTTCAGCTGGCACATTAATGGCGCAACAGAACATAACAAGGAGAATTCAATTGGAGACATTAGTGTGGAATTGCTAGTGGAAGAATTGGAGAGGTGAACAAGAACTAGGGAATTTCTTCAGTCCGAACGCTTCAAGAAAATACAGTAAGTCCTTGCGTGTTAACTCCTCTAGTTTTAACTTCTGTAATTTTGAGGAAATGGAGTCTCCCAACTTAGGAAAATCAAAAGGTAGAAATCATGTTGAAAGCAGTCAACCGAAAGGAAAGAAGCAGAAAAATAAGACAGAACATGAGGGAACTGAGCAAAAACTAATCAAGACCTCATTGACCAGTTACCTGGCTCTGGACCTAAATCCAGACGATCTGCTCAGCTTAGGGCAGAAATGGATTAACTGGATGATAAATGTAAATTCATAGGAGATGTTTGGACTTCAATAAGGGGGTATGAATTGTTTAATTTTCACTATCATCGAAGAAATCATTTTGAACCAGTATGCAACCCATGGAATCTTAACATGGGAAAACTGGTCTGCCATAATGTATTTGTAAATGCAAAATTGATAAAATTGTTAGCGGTTCATTATAATTCAAAACTCAAAGCTATATGTGACCCGTCCGGGAAACCACAAATACATTTATTAGAGGATGCAATAGGGGAGGTTTTCAATTTGGAAGGGGTTTGCAATGAAAAGATCATTTGTGAGGAGTTGGAAAAGGAGTTCTAGAGAATGGACATGATTTATAAGGGTTGGAGGTTGCCAATTCACAGGATTAGACAAGGAGGTAAACCAATTCCTTTACAAGATAGTGATGGGCCTCCTTTTCATGTTGACCTATTTGAACCTTATATAAAATACACTTATTTCTCAGTTGGCCAGGTATTGGGAATGGATGTCCCAGAATATATGTCAGTTGTGCCTATGCTAATCTCAACAGATATCCAATACCACAACTCTAGGCCATTTGACTATGCCTCATACATTTCTAAGGGGCTTGATTCCGGATTGATGGAAATCAAGGGCAAAGCTTCTATCTTTCACCTCAGGCATTATTCACTGTTGATGCATATAGTATTATATTTTGCACAAGAGTTGGGACTGTGGCCCTAGGAGATGAGAATTTATCAAATTGATAAGGAAGGTGCAACATTACGTGTCCAATTATGGATTGCAATTTGGGACAGTATATTTTCCAACTCTAGTTTTGTTCATTTTGAAGAATATTTTGTGAAGACATTGTACAAATTGTACAATCATCCATGTGATTATTCTTTATCTAAAGAGATAAAGAGATTTCTTTGGCCAAATTATTTCAATGGGCCAATTGATCATAATTGGGGAGATTGGTATTTCTTGGAGGGAGCTACTATGATTAGAATTTATGGGTTTGAGGATGCCCCATTCATTTTTCAAAAGACAGTCCCAAAAAAAATTGCATATTTGGAAATTGTCAGACAGATGGATTATTCCAGTGTTATGAATCTTAGTTCCTTTGGGAAGAAGGATTTCATGCCTAGTACATTATGCTTTGGTGATTTTACTGTGTTGGCCAAGGAAGGATACAATTTGATCCTTGATAGACTGCTGCAGTACAATATGAAGAGAGGACCACCCAGAAAGAACTTTGACCCAGAAGGGTATATTCATTATGCTAAAATAAGGATAAACTTTGGAGGGTATCAACATGTGCCCTATCACTTTGATGATATGATTCAGAATTTGGATGAGGAAGAAGAAGAGATGGTGGTCAAAAGATATAATCAAAGGTTGCAGGATGTAGAGTTGTTGTCTTCTGGGGAGGAGGCATCTGAGGATAATATGCCACGAGGCCAACCAAGTAAAATATCTAGATTAATAACTCAACATTATACTTTCCCTACCAGAGAATTGAGTACTGAAGATAATGAAGAGGCAGATGCAAGGCACATAGAATATATATCATTTGTGTCTGATGATGAATTTGTTAATTCCCTAGAGTTTAAAGTATTTTTGTATAAACAAAAGGGAAAATAAATAAGGGAAAAGGTTGATAATATTACTGTAGGTAATGAAGAGCAATTTTTGAACGATTTAAGGAAATGTGTGGATGAGGAGATAACATGTATGACCCCTGAAAAGGGGAGGAAAATGTTGGAAAATTCCCATGTCATGATCTTCCCTAGGCTTGATCTCAATTCTGCACTAATCTTTGATAGTTTCTTAAAGGACAATAATGTTATGCACAAGCTTAGCCAAGAAAAGGTAACATAAGTGTATGCAGGATCTAAATACAATACAGATGAAGGATCATTAATGATTTGGGCCTTATATCCACCCCATAGGAAATTTGTAGTCATTGACACTGAAAAGGAATTCAGGCATGTCATGAATTTAAAGGATTGAGAGGCTGATCCTGTGGCTACAACAGAAATTGGAATTAACATTGCAAAACTAAATAAGGCCCAAATTCAGATGTTGATTAAGGAGAGAGAAATGTACAAAACAAATAACGAAAGGATGTTGAGAGAAAATGATCGCCTGAAATATTTGGTAGGTGTTACAATGAAGTCAACCAAGATGCTTACTCATGGTGAAAGATCTCAATCAAGAGATCATTGGGAAGGATCAAGTTGTTACTTCCAAGGAAAATATGATGTAATTGTAGCAATAATCAAGAAAAGGCAGGCCGGTTTAACATTTTTGTTGAATAAACTCTAGGGAAAATATTCACATACCCTTGCTGCATTAAAAGAACATGAAAGGATGGATGGACGGATTATGGAGAAGTTTCAAGAAGCAAATCATAGAGATGTTTCTAATAGTGTAGCGATTGAAGTTGCAAATCATATTAAGAATAAACATAGAAACTTTTATGAAGAATTGCAAGGGGATGAACAGGGATTGATAAATGTCGCCAAGAAAACATTGATTACATTCTCTAATGATAAAGGAGAACTAAAAGAAATGACCAGATGGAAAGGTGAAAGTGAGTCAATACTACATGAAATCCTAAAGATAACTACTGCGAAGGACACAACATTGGAAGAAGCAGGCAAGCAAAATGAGAAGATGATAAAGATGGAGATCACAATCCAGAATGCAGTTGGAGATGCGGATACGTACGAACACTGGGGTTATATGGATCACCTATCTAAAACTCATTTATGGCTAAATAGATCCTGATTATCTCTTAATCTATTTGTTATTTAAACAAATGGCATTTCTAAAAGGATGCATCCTTTCGAGTATTTGATGTATAAATATCTGTTTCGGTAGCGAAACAGAGAGATATATAGAATATAGAAGATACGATAGAATAGGAGAAGGATACAATAGAATACAATGTTTCATAGATATGAGACCATGATGCATGTTTAAGAATATGGAGATATTAATGAAAATCATTTAATGTGGTGGCGGATTTCTAGTGTCAATTGTCTGTTGTGTTTATTGAAAGTATTACTAAAGTTGTCTCCAAGGTTGGTGCTTTCTGGTTATTTAAATTGATATAACAATTTTATATCTAGTTTATCAGTGCACATTTTCTATATCTGGGTGGTTGATTAATCAGTTCTTTCAAGAAAAGATTAAATCCTTTTAATTGATCATAGTAATCAGGGAAGTTCATTTGGATCATTAAGAAGAACTTGGTAGTCATAATCTTGCATGTTTATACAAGTTATAAACTAAAATATATGCCAAATAATTTGGATGTTTTCCAGAAAGAAATTACTCATTTAGATTTCATTTGACTCTGCCTACCCAATAAGGCACTAGTCTCTACATTTTCATCATTTGGTTTCATTCATTTTTTACATCTGTTAACTGAACATATTAGGTTTTTAGTTTTAATATTGCTATACAATTTATACCAAATCAAGTTTTATTTGTCCACTCTCATTTGCCATTGTGGGCCATACACTTCAAAAGAGATAAGCACAAGTTAAGTCTACCTCACTCATATAGGTACACCCGCCTAGGTCTAGCAACACCTGGAGAGTAGAAGGTCTAAACCATTTGACCTTGTTTGTTACCCTAAAACGTATCAATAGATTGGCAACCTCTTGAGGCATTTAGCCTATGTTTTTGAGAGATAACAAATTGGCGACTTTGCTTGGGATGCAACTCAAAATCAAGGCCTTAATCATAGAGTCAGAAACCTTGTACAGACTCCGCTAGGAATAAGAAATATCAAATACTTTCTCACTTTTAAGAAAGTGAGTGGCGACTCTGCCAAAAACATTGCAACATGAATGGAAGAAGATCCCTATATAAAGGGGGTCCTCATGGAGGTCCTGTTGGCAATGGTAAGTGGACAGACAAGGATGATAAGGTTGATAAGGGTAAAAGGATAAATGATGACATGTGCATAAAAAATAAAGACAAAGTACCGGGACCACATTGTGAAACATATGACCGTTATGATACATGGAGAGATAATTCAAGTGTAGAACCTTGTACCCCAGAAGGACAAAGAAATCCATTTTATAATCCTAAAAAACAACCAGAGTTTGATGCTAAACTTGAAGCAGAGGGACTTAGATACCAACAAGAATGTGAACAAAGAATGGAGGGTAACCAAAATGAGTTCCATGATCATGTGATTCCTCAAGAAAATTATGAATCCTCAACTCATGAAGAAGTAAAAGCACAGTTTGAGTTTTATAGAAAGGAGCTAGAAGAACTAAAAGCTGAACATGAGAAAGCCCAGATGATACAAGCAATCAAAGACATCAAATTGCAGAAAGACCAAATTACTACTCAGAAAGCTGGTCACCCAAAGTATGTACCGCCTCATAAGCAGGGTAATAATAGTGCAGGGCCTTCTGATCAACCAAAGGCTCCTCACAATCAGATAGGGAATCAATACAAATAGCCAAATCATCCATCACATATTCCCTCACAATATACAAATACACAACCACCACATGGTCAGCACTACATGCCACATCATCATACATAATACAATAATCCGATGTACCAGTATCAGTACCCACCTAACCCTCCCCCTCATCAATACACAACAATGATCAGACAATTTGACTTGGCAGGGTTTCAATTATACCCTTACCCAATGGATGGCAGTTGGAGAAGTCTCATTCCTAAGTTTATAGGGAGTAGTGCAATTACTATTGAAGATCATTTAAGGAGTTTCAATGCCTTCATTCAAGATTTGAATGTGCCTTATGAGGATTTGCATATGAGGCTATTCATGATGTCGCTTATCAAAGAAGCTAGGGATTGGTTCAACAGCCTACCAACAACCTCTATTAATTCTCTCCAAGAATTTCAGGATCAACTTCTCGAACAATATGGGAATCTAAGTGCACCAGATGCTGCTCTTCATGAATTAATGTGGATTCAAAAAAATCAGAATGATTCAATTTATGATTTTAACTGAAGATTCAACAAATTGTAGAATAAAATACCTCCCGGATCAAAGTTGCCAAACTCTATAGCATTGAGTGTTTATTTGAATGCGTTTGATCCAAAAACATGGTATGAATTAAGAAATAGGTTCCCAATAGATTTGGCTGAAGCCCAAAAGATAGCATTAACAATTGAAAACAATAGGAAAGCTGCTGGGATAATCAGTAAGAGATACAACCCTAGGGTTCCTCAACAAACCAATAATTATCAATACAAACAGGAGAACACATACAAAAATGAAAGGCCTAGGATACATGACATGCCCTATAATACAAATTGGAAGGATGAAAAACCTGTAACAGATAGGCCTAGAAACAAAGAAACTCCTAATCCATTAAGGAAGAAGGGAACATATACATATGGTTAATAACAGTTCTTTTGTGAAATTTGTGATAAGCCACATTCCCCAGATTATTGTGTTGTAGCCCAAAGAATGCAAGAAGAAGGAATGTTAATGGGAAATAGTGGAGAAGACCACACAGTATATTTGAGTTCAAATACTTTTCACCGTGTTGAGGAGAAGTACTCATATTCAAAGGATGAAGGTTATGAGTATGATGTTTCAAATCAAAGATACAACGTCCACATGGCTGAACAACAGATTCTTTCTGACTCTGAAGAAGATTATACAAAACCACATTCTGTTGAGATGCCTACTCAGTGCAGTATGAGGAAACTCACCAAAGAGGAGATAGAGAGATTAACCATTGCTGCAGTTGAAGAAGCAAAGAGTAAGTACTAGTTGAGAAATAGGATAGTGAATGAGAAGGAAGGTGTCCCCAGGGGAATATTTATGAAGGATCAAAAGGTGACACAAGAAGTTTCGAAGAAAACATAAAATAAACAATGTGATAAAAATGAACAGAAGCTTGTCCAAAAGGAGGAAGTTAAAGAGTTACACAAAGAAATGCAAAAGACTGATCAATTAAGTAAAAAAGAAAAAGAAGATAACAAAGGAGAAACATCAAAACAAAAGAGAATGATTAAGGTGGAGGGTTCCTCTTTTGACTTCACTCAGGCTTTATCTCAAGTAAAAATGTTTGTTCCACTATTTGAGATGATGAAAATTAAAGAATATAGGGACAATGTTGTTCAATTAATAACAAATGGAAATGAAAAACATATAAATTATGAAAGTAAGATGGCCACTAAAACTATTAATAAGCAAGAGAAAGTGAATATCCTAGAAGTTTTCCTTAATAATGCATTATTAAGTCCCCCACAAGTTGATCCTTTTTTCACTACATTACTCATAAATAACAAATTGTTGAGGAACTGCATGATAGACTCTGGCGCTGCCATAAATATTATGCCAGTAGGAGTTATGAAATGGCTTGGTATGTGGGTGGATACTAATGGAGGGAAGTGCTATGCAATGGATAACATACCTATTCCTGTGGTGGGTATTATGAAAGATATTGAAGTCAAACTAGTTGCTTATCCTTAGGTGGCCTATAATATAGATATAACAGTAATTGACACCCTTCCTTAGTTTGGGATGCTTTTATCAAGGCAGTGGACAATAGCAGTTGGGGGAAATGTCCAGTTTGATTTGTCTTATGCAACTATTCCAGTGAATGGTCAGGAAGTTAAGTTGTATAGGGAGCCAAGGATGAACCAAGTTGTTGATTGTGTACCTCAAGATCAAATCAATTGTTTCTGTGATGTGGATCTTGGAAATTTCAAGATAGAACAAGCCTAGCCATAATTAGTCAATAATGATCCAATTGAAAAGCATGTTGCATGAAACTACAATGGTGTGTGGAAAATGTACTTTGATGGAGCATGCAGCCAGGAAGGTAATGGAGCGGGAATAGTATTCATTTCACCTGAAGGAATTACATTTAAGTATTCATTTTTGCTAGCATTTGAATGTACTAACAATGTGGCAGAGTATGAAGCCTTATTAACAGGTTTAAATATAGCTATAAAACATAAAATCAAGTTGCTAGCTGTTTGAGGGGATTTTGAGTTAGTTGTTTCACAAGTCAAATCAAAATATGCAGCAAAACATAAAAGATTGAAGCAATATAGGAATATTGTATGGGACACAATAAAGCTATTTGATGCATTTTCTATTGAATGGGTAGATTGGTCAAAGAACATAATGGCAGATTTTTTGGAAAATGTAGCTCTAAGAAGGGATGACATTACACTGGTTGGAGTGTCACAGATTGAGTTCAAAATGAGGCCTATTGTGCCTGATTATATATATAGTTGGCAGGTTTTTAATGATGACATTGATCTCCTAAAGTTTCTTCACTGTATAGATCAATATGAAGCCTAAGAAATTGATTTCAATGCCTTCGTTGAAGAAGTTGATGGGAAACAGATAGTATTTGGGAAGGAGTTTTTACAGCTTAAAAATGATAAGCTTCCTAAAGGACTAGTGGCATTGGAGAGAGTATATGATGGGAGTGATCAATCCCTCATGAAGCAAACACCAGTGAAGAAGGAGGACATTGAGGAGATCAACTTAGGGACTGAGATGGCGCACCAAGAAAGGTGTACATAGGGAAGAAAATAAGCCCGACAATTAGAAGAATGTTGATAGCATTACTGAGAAAATATAAACATGTGTTTGCATGGTCTTATGAAGATCTAAAAGCATATAGGGAAGATTTGTTTCAGCATGAAATACCATTGAAGCCAGATGCAAAGCCATTTAGACAGAAGCAAAGACCCATTAATCCAACATTGGAACTGAAAATGTAGGAAGAATTGGCAAAGCTCAGGGGCGGTGGCATCATCAAACCAATTAGGCACTCAACATGGGTCTCAAACTTGGTCCCTGTGAGGAAGAAAAAAGGAGATATTAGATTATATGTGGATTTCAGAAATCTAAATATGGCATCCCTCAAGGATAACTATCCTCTACCCAATATGGAGGCTATATTGCATAAGGTGACAGGGTGCGAGCTGTTATCTATGATGGATGGGTTTTCAGGTTATAACCAGGTTAAGGTTAAAGAATGTGAATAGTATAAGACAACTTTTACGACCCCATGGGGGAAATATGTATATATAAGAATGTCGTTTGGTCTCACAAATTGAGGAGCAACCTTCCAAAGATCTATGGACGTAGCTTTTGCAAACTTGATTAATGCTATCATGGTGGTGTATCAAGATGACCTTACTACTTATTCAAAAAAGGCTAAAGATCATGTAGAACATCTAGAAAATATATTTATTAAAGCTTTAGAATACGGTATTAGTCTGAACCCTAAAAAATGTCATTTTGCAATCACAAAAGGTAAACTCTTAGGACATATTGTATCAAAAGAGGGGATTAGAATAGATCCTGAGAGGGTTGAGGCCATAGATAAAGTTCCTATCCCTAAAATTGTTAAGGCCATCCAGTCATTCTTTGGACAGATCAACTTTGTTAGGAGATTTTTTTCTAATTTTGATGAAATCATTAAACCCATGGAGTATGATGTAGATATCAAGATCACCGTGAGAAATCCTAATCCTACAAATGCAAGAGCGTTATCAGAAATGATAGAGTCAAGCACCCCAAACCTAGTGACTATATCTTCATAGAAGCTCAAAACTGGAGACTCTTTTGCTTCTTTTAAAGCTACCACTTTTGTCCACCTTGTAAAATAGTCAGTGGCTATAAGTACCCATTTGTGACCAGCACTAGAAGGTGGATTTATTGGCCCAATGAAATCAATGCCCCATCTCATGAAGGGCTGCTCCACTTGAATTGGATGCAGGGGCATAGTAGGTAGTTTTTCCTTTCTTGAAAATAAAGCACATTTGACACACCTTCTTGACCAAGAATATGCATCTTTGAACAAGCTGGGCCAATAGTAACCAACTCTCATGATTTTCCAGGTAGTACTTCTTGGGGCAAAGTGACCTCCTGCAGCTCCATCATGAAATTCATGAAGCACCTTTTCAACCTGATCACTATGAATGCATCTTAGTAGGACGCCATTCAGATCCCTTTTAAAAAGAACATTATGTATCAGCACATATGGTATGGACTACAGTCTGAAGTATCTTCTTCTAGCTCTGTTCAAACCATATGGACACTCACCAATCTGTAAGAAATGGGTCATATCTTGAACCCAATTAGTTGTCCCCATAGGCACATCATCTTGAGCATTTTGAAACTCATTTGTATTAGTAAACACAACATCCTTTTCTGATTCAGTTTTGCTACTTGACCCTATAGCAAGTAGTTCACAGAGACCCTTACCTCTAACCTTCATGGTGGTGTATCCAACCTTCAAGATTTGTTACCTAATTTTTACCCTCAGGCTCAATCAGGCAGAATATCATGTGATAGGGGTTCCATTAGGTCCGAATGCTTCAAACCAAGGAATATATTGGTGTGAGAATGGCAGGGTCCCCTCGATCCATTTTTGAAATGTCTGTGTTGCCTATCGGTAAGACATTTCTGATGTCATAATGATTTGTTTTTACATACAGGCAGCTTTCAGCATGACATTCATGTGGTCTTGGCGACAGTGGAAGGATCTATCAACATGAGTCATGTTCACCGCTGAGAGGTCTTACCAAAAGAGTCAGGTCTCACCGACTAACTCATGAGGTGCTTCATCGGCGTAGGTAATTCCTATCAACATGTTGTTTCATCGAGCGCTTTGTGTCTTTCCGACTGGAGAAGGAAAGATCATATCGACAAGACTTATTTGATGTCACAGCGATCGGGATCTATCTCTAGGCATCTATCGGTGTGACATTCTCTCTTGTTTCGGCGACAGAAAAGGATTATATTGGCATAAGTTATACCATCGGTATGTGGTCACAGCGAAATTGTTTTGTCTCACCAATCGGAGGTTGAATGGAACATATCGACAGGAGTTTAAGGCTTCGATGAATGGTCATAGCGAAAAGGTTATGTCTCCCCGACAGGAAAGCAGTGTCACTAAAGATAGGGTCTCCCTGACTCGTCATCTCTCGCCGACATCAGAGCTCGACAAAGGGCGAAGGGATCGGCGTGTGGTCTCGGCGAGTGGAGATGGTCTTGCTGAAAGAAGAAGGGGTGGTCTCGATGTGGTTGCCTTCGGTAGGAGTCCTGTCAATAGCAAAAAGACTTCACCGAGAAAGAAGAATTCGGCATAAGGTTATACCGAAGTAATAATGTCTCCTCAACAATCACAAGAAAGTGGCGTTGGCAAAGGAAGCGGGCTTCGACATTAGGTTATACCGAAGTGTGAATGTCTCGCCGATGGATGTGAAGCCTTCGGTATAACTCTTAGCGACAAATGGACACTTCGGCAAAGGTAAATGAAGTTGCCATGAAGTCTTTGCGAAGGCTTAATGTCTCCCCGACATGAAGGAAAGGCTATCAGAAAGGGTTGGTGCCCTCCGTGTAACGTCTCGTCGTCGGGATGATGTCTGGCCGACATTGTGATGTCTCGGCGAATGAAAAGTCTCGACAAAGGATAAAGCATTTGGAAAAATGTCTTGCCAAAGGATAAAGGTCACGCCGAAGAAATCAAAGGAGGCGGCATCGACACAGGAAAGAGAGTTCGGAAGGAGTCTCGTCGACCTTAAAAGGCCTCGCTGAGAAGAAGACTTCGGCAAGGGGTCTTGCCAAAGTAGGGTTGTCTCCCCGACCAAAAGAAAGTGGCTCATCGCCAAGAGTTAAGGAACCCGGAGGGAAGTCTGGCTGATAGGCTGATATCTCGCAGATAACGAAGGGTATCGATGGATGTCTTGCCGAATGAAGAGTTCGCCGAAGGAAAATAAATTCTACAAGAGGTCTAGGCGAAGTGTGGGTGTCTCAACGACAAAAGTAGATATCGATATGACTATGGGGCATCGCCATGAGGTCTTGTCGACCCAGTAAGGTCTCACCGAAAATCGAAGGAGGTCGAGCCCGTGGGAGAAGAGTAAGCTAGGGGTAAATGAAATAAGCTCACCATGAGCTCTCACTGACTGTTCTATGATATGCCGATAGCTGTAGAGACACCTAATCGCATCGGTGAGACACTTCATTGTCTCGCCGAGATGCGATTCTTTTCAGGAGAAGTTTTGACCGCCCGAGAGTCTACGTGTAGATCACTCAACCAATCAGAGAAAGCCAAAAGCAAGCCGTGGCGGCTCAACCAGATGAAGAAGATCAACAAAATGATAGGCAGTGGGTTATTTGTTTGGAGCTCAGGAGCAATCAAAGCAGCTCGATTGCAGAGAGATTCAAAGATTGACACGAGTGGCATAAGTGAAGGTGGTGGTTGCAAGATGTTCAAGGAGGGAGTCCATTAAAGGCAATTTTTTGACACCAATATGGATACGCAAGGTGCAACTTGAAATTCAATAAAAATCTAAGGGGCCATTTTCTGGGTCCCAGATATTTTTTTTTTGTAAGCCCTAAGGGGCCAACATAGTCTGTATATAAGGCATTTTTTGCCTTTTTGTAAATAGTTCTGATTACACACTTTGAAGAGTTAGTGATTTTTTAATCAATCCTTTCTCAATTAATGTATGTTTTTCTGTAACTCAACTGGAATCCTGAATACAACACAGAGTTTACCGTGGAAGTTTGTGTTCATGTTTGTATTGATTCTCATTTTTGTATCTTTCTTTTGAACATGCAAGTCTTTAACTGTGTTTTATAATTCTGCACTTATGTCTTAAGGTTGTGAAATTAATCTTTCCTTCCCAAGATGTGTATGTAGGCCGAACCTGTTAGGACTAAAGCATTAAGTCCAAAAGAAGATGCTCTGAGAATAGCAATTAGGCTTTCAAGTGTATGTTCTTCCTGTGTCTGTTTCATGATTTCTTATTAATACAATGTATCACCATAAGTTTAGTTCCATTTTTATGAATTTTCCTTTTCCCTTTACCATCAAAGAATCAGTAGTTTAGGTGATAAAAAAAAGGAAGCCGGCCTTCTCCAGAGGTTCACTCTAATCTCAGGTGACCCACAACCTCAGAGTGATCCAATGTTTCACTAGAAAGCTCAGTTTACAACTTTGCATAGGGTGCATTTCTAGGTGATAACAATTAATGCTATCATGGTGGTGTATCAAGATGACCTTACTGCTTATTCAAAAAAGGCTAAAGATCATGTAGAACATCTAGAAAATATATTTATTAAAGCTTTAGAATACGAGATTAGTCTGAACCCTAAAAAATGTCATTTTGCAATCACAAAAGGTAAACTCTTAGGACATATTGTATCAAAAGAGGGGATTAGAATAGATCCTGAGAGGGTTGAGGCCATAGATAAAGTTCCTATCCCTAAAATTGTTAAGGCCATCCAGTTATTCTTTAGACAGATCAACTTTGTTAGGAGATTTATTTCTAATTTTGATGAAATCATTAAACCCATATCAAAAATGTTAAGGAAAGGAAAAAAAGTAGATTGGACTGCAGAAGCATTAGATGCTTTCATATCAATCAAAAAAGCTATCAAGGAAGCTCCTGTCCTTAAGTCCCCAGATTTTTCAAAACCCTTTCAAATATTTTCATTTGCTTCATTACACACCATAGCTGCTGTCATGTTATAGAAAAATGAGGAAGGTCATGAACAACCTGTGTCCTTTTTTAGTAAGTCATTACAAGGGTCAGAATTGAAATATGATATAATGGAAAAATAAGCTTTTGCATTGGTAAAAGCTACAAAGGCTTTCAGGCCATATCTTGTTGGAGCTAAGGTGATTGCCTATGTCCCTCATGCAGTTGTTAAGGATATTCTGACATAGTTTGAGGTAATAGGAAAAAGATGTAGATGGATTAATAAAATCCAAGAGTTTGATATGGAGATATAAATCAATAAACTAGTGAGAGGTCAGGGTTTGGCTAGGTTAATGGCAGAAGCGAATATTGAAGCAAATCAAATTTGCAATATAGAAGAGGAAGAGAATGCAATTGCGAGCATTAAGCATACTCCTTGGTATGCAGACATCATGCATTACCTTAAATACATGAAGTGTCTAGAAGGATTGAGTGACAGCCAGAAAAGAACTTTGAAGCTGCAAGCATCTAAGTATGTGTTCATGGATGGAGATTTGTTTTGGAAGAACATGGACGGGATATTGTTGTTATGTCTCGATGAGTCACAAGCTAAGCATGTCTTAAGTGAAATGCATGAAGGGGTTTGAGGAGGGCATTACTCTACAAAGACAACTACACATAAAATTCTTAGGGCAAGTTATTACTGGCCAAAAGTTTTTAATGACTCCTTTTCATACGTAAGAAGATGTGAAGCTTGCCAAAAATTCTCTGGGAAAATGAAGTATTAGGGAGCTTTACCACTTAGGCCTTTACAGGTTGAAGCCCCTTTTCATTAGTGGGGAATTGATTTCATTGGGGAGATACAAGAGAAATCAAGTGGAGGACATAAGTGGATACTGGTGGCTACTAATTATTTTACCAAATGGGTAGAAGTAGTCCCAACCAAGCAAGCTACAAGTAAAGTTGTGACAAAATTTCTAATGGATAACATCATTACCAGATTTGGTACACCACTAAGACTGATTACTGATAATGGGATGTGTTTTAGATATGATGAATTCAAAAAATTTTGTAGCACATATGGCATTACCATTTCTTATGCAGCTCCTTACCATCTGCAAGCTAATGGACAAGCAGAGTCCAGTAACAAAAGTCTTCTTAAAATAATAAGGAGAATGCTAGGTCAGAATAAGAAGGCTTGGGATTCAAAGTTGAAAATGGTTGTATGGGCTGATAGGATCACTATAAAGAAGGCAATTGGAAAATCCCCGTTTGCGTTAGTATATGGAACACAAGCTAGAATGCCTTTACAAAATCTTCTACCAGTTTACAAGTTCATTCTTCAAGAAGATATAGATATTCCAGAACCTATGGAGGAGAGAATGGAACAATTGGTTGAGCTTGATGAGATAAGGAGAGTAGCTCAAAACCAGAATATGAAGTTGCAGGCACAGATGAAGTATTTATTTGAAAAAAAAGAAAAAGATAGAAAATTTGAGGAGAATGATCTGGTATTGATGTGGAATGCAAGGTGTCAGGAGAATGGCAAGCACGGGAAATTTGAAGCCTTATGGCTAGGACATTTTGTGGTTGTTGGAAAGAGAGGTGAAGATTCATATTATCTACAAAACATGACTGGTGAAGATCAGGAGTTTCCTGTGCATGGGCAATTTTTGAAGCATTTTTTCTCTTGAGCAATATAGAGGATTAAGGGTTTCCAGTGCATGGACAACTCTTAACAATCTTCTCAAAATTTTCTCTTCCATGCATAGTAGTCTAGCAAATAAAAGGAATAGGAATTTCTAGTACATGGACAATCCTGATATTCCTTATTTTTAAAAATAAGTCTTTCCATGTACAGTAGTATAGGATCATATTCATCTTCATTCCTATTCATTCCGTCTCACTCACTAATCCATCACCTTAAGTTTGGTCTGCTCACCCAGAAATCTGGATCCTTGCAATGATCTCACAATCATTCATCCCCAGACGG
The DNA here is from genome assembly GCA_007258455.2 of Sequoia sempervirens. NCBI lineage: Eukaryota > Viridiplantae > Streptophyta > Pinopsida > Cupressales > Cupressaceae > Sequoia > Sequoia sempervirens. Next base: position 26,373,745 of record VDFB02270651.1, read on the forward strand.
AGCCACTGTTAGAACTGTAAAATTTTGATAGTTTTACAAGTTTTTTATGGCCATGAGTTTCCAAATGAGTCCTTACCATAAATACAAAATCCTCTCTTCATAACATTTTGCCCATATTTTGTCATGTGGTCCCATAGAATCCATCTAGTCCTAAATATTTTATAGTATAATTCATATCGGCAAGAGATGGTGAGGGTTTCCCTGATCCATAAGGCATCCTTATAATGTGTATCTTTTGTAGTCTATCGACAAGAGTGCAGGAATTTCATACTGAATATTTCATCTATAAACACATATCGACATGACGCAATTCATTTTCTCGGCGACAGAAAGATTATATCGGCAAGAAAGTTATCATCAGAATGAGTCATAACGAACTCATATATGTCTTATCGACCGGCGCACAAGGAAACATTTTCGGCCAGACTAAAAGTCATCAGAGTGAAGTCTCATCGAATGCATCAGGTCTTTCCGACAAAGCATAAGGGGATTCTATAAATGATTATCGAGATGAAGTTATGTAGTCTTTTCGACTCATATGTCTCAGTGAATGTTGTTTTATCGGTGAGAAAGTAATTGCATCTTGGCGACCAAAAAGTATCAAGGGGTGTATTTCAGTAAAAAATAATATAATCTATGGAATGTCTCCTCGACTTGAAATGTCACAGCGATATACATAAGACCGAGAGGATAGCTATTGGTGAGACTCTAAATATCGATGAGACTGCAAGACATTATAGCGATATTCAATTTGCGATAGTCGGTAAGAATTTAGGGTGTCGGGGAGACTACAAGATGTTTTAATGAAAGGCTTAATGAACGTTGCAAAAGGTTATCGCCCCAGATTTGAAAATGTCTCACCGACAATACATTTGATGTGACAGTATGAGTTTCAAAAAAAGACTTCACTTGTGCTTCAGCTGGCACATTAATGGCGTGACAGAACATAACAAGGAGAATTAAATTGGAGACATTAGTGTGGAATTTCTAGCGGAAGAATTGGAGAGGTGAACAAGAACTAGGGAATTTCTTCAGTCCGAAGGCTTCAAACAAATACAGTAAGTCCTTGCGCCTTAACACCTCTAGTTTTAACTTCTATAATTTTGAGGAAATGGAGTCTACCAAACTTAGGAAAATCAAAAGGTAGAAAGCATGTTGAAAGCAGTCAACCAAAAGGAAAGAAGCAGAAAAATGAGACAGAACATGAAGGCACTGAGTGAAGAATAAATCAAGACCTCATTGACCAGTTACTTGGCTCTGGACCTAAATCCAGACGATCTGCCCAGCTTAGGGCAGAAATGGATAAACTGGAAGATAAATGTAAATTCATAGGAGATGTTTGGACTCCAATAAGGGGGTATGAATTGTTTAATTTTCACTATCATCGGAGAAATCATTTTGAACCAGTATGCAACCCATGGAAGCTTAACTTGGGAAAACTGGTGTGCCCTAATGTATTTGTAAATGCAAAATTGATAAAATTGTTAGTGGTTCATTATAATTCAAAACTCAAAGCTATATGTGATCCGTCCGGGAAACCACAAATACATTTATCAGAGGATGCAATAGGGGAGGTTTTCAATTTGGAAGGGGTTTGCAATGAAAAGATCATTTGTGAGGAGTTGGAAAAGGAGTTCTAGAGAATGGACATGATTTGTAAGGGTTGTGTTAGAATTATAAAATTCTGATGTATTTTACATGTTCATACCCCTGAGTTTCCAATTAGTCCTCATCATAAGCACAAGGGTTTTTCTTCTTAATAATTTTTCCCATATTTTTCCTTGTGGTCCCATAAAGTTCATCCAAGTCTTGAATAATTCACATTATATTCCTATCGGCATGAAGAAATCATGGTCCCCCTGTCTCATAATGCTTTTTTGTTAATATATGTTTGTTGTTGCCTATCGGTAAGACCTCAGGGATGTCGCACCGATTGAAATTCATATGCAGGTATCTTTCGGCAGGACACACACATTGTTTCGATGACTAAGGTTTTCCCATCAGCAAGAGTGTCTTCTTCAGCATGGGTCTTGGCGAGATCTTATTGTCTCACTGACCGACGATAGGAGGAGCATGTCGGTGAGAGACTTTTCTTCGGCGTGAAGTCACAACGAAATCATATTGTCTTACCGATCGACGCACAGAACGAGCAAACACTTCAGCCAAACAAAATATATTCGGTATGTGGTCTCACTGAATGGGTTTTGTCTCACCGACCATGTGCACGTGGACATATTTCGACCAAACAAAGGGTATTTGGAATGAGGTCTCGGTGAGTACCTTCGATCTTGCCAACATTCCACAATGGGATTCTACCAACAACTATCAAAGTGAGGTCTTGCAGTCTTTCCAATTTGAATATCATGCCGACATACTGCTTCATCGGTGAGAGAATGGTGTTGTCACGGCAACAAAATGTGAACTTAAGGAAATTTCTCGGCGAGACATTTGGCATTTGTATGAGTCTTTTCGAAGATTCATAGTCTTGCCGATGGAATTTATTTCATCGGTAAGATTAATTTCATCGGTGAGAAACTTGAAGGTCACGCCGAAATGTGGTTTTATTGGTGAGAGTGTGTTTATGTCTCAGTGACCAGAAGGATACTACGGGGGCATATCGGTAAGATATAGTGTGATCTATGGGACATCTCCTCGACAACAGAATGTCACAGCGAAACACAAAGGATGCAGGATGACTGTCGGCGAGACATTGGCCTTCAGTGTGACTACGGGATGTCTCAGCGAGTGTTTGGCGCATGTTAAATAAAGCCCGAATGCAGTTGCCCGCCGACATGGAATGCAAAGCGATGTGTCCTTTCAGATGCTCGTGTATAAATATCCATTTTTTATTGTAAAAGAAGACATTATTAGATTAGATTAGATAGAGTAGATAGATTAGAAATGGATACAATAGAATAAAATTTTTAGATCAGAGACTATGTTGCATGATTTCAAATGGAGATTTCAATGAAAACCAGTTGATGTGGCAGTTCATTTTTGGTGTCAATTATCTGTTGTGCTTATTGAAGGTATTATTAAATTTGTCTCCAGGGTTGGCTTTTCTGGTTATTTAAATTGATATAACAAGTTTATATTCAGTTTATCAGTGCACATTTGTTGTATCTGTGTGGCTAATTAATTAGTTCTTTCAAGGAGAGATTAAATCCTTTTGATTAATCATAGTAATTAGGGAAATTCATCTGGATCATTAAGAAGAGCTTAATAATCACAGTCTTGCATGTTTATACAAGTTATAAACAAAACATATGCCAAACAATTCGAGTGTTCTCCAGAAATAAGTTGCCCACTTCTATTTCATTTGACTCCACATACCCAATAAGGCACTAGTTTCTGCATTTCACCATTTAGATTCGTTCATTTTCTTTACATCTGTTAACTGAGCATATTAGGATTTAGTTTTAGAATATTGCTATACAATCTATACCAAATTTAGTCTTATTTATCCACTCCCATCTACCATTGCGGGCAAAACATTTCAAGAGAGATAAGCACATTAAGTTTGCTTCATTCATATAGGTACACCCGCCTAGGTCTAGCAGCACCTAAAGAGTAGAAGCTTAAACTATTTGGCTTTGTTTGTTACCCTAAAATGTACCAAGAGATTGGCAACACCTTGAGGTATTCTTACCTACGTTTTTGAGAGCTAACAAATTGGCGACTCTTCTAGGGACAAATATTAGAAAATACGGTTCCAACCTATCCATCCATAGAGTCAATACAGTTCTAAAATTGGTCTTTAACCAAAGGTTCACAATTATTTCATTTGCATCCCCCATCCAAGTCACACACTTAACAAATTGGCGACTCTGCTGGGGATTATTTCAGAAAATCCGGTTGAAGACCATCATATAGAGTCATTGAGGAAAAATTTGTAATTTGAAAAGTTTTAGAAAAAGTGATTCTGCTGGGGAAAAGATCAAAAATAATCATTTTCCTACTTTTGGAAAAGTAGGTGGCAACTCTGGTAAAAACTTGATGAATAATGGAATTTGTGTATGGAACGAAAAAGTATTTTGAAAAGCAGTAGTTGATAAGAGGAATTGAAGAATTGAAAAAGAAAAAGATGCAATTGAACCAACAACCATTTGAATTCTGCAATAAGCAAGAATACACACAAATGCAGGAAGGCATTGGGCCCCTCAAACGCCTGATAATACAATTGGGAATTTTCACAATACAGGTAATGCATATCATACATATCAGAACATTTATTCACTACAACCACCTCATGGTCAACACCATCATGCACAATACAATAGTCCACTGTACCAGTATCAATACCCACCTAACGCTCCCCACCATCAATACATAACAATGATCAAAAAATTTGACCTGACAGGGTTTCAACGGTACCCTTACCTTATGGACAACAACTGGAGAAGTCTAGTTCCTAAGTTTACAGGGAGTAGTGCAATCACTGCTAAAGATCATTTAAGGAGCTTCAATGCTTTCATCGAAGATTTGGATGTGCCATATGAGGATTTACATATGAGGCTTTTCATGATGTCACTTATTCATGAAGCCAGGGATTGGTTTAATAGCCTACTGATAGCTTCTATTAATTCTCTCCAAAGATTTCAGGATCAATTTCTCGAGCACTATGGAAATATTTCTGCATCAAATTGGGTTTCCAATGGGTTATTAGAGATTCAAAATAATTAGAACTTGCAGCAATACGTATGCCAGAATCAACAATTCAAAGAAGAAGAAGTTGCGTATGTACATACTCAAAGTCAGGACTCCATCACATAATCAGAATGTGGAATTTACCCCTTTGATGCATTTCTTAGCATAAGGAGACATGAAGGAGAAGATAAATGTTCCCTATACAACAGGATGATAAATATCTGTATGTAATTACCTCCTAATTGTAAGCCTACAAGGCCCATTTTTGTTGCACAGTTCATAAAAGTTTGGAAACCTGAATCAACCTATTGGTCAGAATCATCAATACAACATGCCTGTGATTGAGTGAATAAATTCATTGATGCCATGGAGTGGATGAGGTATGAGAACACTATCAATGTTGAATCCAATAGTTGTATTTTTGATGAGTATAGAGAAATTGATCAAACAATGCAGCCAATAGAAGATGAGACAAGTGCAAGTCAAAATGGTTCATATGATAACTTGCATGAGAAAGATGAAGATACAAGAGATCTCTCTTGCATAACAGATTGTGACAGGGAAAGCAGTATGTGTTATGAGGGATCCAATGAGTATTCAGATTGTGATGATGAACCTATTGATTTTAATTTACAGCAAGGTGATTCTTGCAGTTCTTGTGGTAATCAAGAAGAAGAAGCAATGGAGAATGCAGATCCATTTGATAGTGAACAAGTAACACTTACTACTATAGATGAGAACCATGATACATTTGATGATGAAGAGGAGAGTACGTCAACATGTGAAGAGAATAACTACAATGATCTTGAAAATTTCCATGTTGATGAATTAGAAAATGAAATGGAAGGGGATTGTGTATCATGTCACAATGAGGAAGAGTTTGAAGGCAATCATGTGAATCTTGATTTTCAAAAAGGAGATATTTTCAGTTCTTGTGGAGATCAAGAAGAGGGAGAAATAATGGAAGATATGGAAGAAGAAACATGTTCACTCAGTAGTGAGTAAATTTCAGATTTGCTAACTCTTGAACACTAGAGATGTGCACATGAAGGTGACTCTGAAGTCTTGCGTCTAGCTTACATTTGTTTTGACGGTGAAATTTCTTTGTGCAATGATTCATATGACTCCTAGTGCACTTCCCGAAATGATGGAGAAACCTTTGAAGTTGATAAAAAATCTGTGTCCATTCAGGATGAGGTATGTGATTTTGAAATTTCTAACTCATGTGGAGAAGACATTTATTTGCATACCAAGGATGATAGAGGTACAACGTTGATTGGTTCATATATGCATGATATTGAAGATATGAGTCATAATCCAATGTTGTCTCCAAATGGTGATACCGAAGAGGTGAAAAAGGTTTCAGACTTGTTTGTCTCAAACAGTGTTGATATGGCAAAAATTTTTGTTTCTCATGATAAGCAATCTGATGGTGAATTTTTAGTACAGCTGGGAGAATGTTTTATAATTCATAACAGTGAGAAAGATGATGGGAAATTTTGCATTGAATATGTATGTACTTTGTATGTTAAAGATAACAGAGACTTGTCCCATGATGATGGAAATTTTGAATTACAGAATGGTGAAGTTGGGCCAGGTTGAGCATGATGATTCTATGAAAAATTTCAATAACAGTGACAGGGAAGACTACATGAATATCTTCAAGAAGAATCTGAGGAACTCAAGGAAAAACCAGGTGTTTGACAGAGGAAATTATTGGATTCTCTTTTGGATGGCCTTGAACCATCATTTATGGTTTGGGTTTCAGGCCGTATCAGTTCAAAACTGATGAAGTTAAAACACAAAGGATTAAGGGTTGCCAGTGCATGGACAACTCTTGATAATCCTCTTAAAAATTCTTTTCCATGCACAATAGTTTAGGGTTTTGTTCATCTCCATTTTTCATTCATGTCCATTTCCATTTTGCTCATTGATTCATCATCTTGTGTCTGGTCTGCTCACCCAAAGATCTAGATCCTTGTGATGATCTCACAATCATTCATCCCCAGACGAAGCCACTATTGGAACTGTAAAATTTTGATGTACTTTACATGTTGTTCATACCCTTGAGTTTCCAATTAGTCCTCATCATAAGCACAAGGGTCTTTCTTCTTAATAATTTTTCCCATATTTTTCCTTGTGGTCCCATAAAGTTCATCCAAGTCTTGAATAATTCACATTATATTCCTATCGGCATGAAGAAATCATGGTCCCCCCGTCCCATAATGCTTTTTTGTTAATATATGTCTGTTGTTGCCTATTGGAAAGACCTCAAGGATGTCGCACCGATTGAAATTCATATGCAGGTATCTTTCGATAGGACACACACATTGTTTCGGTGACTAAGGGTTTTCCATCGGCAAGAGTGTCTTCTTTGGCATGGGTCTTGGCGAGATCTTATTGTCTCACCGACTGGCAACAGAAGGAGCATGTCGGTGAGAGACTTTTCTTTGGCGTGAAGTCACAACGAAATCATATTGTCTTACCGATCGGCGCACAGAACGAGCAAACACTTCAGCCAAAAAAAATATATTCGGTATGTGGTCTCACCGAATGGGTTTTGTCTCACCGACCATGTGCACGCGGAAATATTTCAGCCAAACAAAGGGTATTCAGAATGAGGTCTCGGCGAGTACCTCCGATCTCGCTGACATTGCACAATGGGATTCTACCAACAGCTATCGAAGTGATGTCTTGCAGTCTTGTTGATCTGAATGTCACGCTGACATACTGCTTCATCGGTGAGAGAATGGTATTGTTACGGTGACAAAATGCGAACTTAAGGAAATTTCTCGGCGAGACATTTGGCATCGGTATGAGTCTTTTCAAACATTCATAGTCTTGCCGATGGAATTTATTTCATCGGTGAGAAACTTGAAGGTCACGCCGAAATGTGGTTTTATTGGCGAGAGTGTGTTTATGTCTCAGCGACCAGAAGGATACTACGGGGGCATATCGGTAAGACACAGTGTGATCTATGGGACGTCTCCTCGACAACAGAATGTCACAGTGAAACACAAAGGATGCAGGATGATTGTCGGCCAGACATTGGCCTTCGGTGTGACTACAGGATGTCTCAGTGAGTGTTTGGCGCATGTTAAATAAAGCCCGAATGCAATTGCCCGCCGACATGGAATGCGAAGCGATGTGTCCTTTTAGATGCTGGTGTATAAATATCCATTTTTTATTGTAAAAGAAGACATTATTAGATTAGATTAGATAGAGTAGATAGATTAGAAATGGATACAGTAGAATAAAATTTTCAGATCAGAGACTATGTTGCATGATTTCAAATGGAGATTTCAAGGAAAATCAGTTGATGTGGTGGTTCATTTATGGTGTCAATTGTCTGTTGTGCTTATTGAAGGTATTATTAAAGTTGTTTCCAGGGTTGGCTTTTCTGGTTATTTAAATTGATATAACAAGTTTATATTTAGTTTATCAGTGCACATTTGTTGTATCTGTGTGGCTAATTAACTGGTTCTTTCAAAGAGAGATTAAATCCTTTTGATTAATCACAGTAATCAGGGAAATTCATCTAGATCATTAAGAAGAGCTTAATAATCACAGTCTTGCATGTTTATACAAGTTATAAACAAAACATATGCCAAACAATTTGAGTGTTCTCCAGAAATAAGTTTCCCACTTCTATTTCATTTGACTCCGCATACCCAATAAGGCACTAGTCTCTGCATTTCACCATTCAGATTTGTTCATTTTCTTTACATCTGTTAACTGAGCATATTAGGTTTTAGTTTTAGAATATTGCTATACAATCTATACCAAATTTAGTCTTATTTGTCCACTCCCATCTGCAATTGTGGGAAAAACATTTCAAGAGAGATAAGCACATTAAGTCTGCTTTATTTGTATAGGTACACCCGCCTAGGTCTAGCAACACCTGAAGAGTAGAAAGCTTAAACTATTTGGCTTTGTCTGTTACCCTAAAACATACCAAGAGATTGGCAGCCCCTTGAGGTATTCTTACCTACATTTTTGAGAGCTAACAGGTTGGAAGTTGCCAATTCTTAGGATTAGACATGGTGGTAAACCATTCCTTTATAGGATAGTGATGGGCCTCCTTTTCATGTTGACCTATTTGAACCTTATATAAAATACACTTATTTCTCAGTTGGCCAGGTATTGGGAATGGATGTCCTGAAATATATGTCAATTGAGCCTATGCTAATCTCAGCAGATATCCAGTACCACAACTCTAGGCCATTTGACTATGCCTCATACATTTCTAAGGGGCTTGATTCTGGATTGATGGAAATCAAGGGCGGAGCTTCTATCTTTCACCTCAGGCATTATTCACTGTTGATGCATATAGTATTATATTTTGGACAAGAGTTGGGACTGTGGCCCTAGGAGATGAGAATTTCTCAAATTGATAAGGAAGGTGCAGCATCACCTGTCCAATTATGGACTGCTATTTGGGATAGTATATTTTCCAACTCTAGTTTTGTTCATTTTGAAGAATATTTTGTGAAGACATTGTACAAATTGTACAATCATCCATGTGATTATTCTTTATCTGAAGAGATAAAGAGATTTCTTCGGCCAAAGGATTTCAATGGGCCAATTGATCATAATTGGGGAGATTGGTATTGCTTGGAGGGAGCTACTATGATTAGAGTTTATGGGTTTGAAGATGCCCCATTCATTTTGCTAAAGATAGTCCCGAACATAATTGCATATTTGGAAATTGTCAGACAAATGGATTATTCCAGTGTTATGAATCTTAGTGCCTTTGGGAAGCAGGCTTTCATTCCTAGTACATTATGCTTTGGTGATTTTACTGTGTTGGCCAAGGAAGGATACAATTTGATCCTTGATAGACTACTGCAGTACAATATGAAGAGAGGACCACCCAGAAAGAACTTTGACCCAGAAGGGTATATTCATTCTGCTAAAATAAGGATAAACTTTGGAGGGTATCAACATATTCCCTATCACTTTGATGATATGATTTAGAATTTGGATGAGGAAGAAGCAGAGATGGTGGTTGAAAGATATAATCAAAGGTTGTAGGATGCAGAGTTGTTGTCTTCTGGGGAGAAGGCATTTGAGGATAATATGCCACGAGGCCAACCAAGTAAAATATCTAGATTAATAACTCAACATTATACTTTCCCTACCAGAGAATTGAGTACTGAAGAGAATGAAGAGGAAGATGCAAGGCATGTAGAATACAGATCATTTGTGTTTGATGATGAATTTGTTAATTCCCTAGAGTTTAAAGCAGTTTTGTATAAACAAAAGGGAAAAGAAATAAGGGAAAAGGTTGATAATATTACTGCAGGTAATGAAGAGCAATTGCTGAATGATTTAAGGAAATGTGTGGATGAGGAGATAACGGGTATGACCCCTGAAAAGGGGAGGAAAATGTTGGAAAATTTCGGTGTCATGATCTTCCCTGGGCTTGATCTCAATTTTGCACTAATCTTTGATAGTTTCTAAAGGACAGTAATGCTATGCACAAGCTTAGCCAAGAAAAGGTAACATAAGTGTATGCAGGATCTAAATACAATACAGATGAAGGATCATTAATGATTTGGGCCTTATATCCACCCCATAGGAAATCAATAGTTATTGAAACTGAAAATGCATTCGGGCATGCCATGAATTTAAAGGTTGGAGAGGCTGATCCTGTGGCTACAACAGAAATTGGAATTAACATTGCAAAACTAAACAAGGCCCAAAATCAGATGTTGATTAAGGAGAGAGAAATGTACAAAATAAATAATGGAAGGATGTTGAGAGAAAATGATCGCCTAAAATATTTGGTAGGTGTTACAATGAAGTCAACCAAGATGCTTACTCAGGGTGAAAGCTCTCAATCAAGAGATCATTGGGAAGGATCAAGTGCTTACTCCCAAGGAAAATATGATGCAATTGTAGCAATAATCAAGAAAAGGCAGGCCAGTTTAATATCTTGGTTGAATAAAATCTGGGGAAAATATTCACATACCCTTGCTGCATTAAAAGAACATGAAAGGATGGATGGACGGATTATGGAGAAGTTTCAAGAAACAAATGATAGAGATGTTTCTAATAGTGTAGCAATTGAAGCTGCAAATCATATTAAGAATAAACATCAAAACTTCTATGAAGAAATGCAAGGGGATGAACAAGGATTGATAAATGCCGCCAAGAAAACATTGATTACATTCTTTGATGATAAAGGGGAACTAAAAGAAATGACCAGATTGAAAGGTGAGAGTGAGTCAATACTACATGAAATCCTTAAGATAGCTACTGCGGAGGAGACAACATTGGAAGAAGCGAGCGAGCAAAATGAGAAGATGATAAAGATGGAGATCACAATCCGGAACGCAGTTGGAGATGCAGATATGTACGAACGTCGGGATTATTTGGGTCACCTATCTAAAACTCATTTATGGCTAAACGAAGCCTGATTATCTTTTAATCTATTTGTAATTTAAACATATGACATTTCTGAAAGGACACGTCCTTTTGAGTATTTGATGTATAAATATCTATTTCGGTAGCGAAATAGAGAGATATATAGAATATAGAAGATAAGATAGAATAGGAGAAGGATACAATAGAATACAATGTTTCACAAATATGAGACCATGATGCATGTTTAAGAATATGAAGATATTAATGAAAATCATTTAATGTGGTGGCGTATTTCTGGTGTCAATTGTCTGTTGTGTTTATTGAAAGTATTACTAAAGTTGTCTCCAAGGTTGGTGCTTTCTGGTTATTTAAATTGATATACCAAGTTTATATTTAGTTTAATAGTGCATATTTGTTGTATCTGTGCGGTTGATTAATCGGTTCTTTCAAGAAAAGATTAAATCCTTTTAATTGATCATAGTAATCAGGGAAGTTCATCTGGATCATTAAGAAGAACTTGGTAGTCATAATCTTGCATGTTTATACAAGTTATAAACTAAAATATATGCCAAACAATTTGGATGTTTTCCAAAAATAAATTACTCATTTAGATTTCATTTGACTCCGCCTACCCAATAAGACACTAGTCTCTACATTTTCATCATTTGGTTTCATTCATTTTTTACATCTATTAACTGAACATATTAGGTTTTTAGTTTTAATATTGCTATACAATTTATACCAAATTAAGTTTTATTTGTCCACTCTCATATGCCATTGTGGGCCAAACACTTCAAAAGAGACAAGCACAAGTTAATTCTGCCTCACTCATATAGGTACACCCGCCTAGGTCTAGCAGCACCTGGAGAGTAGAAGGTCTAAACCATTTGACCATGTCTGTTACCCCAAAACGTATCTAGAGATTGGAAACCTCTTGAGGAATTTAGCCTGCGTTTTTGAGAGCTAACACTAATGATAATATTTATAAGAGGGGGCTTTCGTTTCCTAACAGGTGCTACTTGTGTTGTGTTGAGGCTGAGACCACCTCACACCTGTTTCTCCTTTGTCCGTTTGCTTACGCCATATGGGGTAGGATTCTGTGCATGTGGGATCTTAGCTGGGTTTTTCATGGAACTATTGTGAATTTTTATAACCAATGGAAGGCCCTCTCAAAGAATTGGGCCCTTAATCTACTATGGAACTATATCTTTCCTCATTTTTCTTGGGGTATCTGGAAAGAACATGATAACAAAATTTTTAGGGATGTTTCCCTCTCGAAGGAAGTGGTTTTTGGTAAGATCACTAGAGCTGTGATTGATAATTTTAATCTTCTTAACAATAAGCTAAAAGGTAAAGGTAAGGTTAGTATGCTTGATTATGATTGTAGAGTTGTGGGCGCTTGGAAGATTAATGTGGACATGTTCAATGTGTCTAAAAGCATTAAGGATCCTAGAGATGGCATATTCTGGAGTCTTCCTCCCCCTAGCTGGGTCAAAATCAACTTTGATGGTGTAGCCAAGGGGAATCCTAGGCATTCCGAGAGTGGAGGGGTGATAAGGGATGAGAATGGCTCTTTCATTGCGGCTGTTGCGGTTCCTTTAGGAATTCAGACCAACCATGTGGCTGAAGCCTCTGGTGTTTTCTAGACCTTGAAGTTGGCTAGTCAATTAAAGTTTAAATATGTGTGGATTGAAGGGGGTTCAAACAACATTATCCAATGTCTAAAGGGCCGCCAAAAACCTTCATGGTCAATTCAAAATTGGATAGATCTCTATAAGGAAATTATTAATTCCTTTGAGAAAAGTTATATTACACATGCCTATCAGGAAATAAACACGGTGGTGGATTTTTTTGCGAACAAAGGGGTCAAAGCTTCGAAAAAGGTGATGTGGCAGGGGCAAGATGAGTTGGAGGTTGACGTCAAAGCTCTGCTGACATATGATCGTGCTCACGGGAAGGCACAATTTCCCATTCCTTAGTATGATGGTTGAGTGTCCTTGCCTATAGTCTCAGGATGACATTTTAATGATGATTTTGAGTTGGCCGAGGGGTAATTACCTCATCCCACAATTGAATGTGATTATTATCACATGATTTTTGGGAAATTTATGAATTTGTTTCTACAGGGTTCTGGACTATTCTATTCCTGCTGGTGAAACGATGGGTGGCGAAAGTCGCAGAGTGGAGCCGATTAGCTGTGATCAGCTGAAGAATAATCCTAAGCTATGGAAGAAGTTGGAGAATGGTAGCATTACTATTTTTATTGAAAATCTCCATGGCTGGGATCTCGAGGTAACTAGGGTCTTCGAGAAGGACTGGAAAAATGGTGAGATAAACCTGTTTGGCAAACATGTGGTTATCAATGAACAACTGATTGCTGAGGTTACTAGCCTTTTGATGGAGGGCATAAAATTCTATAGGGATAGGAAGCAGTCTAATATATGAAGTGGTCAACAAGTTCCCTAAGTTAGAAGCTGAGAAGGAGGAATTACGTAGGACCTCCAGAAGCTACTATGACACAAACACAATTGTTTTGCATTGGAGGAGGGTTTTGAATGTGCTAATGGAGTATGTCACTTTGGATGGCCGCTAAACCAGAGATTTTGGGTATCACTTCATTCTATTGAATCACTTTCGGCACTAGGTTAGGATTTCCTTCCCTTTTTATTTGGCTTCTTCTTTGAATACCAGTCTAAAAAACCATAGACAAAACCCCACTAGGTATTCTATCCTTCATGAAGGACTGCTTGTCCTTATTTATGATCATTTAAAAGCCATGCTGGCCCTGCCCCCGTCGCCTAAGGTTAGGGTCGATGAAATGGACAAGGGTAAACCTAGGGATTCCACTCTGAAAAAGGGCAAGAGAAAATTGTCGGAGGACCCCTCCTATGATGTGAATGAAGAGGAGTCGCAGTCAGAATCGTTGTCTGAATATTTCAGCCACCTTGAGACTGATAGAGAAGAGAGACCTCGCTTCCCTATGGACCTTAATGTTGGGGATCATTATTTTAAGGAGGAACAAGAATTTCCCATTGATGTCCTTGTTATTTCTCGTAATGGGGCGGTGGATAATTTTAGACTTATGAGATGGGTTTTCTTTGAAATTAAGGAAATAAAGCTAAATCAAAGAGCAATGAACAAAAAATTGGAGAAAGCCACAGATGACAATAACAAAGGTAGTGGTAGTGGTCAGACTACTAATTTATGGACGAAAGAGGAGAAGAAGTATATGGTTGAATGCCTCAAGAAAATGGTGGAGGAACTACAGGATTTCAAAGGCAATCATGATGGCAAGCGGGTGGACATGGAGGAGCAGTTGAGGAATATTAAAATCTCTCTCCATAAAGTGTTGATTATGAACCAAAAAATTCTAAAAGCCACTACACAAACCATGAATACCATGGTGGAAAACCTGGAAAAATCCCATCAGGTAAAAACTATTGTGTTTCTGGACTTGGATAATGAGGATGGGCAGCCAGATAGTGGGGGACCAAGCAACAAGACCAGAGCAAACTTGAAAAGGAAGGTAGACCAAGTTCTTGTCAACATCGAAGAGATTAAGAAGTCTGCGCTCAACATGAACAGTCTGGAGTAGGAAGCGACATAGATCCTTTGGAACCTGGCCTAGACGCTGGGTGTCTTGTGGCTTTTTGTCAATTTTTTGTCTATTCTACCCTAGTGTTTCTGTGTGTTCTTCTTTGTGGGCAGCTTTTTGTTTTTTTTTGTGTTATGTCAATGTTTTATCTCACGCTTTGATACTGTTATGGGTTTCGGGATCCCTCTAAAACCTGTTTGTTCCTTAATAAAAAACAATAACCAATTTCACCCAAATTCCACTAATCAAACAAATTATTCAAAACAAGCACACATATAAACATTGCAATCGTGAAATCATCATATATTATCAAATCAAGTATTAAATGATTATGAAGGGCATCAACATGTATTAACTATTAAAAGATAATATAATTCAATTTATTTAATCAAATCCCTCAATTATCTAAATATACGTAACTCAATTTCTCTATTTAATTTTCCAATTTATTTCTCTATTAAATCAACTAATCACAATGATAGGAGTATTCTTTTTCTAACACCATAATATATATATAAGTATACATATACATATATAAATATATTGTAGACATTGAAAAATGTCCTAAGTCTACGAGCGACATTTTTCTTAGTCATCATCCTCTGATAATTGAATAATTTTAATTATTCAATTATATTTGATCGTATTCTTCTATTAATTAAATAATCTTAATTATCTAATTAATTCACCTTCTCATTTCTATCCTGATCGATTAAATAAATTAATTGTGTCACTAATTCTCCCTCTTCCTCAATAGTTAAATAAATTATGTTATTTATTTAACTATTCCTTTATCACCTTTTCATCTATAGTTAAATAATTACCATTAATTATTTACCTATTCATGGTCTTTTATTTCTTCTATAGTTAAATAATTATCAAAATTATTTAACTATCCCTTGTCATCTTCCCCTATTAAATAATTAATCAAATTAATTATTTAATGTCTAATTTCTATCCCCCCATTTAATTAAATTAATTGAATTTAATTAAATGCTTCTCTTTTCATTTTCTCCAAATAAATAATTTTAATAAATAATTTATTTGCCACTTGTCATTTTCCTCCATTTTCGAATAAATAATTTAAAATAAATTATTTATGCATCACCTGGTCAAAGATGCCCTGTCATTAACCCCTGTCATAGCCTTCATTACTGTCATAGCCATTAGGCGTCATAGTCATCAAGCGTCATACCTATCATGATTCCTCCAAGAATAGCATATTCTTGGTGCATTAATTCTGGACCATTGATCTTGGAATCCTTCTAGAGGATTAATCTCAGTCGTCCATTCGAAAGGTTTTCTATAAAAGCAACCTTCCTCCTCCATTTTCACCTTAACAGCTAATCTTCTCCAACTTTCTTGCTTACTATTTGCAGGTTTTGCACAAGCATTCCAACAAATCTGAGGGAAAAGTTGCATAAGAAGGAGAGAAAGGGAAGTGAATCAACCAATATGGGGAGTAATTTATTTTATGCTTTGCATTTCTAGTTCTCTCCATTATTTTGTATTCTTTTGTTGGTGAGGTCTTATTAGTCTAGAGGTGTTAGATGTCACTATTCTAGGCTAGAAGTTAAGAAACCCCATCTCACAATTGTAAACTCGATGCGAATCTTACAATTTTGCAGAGAAATCTGTTTGTTTTCTTGTTTGTTTTTGTTGTTTTGCAAGTTATAGCTAAAAATTCACACCAAATCCCGTCATCTTATTTTGAGCACAGAAAAATGGGTACATGAAATATTAAAAAGTGATTATCTGGATTTTGTAGGCCTCGCTTTTAGCTTTTCAAAACTTCAAACGGTTTAAAATTTTGGTATGTTTTGAGAAAGTTATGGCCATTTTAGTGCTCACAACTTTTTAAGATTTAGTTGTTAAGACCCGAATTTTGTTTTGCTTATAACACATTTGTTGTGCAGGAGTTTGCTAAAATTTTCTAGGTTTTGAAGGTATATGTCTTACCTTTTCATATATTTTCACAATTTTTTTTTTTTTTTAGTTTTGAGAAAGTTATCACTATTTTAGTTTGTTGTTTTCATTCAAGTTTTTTTGGTTTGTTGATCTTCTATTTGCAGCGTGTGGCTTTAGGTTGGAACTCCCAAAATTGCTTCTTTTTGGAGCAACAAAATAATTTGAGTCCTTTAGTTTTAGTCTTGTTTAATTTTTAGTTTGGTTTAATCTCTTTGCTTTCATTTTTAGTTTAGTTGTTAGATTTTGGTTTTAGTTTTGTGCTAGCCCCCTTTTGGTGCTAACTTGGAGTTTATGCAGCTTTCTTGTTGGTCCAAGATCTTTCTTTGAGACTACTAACAAGTGGTTTTGTAGGTTCAAATGTCCAAGAATTACATTTTGAAACCACTTTGCTTGTTTTAGATTAGAAAACATTTTGTTTGGTGTTTAAAATGAATTATTGTCTTTCTCACACAAATTTAATTAGAGGGTAAAGAATACCATGTCTTAGTGTTTGAGGGTGGTAGGTAATTTGCTCTCACCTTGTGCAAACTTGGTGATTAGAAAGCCAAACCCATCTGATTTTGTGTTTACCCATTAGAGGGCCTGCCTTAGTGGGAAAAAAGTACTCACCCTAAGGGAACAACCCAAGTGGTAATGGGCTAAAGTCAAGTCTTTCTGAACCACTATATAAATTTGTGGCTATGAGGAAAGTTCACAGTTAATAGGACAATACATGATAGTTCTCCTCCAGTATCATTATGATATGAGAAACCCTTGTTCTAAGGGTTGGGAGACCTCTTGAGGGAGTTTATCATTGTATCCCTTGAACAGGATGCCCTTACTAGACACCTCTTGTTTGTAGTGGCCAAAATATTTGTATTTGCTGGTGCAGGAGGTGAGACCTTTGAAGCCATCCCACATTCTCATGGTTCATTGTAGAGATAGCAAACTCTAAGAGGTCATGACCTGGAAGTTTAGAACTTGGTATGCCCATAGAAGTGAGTGTCGTGTAGGGGAGCCAGTGCTACCAAGTTCCTAGGCTATCCGCTTTGAATAAGCATGGATGGAGAAATCCAAGTGGGAATTAAACAAATATTGTCCTAGCCAACCTTAGGATTGTGCTTGGATTCTTTAAAAATAAAACATTTTCACATCAAACCAGTCCTAAACAAATTGCTTGATACTGTCTATTGTGTTTGCTAGTCATATCTCGTTAGAAATAGTAAAAAAATTGGATCAAAACCATTTCAAAAGCATCAAAAATGTCAAAACAACATTCTGGAAAACAACTGTCAAATACAAAGCCACAACTATCTAATTACCACAATTTCACAAAATCCTTGTCCAATACTGAACTAATTCATCATAATAGTGATCTTGACTTCCAAACCAGAGACTTGCAAGATTTACCAATTCATTTTAGGCATTCCCATTAGAAATAAATTGCATTATAGGTTGCATTCCTCAATCCTTTGCATTACACAAATTAGGCCTTGACTTTTAGGTTGCATTTAAACCTTCAAATTTTGAACATAGGGAGACCTTTGAGCTTTTGAAAATTCTTGGTTACTTATTCTACTTGTCATTGACCATTGTCCTTGTCACTTTGTCAAGTTGAGTCTTGGTCTTGTCTCTTGGTCTTGGTTGTCCTCTTATGGTCAATGACATTTGGAATTTTTTGCCTTCCAGATTTACATTAGCTTGAGTGCCACCCCTTTGTTTAAAATTTTAGGGTTCCTTTGCATTAGATCACCCTCATTTAGACTACCCTTCCTTAGATTTCACTTTACCCATTATTCCAAAAATACAAAAAATAGCTCACTTTACCTTAGTATCATATTGAAATCCCTCATCCTTGCATTTTCATACCCCAAAATACAAAAACATAGATTAATCTCATTATCATCATAACCTTGCATTAGTATCATTTATTCGCCTTATCACTCACTTTGACCATCAATCAATCTTTTGGTGTCCTTTAGCATCAATTATCCTCTATCTTTTAGGCATTATCAATTCACATCCCTATATTATCCCAAAAATCCCCCCCCCCCCAAAAAAAAAAAAAAATCTTTTGGTCATCATCATCCTTGCATATCATATCCTTTGGTCATAGTATCATTCTACCATTTCTTAATCTTGGACTTAGGTGCATCCTCATATCCAAAAAAATCCAAAAAAACATAGCATAGGTGCATACCTTCCATTGCATTGGCATCTCTTAGGCTTCATACCATCCATCACCATGTCTTCCATTCACCTTGATATGCTTTCTAGTCAAGTTGAATACCAATTACTTCACATTGGTCAAGCCCAACAAGCCATAGACTTCAAAAGACAGTACCTTGAATCCAAATACCAAGCACCCACAACCCATAGTCAACTACCCATCTATGCCTCTTATCAAAAACCCATAAATTCTAGTCTTCCATCCATCTACCCTCATTATCAAGAGTCCCTTAGCACAATCCATGACATTAATCCACAACAAACATCCATTAATCACCCTAATCCTAACCTTGAAAAGGGAAACCAACCTTCCGCTAGTCCATTCCAAGCCTCTACATCCTATCCTAGTCCATCATCCCTCAACCCATTCCAAGTCTCCACATCCTATCCTAGTCCATTCGTATTCACTCCATCCCAAGCTATATTTAGTCATGAAAATACATTTGGTCATGGTCTCCAAAATCACATCACATTGCCCACACCTTGGGATAAATGTCAAAATAAAAGTCCAAAGCATGACATCATATCTTCACCTTTATGTCAAGATCAAAGTATTCCATCCCATGACCCCATCCTTAAGTCCATCCAAGAAGTCTTTCTAGATAATCATGGCATCCAAAATGCACCTATCCTTGATCAAGATCCCATTCCCCATCATGTCATCCAAGACAAACCTATTTTTGACCAAGATCCTACCATTGAAGAAGAAATAAAAAATGATCCTCTCATTGACCATTATACTATCCATGATAAAAATTTGAAGTTAGTCCTATCCAAAATCCAAACACCTCCATTTCCCAAGATGAGACACTTGCCTCCTTTGGACACATAGATATTGAAATGAATGATATGGATGATATCAAAGAAGAGCATAAAGAAGCTACTATTGATCAAGTCAAAGAAGAAGATACAAAAGCTACCATGGTTCAAATCAAAATTCCAAATGATCAAGAAGAAACAAGAATGACGAAGGATAAAGCCAAAACATCCTATCAACTAGGAGCATCCACCTTTGTCAAAGCAGGCTTTCTTGCAGAGGAGAAAATTCCAAGCAACAATTTCCACATACACAATGATGGGTTAGCATCTTGCTTTCAAAAAAACAAATACCCCATCACAAATAGAATCTATCAAAGCATGCAATATCAAGGAAAAGGACTAGGCCTACATGAGCAATAAATTCTATAACTAGTACAGTTTCAGGAAAATTCTAGACATCAAGGTCTTGGTTATTCTTCAGCCAGAGAATCAAATGATGTTAGCAGTACCTCCTCAATATTGGGGGCAACTTTATTTGATACAAACATCAAAATGAGGTCCATGAGTAGTTCTTACCATAAAGTTGTTGCCAAAACTCCTTCCATCCACACCATAAACCATCATTCCAACATGAATAAACCTTCTATTTGGAACCAACAAAAAGAAAATTATTACAAATCCAAAGTTCAAAATCAAATGTCAAAGGCCATTGAATAAAACAAAAATATTAGTGGACAAATGAAGTTAAAATGGATCCCAAAGAAAAATGGATCAAGCAAAGAAAATATTCCAAATCCAAAATTCAATTAAAATGAGGAGCCGCAAGAAAAGAGGACTCCCACATATAATAAATGTCCACCTCCTTTAAAATGGTCATCAAGAAAAGCATATAAAAGTTTTGGTTCCAAACACTATCCCAATCAAAATTCCAAACTCTATCATCCACCATACCAAGTTTGGAAAATAAAAATTGCTACATCCAAAACACCAAATAGTCCATCCACACCTACCATCATCCATCATAATCCTACATCTTGCCTAAAGTTTAAAAATCCTACATCACAAATTTGTCACATCTTGGCAACAACTCTTTATCATAAGGATTCCCATGACACTCTATTGTGATGTGTGTATTCTGATAAGGCCAACTCTAGTATCAACAAGGATCACAATGACATCAATCAGTTATATGCAAGCACTATGATCTTGACAAGGCAAATGCTTCATAACTTGGTCATTATTGGCATATCATGACCCTAGTCTCTACATCAGCACCATCAACGGTGTCAGAACAATCAATGAGCATCCATAACATCCAATCCATATAAAAATACAAAAAAATTGAAAAATCAAAAAAATTGCCGCCTTGATGAAAACCTGGAAAACATGCGTCTTGGTGACACCAAAAAAATAAAAATAAATAAATAAATGAATAAGTAAAGAGAAAAATTTCATCCAATAGTGAAAACCATTTTTATGGTGCTTTGGATAAGTACCATGATGAAAACCTGGCAAACATGCACATCATGTGTAAGAATAATTATCTATGTGGATCATTACACTTGGGGGCAAGTTGTCTCATTTCCCATACCTTTCTCATAACATTTCCATCTATTTTCCCACCTACCTTGATCTTGATAAGAAATGGGGCACAAACATAAATCATGCTTTGGGAAATTTTTTGACATGTCTATCCTTTGGTCATACACTATCCTTGAAATATCATGTCACTTCCTTCATAGAACTTATCCAGCCAATACCTCAGAGAAAAAAATTTATTTCTATGCGACGTAGTCTTTGGAGATCATATGATAATTCTTCCAACCAATAATCCTCATGTCTCCTATCCTTTACCAAAATCAATCCATTATCCTTTTGTACCTATCGTTGGACTTGGTTTTCCCTTGTCATTGGTTTAAGGATTATAATCCACTTATCCAAGTTCCCTTCATAATCCCATCGAGTCCTAAGGTTAGTCATTTCAAATGCAACAAGCCTAATCCATACAATCTAATTTCTATGCAAGCTAGCACATCATCCAAAACATTCCTTGGCTTTGTTCCTAGCCTTGCTGTAGACCTTGATCCTTTAGCTACATTATCATTAGCAGGATATGTCCTTCCCAATCCTCATGTTTTTTTTGGGATGTGTCCTTCCCATATCAAACAACGTTGTCATTATCATCATCACCTATCAATTGGTTTTCAACTTGACTAGGGGAAAGATCATGTTTGTCCTTGGATCCTTGTGCATGCCTTCTTGGTTGATTGTGGGTATCTTTCACATGCACTTTCCATGATCCTTATGGTTATCATCCATTTGAACATATCATCCATCCATAATAAAGCTTCGTCATCCCTTCCATGGCCTGAGAATTGCCGACATCTAGTATCCTTTTCCTTCATGAACTTTCTTTGCATTCATCCATCGATATCGTCACACATAATAAGTTGATCCTACACCTAACTAGGGGCAATTCCTTGACCTACATCTTCATTGGAAATAATATCAAAATCATACAACATCAAAATCCAAAAAATTAGAAAACATCAAAATCCCAAGAAAATAAGAAAACATCAAAATCCAAAAAAATCAGAAAACATCAAAATCCAAAAAAATTAGAAAATATCAAAATCCCAAAAAAATTAGAAAACCCTCAAAATCCAAAAAAATAAAAATAAATAAAAAATCAGAAAACATGAAAATCCCCAAAACAAAGTTTGAGTCTGAACCAGTTTGTGTTAGAGTGGTCGAACTACATTGCCTCTGTGTGTTTTCTACATGGGCAAGGCTCATCTTAAATGGGCCCCTGAGGCATTAGGTTAGTCCTTTTAGGTGTTCAAATAAAATCATGACTTCATCTTTTGTCAAATAAGGAAAAGTCAAGTCGTATCAAATTACGAGGTCTTTGCGCATTGCTACATAGGAAAGACCATCTATCGATGAGCCCTTGAGGCCCCCTAGGTCAAGTCCCTTAGGGTTTTTTGGGTTTGGACAAGTCCTTGGTTTGAAAACAATCATCATTCAAACTAAATCACGAAATAACAAACAAACATAACCAACAAAATCTTTCATCAATCAATCATCTTATCATCAATCAATCAAATTGGTCATTCAATTGGAATGGGGATTAGGTCATTTGTCTCATTTGGTATTATATCAAGATGCATCCTTCTTGAGGGTAGACTTTGTCAATTTGGTCATTCACCTTAAGCATGATATGTCTTTCTTGTAGTTAGGTGTCTTGTCAACACTTATCACTTGATCAACCTTATCAGATGTGTCCCTTGCCCCAAAACAAGATGTGTCCTTCTTGCAGCTGGATATCATCACATTGCTTGGTCATGTTCATCAATATTTGTCAAAAAAATGATCAATCTTGTCAACATGGTCAATCAATCTTGCCTTAATCAGGATATGTCCTTCCTGAAACTAGGTACAATCAGTTAAATCAATTTGTCAACTTTTTTCAACTTTTCAAACAATCTTTATCAACCTATCGATCAAATCAATTTGTTAGCCTCTAAAACTTATCAATCAATTATTTTCAACCTATCAATCAACTCGGTCATCTTGGTTAACCTAATCGATCAATCAAACAATCTCATCATTATCACTGGAAAACACATGGAAAACACTTTATTAGTCTGGAATTGTCTTATCTTTTCGATTGATTTTGGGTCATGTTAATAGTCTCCTCGACGATGTACTATCAATGGATTTAGAGGGATGATGATGGATCATGGCCTCTTTTCTTTTTTTGTTGTTTGTGGTTTGTCTTAGAAAAAAGACTAGGACAATTGGGTCCTTAGTATGAGCTAGGGCATTCCTTGTCTTTTTGACTACTTGTATTTCCCAAATGGTCGCCTTGCACACCTTGGTCTATGTCATACTATGGTGTTTGTGGACCATTTGTGACATTTTGATGCCCAATGATGATAAATATAAAAATGTAAGCATGGAAGTTGGTTCCCTTATCATTTCTTGTCTAACTTTCCATCTTCATCCTCCTTTCTTTTTCACGCTAACATCCATCCCCTTCCATGCTAACATTTCTTCTATCCTTCATCCTCTAGTCTTATCATCCATTTTGAGAGAACATTCATGTTCTTTGAACCCACCTGTCCTCTTGAGGGGGCATACCACAACCCTCCTGGTCATCTTTCCTCACCATGCTTTCACTGGGGCATATTTCAGAATTAAATTTCTTTGACACAACGCGATGAATTGCATTATGTCAAAGAGGGACAAAATGTAGACACTGAAAGATGTCCTAAGTCTGTGAGCGTCATTTTTCTTGGTCATCCTCTTCCGATAATTGAATATTTTTAATTATTCAATTATGTTTGATCGTATTCTTCTATTAATTAAATAATCTTAATTATCTAATTAATTCACCTTCTCATTTCTATCCTGATTGATTAAATAAATTAATCGCGTCACTAATTCCCCCTTTTCCTCAATAGTTACATAAATTATGTTATTTATTTAATTATTCCCTTATCACCTTTTCATCTATAGTTAAATAATTACCATTAATTATTTACCTATTCATGGTCTTTTATTTCTTCTATAGTTAAATAATTATCAAAATTATTTAACTATCCCTTGTCATATTCCTCTATTAAATAATTAATCAAATTAATTATTTAATGTCTAATTTCTATCTCCCCAATTAATAATTGAATTTAATTAAATGCTTCTCTTTTCATTTTCTCCAAATAAATAGTTTTAATAAATTATTTATTTGCCACTTGTCCCTTTCCTCCATTTTCCTCCATTTTCGAATAAATAATTTAAAATAAATTATTTATGCACCACTTGGTCAAAGATGCCCTGTCATTAACCCCTGTCATAGCCTTCATTGTTGCCATAGTCGTCAGACATCATACCTGTCATGATTCCTCCAAGAATAACATATTCTTGGTGCATTAATTCTGGACCATTGATCTTGGAATCCTTCTAGAGGATTAATCTCAACCATCCATTTTGTAACCTCCCTCTCATGCATCCTCCACCATTGATCTTGGAATCCTTCTAGAGGATTAATCTTAGCCGTCCATTTGAAAGGTTGTCTATAAAAGCAACCTTCCTCCATTTTCACCTTAACAACTAATCTTCTCCAAATTTCTTGCTTACTATTTGCAGGTTTTGCATAAGTATTCCAACAAATATGAGGGAAAAGTTGCATAAGAAGAAGGAGAGCAAGGGAAGTGAATCAACCAATATGGGGAGTAATTTATTTTATGCTTTGCATTTCTAGTTCTCTCCAATATTTTATATTCTCTTGTTGATGAGGTCTTATTAGTCTAGAGGTGTTAGTTGTCACTATTCTAGGCTAGAAGTTAAGAAACCCCATCACATACACACACATATACACACAAACACACACACCTATATCGGTATATATATACATATACATATACATATATATATGTATATATTATAAATAAAATGCTATTTGAAATATAATAATTCAAATTTTAATGTGATATATACTTATTTACATACATTTATTTATACACACATATATAAAAGAAACTAAAACTATATCTCTAAAATAAATAAGGTAACTTAAAGTTAATCTCTCTCTCTATATATATTTTAATACAAATATTTAAAATATCTATTTTAATAGATAAATAAAAACCAAACATATAGTCAGCGTATTTAAATATAACTAAAGATACTCCACATACAATTCAGAAACATGCAAAGATTATGATTGATGGACAAGTTTGCAGAGGATCCAATAAGGCACATGATACACTTTTATATGCTTAAAAATAAAATGTAGGTCATGTAACATACTCATCAAAATAAATCGCACTACCAAATAGCGAATTCCAAACCAAGAATGAAGCTATTGAAATGAAATTGAATACATTCAATACCAAATATAAACAAAGAGATAAAAAAAAAACACAATGCAAGTATTAAACATAACACATCTGTAATGTTCTTTGATATAAAACACAATACAAAGCATTAGATATGCTCACCGAAATTAAACTCAATTCAAGGTAGTTGAATATAAAACGCAGGAAGAATCACATCAGGAAGTATCATTTATTGCACATACCTTATAACTATGGAGATAGAATCAAACCCTTCAGTAATGAGTATAACATTCAGAGAATAAAAAAAATTGCCACACACTATGCTCAATGAGCAAGTCCACAGGGAGGAGGAGGGGCGTACAACATGTTGGGAGAGATCTTGTCTCAAGGATGAGATAATATCAGGGTGCACACAACTTGGAATTGTTGAAAAGGCTTAAGAAACTTTAAGAAAATGAAATCGGCTGATGGTACACACCAAACCAGTTGAAAAGCCTTCGGAAATTTTCAAGCAAATGGAGTTTGGCTAGGCATTGAATTGTCTAACAGGAGGCCTCAAGAGATTTCAACTCAGAATGCAATGGTTGCAAGATATACACAAATTAGATTTATTAAAACATTCAAGAAATCAATCGACAAATGTAATAAATGTTTTCTCAAGCATGCAACGATTACAGGATATGCATAAAATATATTTGTACTGAAAGATAAACGGAACGATTAAATCGTCAAACAATCAAAACAATAGTGTTAAAGAATGGAGATTCATCTGTAAATTTGTTTCCTCAACTTGATTAGGAACAATGCCTTCCTTCACCTATCCTTCTATGTTCCTCCCTTTCGAGAATCAACAATCGTACGCAATTGTTTGATAGAATTTTTTCCTCCCAAAATCCGAACCAATTTTCTCCAAAAATTCCTATATTCCCACAAAATCTCCACAAATGAAATTTTCTTATAGAAAAATTACTTCCCCAAAAATAAAATGAATCCTCCCAAAAATCTCTCCAAAAGGAAATATTGTTTACTAGAAGAAAGCTAATCGTCTTTTTGAAACCCAAAAATATAATAAAATCTCTAAAATAAAAAAAAACATCAAGTTTCCTTTTCCACAATCAGTTCAAAGTTATGCATGTGCTCCATGAAAACCCTTTTTATCTTTTTATAATATTTTTACTATTTATCAATTCAACATTCCATGATGATTTTTATTTTATTATAATATTACATCACACATTTAATTCTTTATGAACTATAATTATTAATAAATATATTTATATTTTATTATCAAAGTGCCCTTTTTACATAATAACTTATTTTAATACATTAACTAACCAAAAATAACATTTATCAAACAATTATAAATTAAATGAAACAAATGTCGAACAATTACTTGAACCCTAACCCGAGTCGAAAACAAGACCACAAACAATCACCAACCAACCACAGACAAAACTGACACACCTACAAGGTACCAAACTAGATACTCATCCTCTTTGAGGATGATGGCTAGGGTAGGGGACCGAGTATTATCTCTGATCAACTTATCCATTGGGTTTAAGGCACACTCAGACCTGCCAATTCAGGTGGAGTCAATGCCTAGTACCTGCAACCTACAACACACAAACATCTTTGCACATATATAATCATCAAATACCTAGTGAAAGGAAATCAGAACATCATAGGGTTCTCACAAGTGAGAAATACGACATCCTTCCCTCCACACCTAATAGCACTTAAAAGCATCATATAATATATCAAATAACAACTTGTAACATCAATAATCATAAACCATTCCAAAATAAGGTAACGCGTTCTATTTCTAGCAGATACATAATCATGTCATAATCATCATCTAACATAGTAACATGTTGAACCAGTGTCATTATAAAATGTTCTAACCCCAAGAAAAGAGTACCTGAGACATAAAATGAATCCACAAGCATCTAACATAAACATCATGAAAGGGTGAATCATGGAGGGCCACTACAAGATCCTTTACAATTAGTGCATTTACAATTCTGGAGTTGTTACCAGAGTTTTACAATGTCCAAAATTGGACCCAAATACTAAAAGTACAAAATAATCTTAGAATTAGAACCTCAAAATAACATCAATATGTAGTGCTTGGAAAAACATCAACTTTTAAAAAAATAATCACCTCGATCTAAGGTTGTACGTGAAAGTTACAGCCATTTGAAATTCCAAAAATGAGAACTATCCTTCAGATCTATTGAAAAACTATTTTTTTGGAAAATATGGATCACTTGAGCAAAAACCGATTCCACAACTATAAAGCCTACAAAATTCTAGCCCAAATAAAAAAGATTGCTTGCAAAACAAAGCCCAGATGACTGAGTTAGAGGCCTTTGAAGTTGGATTGCAAATTTAAAAAACTCATCCATGAAGGAGCCAATTTTTTTAAGAACCTATTGATGTCATGCTAACGCATGTTGACATCATCATTTTTTGTGATTAAATTTGACAACCTAGTATCCATAAAAAAAGAATATACCCCCTCGTTGGAATATTCGTTGAACTTGTGCTTAAAATTGATGGTTGTTTTGCTCATCGTGGGTCAGCCTGATCTGGAATATTTGCAAAGGAATCTCTGAGGAATCTGAATGGCATATTCTATCATCGACTTGACTTTGTTGACCGCCAAGATCAGGACAAAATCTTCTAACAAAATGTGTCAGTTTTTATTTAACAAATACCGACGATATATTTGATTTCACTAGTTTTTGTTTTAATAATTAAAAAAAATTTAAAAAACTTGGGGGCTGAACCCCTACCACACAAGCCTATGGCTGCTAGCGCCTATGGCTACACTGTACCCTACAAGTATGATGACCTGTGGGGCAGGGTACCCTGTGCAGGTACCCGTACGAGCTTGCACAGGGGTCAAACCCTTTTTAATGTTTTTTTTAAATTTTATTTTTATTGATTTTTTTTTTCAAAAAATATAATTAAAACTTTACAATGAAAATAAAGGCACTAATATTTTTGATAATATAAAAAATTTTGGAAAAAATTACCCAATGGATGACACAGGCAGAGGCAGAGATTTTTTCTTGCACACTAACCATATGGATTTTGTATTGATGGTACATAATATTCTAGTGAAAGATTCCTCATGCCCTCCAAAATTGGTCAAAATTTTTTAGGAGCCAAAATATAGTGTGTTTTAGACCAAAATTCGTCTAATCGGCCTTCTAAACTCAATGGTGACGTCTTTTTAGGATGAAAACGCACCCAACGAAAGCTCAATGCTAAATTTCTCCCAATTCGAGAAGGAGCTTGCAGATTTGAAAGCTCTAATACCATGTAAGAGTTGCTGATGAACTCGACCACCCAAGATCACTTGCAAAACCAAGATTAACCTTCTACACGAGATCATCAAGAGGATGGAATGCTAGAATATGGTGCAATAACTAAATATGATATTATCACACTCAAAATGATAAAATATGCATCAACATTCCCTTGAATTGACCGATTTGATATGAACTCATCTAAACTAGCTAGGAGGGAGAGGTGAGTGCTGAATATATAACATAATGTGGGCACATAATTCAAAGAGGGGTAATAACTCCCAAATAACCAAATTAGGTGGGAGTTATACCTACTTGGAAAATTCCAAATAGGTGGCATAACCTACTTAGAAAGAGACAAGATAGTGGTTTTGTAAGGTGGCATAAAAGGCCAAAAGAGGGTGTGAGACTCAACCACCCAAGTGTGGGTGAGAGCGACACATGTAATTGATGGATTACACCATGTGTCCTCACATAAATCATGTCTCATATAACCTAAGTATATACTTAATAATGTGTGGGAAAAATAAATATTAAAAAACCTACACCAACAATACATGTTTATATGTAGCCAATTAGAGGAAGCATATAATATTGAACTAATGTTCCTTTGTTGACCATGATTATAATGATTGTCTCATGATTTATGATGGATCCTAGAAATAGGTTATTATTTATTAGTTTCCTCATGCATGAGCCTTTACAACCCCATAACAATTATTTAACTCTTTGTTGTCAATTCCTTCTTAGTCATATCACTTTTGATACTTTTCCTTTTATGATGATATTGTCAAATAGTTGCTCATTTTATATTTCATATTTTCATAATCTATGTAGGGTTCAAGATGGGGTAATAGTTACATGTAGCATATAAGAAATCATTATCCATAGCCATATCCTTTATATAAATGCTTATTATTTACTTTCATGTTAATTGTTTATTTTAATTTTAACATGCATGATTCATAGTAGTTCACATGCAAGCCAAAAGAGCCCAAAATGAAGGTTTGAAAAGTGCATAACTTACACTTTCCTTGGACTCAATTTGAACCATTTTCCTTATATACAAGTGGCTTATTTTTGCATGATAGTTGGCAATTAACTAGAGACTTGACTAAATTTGACTCCATTTATCCCAAGGATTTAGATCCAATTTGCATATCTTTCATTTATGAATCTGAATAAAGTTCAAAATTATAAATCTATAAATTTTTTGCTCACATGTTTTTAAATTCAAGTTTCAAAATGGGCTCAATATAAATCCCTACTAGTCATTACTTTCTAACTTAAACTCAAAATATGTATCCTTTTGCATGCTAGGTTGTATAAAAAGATAAAGCCTAATTTTTAAAAAATGAGTTTATTAATCTAACACATAAACATCCTTTTTCATATCCATTGAATAATAGGGTATCATCAAAGGACTAGGAGGGTTAATAGAAGACCATGTTAGACCAAATAATGGCAATGACACAAAAAAATGTTTTATGGAAAAGTGATATCATTTGGATGCATGTTTAGATTTGAATGAAAAAATGCTAACATTTAACATTTCTAACTTAAATTTAAATTCCTTTAAAAAACACCTTAGAAAATTGACTTTAATTGAGGCAAGTGAGAGTCCCAAAATCAGCCAAAAACTTGTAAAATCACATGCTTATTGTTATCCTAAATTTTTCTATGACTTTTCTCTTGAAGCTAATGCTTTTTTTAACAAGATTAATAAAATAAAAAATGCTTGCAAAGGAAACTCTCAAATTCTAAAAATATAATTAAAATTAAAATGTTCATACTTAATTATTATTTATTTTGTATATACACTATTTGAATTTAGAATTGATATATATTAAAAACCACTCAAAATTATGTATCATTTTCCAAATCCAAAAGTTGTTTAACTCTATAGAAATCGTCAACTATTAGTTAACAAATATCTATTTTAAAAAATGATCACAAAAGTATGTGCCACATCTTTCTATGTGTTCTTTAATTATATAAAAGGTTTGATGAAAAGCAAACATTTATTGCTTCAAATTAAGTTCACACCTACTTTTATTCTAAAAAAATTAGTTCTTTTTTAAAATACTTAATTTTGAGTAAATTAATTTAAAAGTATTGAAAAAAATATTAGTTTAAAGACATCATTCAATTTTATATAACTTCTATTAATACATTCTTTAAAAAATTATGAATAACTAAATTATGAATAATTCATTTAATTAGTTATGTAAATTTGTATAGTTTTTAGCATTTTCATTGCCATCTAAGAGCTTGTTTGGTCCATGATGGTCTTACACTCACTAAAGACATTGAATACCATTGATATTTGCATCTTAACAATAATCTCCTTGCATGATTGATTGACTTGTCTTCGAAATAGTTCAAACTATTCATTCAACTCTAGGGCTTTGGCTAAAGAGAATAACCCTTGCGTAATAAACCCCCTTGATATTTGTAGATACCCCAATTTTAGATACTACAAACAACAAGATTATTGTATGTTACATGCATACATAGCCATCATTTCTATATATCTATGTTGAAACCATACTTGCAAGATAAAATAAAGAACAAATCATCTTATAATTTGTTAATAGTGCAATTTTAAATATAATTATAAAACATTAAAATAAGACAGTCCTAATGAAACTATGTCCTAATTCTCTCTTTTATCATATCAAAAATCATATTTTACATTGTCATTGTGTGAACTCCATAGTGTTAAGAGTGTTGTGCCTTCAAAAAATACAAAGTTCATAATTAAAAAGTAGTATAAATATTTGAAGTACATCTATCTAAAAATATATCAAGAGATATCAATTTGGAGCTATTTTATTTTGATTTGAAACTATTTTATACAAGTTAATACTTGTAGACATAAATGTTATGTGTCACTTATTTTAGAAATATTAAATATCAAAATCGCTGTCAAGTTTAAGATAAAAGATAAGAATTTTTGTTCACACTCTCATACCATTACTCCTCACACCTTACTAATGATGATATCTTGTGCGCCCCTCGTATACAGCATCATCTGTGGGCAACTCATACTTGCAGACTGGACAGAAATTACCAACCCTCAACCACTCCACAATACAAAAATTGTGAAAAGTATGCTCACAAGGTAACTTGTTCATTGACTCACCCTCTGCCATTATGTTTTGACATACACAGCACAATGCATCACTACTTCCTACCATCTCTGCTGTTTCTAAATTTTCTACTGCAGTAAGAGCTGCTGGTGGAGGAGCTCTGTGAAAACTATTCTCATTCTCAAACAGTTGATTAACAACACTCTCAAATTGTTGATTATTGACATAGTCTCCACCTGCATAGTTATCTTCACCATTATCCTCCCCCTGTATTTGTTGATTATCAGGAGGAGAACCAAGAGAATAAAAATGCCACACTAAATTGGCAGTATTAGACTCTACAGCTTCAAGTATGCCCTGCCATTCTAGACCTTGGCCTCGAATTTCCAGTTCTGATTGTGAGCACCTGTTCAAGAAACACCTTAAACGAAGATGAAGGGTATAACTGTTTTCATGATTTACTTTTCTCTTTCCTTTTTCTCCTTCACTGCTATACTTGAGATCATTTTGCCTCCAATTCCCACTGATGACTGAAGCATAATTGGAAAAGCAATTGTTTGTACATATGAAAATTCCATTCACTGAGAAGTTCATGTATGCAAAAACTTCATTCTCTGTTCTCCATTCATAAGGTGTATCTTCCCGCATTTGTGATGGGTTTGGGACTTTTTCTTTGATGCAACATTTGACAAGATGCAAAAACTGGTTCCTGTAGAACTCCATTAAATCTCTATCTTGTTTATTGACAATGGCTGTCTCATAACACCCACAGTCTCCAGAGGCATTATTAACATACCTACCACACTTGAAGCACATTAGTACTGGACTCCACATCCATGAATAGAAATGCCATGCCAAATGTAGTTTATTTCTGTCCAGCTCTTGTTCTATCCACTGCCACTCCAAACCCCCCCCAACTATTTCAACCCTAGAATAAGGAAAAACTCCATCCCAATCTTGTACTAGGCGAACATGAAGAGTAGGACTGTCTCTTTGTTCATTCTCCGCTTCTCCATTACATAATGTCTGGTTCATATTTTCAGGGGATTTCTGGTTGGATTTTGATGTTTCAGAATGCAGATTACTCTTCTTCTTAGAACTTTCAAGAGCTACAACTCTATCTCTGCATTTCTCAAACCTTGTGTTTAATTCAACCTGAACACCATTCATTCCATAAAACATGTCACAAATCCTTCTGGGTTCATCCCTTGCAAATGTATTATAAGCAGATCTTTCTAAGACATCACAAGACATACGATGGGTTAGTTGTGATGGGTTTGGAACACCTATTTGTATGAAGTATTTGATGAGATGGAGGAACTGCTGTCGATACAAGTCCAGTTCACTCTGTTCTTCTTCTTTTCCGGTGAGAATGAAGGCCTCTTGGCATCCACATTGGCCACAAGTAGTAATGTTTTTGCCACACCCCTCGCAACTTAATCCTCTCTGTGTTGCCATACTTAGCTCCGCCAAAGCTGCTCTGATTGATAAACTAATGATAATGAGAATAACCATATATATATACAATGATAAAAACTAGAAAGACCGACGTACAATTTAAGCACATAAGAATCTCCAGCTAGTGAGTTCATCCATCTAACGTTATAAGCCGACACTTTTCATTTCAATATCCTACAAAAATTAAATAATTAAATAAAATTTTGGTTTAAATAGTATATTTTAAGGTTTGAGTTGTTTAGGTGGCTCATCTCAAATCACACTAATAGATGCGTTCTAGTGGAGAAACTAGTGTGATTTTAGATGAGCTACCTAAGCAAGTCAAAGCTTAAAATGTGTTGTTTAAGCTTGGACTTAAA
Source organism: Sequoia sempervirens (assembly GCA_007258455.2). Taxonomy (NCBI): domain Eukaryota; kingdom Viridiplantae; phylum Streptophyta; class Pinopsida; order Cupressales; family Cupressaceae; genus Sequoia; species Sequoia sempervirens. Next base: position 26,407,354 of record VDFB02270651.1, read on the forward strand.
TAAATATGATCAAGTATTGTCGCCTAACCAACAATGACCAACAATTTATTAATGATGAAGATAGACTTGTGTTTAGTAATCCTAAGATTGCATCATCCTCCCATCCAAGTTAGAAATTCCTACTAACCAATCGTGTTTTAGTTCTTGCCTATGGAATTGTTGTGGCTGCATAGTTTTTAATGGGCTATTAATCTTCACATTTACAACCAATTAGCAATTGTTATTGTGAATAAGACAAAACAATGTTTTTTTGGTAATTTGTACAAGTTTTAAGGGAAATATTAACAACATGGTTTTTTCTACTTTGTCATTGGACTTTATTGTGGTGTGCACAATGACAACATAAATTAGTATTATTCATAAAACTTTTGAGATAAAAGAAGGTTCAAGGATTTAGATTATCTCATTAGATTTGTTGGCTATAGTGAGTGTGGGGCCTTGTTTTACATGCTTCAAGCTACAAAAATCTTAAGTCCTTGCCCACCTTGTTTTAATCCATAATTTATAATTGATCTGAGAGAGTTTAAGTGGGCCTTCATTTGTCAAAATTGCTTAGGTGTTGTTCATTGTCATCCCCCATATCCCTATCATGTGTTGGAAAGTGCAAAACTCCAAAAAAACTCTAAGTGTGGGATGTGTTCTATTCAAATCCTAAAGCGTTTTTAGAGTTTCAGACTTTTAAAGTTTCCCTTCTTGGTTTTCCTTTCCTCCCAAATCTACCTTGTTCCTTTGTCCCTATTAAGATATTATGCTTTCCCATCATGTTGGCATACCTTTCATCTATTCCCACTCTTATTCCCTTTCCTTGTTGAAACCTTAGAGCTTTCCTTCTCAACATCCCTTTCATCCACTCCTTGTATTTTCCCTTGTCTTTGTTGGGATATCATACCTCCTATTATCAACATGTCTTTCATTTGAACCTTGACTCCCCAATCCTTCACACTAAGTGTCCTTTTGGAGTCGAAGTTTCAATCATCCCTCTACTTGCATACTTATTCCTTGATATCCCTGGTCCTCGAATTTTGACATTTTCGTCTATATATTTTTATTAGAGAGGATATTTCTAAAGTGTTGTTGCTAGCATGAGTTATGATCCAATCTTGAACCTTGGTATTTTAATTGTATTGTCTTATTGGAATCATGAGTTTGGATTTATTCTTATCTATATGCCTTAAGGGATGGATTCCTTGTTTCCTTTTCTTGATTCCTTGACAATGGTATTGGTTATGAGGTATCTCCAACCCTCGATTCTTGAAACTTTGAAACTCTTATTCCCTATATTGGACACTCCCACCTACCTCTCTGCATGACCCAAAATATCATTAATGACTAGAACTGATTTTTCAAAAGTTTTCTTTCCTTGCCTTTCCCCCCTCATTTATTTCAGAATTAAATATGGCTAAGGAAAAGAGATATATTCAAGTTCAAATTTTCAAAATATTGTACTTTATGTTATCAATATCCTTTCCCTTTGAACCCTAACTCCATGATTCTTACACTAAGTTACCTTTCAAAGTAGGATTTTTTATCATCCCTTTATCTAAGTATCTTTTTCTTGATATTCCTATCCCCAACTTTTGAAGTTTATTTCTATAAATTTTTTTGGAGTCAAGGATGTGGGAATACTTCTAATGTGGTACAAGTTTTGAGGTATCCCCAACTCCCAATCGTGAATAATCTTTACTATATTATCTTATCTGGATCACAAGTTCATACTTATCCTTGGGTATGTGCATGAAAATAGGAGACCAAAAGAAGGTCAAAAGTGGTCACTTATTTTTCTAAAATTAATAAAATTTGATCTTTTTATGAAAATATGAAAATAACCACACTCAAAATTTGAAAATGTGATAGAAGATTCTTGTTAGGGGAAGAGAAGGCTCTGCAAGTTTAGTTGCGTGTGTGCATTTTCTACCTTGTGGGTGTCCTAGGACACCCATGGAGGAGGCTCGAGCCTCCTCCATGTTTTTGAATCATTCTCTCGTGTATGTTCTATACTCATTAGGATGGGTGTAATCTTGCGCTCCGATCTGGTGTGGTGTGGGTGTGACGGGCTCCTCCCGTCGGGATTCTGTGTTTGTGCCAAGGCATGTGCGAAGTAGTTTTGGTGGTTTGTGGTTATAATGGATGGGGATACAGATCTCCCTGACAATTCTTTAAATTGCTCAGCCTCCGACGATGTATCTAAACAACCCATCAAATCTTTCAGAGACATCATTGCGGGCAAGCGCAGGCGGCTTCCTCAGGGTGCAAAGTTTGTTGTCTATTGGGTAAATCCGGTGTTGGAGGACGGAGAAGAGGGAGAAGGTAAGCAATCTTCGTCTCCTCTTTTGAAGTATATCTTGGTTCTGAATGAGGCATTGGATGATGCTATTTCTGAGGAAGATGTAAAACTCTCAAAGACTGCAATTTCTTTGTGGCCATGGATCCTGATAGGGTCCCGACTAGGAAATATATGGATGAATGGTTCAAAAATGTTTGGGAAAATAAATTATGGTTTCATTTTTACTATTGTTAGATGGTGCAAAAAGGCTTATTTTTGGTTTTTTTTAATAACCCTAAATCTCAACAAGAAATTGTAAATAAGGAATTTTGGATTGTTGGGAGATTAATATTTCGAGCCTTGGCATGGTGTCCAAAGGCATTGGATGAGGAGGTATTGGCATTGTCCAGCCCCCGATGGTTGGTTATTAAACACGTTCCCCCTCAACATTGGAAACTTATTCCTCTGATGCTTGAGCCATATGGCAACGTCTTCAGAACAGATGAGACTAAGTCTCCTCTACCCCATTCAGATACACGGGTTTTGGTCTCCTTAACCCCAAGAATAGATCTTCTGCAGATCCTTGAATTAAACTTAAATCTAGAATCATAACCTGTGCTTTGGAAACCCTTGGTGGTCTTAATGCTTGCTATCTCTGTCATAGAGAAGGGCATATTAGAAGAAATTGTTTGTTAATAAAAAATAAGAATAATAAAACCTCTGCCAATGGTGGCAATAATGTCAACAAACAGCCCCCGCCAGAGTTTGGAAGGGATGAAAATTATTCGGGGAAGACTGAGGATTGCGGCCTCTCCCCGAGAAATGATTATCAGAATAAAAAGGCCACCTTTTCAGAAGGGGACACCACTAGGAATACGGAAAGCATGATTTCTCTAACTCAGGATTTGAACACTTCCATGGCTAATAATTACACAGAAGAGATGGACATTAACAATAGTAGGGAATGCAATTTGAACCTTCCCGTAAAAGTGAATTAAAAGACCCTCCTAACAATGGCAAACTTAATGCACAACAATTGGCATTACAGAAAATAAGGCAATTGAAGCGACCCGAAGAAAACAATATTAATTCGGTAAAAGAGATTTACTCATTTAATGATAAACATTTTAGAGAAATAGATTTTGTTGGTGTAATAGAGGAAACACAAACACTGGATGTTCATAAGAATTTAGGGGACTTGATCCCCGAAAACCTTGGGGGTTGCCCCACTACATTTCTTGATAAACCAAAGTCCTTGAAACCTAGCAAAGAGACTAACATGGTGGAGTTATCCCAGCCCATGGGGGTTGAGATTGATTTGAGGCCAAATCTAGTGTGCAACACCGTGGCTCTTGTAACTAGAATTGACAAGGAGGATGAAACTCAGATTTCAAAGTTGGCAATGGAAACTATTAACTCCCTTGATGTGGTGATCAGTTTGGATGGGTTTGACTCCCAATCGGGCATGGATTCTATAGATGACCTAGGGAATCTCTCTACTAGGGAAACCACTAATGGGGAAGGAGTTCCTATTGAGGTGCTAGTTAAAAAAACTAGGAGATACAAAAAGAAGAAGGGATTGGATGGTACAAAATTGCAGGAGGAGAGGGAGAATAATCTCCTTTTGAAAGATAAAAGAAAGAAACTTAGTGGGGTGATCCTTCCACCCAATGCAAAAAGAATTGAGGCAAAAAACAAACTACCTAAATGCTTTGATAACTTTAGGTGTGATAAAGGCCCCTTATTTAATGAACAAAAGAATGGAAGTTAATTGTCTTTCTTGGAATGTAAGGGGTCTTGAGACCCCTGATAGAAAGCATATGGTCAGGAGATTGGTTGTTCAAGAAAAGGAGAAGGATTTTGTGCTTTTTCAAGAAGTCAAATCCATTGGCTTTGCCTTGGAGACTAGCTTGAAGGTAATCTGGAAGGATGCTTCCCAATTTGTGACCAAACATGAACAGGGTAAAGGAGGGGCTATTATTCTAATGGCCAACAACTGGAACCAATATGTGGTAAGTTTTGGAGTCTCTCCTTGCAATAGGGTTGTATGGGAAATTTTGAAGAAGAAAGAGGATTGCTTTGGTATTTGTTCGGTTTATGCTCCTAATGACTACAAGGACAAGGTCTTGCTCTGGAATTGGATGTTCAATCTGCAGGATATCCCTTGGATTATAGGGGGTGATATTAATTTTGTTGAAAAAGAGTTAGACAAATATGGGGGTGTTGGTCATGTTTGGAAAGATTATGAGAAATTTCATTGGTTGAGACTAAAATCCAAGCTAAATCTTGAGGATCCCATTCAAGGCCAGAAGAAGGAATGTAAAGATATCTGGTTCACTTGGTCTAATTTTCAGAAAAGTGGAAGGAGAGTTCTTTGCAGGATTGACAGGTTTTATATTAATAGGGCCTTCTCTGCTACTCTGATCAAGGATGGTTGCAAGGTAGAGGTTACACCATACTCCCTCTCTGATCATCATCCAATAAGGGCTAAGTTTGCGCTTAAGAATGGTGTAACATCAAATGCAAGCTCCAAAAATGGGTTTTGTCTTAACACCAACATTCTTATTGATGAAGATTGTAGAATTGCTATATCCTCTCTTAGATCCATTAATAAGTGGTTGCATAGATCTTTATCCCCCATTGAGCGATGGGACCTGAATGTTCAAGTTGGAAGATTCTTTTCCAGACTATAGGGAGAAAGAAGGCCAAGGATAGAAGGAAAAAGGAGACCATCTTATAGGAAGTCCTTTTCAAGGTTGAATCATAAGTCCAAAATAGCCCTGATGACAACTCCCTAGTTGATAAACTTACAGTTGCCAGAGATAATCTTAGGAGATTTCAAACCACCAAGGTTAAAGGACTGAAAATTAGAGATAAAATGGATTGGCTAGAAAATGGGGACAAGGGAACAAAATTCTTTTTTGAGATATCTAAAGGAGAAACAAGTCAGAGAATTGATTGACCAGATCAATGCAAATGGAAATATTCTTGTGAAACAAGATGAAATAAGAGAGCAATTTTTTCTCTTCTATCAGAGCCTTTTCACTTTTGAAGGGGGTAACGAGTCTTGCTTTTAGGCTAGGGATTATATCAAGGGGATCATGCCCAAGTGAATTAGTAAGGAGGAAACTATAGAGCTGGATAGATAAATCTCTAAGGAGGATATAAGCAGAGCTATTCTCTCCCTCAAAAATGACAAATCTCCAAGACCTAATGGTCTCCCTGCAGAATTTTACAAATCATTCATAGATTGGGCATGTGATGATGTGTATTTGGTGTATAAAGAGGCCTTTGAGAAGGGCTCCCTTGGCAAAAATATTAACACAGGAATCATTAAGTTGATTCCTAAAGAGGGGGACAAAACCCTTGTTAAGAATTGGAGGCCTATTACTCTCTTGAATGTTTCTTATAAAATATTGGAAAAAGCATTGGATGAAAGATTGGATAGTATTCTTCCCACCATCATGAATTCAACTCAAATTGGATTCATTAAGGGGAGATATATCTTGGAAAAACTTGTGACAAGCTGGGAGGCCATGAATTGGGCCAAGAATTCAGGACAAGACACAACAATGCTTTTGTTAGACTTTGAAAAAGCCTATGATAGGATTGAATGGGACTTTGTGCTTCTAGTTCTCGAGGCCTTTGATTTTCCAAGTAATTTTTTCTCTATGGTCAAGACTTTATTTCAGGATGCTTCTACTCAAGTGGATGTCAATGGAGTTCTTTCACATGAGATCCTACTTGGGAGATCAATAAGGCAAGGTTTCCCTCTTGCCCCTGCCCTATTAGATATTGCCTCCAATGCACTTCATTATATCCTGAGGGATAACTCAATGGTCCCAAGGGTAAAAGGTATCAGATTGCTGGACTTGAATGAACTCATCAACCTCCAATTTGTTGATGATACATATATCCTTTTGCAACTTGAAGAGGATAATTTTGTAGTTTTAATGAAGAAGCTTGAGACCTTTTGTTTTGCTTCAGGGGAAAAAATTTCCCCTACAAAGTCCTACCTTCTTGGCTAGAAAGATAAGCCCCCTGATTGGGTAAGTAGATATGGAATTCAATGGGGAGGTCCCTAGAGGCTTGTGAGATATCTTGGTATCCCGTTTGCTGTTGAGCCTAATTTGAAAGAAATGTGGTGTTGGATTAGAGATAAGATAGAGAAGAAATTAACAAAGTGGAATAAACAGTACCTCTCTTTTGCTGGGAGGTTCCAAATCTATCAAATTTTTTTGTCCTCATATAACATTTATTTTGCCTCTGTGTGGTTTTTTTGCTCTTACCAAATTAATGCTATTCAAAAAAGAATAAAGGGAATTTTTGTGGTTTGATGGTAAAGGGAGAAGGAAAAAGCATTATGTCAAATGGGAATGGTGCACCATTTCTAAGGTGCGAGGTGGTCTGGGGTTAAAAGATTTGAGGATTCAAGGCATTGCCTTGGCAACTAAATGGGTGATTGGTGCCTTGGATGGTGAGGAACCATGGAAAGTGCTAATTAGATACAACATTGACAATGATGTGCCTAAACATGCTAAATTATGGAAACTCCTTCCTTTCACTAATATTCTTAGTTGTGAGTGGCCTATGTCACCTATAGGATCCAATGTTTTTAGAACCTTATGGAAGGCTTGGGGAATTGTCAAAAAGAACCTATCCAACTGCCACTTCACCAAGGGTGATAATAAGGTCATCTTTTCCAATAGATCAATTTGGTGGAATCTGAAGCATAAGGGAAAGCCTTTAGCTCTAATTCAAGGTTGTTATGGTAACAGATGGGCTAAAAAAGGGATTCTTTGTTTCAATGATGTTTTGAAAAATGGAAGATTGAAAGATTGGAATGACCTAAGTTAAGAATTTAACATCCCTCAAAGTAACTGGAGAACTTACACGGTGCTGAGAGGGGCCTGTGGCCATCTCAAATTTCCAATTGAAACCAAAAATGATTCCCTTCAATATAAAGATTTCCTGTGGCATAATGGTAACAAAATAATGAATGTTAAAGTTAAAGATATCTATACAATGCTAATTGAACAGGTGGATATTACTGAACACATGAACAAATCCTGGCAAATGAATCTGAACAAAGATCAATGGCAATTTTTTTTTTTGAAAAATTGGCAGAAAGAGTTGGAGGCCAAAAAGGCCCACTTCAGATGGCTCTTGATTTTGCAGAAGCTTTCATATAAAAGCAATACAAATGATATTGATATCTGCTCTTTATGTAGAAAGCCTGAATCTTTATCTCATATATTCTTTGATTGCATTTTTTCTAAGAAAATTTGGAATATGTTCTTCATTTCTCATAATATTTGGGGGAATTTGGGGGAATAATGGGGGTATATCCCCTGTAAATATACTTTTTCTTCAAAAATGCAAAATAAGCAAAACTGGTGCTTTATTTTGGCATATCCTTTCAACTGAAATTTTGTGGGCAATTTGGAAAGCTCAGAATGAAGATCGATTCCAAGGTAGGAGGAAATTGCTTACTGAGTCCTATAAGGGACTCATATTTTATAATGTTGCTATGCAGGTTTTCATCACTGTGGAGCTGTCGAAGGACAAATTCTGGAAGTATTTGGAAAACAAAGAAATTTCTATTGATATTTTGGAAGCCAGATAAGGTCATATGTGGCAGGAAGGCCACCCTAGGGCAGAGGTATTATTAAGGACTCTATAGGCCTTTAGAGATGAACATAAAGAAGAGAAAAAGACCAATCCTAGTTTGTACAAAGGTAAAGAGGTGGTTATTGTGCTAATGGAACAACAGAAAAACAAAGTACCTTGTATGCCAATTGAGGAGGCTAATGTGGCTGAGGCACTGGTGGCTCTTGGTGATGTTGATAGATCTGTCTAGTCTGGTTAATTTCTGGCCAGTGATATCCTTTTTGTCTTGGTTCCTTTGTACATGGGTCTATTACATATGTTGATATCTCTTTTGATGTATATTTGTAACTACAAATCTCTGATCTTGATGTATTTTTTGGGTAGTACTTGAAACTGACGCTCTATGGGTGTATTTCTCTCTAGTCCATGGTTTGGGATGGGTTTATATTGAATGTATTTTTGGGTAGGTTGTGTCTATTTTTTGCAGGGCCTCCTAGCAGCATAGGGCTGATACTCTGATACTCGTTCTCTGAGATACTGTGTATTAATGATCTCTATATATATTTAATATAAACAAAAATGTGACAAGAATAAGAGTCATAGTGCTTGGAATATACTTTCTAAACTACTCTTTATTAAGAGAATAGTGGAGATTAAGAGGTTCAAATAAGGGGATCTTATAAAGTGCTCATGTTTTTGTAAGAAAAATATAACATAACGTCTAATGTGCCCCCCTAAATATTTGACTTTTTAAGTATTTCAAAAATTACTTCAAGGTGAAAAATTAGCTAAAATCATGTATTTATGCAGGTGTTTTTTAACCAATGTATGATTTGATATTAACTTTCAAAGTGGACACATCTTGAAAAATGATAAGTTGAGTGTGCTCCCCCCTAATTTAAAAAAAAAACTAATTGAAAATCATTTTTTTAATGTGTATAGAATAGAGTGTGGAATGTAAAAATGTAATTTGTTTCAAATTTGGATGATGAATAAAAAACGACACTAAAAAATATTATACATAGATTCTTGGAAAAAATGAAGACAATAACAAGAAAAGTTCAAGATGAAAATGTTAACCTATTGAAAACGTAAAAAAAAAAGGTTAGAAAGGTAAGAGAGAGCTTGACATTAATGTGGGATTTTTCAAATCAACATTGAAAGATATGCAAACCCAATGGAAAGCATGCTTGATATTTAGGTATTTTTCTACATTTTGCAAAAAATATTCCTTTGGGTGTTGAAAATGAAGTCTAACCCTTTGGTTTGGATGCCCAAGTAAAATCTAGCCCTAAGGATTAGAAATATCCAAGGAAGCACATAATGCAAGTGTGTTATAACACACTCAGATTATAACATGCTTGTGTTAACATGTTCAACTACCTTTGTATATAGGTGGAAATGCATCTATAGTTGCAACGATTTTTATTTTATCTTTTTGTGACATTGTAGTCTTTTCGTTCTTGTCCAAGGATCAACAATGCTTCCTTTTGACTTGGACAATTCTAAAGCACATCAAAGAATGACATACTAGCTTCAATTTTCTTCAAATCTTTCATAACATCATAATTGTGGTCTACTAGGACATGAGCCTTAGTGATTGTTAAAATTTTCTACTTAAATGACCCCCTTAGGGACCATTAGGAGAATCTAGATTGTTGCTAGCATTTGGATTTGGTGGAATGGGTTTATTACTTGAAGGGATTGAATAAAATTCAACATTTATAGGTTACAAACTTGCTAAAATTGGGACCATGAAATGGAATAAGTTACATCTTAGAATTTGCATTACATTATCATATCAAAATAAAGCACTAGACATCCAAGCTCACTTAAGAAAATAAAATAGCATTAATCTAAATCTTCAATAATAACATGATCTTGTTCTTCCTATCCCTTATGTCCATGTCTATAATTTATGAATTCTAATGTGCACCTACTCATATGATCCTCATAATGACCATCTAACTAGTCTAATCTAGATTTACATTCCCTGGATTTATCATATAACAAGTTGACTCTCCTTGCATATGTGCTACAAAGGAAAAATAGATCCATTAGATAGTTCAATAGTAACCAATTTCTAGCCTTGTTATAAATATGAGCAATCAATTTATAAATCCTCAAATGCATGTATAACTTATGTAATGGAAAGGACTTGACTAAAATAATGTAGTAAATAGACAAGTCCAAAGATGAAATCAAAGTTCTACTAAAATGCCTAACACCACCTAAGTGCAAAGTTCTTAGCATAAACAATCAAGGAATTAGGGTTTGGGATCCTAACATGATTCCTACCTAATGTATCAATGATCCCAAAAGTATGATGTTGGATAATTTAACCTAAAATACCTTATTAAGTAAAAATACTTATTTTAATTTACCCAAATAGAAACATATTTCAATAAGATTGGCTCATGAACACAAGGAGATAAAGCACTAGAAAGCATTGGGTTTCAAGAGTCGGGAGTACTCTATAGCCAATGCCAAAAGTATACAAATAGGGGAATCCTCACATCTTTGAATTTGATAAAATATATAGTGTCAAAATTTGAGGATTGGGAATAACACTTAACTCATACCACAAATAAAGGTATGTCTAAAATTGCAATTTTATAAGATCATATAATGTAAAATGGTTGGGGATAAGAACTGGAGATGCCACCTAATTCATACAAAGAAGTAAACCAATAAGGGTATCTCTGCATCTCTAACTCCAGAAATATGATGAAGGGTACTCCCCTTACCGGCTCAACCTCACAACAAACACATAGATAGTACAACCAATATGCAGGAAGAAAACAAAGAGAAAGAGATTTTATTATTCTAGAATGGAAAACAAATTTACAACATTACATGGGCTTTCTGATTACAAAGCATCAGTCAAACTTGTAGATCGACCTTCAGATTTTGCTCCACGATCTCATCACCCACATGTGCTACTCTGCCAACTCTTTCTCTTCTCTATCTTTGTTTGTCTTTTTATCTACACACCTCCTTCATGCCGACTTTACTTCTCGACATTCTTTCCCCCCATGTTGTCTTAGTACCACCTCGTCATCCCATGAACATCGAGATCTTGCAGGAAGTTACCAAGTTATCAGCGACTTCCATTCCATTCGTTCACTTCCAACCATCGGCTTCATGTTTGAAATCATTTGGCCAATGATCGCATTGATTCACAACAATGATACATGAAATCAACGAATAACATCACACCCTATGCCACCACCTTACTCGTTCGTCTATCACCATCAATCTACTCATGTTTCTGTCCACTTTCCCACCATCATAGTATCGTGGGGACTTCAAATCCTCTCACCCCGATATGGCAAGGTCTCGTCGATAAAGCTCCTTTCGGGGTGTCGAATAGACTCCTCATGACCTCCCACCCAAAATATTTTTTCTCCCCAATATTGGAATATCGAAGGGACTTGTGCTTTTGTCAACGTGAAATCCTGTCGTCACCACGATACACCTTATCGCTTCGTCGAAGGGACTCCCAAATGATTCCTTCCGATAACCCAGAGTCTCCTTGATGCAACTCGTCGGAATGTTGAAGGGACTAGCATCTAGGTCTCACTGAAATGTATCTATCCCCTCGATGAAATGATTCATCGAGATTTCGAAGGGACTCATGTTGATGTTCCATCGAAAATGATATGTCAGCCCAATACGAGCGCACAAACAACAACTTGTCAAGGTATTGAAGGGACTCACCGCCAGGTCACACCAAAATTTGTATCCCCGTTCGATATGAAGTCTTCGCTACCATCCACCATTGTTTCCAGGTCGCCATCACTATGTCGAAGAGACATGAAGTAAAGTCTCTTCGAGATCTTCAGGTCATGCTAATAAGCCAGTTCACTGAACATAGAACGTTGGATGAAGTGAAGGTGTAAACCTTAATGTTGTAGCTCAATGCCCGATTGTTCATACTTGGAAAACTTAAGCTGATTAGCCCTTATTTGAAAGAAAATAACACAAATTGATGCAAGATTGCTCATGCGCCCTTGATGCTCCTGTATCAAAATATGAACAAGGTAAAACATTGAAGATCGGGGATTCAAGATACCATCTTACTCATACCAAAAGGAAAACTAATTAGGGTATCTTTGTAACTCTAAATATAAAAAAAATGTACAAAATAAAATGTCAAAGATAAAGGAATGGGGATATCATCTAACTCATACCAAAGACACCCAAATAGAAGTATCTTTGAATATTCAACTCTGAAAATATGTACATGGAAAAACTTGAAGATTAGGGATCAAGAATTTATCTCATTAAGTCTTACTTAGAAGCATTTAATCATCCAAAAAAAGGACAAAATGCAATTATGGAATTCAAACGTAGGATATCCCAAAGAATTCGTCTCAAAATATAGGATGACAAGGCGAAGCTTGCAAATCTAATGCCAAGTAGATGGTTTACACAAGCATGATGTCATAAAAGAAAAATACTCAAACTCTGACATAGCCAAAAAAATAAATCTGATGGAGGAAAATAAAAGTACAACTGGGGCACACAAAAATTAGAAAATGCAAAATAAAGAACACACAAAACAAAACAAAAAAGGAAATTGGCATAAACTACCCAAAATAATAAATTCCCTAGCATGTACTAGATAAAAAACAACACATCAACAAGAAGAGTCTATCTAGTGTTATCTAATGTTAGGAAATTAGAGGTGGTTCTAAGAAGCAACATGGGGCAAGCCATGGTAAGGTTGAAGTTTAGAACTCTCTCAAGCCATAGTCAAGCCTTAAAACTAGTTTAACAACAAAGAAATAGAATAATCGTGAGGGTGTATATCAAGCATTGACCTATAAAGAGGAGTTTATTGTGTTGGACCTATAAAATACAGTGGAGAGATATATAAGTGTGTTATTCTACTTTAATTCAATGATTGTATCATGTAATAAATGATCTAAGCATTTTTTTTTAAATACCTTCTTTGGACACATAACTCAAGATCTATTTAATAAAAAAAAAAGAAAAAAACTTAAAAGACATACACGTATATAGATTGGTTAATTGTAGAATGGCCCCCTCTAAACATATACATGTATTTAAAGTGGTTAAAAAAAATGAAAAAGTGTAAATTGACAATGCACTTAAATTGTTGTACAAAAATATAATTTTAGTATTTTTAAATTATTTTGTAATATTATTGTAATATGAATATACTAGTTGTAAATAGAAATGAACTTATACATATACATTGCATTGCATTGTTTATGAATGATGTCACCATTATATTATTTCTTATATTAAAAATGGATCATACTTATAGATTACATTAAACTAATTTAATGGTCCATTTAATTGTGTCATCACATTATTGAAGTCAAGTGTTCCATGTTTAATCATTTGATTGAAGAAGATGGAAGCTTCAAACTAATTTTTTTTTCATCATCTAAAATACAAAATCATGTTTTTACATACAAGAGAATGGCAGCAATGAAAGAGACTAGCATGACCAATGGTGTCAATGCATTGAATCCCTTTAGCACACTTATTATCTGACGAACAATAGAATACAATATAAATAAACTCCACAAGCCAAACAATAATTCCCCTCCCATATAATCAAGTGCTTCTACACCTTCCCTGATCACACAAAGTGTGGTAGACATCATGGCAAGAACAATGAGCATGACTAGAGTCATAGGGAGAATGAATAATGGTGAAGCATTAATAGCATATGTAGTTTCACTTTCCAATTTATATTTGGAATTCAAAATCTTGGGAGTGATTGTAAATGTTGATTCCACTAGCCCAGCTGATTTAAACAATGCTTCAAATGTACCCAACACAAAACATGATACATTTGATACAAACCAAAATCGCTCTTCATTCCACCACTCCCTTACACCAAACCTTTCATTCTTAACACCCCACTTGTACTCTAACAAACTCATTCCATGTTGAAAACAAAGAGCCCCCATAAACCACATGGTTTCATACTCTCTCACCTGCATAAATTAATCCATTGTTAATATGTTCCAAAAAGTTGCAATACAACATATGCAATAACATCACACAAATTAGGACTTGATGGGTACCTTAGGAGTAAGTGATTTGGATGAGAACAAGCAAGCCACATGCAACACCATATACAACATTGCAAACACTGAAATACCAGCATAAAACGTGCAATTGTAAATATAAGCAATTCTCTGCAGAAACATGAGCCTAGTTTTTGGGTTGTAAATCAAAGGTGAAGATGGCCTTAATAACATCGAAACCAGTCCAGCAGCTATTCGTTTCCTCTGAGCCAATCGATCTGAAGCAGTTGATGGAGCTATTCCTTTAAATGCTGGTGGACTAGGCCACAAGTAAATAGATCTCCATCCCAAACAATGTATTTCGTACCCTGTCAGTACATCCTCTGTACTCGACCCATACCTCCATCCCACCTGTAATTCAATACCATCTTAATATCTGGACTATTATACAAACTCTGACTAAATCTAACATTGTCTAAAGAAGCTTTTTAGTCCACCTGCTTTCCCCAAGCAGTGCCCTTTTCATGGTTGCACCTGCATAAATCTAGAGCCGCTTCCTTTGATTTCCCAAGTTCCAGAGATGAACCTAGTTCTGGTCTGCAATCCACTAAGCTCCCTTCTTGGGTTTGAATTCCTGTCACTCCAAGCTAATGTAAGAGATTTCTAATTTAGTTTTATCTACATCTAAGCTAGTTTGGCAAGAGATTTTCACAGTTTATGACCATACCATGGAGAGCTGTTCTTCGAAGAAAACAGCCAGTCCCGCAGTAAAAAGGACCTTGGATTCCATCCAAACCTTTGAGCAATACCTGAGCATCTTACATTTCACATTTGAGCTCATTCAAATCAAACTACGGCCAAGAGGGAATTCCCATAGATAATGTATATCAACAAGGAAATAGAAACATATAAGCTGACAATAACCGTTTATGCCTGTTTACCTACAGTGAAGAAATGTAATGCCACATAAGCTCTCAATTGACATACTAAAATTTTGATTTAGCTGTAGGTTTTGTTGAAAAATCAGGTTCTAGTTCAGCTAGATTCTCCTTCTACCTATGTTTTATTTGCTGTTGTTTTAATATAAGTTAATGTTGGATAAATTGTTGTATGTTTTTTTGTGTTTATTAGTTGAATTGGGATTCTTGCTAGTGATCAGGTTTGCAATTTTCTGATATTAGTTTTTTATGTTATTTTGAGTTTTCTATTTTCTCATTTGTTTTTATTTTTTTTATGATTTCATACAGTGTGTAGAACCACTTTCAATATGTTTATTTATAACTTGATATATTTAAAGAGTGAAATAAGAAAGATTCATTATTGTATTGGTGAACAGTTAAATTTTTGCAACAGTAAAAGTTTTAGTGTACTGGATTTTGTATCTAAAAGAACTTTCTCAAATAAAAATACTGCATATTATCGTTGCTTTCTATTAGATAAGTATTGTATATTTTGATTATTTCATAGGTGAAATGAGATGTTCACTAGTTATGAAGTTTGCAATTTTTAGATTTCAATTTTCTATTTTTTCACTTATTTTCATCCTTTTGTATAATTTCATGCAATATATAAAACTACTTTCAATATGTCTATTTATAGCTTGACATGTTTAAAGACAAAAAAAGAAGATTCTTCATTGATAATTATATAAATGAACAGTTAAATTTTTGCAATAGTGAATTTTATTGTGTGCTCAACTTTTTACTCAAACTTTTTTTTCTCAAATAAATTACTACATATCATCTTTGTTTTCCATTTATTCTGTTCTTATTTCAAATCTTAAACTCGCTACTTCTATTATAGAGATTTATCAGAAATATTGTTTTGACAGTAAATTACTTAAAGACATTAAATTTCTACAGTCCATATTGTTGAATAGTATGCTTTTATGAATTTTACTGTGTATAATTTGTTTACGTCAACATTTAAGATCACACTCCATGATCCATCATCAGAATATCAGAGAGTGATTGTTAAAGAAGAGAGACCAGAATAGTAAATTACTTACATCGTAGAGAAATACAAGCCGATTTCCATGAACGTCTTGTCTATCAATATTGTCAAACACTTGTGGAAACTGCACAAAACCCACGTTTTCTCTTGTGTCCATATAAACGCACATGGCATGTCTGAGAGCGTTTGAATCATTCACGTACGTATCACAGTCGAGATTTAAAATAAAAGGGCTATTGCTTAATACTCCTGATACTCGCATCTGCATATGATTTAAAGAAACACGATTTTAACTGTAGTGCACTATAATCTCATTCAAACTCGGAATCCCCTCAAATCCATCAACATAAAAGCAAAAACAAACAATAACAAACCAGCGCATTCAGAGCCCCGGCCTTGAATTGATGTTTATATCCCTCTCTCTTTTCTCGTGCCACATACACAAGCAAGGGAGCATTCCATTCAGACCCATCAATTCCAATGTTATTTAAAACCTGCACAGGCACTGAATATATTGAAAAATCGAAGCCCCGAGAGAAAGACATAGGTTACATAAGAAGCCATTGCTCTGTACCTCAACTATAGGCGGGTGGTCATGTGGATTATCAGATGCCCAAGACGTATACCGACGCGCAATTTTGAGGGCTTCTTGAGGCCTCTGTGCCAAATCGTTAATCCGATTCTCCAACTGTTCATATTCTTCCTGATTTCAACACATTAATGTATATTTATCTCATTACCCAACAATAAAGAATCTGCTCGTGTTGAGCCCTATATTACCAGGTTATAAAATAATATCTACCTTCAACTCATTCCCCTGTTCAGAAAAGGAAGAAGCTGTGTGAGAAGAAAAGAATTTAGCCGGGCAACGAGGTTCGACAGAATGTGTTTTGCAGAAAGGCACCCATTTCTGAGCAAACATGAAAACCTCCAACATCATACAGAAAATGAGCGGAGAAGCAGAGTCATCAGAGACATAGCAGGAAACCCTGTCGGCAGGGTAGCCCACCGCTAGCACAGAAAGAATTGTATTCGCAGTGATCAACGGAGGCTCCTTCTGTGGGTCCGCCGTAGTTATGAAAATGTCAACAGGATACAATTTGCACGCTTCTCCACGTTTTTCATACCTGCAACACCGCGACTTTGAGAGATAATTTCTTTATCAGAGTCGAAAAAGCTGCAAATGAATGAGAGCAGGTAATACATACCTGGCGGACAGCCTGTGGGGATATGTCTGCCTTTCAACTGGTCGCCATTTGAGGAGAGCGTAGATTATGAAATTGAGTACAAAAAGGCATTCACAAAAGCCTGCAATCGCCCAGATAACAAAGTCATCCTGTAAAGGATAGTAGAAACGATATTTGAGAAGCAACAGAAGGCATCCAGCCCTGCCCAACGTCAGCGCCCGGTAAATATTAATGTTTTTCCTTGTTTTTGAAAGGATGGTTGTGGCATTCAAGGGAAGTCCGTCTCCTTCCATTGACACACGATTTCTGTCCCTGTATCTCCTTCCCTGCTCTGCTTCTGAACCGAACATTTTGGTTGTGAAGAAGGCTTATCGTGGAGAGGACTAGTAGGGGAGATGACTCATAGTTGAGTTTGTCTCAATAGTTGTGGGCGAATCTACTCAGTTGTCAGTCATTAGACTGCATATTTGACTGTATTTATTAATTAATTGAAAACAAATTATTCTATTTTGATTTTCAAATAATTAATAAATACGTTAATTATTTGTGGATTGAAACTGCATGAGCTTTTTAAATCAATGTTTGGGATTATACTCCATGATCCATTACTAGGATGGTACGAATGCAGAAAGAGAGAAAGATAGGATGATATGCATGGAGAAAGAGAAAAAGATCTGATATGCTGATTTAAAAAACTCACGCAGTGTCAATCCATAAATAATTAGCACTTGATTATGGAAACTTGATGCTTTTAATTAATAAGTAGGTCAAATGTACACTACTTATTGAACATTAAAATATGTTTTTTTTATATATTTTTGTTTTAAAGAGTACCATTCATTGCAAAATATAATGTTATTCATAATAATAAGAGAACTCATATAAAATATTATATCCCAGTTTGTACAATCTTACAAGATATTTGTCTAAACACAAACAAAATAGTCAAATCATTGCATGCTTACTACTTAATAAAATATTTACAAGTGTTCAACTTCCAGTCCTTCAATAATTAATATATTCTCAACTTGACATAAATAAAAAAAATTGTTTCTTATACTCATTCCATCTCTCTTAAATACTGAGCAAATATTCAAATCAGATACTTTAACCACCAAATGTTTAGTACCTATAAAATAAATATGTAGATGTGAGACTCACTATTTGAATATGTAGACATCTAAAAATGTCATCTTTGCCCACATCATTGATTTCATCTTATCGCATCACTTAATCATCATATAATTTTATCTAATCCTCATTTAATCTATTCATCCATCACCTAGTACACATATCATCATCTTTTCACCTAAGACACATATTACCATCTAACGCCTAATATTTAATTAAATATTTTCTAAGTTATTTAATTAAATTTGACTAGCATTATTCATACATTTAATAAATCAATTATTATTTTCAACTATCTATTTAATTAATTAATTATCCACACATTATCCATTAATAAATTAATTAAATATTAATTTCCATCACATATGCACCAACAATTCAATTAATTCCACATCAGGGTGAAGCCACAATAGTGGTTTACAATTTGATGGAGAAAGGAAAAATGAGAAAAAACAACCCCATGGCAAAAAAATTGGTTTTAGGGGTTCGAATGAACCTTCAAGTTCGACCGAACCATAAAGGGGTTCGACTTCAATCCAGGGTCTGGGCATGGAACTATTTCAATTACCTACATTTCCTACCAAAAATAAAAAGAAAATGCATTTGAAGGGGTTCACTGAACCTGGTCTATTTCAACTCCGATTGCTGAACCCCTGCATTTTCTCCCCGGATTTTTTGACCTTGTTCACAAAACTAAATTTTATGCTTCAAGCTCAAAGAGATGAAAATGAGGAATCTTCAAACCTAATCTTTGAATCGTGTAGTCCCTAAATGAGCTATCCAACAAATATAATTTTAATATGTTCTGGTTTTATTATGTATTTGTTTTTTTAGTTTTATTAAACATAGGTTTTTCATCAAAAATGGTCTTTGTCCTACATATGTGGGAAAATAGGGAAGATTACTGACTTTTGAAAAATATGATATACCTGATATTGAAGTTCCTTGATCCAACAAAAAAATATTTGAATTTTGATACATAAATAAAAGCACAAGTATATACGACCAAGGCTTTATTATCTGAATTGTACTAGTTTGACTTCCAAAAACTTGGATTAAAGAAAAAAAATATCTAATAAAAAACTATCTGAATCCAAGGGAAGATTACTTGATACTTCCGAGTTACAAATCTAAATTTGAAAGAATCTAAATTTATCCCTCTTACAAAAAAAGTAGGCAAGAGATGAAATGCCACTTCTTAAAATGAAGTTGTTTCTAAAAACTAGTTTTTGTGGGAGATGGAAAAAGAAGTGCAATCTAATTCCAAAAATTTTGAAAAAAATATTTTTAGAATCTACAGACAAAATGTGATGAGACTTTAGTTTGCATCATCTTCAAATTCCTCATGGTTTAGCCGCTATAGGTGCTTGAATGTGAAGATTTAGTTTAAAATAATAATTTCAGTATCCAGTTTGGCCAAAAATTGTAAACCACTATTGTGGGATCACCCATCATCTACTTGACTCCTTAGTTTAATTAGTTCATTCAAAGTCACTCTCAATCTCACACATCAATTAAATCCACTTAACTCATCCATGCAATAACTTAACTATTCCATGCAATAGTCATCTCTCCCTAATTCTCTTATGCACTCAGTTAACTCCTTCATGCAAACAATTGACTAAACAATTAGATATGTTAACTTCCCAGTCACATTGAGTCGTGGAAGTATAATTGTTTTAATTCAAAATTAAAATAATGAGCAACTCACCAGTGCATAACACATCTCCTAATCAGTTCCCTAAATCATGGATTAGATCTCAAGTCTTAGATTTAATCCTAGTCATTCATCAAATATTTTGTAAATCTATAAATCAATCATCAAGCATCAAACCAATCCCTACCGAGTTAATCAAACAATCAAGCATTCATTTTTATATTCAAGTCATGTCACTCTCATATCCACCCCTTCTTCTATCTTCTTTCTTCTAGATAGTGAGTCCTTTGGTAGTGAGCCCTTCGATAGTGAGCCTATTGTATTTGGTGTTGCTATTACTTTATATTGTGAGCTAATCTTCACCGTGGTATTTTCCTTCTTGGATTTTTTATGTAAATTTGGCGTTTTTATGTGTTTGATGTGTTTGCATTATTGTTTCATATGTTTACATTCTGCTAATGCAAGATAAGGGTTTAAGGGCTAATAAAGATCTAAACGTTAATGAGGGTTTTGATGTTTTAATGTACAACTGATTCATCCCCCTCTCAGTTGTCTAGTGCATCTAACAAGGTTGGGCACAAAACAATGATAATTGATTGAAATGATAAATGGTAAATGAAAATGTTACCTTGATGTGAAACCCTTGATGAAGTGATGTCACACCATAAGTTGCCACAAATTTTGATTGATGGATGCCTTGATTACTTGATAGACTTGCAAAAGGTTAGTTCCCAAGACATAATACCTGTTGTTGTAGATAACATTTAGAGGATAACTCAATACATCATAATTTGGCGTGATTGATCATGATAGCCCCTTGCACATAATTTCCTTCATTCTTCTTGATTTCTTGCAAGCTCGATCTTGATTGATGAAAGCACTATAATAATGCTGTAAATTTTTCCCTTGAATTGCCTTAACTGATTTTAAGATCTTCATTTTTTCTCAATACAATTCCTAGGATTTCAATTGATGAAAAAGACTAGTATTTATATGCAAATATTCTAATTTCCTAAAAATCAAATGTCGACAAATGAAAAATGAAATAGGAAATTCAAATAATAAAATGCCGACACCAGGATATATCCAAAATTGAGCCAAAAAGGGCTAGACAAGGGCGTGGGGCGCCTTAAGTATCATAGACAAATATTAAATGCTCATTTTCATTCCATTATTTGATTTTCCAAAGATATTCAAAAAATGGGTTATTAAATGCATAATTAGATCCAAGCACATAGGGGGGAGCTAAACCTAGTGTGAAATTATTAAGGGTGACAATTTTTGACACTACAAGACGACATTATTCGGGGCATACAGGTTGGTGAGAGCCTAATCAGAGAGACCAAGGTTTCTTGAAAAGAGGATATTGAGATATTTTTCCTTTGATAAGAGGGAACCATGGAAGAAGGGTTTGCACATATTGGCTAAACCTCATGAAGCCCCATCCACATCAAACGTAATGTAAAGAGCATTAGGCTAGATGTACTTATTGGTTTTGTTGAAGTCAATAGCACTCATTTTGCTTTCTTGAATGAGAAAAATGTTAGGCTTAAAATCCTTAATGAGGTCCTTGAAAATATGCTTTTATGGAATTTTTTTAGCCTCCTAACGTTCCAAGAAAGAATTAGCATATTTTTTACCTTCTAGAGCCCAACTACTCCAAGATGCTCTGGTTTCCATTTTCTATATCTTCCATTGTGTTCCTCTATCTTGATTCTTTGGTAGATTTTTACCAGGTTTGGAGTTGGTTCCCATGTCCACTGATTTGTGCAATCCTTATACATATTTCGTAGACAAGGGTAGAGAGGGGGATTGAATAAGACCAACCCAAGCCTCTCCAAGGATTGGAGAAGCAGGGGTGGACTTTAATGATTCCTCTATAGAGTTGACAAGGGGAAGAAAACTTTGTCCTTCTTAAGGGTAAGTGCAAAAAGATGGGGGGCCAAAAACGAGGCTTAAGTGGCCACTTTTTTTTTGAAATCAGGAAATACTGACCTTGGATGTGAAATTGAGGATAGTTACACTAATTTTTTTGAGATGCAACAAAAACAAGGATCGTAGTGCTTCGAGTCTACTTTCTTTAAACTACTAATTTATTTTGAAAATGGTTGAGATTAAGGGGTTCAAAAGAGGGATGCACAAAAAA